>JAJNLL010000012.1:0-600000 GCA_023089105.1 Lasiodiplodia citricola | reverse complement strand
GCAGCTGGTCCCAGGACAGGGTCGTCTCGCAGCGCTGCAGAACCAGCAGTCTTATGGAGTGCGTAATGTTGTAGATCGGGAGGCGGTCTGCGGATCAGAGCTAGAGTCAGTATGCGCCGGTCGCACAGCCGAGCGCAGGACATACCGAGATGCTCGGCACTGAAGATGGGAAGCACAGGATCGTGGTCGTCCTCGTCCTCGCCGCCGGCGTCGTACTGATCCTCGTCTTCGTCGGAGCCATTGTTGCCATGTGCCGGGTCGAAGTAGCCGTTGGCGGTGCGTTCGCCGGCGCGCTGCACAAAGGGCGACGAGTAGGGTGACGGTTCGGGGCGACGGCGCCGACCCTTTCGCGGTCGGAGTAGCGATGCGAACATGTATGGCCCTGGGCGCGCAGACGAGGCGGCGGGTGAGGAGATGAGGCGGGCGAGAGAGCGGCGGGAGATTGTTTGTTTATAGAGCGGGCGCCTTCTTCCTTGGACCTTGGACCAAGGCTAGCCGGGAGGAACTGGGATGGGTGTCAGGTCATGGATCGCGGCGCGCAGCTTCACGGCGAGGGCGAGGCGGCGCGGCAGGGTTTCAAATAGCTGCAGCCGCTCATTAATTCCGTACACCCTCTCGTCAAGTGCCCTGGCACCTGATCATGCACGCTTCTCGCCCTTATCTTCGTTATGATGCACAGGAAATCGTCGCTGGTGGAGGCGCCCCGGCCAATCACGCAGCCCGCGCGCCCACGCAGCTAGACCGCCTCGACGGCGATTCACAAAGATGCGCGACAGGGGGCCCATGCTCGTGCGGCTGGGAGCTGCACTGGAGACGGTCCTCCGCCCGCGCTCTGCTGACTGCAGCGCCGCGTCAATGGCAGAGCGGCGCGTCGGCTGGAGAACAAGCCCCGGCGGGTGGCCGCATACGTAGGTATCGAGGCATACCGACTCTTCTCAGCGCGATCCTGTGTGCTAATAGCCGCGCACCTCATGGGTGGCTGCAGCGGATATCGGCACGACGACACGCTCTAGCTCTTACCAGGCATCCACACGACGGTTTCGACTCTCCGCGCGGGAGGGCGCAAAGCCTTGCTGGCAGCGTGAAAAACATTTTTGCCTACTACGTAGCTCGGTGTGCCAGCCAACAGCAAGCTCTGGTGCCCTGTTCTAGGGCCGATTACGCAGATCTCGCCGCAAGGCCCGCTAGCCGCCCTAACCACTAGCGGGGGCCTGCACACTGGGACGTAATCCAAGCGCGCGCACGTGAATTTGCATTCCCCACAAAATCCAAACTAATACGCAATAGTTAGGACGAATCTTTTTTTCTGCTACTTCTTCTCCTCACCCTTGCGTCCTGGACGCTCTCTTCACCACCCATCACACACCATCATGGCTGACCAGCCGGGCGCGACGATGGCCATGAAGCTGGAGCTCCAAGATGGCAAGGCCTTCGAGGGCTTCAGCTTCGGTGCAAACCGGAGCATCGCCGGCGAGCTCGTCTTCCAGACGGGCATGGTTGGTTACCCCGAGTCCCTCACTGACCCCTCCTACCGCGGGCAGATTCTGGTCATCACCTACCCGCTCGTCGGTAACTACGGTGTGCCCGACCGCAAGGAGCGGGACCCCCTCCTGAAGGACCTCCCCGCCTACTTCGAGTCCGATGAAGCCCACATCGCCGGTCTCGTCGTTCTCTCCTACTCGGGAGAGAACTGGTCCAACCACCTCGCCAACAGCTCGCTTGGCGACTGGCTGAAGGAGCAGGGCATTCCCGCCATGTACGGCGTCGACACCAGGGAATTGACCAAGATCATCCGTCAGGAGGGTAGCATGCTTGGCCGCATGCTGCTCGAGGCTCAGACCAATGGCGACGCCGTTGCTTCTGGCAGTGTTGTTTACGAAGAGATACCCTGGGTCAACCCCAACGAGAAGAACCTGGTGGCAGAAGGTGAGGCAGCTCGACTGCCCCTCAAGCTAGCCCCTCTCTGACAACTCGACAGTCTCTAGGAAGACCCCCACCACCTACTACCCCGAGCCCTCGACCGCATTGAAGCACCCCTCCGGCCGCAATGTGAAGATCCTTACAGTCGACGTTGGTCTGAAGTTCAACCAGCTCCGCTGCCTCGTGAAGAGGGGAGTCGAGGTCGAGGTCGTCCCGTGGGACTATGACTTCCCCAAGCTTGCCGGCAAGGAGTACGACGGCCTGTTCATTTCGAACGGTCCCGGTGACCCTGCCCTGATGGATGCCACTGTCAAGCACATTTCTGCTGCGCTGGAAGAGGCCAGGACACCCATCTTCGGTATTTGCTTGGGCCACCAGCTACTCGCCCGTGCTGCTGGTGCTTCTACCAAGAAGCTGAAGTTCGGTAACCGTGGTGCCAACATTCCCTGCACCAGCATGGTCTCCGGACGCTGCTACATCACCTCCCAGAACCACGGTTACGCCGTTGACGCCTCCACCTTGAGCGGAGGATGGGAGGAGCTCTTCGTCAACGCCAACGACGGCACCAACGAGGGTATCCGTCATGTCAGCAGGCCCTACTTCTCGGTGCAGTTCCACCCCGAGCACGCCCCCGGTCCCCAGGACACCGAGTTCCTCTTCGACGTCTTCATCAATGCCGTCGTGAAGGCCCTCAAGGAGCCCGAGACCCTTAATAAGCCCGTTCAGTTCCCTGGCGGTGACATTGAGGAGAACAGGAAGCTGCACCCTCGTGTCGACGTCAAGAAGGTCCTTGTTCTCGGCAGTGGTGGTCTCAGCATCGGCCAGGCCGGCGAGTTCGACTACTCTGGTAGCCAAGCCATTAAGGCGCTCAAGGAAGAGGGCATCTACACCATTCTGATCAACCCCAACATCGCTACCATCCAGACCTCCAAGGGTCTTGCCGACAAGGTCTACTTCCTGCCTGTCAATGCCGACTTCGTCCGTAAGGTCATCAAGCAGGAGCGCCCGGATGCCATCTACGTCACCTTCGGTGGCCAGACTGCGCTCCAGGTTGGTATCCAGCTCAAGGATGAGTTTGAGCAGCTCGGTGTCAAGGTCCTGGGTACTCCTATCAACACCATCATCACCACCGAGGACCGTGAGCTCTTCGCTCGTAGCATGGAGTCCATTGGCGAGAAGTGTGCCAAGTCCGCGTCTGCCAACTCTGTTGAAGAGGCCATGTCGGTCGTTGGCGACATCGGCTTCCCGGTCATCGTCCGCGCTGCTTACGCTCTTGGTGGTCTGGGCAGTGGTTTCGCCGAAGATGAGGCACAGCTGCTCGACCTCTGCAACAAGGCCTTTGCTGCCAGCCCGCAGGTGCTCATCGAGCGCAGTATGAAGGGCTGGAAGGAAATCGAGTACGAGGTCGTTCGTGATGCCCATGACAACTGCATCACTGTCTGTAACATGGAGAACTTCGACCCTCTCGGCATTCACACCGGTGACTCCATTGTCGTTGCTCCTTCGCAAACGCTGTCGAACGAGGACTACAACATGCTCCGCACCACGGCTGTGAACGTCATCAGGCACCTTGGCGTTGTGGGAGAGTGCAACATCCAGTATGCTCTCAACCCCTTCTCGAAGGAATACTGCATTATCGAGGTCAATGCTCGTCTTTCCCGTTCCTCGGCACTGGCCTCCAAGGCTACCGGCTACCCTCTGGCATTCATTGCTGCCAAGCTTGGTCTTAACATTCCTTTGAACGAGATCCGCAACACTGTCACCAAGGTCACCTGCGCCTGTTTCGAGCCCTCGCTCGACTACTGCGTTGTCAAGATCCCTCGTTGGGATCTGAAGAAGTTCACCCGTGTCTCGACGCTTCTTGGCTCGTCTATGAAGAGTGTTGGTGAGGTCATGGCTATTGGAAAGACGTTCGAAGAGGCCATCCAGAAGGCTATTCGCGCTGTCGATGTCCACAACACCGGTTTCAACGAGACCCCGTTGGCTCTGATGTCCATTGACCAGGAGCTTCAGACGCCGTCTGACCAGAGACTGTTCGCCATTGCCAACGCGATGCACTCTGGCTACACTGTCGACAAGATCTGGGAGCTTACCAAGATCGACAAGTGGTTCTTGAGGAAGCTGAAGGACCTCAGTGACTTCGGCAAGCTTATGACCAACTACAACCGGAGCAACATCTCGCGTGAGCTCTTCGTCAGGGCCAAGGCTCTTGGTTTCTCTGATCGTCAGCTTGCCAGCTTCTGGAACTCCAACGAGCTCGCCGTCCGCCAGGCTCGTGTCGACTTTGACATCTTCCCCTGGGTCAAGCAGATCGATACTGTTGCTGCTGAGTTCCCGGCCTTCACGAACTATCTCTACACCACCTACAACGGTTCGGCACACGACATTGACTTCAATGACCGTGGTGTCATGGTTCTTGGCTCTGGTGTCTACCGCATTGGTTCGTCCGTCGAGTTCGACTGGTGCTCCGTCCGTGCTATCCGCACCCTTAGAGAGGCCGGCCACAAGACCGTCATGGTAAATTACAACCCGGAGACCGTAAGCACAGATTACGACGAGGCCGACAGGCTGTACTTCGAGACCATCAACCTGGAGACGATTCTGGACATTTACCATCTCGAGAGCTCGAGTGGAGTCATCATCTCCATGGGTGGCCAGACGCCGAACAACATCGCCCTTCCCCTGCACCGCATGAACGTCAGGATTCTGGGTACCTCGCCTGAGATGATCGACACGGCCGAGAACCGTTACAAGTTCTCGCGTATGCTTGACCGCATCTCGGTCGATCAGCCTGCGTGGAAGGAGCTCACCAGCTTCGAGGAGGCCGAGGAGTTCTGCGACAAGGTGTCCTACCCGGTGCTTGTGCGGCCGTCTTACGTGCTGTCGGGTGCTGCCATGAACACGGTCTACTCCAAGGCTGATCTCGAGAACTACCTGAAGCAAGCCACCGAGGTTTCCCGCGACCACCCTGTCGTCATCACGAAGTACATCGAGGGCGCCAAGGAAATCGAGATGGATGCCGTCGCTCGCAACGGTACCATGATTGGTCACTTCATCTCCGAGCACGTCGAGAACGCCGGTGTCCACTCTGGTGACGCGACCCTGATTCTGCCGCCGCAGGACCTGGACCCTGAGACTGTCCGCCGCATTGAAGACGCTACCCGCAAGATCGGTAACGCGCTCAACGTCACTGGTCCCTTCAACATCCAGTTCATTGCGAAGGACAACGATATCAAGGTCATTGAGTGCAACGTTCGCGCTTCCCGCTCGTTCCCCTTCGTTTCGAAGGTCATGGGCGTCGACCTCATCGAGATGGCTACGAAGGCCATGGCTGGCTTGCCTGTTGTCGAGTACCCTGAGGTGAACATTCCTTCCGACTATGTTGGTGTCAAGGTTCCCCAGTTCTCCTTCTCTCGTCTTTCTGGTGCCGATCCTGTTCTTGGTGTGGAGATGGCTTCCACTGGTGAGGTTGCTTGCTTTGGCCGTACCAAGTATGAAGCGTACATCAAGGCTTTGATCTCTACGGGCTTCAGGCTGCCCAACAAGAACATCCTCCTGTCCATCGGATCGTTCAAGGACAAGTTGGAGATGCTTCCGTCCATTCAGCGCCTCCACGAGCTAGGCTTCAACCTCTTCGCCACCGCCGGTACCGCCGACTACATTGTGGAACACGGCATTCCTTGCAAGTTCTTGGAAGTCCTTGGTGGTTCCGATGCTGAGGCCGACCAGAAGCCGGAGTACTCGCTCACTCAGCACTTGTCGAACAACCTGATCGATCTCTACATCAACCTGCCGTCGAGCAACCGCTTCCGCAGACCCGCCAACTACATGAGTAGAGGTTACAGGACTCGCAGAATGGCCGTCGACTACCAGACTCCTCTGGTCACCAACGTCAAGAACGCTAAGCTTCTTATCGAGGCTCTCGCTCGTCACTATGACCTGGAGATCAGCAAGGTCGACTACCAGAACTTCTCCGCCGAGAGGAGGGACAGCCAGATCGTGCCGCACGGCTTGGGCAAGCCGCGTGGTGACTTGACCCTTGGCCAGCTCCTCGCCAGGTCTCCTTTCAAGGGCCAGCACGTCGTCTCGGTCAAGCAGGTCACCCGCAGCGATTTGCACTTGCTTTTCACTGTCGCCCAGGAGATGCGTTTGGGTGCTCAGCGCCAGGGTGGTCTTGACGTTCTCAAGGGCAAGGTCCTCTGCACCATGTTCTACGAGCCCTCGACCCGGACTTCGGCTTCATTCGATGCTGCCATGAAGCGTCTCGGCGGTTCCGTCGTCGCTATCAGCGAGGCGACCTCCAGCACCAAGAAGGGCGAGTCCCTTGAAGACACCATCCGTACGCTTGCCTGCTACGGAGATGCCATCGTGCTGCGCCACCCTGAGGCCGAGTCGGTCCACGATGCTGCCAAGGTCGCCGGTGTCCCCATCATCAACGCCGGCAACGGTAGCAAGGAGCACCCTACGCAGGCATTCCTGGACCTGTTCACGATCCGCGAGGAACTCGGTACCGTCAAGGGTCTTACCATCACCTTTGTCGGTGACCTTCTGTACGGTCGTCCCACGCACTCGCTTTGCGAGCTTCTCAAGCACTACGACGACATCAAGATCCAACTCGTTTCGCCCGAGTCGCTCAGGATGCCCGAGGAGATCCGCGAGGTTCTGCAGCAGCGCGGCCAGCTGCTCACCGAGAGCTTCGAGCTCACGCCGGAGATCGTTGCTCGCAGCGACGTGCTCTACTGCACTCGCGTGCAGAAGGAGCGCTTCCCCGACCTTGAGCACTACGAGCGTGTCAAGGACAGCTTCGTCGTTGACAACGCTGTCATGAAGAACGCCAAGGAGCACATGATTGTCATGCACCCTCTGCCTCGCAACAGGGAGATCCCTGAGGAGGTTGACACCGACCCAAGGGCTGCATACTTCAGACAGGTGAGTGACCCCCCTTCCCCCCAATGGTAAATGGATGCTAACGTATTTCCCCGACAGATGAGATACGGGCTGTACACTCGCATGGCTTTGTTGGCTTTGGTGTTGGCTCCGTAGGCTGTCGGTTCATAACAAAAAGTGATTTTTCTACAGGGTTTTGGGCGTTTGTTTGTGGATACAGCGCACTCTTCGGTCCATGGGACCAAGACATAAACCGAAAAAAGGGCAAACGGGTTGCGTTTTGCTTTTCGTTTTTGCGCGCACATAGAATCGACACATCGAGACCGGCGTTTTCTACTTTATAGCATATAGAAAACGGGTTCAAAAGTATTTGGGAGGAAACGCGTACTCAAATCGGGCTATTTGAGTACTATGTCATGACAATGGGTTAAATCGCCGTGATGAAAACGACGTATATGCATTGGTATATGCATATCTGTATTATTTTTATGTACGTTATGTTGTATGACGTTTATGATGTATGTATACGTATTTGGGGGGAAGTTATTTTATTTTTTCTGTAGCATAGTTTCGTTTCTTTGTATGTATATAGTAATGTTTGTAGACCTTAATTCGTAAAAGCTATTTCAACAATCAATCTCCAATTGAAGCAGCTGGGGAAAAAACCAAAGAAGAAAAAAACGCCTGCTCGAATTCGAGCTCCTTAAGGTATTCCGGTCTTTTCCCTTCCAACAAACTCCTTTAACTTATAAA
Organism: Lasiodiplodia citricola; assembly: GCA_023089105.1. Taxonomy (NCBI): domain Eukaryota; kingdom Fungi; phylum Ascomycota; class Dothideomycetes; order Botryosphaeriales; family Botryosphaeriaceae; genus Lasiodiplodia; species Lasiodiplodia citricola. Next base: position 592,440 of record JAJNLL010000012.1, on the reverse strand, counting down.
ATGGCAAGCTTGGCTTTGCCTTAATATATGGTCTGTGCTCAACCGACACATCTCGACCAGCCTGTAAGGAGAAGCCATCAGTAACCAATTCCGTAGAGCGCCAAGTCCTGCACCCAAGTCTACAGCGGAGGGGAAGGGAACCAAACTCACCAGGAAGCCCACAGCCGAATCCTACAAAAAGGTAGATGAGGAAAATGACGACGACGACGAGCAGCACCATGAGCTTGACGTTCTTCCACCACATGCGGCGGCGGAGGCCGCGGGAGCGGACGCGGAAGTCGCGGGCGTTGCCGCCAAGGCGGTCGGTCTTGTCGACGAGCAAATCGATGCGCTCGCCGCGCTCGAGCACGCGCTCAATGTTCTCCGTCATGATTTCGCGCACGCCGGCGATGTCGGTCTGGACGTTGCGGATGGCGTCATTCTGGCCCTCCTCGGAAGCGCCCATGTCGACCATCAGCCGCTTGAGGGTGCCGTTGAAGGCGGCGCAGCCGTAGGCCGGCAGTGATGCGAAGTCGGTCCGGCCCGGGTCGTACTGCGCCAGGAATTGCTTCTTGATCTCGACCAGAAAGCCGAACGGCACCCGCCGGCCCAGGCTCGAGCTGGCGATGACCAGGTAGGCCAGGCCGCCGGCGGAGGATTGCGAGGCCGGGTATTCCGAGGCGGCGCTGGCGATGTAGTGGATGAAGTGTTGGCCATGAGTGTAGGTGAGCTTTTGCGGTGAGGCGTGCGAGATCTTGGGGAGGATGAGCGAGGCGAGGGATGAGGTTTGCGAGGAGGCAGAGGCCGTGTGCTCGGTGAGGATGGTGCTGTTATGGGCAATGCAGGCACTAGAGAGGATGGTGGTGTTAGCGCGCCGACAGGAAGAGGACATTGGAGATGGTGGATAGAGGGCTAGCATACTAGAGCAGCGGCGTGCTGGTAGAGGAGGACGCCATGTTGCCGGTGTTGTGGGAGGTGATGCTGGATTGGGTGGTTCGTAGTTCTTGACAGGCGGACGACGGGGAGTTGGAAATGCGGGTTGCCGTCGCCTGCGTGGATGACGGCGTATGTGGCTGGGATGCGCTCGGCGATGGTGTTGGTATAGGGAAAGCTGCCGGGGTTCTGGCTGCAGCAAGGCATCATCATAGGTCATCTCCGCCCACGTGTTGAGGTGGCCCCAGCATAGCCCTAATATGACAAATTTGTGCTAGCCGCAGATCCGCGTCGCCCTTTTCCGCCTTCCGACCTTTGAGAACACCATCGCTCGCGTGTCGTACGATGCCATCACAAAATACACTCTCTCGAAGTGTAACTGGCGGAATCTGCTTCCCGCAAACCGCAATCACGCACACTTCACCCCTCACACCCCTCCATCGGCACAAGGCCCGATTCCCGTAACGAACTAGGTATAGGTATGCAGTGTTGTCGGCAGAGAGCACGGCTTCAATGGGAGACCCTGGTGTAGCCCATCGTCCATCGCAGGGCTGTGCCTACAGCCTGAGCGCCACCAGCCAAATCATCGTGCACCATCTCAACGTCACGGAATGAGGCAACCACTTCTGGCCGGTGCGCGTGGTCCTCGGACCTTCTGCGGATGAACCGTTGTTTCTACTTACGGCGCTTGCGTAGACGACACTGCCCCTCTGTGCGTTGTAATCTGGCATATCGTCGGTGCCCGACAAACTGCAGCTGAGGAATGCCGGGTTTCCATGTTACCATGAACACCTCCAGGGAACAGGAAGTTGTCCGAGATCTCACAGAGGATCGATCGGTATAGCCGAGATTCGTTGCCGGCGATGTATCGAGATCTCGGCCATGAGGGCAACGCTCCACTAGATATGCTCCAGCCGTTGCAACTCCGAGAAAGCCGTTTCACGAACTTGGTCAATGTGGCTTGCCGTTGCGCTGCTTCGCTTCACAACACACTTCCGTCCAATCCAAATCCGATTTATTGCTGCTAAATCAGGCAGCTCAGTGGTCGAAACAACAGATTTGCGCCAGGGTACCTGCAGCCTCAAATTTGTGCATCAGCCTCCGTTGGGTGTTCATCAGGCCCAGACGCGCTACGCAGAGGCTAGTGAGAGAACGAGCCAATTTAAGGATTTCCAGAGGGCGCTAGCGGGGGTTCCTGACGTACTAATCCACTGCCAGCACGCGGATGCAGCCACAGGCTTAGCCTCTCTCTGTCAAGCTTACTGCGGGCGTTCACCCTTCATGTTCGCCTCACCGTTTCTTCCTGGGATACCTGGTGCGGGAAGCTTGTCTGGATCACCTGTTCCTACGAGCTTGAACACACGATCCCAGACGTTGCCCGCTCCCCCGCCGCTCCATTGCTCAGACAGCCGTATCGCACGGCCTCATGGTGGTCAGTTATTAGGCGCTGTGCGCCCACACTTGAGCGCTTTCGCTCTTGCTCTTTTGTAGAGGATCCTTCTGCGGCCACAGTCCCACTGTGCCCTACCCTGAAAAAAACCTTAAAGGTCTAGTATCCGCAGTCACTTGGGCACCAAGTGACCATTTCATCAAGTTATCTTTCTTCTCTCCGCTCCCAGTTCCTCTGCAAGCAAGTCTTGCATTCTCTCTTCCACCAAGACGATCGAAGTATTCTTCTGGTACTTTGACATTTCCTCTCTTCCATGTCTGCCCTTGTTGGTGATATTACCCCGGATAAATGGCCTGAGCCCAACTATGATGATCCAGAGACTCGGACGTCTCTTATTCTGGGCTTCATGATATCCGGGGCCATACTGTCTATCTCATTCACTGCCGGGAGGTTGTTCGCCAAGGTCAAACGCAGCAACGAACACGCTCTTGGCTTAGATGATTGGCTTATGACCATATCTACAGTGAGTATATCACGAGGTGTGTCTAGTGTATGGTTCCTGCTGACTCACTCAATAGGTCATGATGCTCGGTGTAAACATACTCGGCTGCGTATCGACTTCTGTAGGCTCAGGACGTCATACATGGGACGTAAAGCTCGGCTGGGCAGTCACTTGGGGAAAGGTCAGAGGATATTTACTTGTGTTGCTTCTCTTTTTACTGCAAATGTATCGATTAACGCTTTTGTTTACTTGCTGCTGTTCTGGATCTTCTCATGCTTGCGGTTGTTCTTGCCTTTGAACTTGCCCGGATCACTGTGCTAATGTGTCTTGCAGATTGATCTTGCCACATACGGTTAGTGATGTGAGATTATTCGTGAAGTTGCTCATACTTACGCCTATTAGTGCTATTCATACCAAGTGTCTCGCTCACCAAAAGTATGTAGCATCTTTGACAACCCTAATCTCTTGCCGCGCCTGCTAACCGTTACAGTCTCCCTCTGTACATCCTACCTCAGGCTGTTCCCATCCCGTATGAACCAATGGTTCTGCTACATCTGTATCACCTTTCTCACCCTCTGGTCCCTCACCTTTATCTTCCTGATGATGTTCGCCTGTCGGTACGTCATGTCCAACCTCCCCTTATTCTTTGCATCCAACATCGCCAAAAACTAACCATCGATGCTCAACTATTTCTAGCCCCATCAACGGTTTCTGGGACCCCACGATCCGCGAGGCGTCCTGCCTGCATATCAAGGAGCTCCTCATCCTTACCGGCGTGCTCAATTCGTTGACCGACTTCTGTGTGTTTTTGTGGCCAGTCAAGACGCTCTGGTCGATACGTCTGCCGCTACTACAACGAATCAGTTTAGTAGTGGCGTTCGGAATTGGCTGCTTCGTGTGCCTGGCAGGTGTGGTGCGCGCGTGGTACATGGAGGTCTATTTCCAATCCGACGACCCGTACTGGAAGGCGGCTATCCTTTGGATCATCGTCAGCCTCGAGGGCAATCTCGGTATCGTGTGCGGCTGTCTTCCGACACTAAAACCGCTCGCAAGGATGCTTTGGCCCCGCTTATTCTCCAGCAGCAGTCTCGTCATCGACAAACTGGCGCCGGTGGCCACCGGTCCGAACGGTCCCAGCAATGTGGAGGAAGGGAGAAACAGCGGCAACGAGAGCCATCGCGGCACCGTTGCTGCTGCTGGTCCCGGGGCAAAGTTGGAGCTGGGTGCCATGGGCGCGTCGATGGGCGCCAAGAATGAAGGATGGCCGTTCGGCAACATCAGCCAGCCCGGCCGAGGCGGCGGCAGTCCGGGCATATTCGAAGAGATGTTCGCCGCGAAGAAGAAGAGGGACGGCTACTTCGACACCAACATGGCGCCGATCGGCCAGGGCGAGATGCGGATGCTGGATGACGGCGACGTCTGGGCCGAGGTCGACACGCGGTCACCCACTGGCATGTGGCGCATCTTGCGCACAGTCACGCTGCATAGCAGCAGCAACAGCAGAAGGAATTCGGGCGCCGTTGGGGTCGATGTCAGTACTGTTCCTGGCGTTGCTGCGGATGCTCGCCATTCAGCATTGTCGTCGACGCTGCCCCCGTCGACGTTCGCGTCGAGAGATCCGTCAGCAGAAATCGAGGATGATAGGAGCGAGGAGCATATATTAAGACCGGCGAGACGGTGGTACGGGCAGGACAGGTGAAATTTGTTTTAACGACAGGTTATGATGCCAGTTATGATTAAGTGCTTACAGCGTTTCCTACTGTTTATTTGCCTTACTCGAGCATCGGTGGGTTGACTTTCGAGGCGTTGGTTCGAATTGCATTGCTCTGGAGTCATTATATCATGGGGTTTAAACTGGACAGTGGCTTCACTTCCTATATTGTTTAATTACTTAACCAAGTAATTAGTAAATATTGTTAGTAGCGTCATCATACTGTGACAGAATACCTCATAAGATTTCAGCTTTTTCAGACATATAGGCAGTGGAAGTGGTCGTCCGGACGTAAATGCTGAATTGACCCCCATGTTTCCTGGGAGACAGATAGGAGAATGATTTGAAATGCATTGTGGCAACAAACTTTGCGTTTTCATTTCATACAGGAGTGCACTACTTATGCACCAGATGACTAAATATGTGCTTGAGAAAGTAATTTCACTCTTCATATCCTTCGAAAGAGTCGGTTTGCCCTTCTTCACTACTCCCCTTTAGTTGTACATGTTGACCGACGACCTCGCGGTGGCGGAGGTCTCCGGCCAGTTGTCCCAGTTGACGTCAAACAGAATGTTATCGTCGCAGTCGCTGCCGAGGGCCGTGTTGTTGATGAAGGCAGGCTCCCAGTAGAAAATGCCGGCACCGAGGCCGTCGGGGACGTTGTTCAGCACGTCGATGACGGCGCCGACCCAGTCAGTCTGGCCCTGGGCGTCGACGGAGAAGTCGGCGGAGAGGTCGACGCCGGAGCAGCTGGTGGGCCAGTCGGTCTCGGCGACGTAGAGGGGCTTGTTGTAGGTGGAGGCGAGGGTGTTGAGGCTGCTCTGCAGGGCGTCGGTGGTGGCGGCCGTGTCGAAGAAGGGGTAGAAGGAGAAGCCGAGCACGTCGACCATGTCGGTCGTCACGGTGCCCTCGTCGAACAGGCCCTTGAACCACCACGTCATCGTCTCCGAGTCCCACCCGTTGTTCAGGTGGATCATGACCTGCGGCTTCGTCGCGCCCGCCGACACGGCGTCGTCGACGCCCGCCCGCGCCGCCGCCCACAGCGCCGCGAAGCCTGAGAAGTCGTTGTTGGAGATCTGCCCGTCCGGGAACAGCATGCCCTGGATGATCTCGTTGCCGATGGACAGGATGTCCAGGTCGACGCCGCCGTCGGCGAAGGACTGGAGTGTCGACTTGACGTAGCTGCGCACTGAGCCGGCCAGGTCGGACGTGTCGAAGGACGAGGGAGTGGCCTGGTTGGAAGGATCGGCCCAGGTGTCGGACAGGTGCAGGTCTAGGTAGATCTTGTAGCCGGCCTTGGAGAAACGCTGAGCTAGTTGGAGAGTGTAGTCGAGGCCGTACTGTTCGCCGGTCCAGAGCCTATCAGTACAGATTAGCAAGCAATCTTTTGGGTTGTCGATGGTCCCCAAGAGCACTCGGGGATGACTTGAATAGTGTTGCAACTGCGACTTTGAAATTCAAAAGTCCTGGAAGTTTCACTCCAGAATATTTGGAAGTCAAAACTTCTGGTTCTTTCGGCAATACTTTTCTCAAATCATTGCGCCGAATGCCCCGGGTAGACGTAAGTAATCTTGGCTCACCTCAGTCTAACGCTGTCCATGCCACCAGCACCGAGAATCTCTTCAATGGTGCTAGTCGAGCCCGACTCCGTGAGCCAAGTAGCGCCTTGGTCTGTTTCCATGTAACCAGCAGACGAGAGGTCGTGACCCTTGGAAAGGGCGGCAACGCCGTTGATGGCGTATGCCATCAGTGGCAGTGAGTTGATGAGAGTCTTGGACAACATCTTCAAGTATATTTTGATGCTTGGATATGGCGTAAGTCGAGATGCGTGAATCGAGAGAGTGGGATGAGAGAGCGAATGAAGACACCAGTGCTTCTAAAAGGCAGCAGCACACTTCCGTCGACGGAGCGAGAGAGAATGGCAGTAAGTCGAAAAGGAAGGTTACGCTGATCCACAGTGCAACGAATGAATAGGCAAAAAGAAACGGCGAAACGTTTCGAACGGAAGGGACAGCATCAATAACATATGCCCGGCACCAGCGGGAGCAACCCTTTAAAGGCTGACATGGGGTCGCAATGCATTGCGGTTCCAAGCGAGCCCGCATCCGTTTCCAGCGGAGATTATTATTTGCGGAGAAGGAGCGCGACGCTTGCGCCCGCATCCAGTCAGGGAGAGGCGCGAGGGCCGATCTCCGAAACAAGGCGGCACGATCACCAAATTTATCCATGTCGGGAGTGAAACGAAGCTGAGGCTTATCCCAAAGAGTCCAGTGTGGGCCCCGAGGAGGTGATCGGCAGCTTGCCGACCTATTGCTCTGTTGTATCATGTACACTTCTACAAACCTCTGACATTGTGGAAGCTGTGGATTTTGTTCGAGAAGAGGCATGATCTGTGGTAGATGGTAAAGCCTGGAGAGGAACCAACCGTGAGAAATATGCTTCTGTGACAGCCGTAGCGGGGCGGCAGATGCGTAGTGTGGTAAGCCAAGAACTCATTTGTTTCGCATCGGCAGGACCATCGGAATCAGGTACCCTTGCCCGCGGTTGGTCTGTTTATACAAACGGGACGTACCCGAGCAAGCGAGATGGATGCCGAGCGCTTGCAAGTGGAGGATGGCAGCGCATCCCCAGATCATCAGCTCATCAATGCGCAGCTGCGGAGCGGGAGTGAAAAGGATAAAGAGACGGTCAGCTGCTTTAGCAAGGGAGCCATGTTTCAAGTTGAACACCACACATCCATAGCGGGGATGGAAGGGGGAACCAGTGCCGGATGTATCCTTATCCCCGAGGAGCGACGCGGCCTTGCTGCACAGCGGCGGTCGCATTTTTCGAGATCGGTCGAGTGGACAATCGGAGCCAATGTTCAAAAATCGGTCTCACCAAGTAGGGTTTCTGGAAAATTAAACAGATTGGCCACCGGGTGTCGTTGGAGGTTAGAATTTCTGCAATGTTGCTCAGATGTCGGCTCACGCTACTCACGCCGAACGAAGACGATACATCTTCCAGAACGCACTCTGCGAAGTGTGAAACTTTCGTAAACTACTGCCCATCTATAAGTGCTAGATCTATGAGAGAACCGATTGATTAAAATGCATCCCTTCCTTGAAACGAATGCGTTTTGCCTGCGGGAACTTTGCAACGTATCGTGTATGCGATGCTATACCAACCATTGAACATGCACCAAAAAGAGTCATAGCTCCACCACTTACGCCATCCCTCTTACCGCATACTAACCTAGCTCGACCCCGTTCTCGCTGCAGAGCCGCGTACGTCGCCAGTCCAGCCCAAGTCTAAAATTAACATTATTCCGTCGAAGCAACTAAAAACGCGTACCACCACCCACAAACCGTTCATGCAACCCTCTGATGACGCGTAAGCTGACAGTAGCTGCCACAACAAAGAGGTCTAGAACTAGTCGAAGCGAGAGAAATGGGATTTGGACTCGCCAACCACACAGGTCTCCAAAATATGCCTCTTGACCCTGGTCATCCAACAGCGGTAGAGAAAAAGAGTAATGAGAGAACGAACACAGAAATGAATCCCTACAGCGCACCCCTATGTACTCTACAAAGGCTGTTCACCTTTATGACAGTCGGTGCGAGCTCTCAAAGTATATGAGACGTCTGCACTCTAAGCTAGCTTCCCAGCGCTGATTCTCCTGAGAAAAGGATGTGAAAACTGCTCGTGCGCTCCTCTTTCTACTCCGCCTTCAAGTTTTCTGCCTTCGCATCCTCGCCCTCTGCCGCAGCTTCGACCTCACCTTCGGCCTCAGCGTCGCCCTTCTCCTCCACCTTCTTCTCTTCACCCTCTGCCTCCTTTTCCTTTTCCGCTGTGGCCGCCGCCGCCGCCGCCGCCGCCGCCGCCGCAGCAGCAGCAGCACTTGCATCAACGCTCGGCCTCGCGCTAGTCTGCGCCACGCTCAACCTCTTCTGATGGCTGCTCTTCATCCTCTTCTCCGCCTCTTCTGGGAAGAGTTCTGGCAGAAGGTTAGGTAGGAATCGATCGAGCTTCGTCCACGTCTCGCGCCATAGTTCTTCTTGCTCGGGCTTTTCGTCGGGCGATGCCAAGTAACCACCGCTGGACATGACCAGCAAGATATTCTTGAGAGACTCCGGAACTGCTTCCTCCTGTTTAATTCGTTAGTCACGTGTACAGATGAGAGCTGGTCAGCATATAGGGTTTCCTTACCAAGTTGTCGCCCTGCCCGCTGTTCATCAGCCGGTCCATGATGCTGAGAATCTTGAGCCAGAGGTCCAGCATGCCATCCCATTCGGAAAGTGCTACGAGGTAGTGCAGGAAGATTTTGCAGAGCAGCGTGGCAGCCTGCACTCTCGTCTCACCCATACCACCGGGATCGCTCTGGTAAGTCTCGGGCTTGAGTAGTTGATTGATGAGCGGGAAGAGCACCTCGCCGAAGATCTTGGTCCATTCCTTATGATCGGGCGAGGCGAGGTCGTTCGAGAGAAGCGTCCCTTGCAGTGATCCAAGAGCCTGATGCCTGATCTCTCGGCACGGGTTCAGGCACTGGTTAGTGAGGCATTGGAAGATAGGTGACCAGTATGCGTTCCAAGCTACTCGTAGTTAGCATCAGGTCAGAGTACGCAAATTCGGTGCGCAATTACCTTCGTTAGTCTCAAGCTGGGACTGCTCGATGAACTGGGGAACGCGGCTGGTGAGCTGAAAGACGATATTCATGGCCTTCGAGCCACGAAGAACGACTTCGTTGGTTCTATAAGATAGTTAGCTTCAGTGGCATGGCTTGAGCTGAATAGGACATACTGGGTCTTCTTCTGTTTCACCCCCTTGCCTCTCCGTCTCGCGGCGTCTCCACGTTGCTCCTCGATCGCGCCGGCGCTTCCCGCAGTCGCAAAGTCATTGAGCAACGCTATTACTGCCTCGTAGTTATCTGCGCAAATACCTGGAGGGTTTGAGAGAGTAAGATTCTCAGCGACCTGGAAAACGTCGGCCGCGACTTCCGGCGAAGTGTGGAGCGTGCGCAAAAGAGTCCAAAAGTCGGGAGAGTTGACCAGCTCATTGCGCAGGCCGACAGGTCCATTAATGCAATCCAACAAGCCCTTGAGCAGAGTCGGTGCAACTTGCTTCAAAAGGTCTTGATCGAAAGTAACAAAAGTATGCAGGATCACCGGAGCGCGAATGTAATCGTGATCGTTGCTCTCGCGTAGCAGCTTGAGCAGATAGTACACCGTTCGTGACAGCACGACCGGGTGCACGTTGTTATCGCGCAACACCGTCTGCAGTGCATCTGCGACGCTCTTTCCAAGTTTCTCGACAGCCTCGGCATCTCTCAATGTGAGGACCGTTGCCAGCTCAAGAGCAAAGACGAGAGATGGATCATACTGCGGGCCTTGAGTCCGGGCCTTGTTGCCGTTTGGCCTTATGGGGGTTGGTGCTGGCAGTTCAGGCTTCACAGTGATGACGCGAGGCGAGGAATCCTCGGGTATCTGAGCGAGAAGTGAATCCAAGATCGACTGTAGAGCATCAATGGGCATGTGGCTAGTTGGGTTAGCAGAGTTATTATGGGAGAGAAGAAAGATATCCTACCTGATATTTGCGAAGACGCCTGGGAAATCGCACGAGTTGATGCAATCTATCGTGCAAAGCGTGTATTCTATCTCCGCGTCTGATGGCTCCGGCGGCTCGTCGTTCGCAAAGCTAAAAATGGACGAAGCGAAGGTAGAGAAGAGACTGGTTTCATTTTGCCTCTGTTCTCTGTCGATGACCTGTGCAGGATTTTGAAGAGGGATGGGAGGTAGCTCGAGAGCATTGGATATCGATGAGAAAGACGAAGGTATCAGGGAGTTGATGAATAGGTTGAGCATAACACGGATGAGCTGAATGTATTGTCAACAAAACTCGTGCGAATCGGATATACGAGATGACTTACGTGGTTCCACCCATCTCTGACATGGGCCTCATTGCCATGAATAATACGGAAAAGCAAGACAGTAGCCAACTGTGCCCTGTCGTCACGGCCGAAACGAACAGCCGTCTCACTGACCATGATCTTCTCGCTCTTCTTGTCAGCCTGGACTTCTGTGTTCAAAGATGTGCTAGGGGGCACATCCGGCGCCAAAGTGCTAATTTTGCTCAAGCAAAACACGATGCGGTCAATACACTCGGTCAGCCCATGCTTTGCCGCAATCTGAGCGCACTGGTAGAAACCAGTGACAACGCGTGAGAACACAGCATCGTCCGATGCCGACATGAACACAAAAGATAGTGTTGCAAGAATTGGCTTCCACGTCGCAGCGAACATGTCTGCGTCGAAGATATTGGTGTCACAAATGACGAGATCCGTGGTCGACTGGACCTTCATCTGAAGCTCTTTCCAGGCGTAATCGTAGGCGTGCTTGGTATCATGCTCCTCCGGGAGAATGATTTCTCTTGTTTTGATAGAGTTGTAGATCTCCTCAAGATACTCGATCGGAAAGTCCTGCCCCCCGTTGACTCCGCGTAGGTTCCGTGCGAAGTCCTCTAGGGCCATACGCTTCTGAGCCTTGAGATTCGGGTTGTGCTGATCGGTGTTCAGCATGATGATGGCATATGTCAACACATAAACGGAATCTCTATCCGCAATGCCTTCTGGAGGCGATTCGCCGCAATATTTCTCGGCAAATTCGGTAACAATCCGCTCAATCAACTGCGACTCTCCTGGCAAGCGGAAAGTGTTGAGGAGCTGGCGCAGAGCCTCATCAACTCTCTGGCCGCTAAAGTCGAATGTTTCCATGAAGGCAGCCAGTATCGTTTCGTTTTCTTTCTTCGAGATAAAGTCGCCGAGCACCTTCTTATCCAACCTTGTCGTTCCCTTGATGAAATTTGCGATCGACTTCGGATTGTCCGGGTTGTCAATGATCCCCTGAGACACAAGGAAAGCGATACCGGCCTTAGGCTTCTCGTTGAACTTCTTGGCGCCACGGATAATTATCTTCTTCTGCTCTCTCTGTCTCACCAAATGCGCAGCATCTGGGAAGCCTTCTGTCCGCGGTTCGTCTTCCAGTCGATCCGCTATCAATTGGATAAACCCGAGGAGAGCGTCAAGGCAGAGCGGGGGCACATTGGTTGTACTCCATGTGGCAGAGTCCGGGAAAGCATTCCGTGATAACAGTCCAATCATGTCCATGCACAAGTCACTCCGATCGATCTCGCAATCGTAATTGACGAACAGCTCGACCATGAAGGAAGGTATCCTGCACAGAGCTCCCACACTCTCCACCATTGCCTCTCTTGCATCGGGCTTCCTGGCGCCACCTTCCAACCCAAGCCTTTGCCTATCCTTCACCGGCACAGGAGTAGATCGGCCACTGCTTGATCCCGGCTGGGGCGCAGGTTTGACTAGGCTAGGGGCCTGAGGAACACCTTCATAGAGTGCAGGGTCGATACCAGCTTCCTGGGGTATGTCAACGCGAGGGAATAAGCATGCAACAAGGTAGGAAAGGAAAAGCTCCTGTTGGAGCTTTAGCACGCCCCTGCAAGTTGCCAAGAGAGTGTATGCTACTCTCAGCGACTCGTTCAGCACCGCAATATTTTCCGACCGAACAAGCTGGAAAATGTGCCGACAAAGAGTGTCCTTGGCCAGGGATGCAAGGCTCGGGTGGCTTGCGATTGAAGGCCCAGCAACCTCGAGCGCGACGTCGACGATCCGGAGAGCCATGATCCTCATGGTGTCATTGTGTTGCCGATCGTCAGGGTCTAGGAGATCCACCAGAACGCGGAAAAGCTCCCGTATAGATGGGAGCGAGTACGGCTTGATGACTTGCTCTTCTTCAGATTCGTCCTCTACAAGCGGAAGGTGCAGCTGGCTGCCGTTGGGATTTCCGTTATCCTCACTGCCATCTGGCGTCTTCTCCAAACTGGTTGAGGACCGTGATGCTTCAGGCACGCTCCCCGGCACGGATAAGGAGTCCCCGTTTGCTGTTGGGTCCATTTTGACGGCATCCATATCATCCTTGGTACTCTCTTCGAGGGCTCCCGGGTCGTCACCGGCCTCAATTTCAAGATGCTTCAATCTCTCGAAAATCACCTGGCACATGGTGACCATGGCAATCTCTGCAGACCGCCGCAGAACCTCGGAAAGTCGAATTTGGCAGCACATGCTCAATCCGGTCTCCATCATTTCACAAACACTCTCGTCGCTCAATAGATCGCCAGCCGGGCCGGAAATCATATTCTCCATAAGCTTCAATATCCGCAGAAGCACGATCTCGTCCGCTGCGGTATCAGTAGCCTCGAAGCGGCAGTGTGTGATTGCGGAGGAAAGTAGTTGCATGGCCAGAGGCAGGCGGGGCGAATCGCGGCCTATGATGTTGTAGGAGAGGAACTTCGTGATTGCAATCAGCGCCAGCGAGGTTATGGGAGCCGAGGTCGACGACGAGCGGATGACCTGCAGGAACGGATGGAGCAAGGCGGGCGTGTCGAAGCTGCGGATGTCTGCACCTGTGTCAGAAAAGGGCGCTCTGGACTATCAATGCCCATGTCCTTACCATTGCAGCCCTTCAAGTCACTTCGCAAACGCGTGAAGGCTGACATAAGGGGATTGTCCTGCATGCTCCTCCCCTTCTTGCCGCGGAGCCCCCATCGCCCGGCGAGGGCGTCGTCGCCGGAGCCTAGCTTTATGCTGGCGGCGTTTCCCTCGCCCTTCTCGATGCGCTGTATTGCCAGCGGCTTCGCGGCGCCGCCGCCCAAGATGGCGGACACGGAAGATTGGGCCCAGCGCGCATGCTTGCGCATGGCGGAGGTGACGGTGATGCATTCTGTAACGACGAGCGCGACGGGATCGATCGAGGCGGATATGGCGCGCGTGCGCGGGTGGAATTCTGGCACGCCTTGCAGTGCGGCCTGGATCGAGGAGTCCGGCTGGGTGCTGCCGTCGGCGGCCATGATTGCTGAGCTTCGGCGGCAGGAGAAGGCCGGGGTGGGGTGGTGGAGGGCGGTGGACTGGTCCCGGCTCTTTCACAGCTGTGCAGGGTGGCGAGCTTCAGCTTCCCATCATCGGACGGAGGAGTGTGAGAGTGCGCGGGCGGTGGGCGCGTGGTGGATGCTCAGGTATCTCGCGCTGCTGCGGTCAAAGCTTACCTGCCGCACCGTGGCACGGAAGCGGGCAAAGACCGCCGCGAGTTGACACCTTGCACTGCCATTGCACTGCCAAGCACTCCACATCCAACCACCGAGTCCACTCCACTCGGAACATTTGCCGTGCGCACGGTTCTGACTTTGGTTGATCGGTTTGAGCGTTACTAGATATCCTCCAATGCGCCGCCGCTGGACGCAAGCACAGGTGCCCTCCGAATTCTTGGACTCTATTTTATGTACAACCCCATGTTCCAAAAACGCCGGCAGCCATCGTCAAATCACACGTAGAACAACCGTCACGCATATGCAGTCTTCCCCGTCCCCAAATTTCTCTCAGAAACTCCTGTTGTGCCCATTGCATGCCCCAGACTGGCCACTCAAGTGCTTTCATCGCTGCGCTTCAAGGCCCCAAGAAGAGAAAATAGTGCATGTCAAATGTGCGGAAACAGAATTACAAAGTTTTCAGCCGTATATGAAGCTAATTTCCCGAGACTTTACTCGAGTGGATCTTTAATCTGCTTGGCAGTATTCTTGCCGTCATCTTTCACGCTGAATTTGATGTCAGTGCCACGTCCATCGCGCCTTTGGTGAGTTGGGAAGGCTTACAGAGGAGCGTCTGCTTTCTTCTCTCCCGTGACTTGGTTCCTGTCCGTCGTCTCTCCCGCCTCTTCTTTCTCAGCTGCCAGTTTTGCGTGTGCGGCTTTCGCTCGCTCGACGGCATCCTGATTCTTCTTCGCCTGTTCCTCTTTGACTTGTTCAGCCTTGGCTTTGGACACATCCGCGTGATCCTTGTTCGAAGTCTGATCCTTCGAGGAACTGTCTTTGGCGAGGGTATCCTCGGACGAGCTGTCGGCTGCCGAGCTATCCTTTGCAGAGCTGTCCTTTGCAGAGCTGTCCTTTGCCGCACCACCCTTTGTAGAATCGTCCTTCGAGGTTTGAGCCGTAGAGTCCTTCTGGTCGGAGTTGTCGTTCTTTCCCTGCTTTTCATTTTCCATATACTCCTCCTTGGCTATCTTCCGGATGTCGGCCTTGTCTTTTCTCCATTGATCAGCTGGGACCTCGAAAGTATCTTTCAATTTCTTCAGGCGGTCCTCCTTGTCCTGCTCTTCCTTCGCTTTTGAGAGCCTCTCCTGTTCCATTTCCTCCATGTGTCGAATGTCGTCAACACTCGGCTCATACAAGTGCCAAATGGTGTAGTGAGGAAGTCCAACAACCGAGTACTTCATTCTCTTTGCCATCTGCGATATAATCAGCACGGCCCAGCCAAATCTGAGCGGGAAGACGTACTTTGCCAAAGCCCTCGGTTTCCGCGTGCTTCTCGAAGCTGAAGGCTGGGAAATGCACACCAGAACGGAAGACCTTAGCCTTGGCCAAGATACTAACACCGCCAACACCGTCAATTTCCATTTCCATATCAGGATCTCCGTAAGGATCGCGCAAGTAGGCCAAATGGGGACGCCACGTCGCATATTCTGCGTAGCCTTCAACAATGACTGCGTCTTCGTCGAGGGTATCAGCGAGAGCAAGAGCGGTTTCAGATTCTTGCCAAGAGTTCAGGTCGTAGGGCTGCTCTCCGCCGAGCCAATCTGGAAGAGGTCGCCACACGTCTGTTGCGAATTAGCCGGATCCAAGAGTGTATGATGACCGCCAACATACTCGGTACGATAATGTCCTTGTTGTGGCGCATGAGGTCCTCCAGGATTGTGAACGGCGCGGTCTCCACGTCCACGTCTCGCCAGTAGACCCAGCTATGCGTAGGCCGCAAAGCTGCGCTCAACAACCAATTGCGCGCTTGAGCCATGGACTTTCTCCGGCCGGCCTGCGCTGCAAAGCCGTGCCTGCTCTCCACGTCCTGGTTGACCTTTTGACCAAAGTCCTTCTCCATGATCGAGATCTCTCCGAATTGTTGCGTGGGGTCCTCGTTTGCCTGCAGTTCCTCCAGTAGCCCAGAAAGCAGCTCGAGTGTTTCATCCTTCGAATCGCCAACCAAGAACGCCAAATCGATGAAGTTGTGCGGATACGTCAAGTTCCGTAGATGACCGAAGAACATGGGCAAATGCGGCGCGGCATCTCTCAGCGGAGCGCAGAGCAGAATGCGTTCCTCTCTTTCCCAGCCACGCGCCGTGCCTTGTACATTGTTGAGGTCGTAGTAGCGAACGGTCTCGAGCTGGAAATCGGGTGCGGAGGAGAACAGGCCGAGCGTCAGGACAGGTCCGACGGCTGCCCTGAAGCCTGAAGAAAAAAGGAAGAGCGAACCAACGATGACGGCGGCGAGAATGCCTATTCTCACAAACAATTGCCGACGTCTTCGCTGCGCGGGTGTTGAGCGCGGCTGAAACCTACAGGAACGTCAAGTCAGCATCACGGCGTCGATTTTCGCTGGAGGCAGATGCGCACTTGTGAGGCTCGATATGAAATGTCTGCTGCCCGCCCGTGCTGTAGCCAGCGTATCCGTTGGCGTAGCCGTGGCGGTGCATCGTTTTGCCATGAAGAGGTAGCATCAAGACGACGGAGGTCTCCAACTGCCCGCCCGGCGGCTCAGGAGGTAGGATTCGGAGGGCCAGCCACCTCCAAAACTGTAGACGCTCGGGGCGCAATTGCGGGCTCTGGGGAAGCTAGGTCGAGGCGAAGCGATCGCCAGGCGGTCGGGTGGATTGTGGGTGAGGTAGTGGCGGAGGAGCTGCGGGCGAAGATGCGTCTCCACGGGCTCGACCTACGGCCAAGGTGGCTCGTTAAGGCAGATCAGCAGGGATTCCGTTTAGCTCGATGCCGTCCCGTTGCCGTCCCCTGCCGTTAGGCTTAACGTCACAGCCCAGAGCGATGATCGGTGCAGAGTCTCCGGCGCAGAGAACAATTGCCGCGAGGTGTCCTAAAGCGACGCAGGAAAGCGCCCCTTGGCTGAAGACGGCTGACAAGTCCGCCGTTGCAGCAACGACGCGATACGAGATGCAGATGATCCTGCGCCATTTTGCGGCAGCCGCCAGGGCGATGTGCACCAACCGAACGTTTGCAAGTCTGCGGCCGATACCGATTGCGAAGGCTAGCTGAATCATGTATTACGCCCTGACTGGTTCTGGCATTTAAACAATGAGCGAAATGACACTGGCGCCCCTAAACGTGTGTAGCTAGCTATTCTGCAATTCTGCCGCCCGAGGCCCCGGCGTCAGCATACCGCCCTGCGCCAAACGCCTTGCAGCCAAACCATCCACCATGCAAAGAAACCCCCTTCTGTGACTCCCATAAATTTCTCACATGTTCACAAAGCAAATGTCTCCTTAACTCGCAACCTTCTCATGTCTCGACGAAACGCGAGCCCAGTAGCTCGTCGATGTGAGCGCGCTGCTCCTTTGTGTTGTCCTTGCCCCCCTTCAGCAGCACCGCCAGAACCTCGATGGGAGGATTCAAGCCGAGGCGGTGAGCGCGCTTCCAGCGTTTGATGCGTGCATTGCCAATGCATGGCTGCTTCGTGTCAGCAGAGCTCTTCAGACAAGGGCTGTTTCGTGGTCGCACTCACCCCATACTGCCCGCTTGTATCGAATTCCCGCAACACCTTCTCGTAGAGACCGACGTCTTGCTGGTGTACCCGTGCCACCTTCCTCACACGCTCCTTTTCCTTCCAGTACTTCTTGATTTGCGTCTCCGTGACGCGGCTCGCTTCCTTCTCTTCGAGCGAAAGCTCTGCCTTTGCGGCATCCTTCTGCGATTGCTGAACGATGGCAAGTTCTGACGTAGTGGGCTCGGTGAGATCAGGGTCCGCCTCGGCTTTCAGGTTCGTCTCGGTGATCGATTCCGACAGGATCGGGTCTTGCTTTGACTTATTTGTCGCCTTTGCCTTGCCCACGGGCGAGCCTCGGGGCTTCGTCACTCGGTTAGAGGCACCATGAAAGGCGAGTGTTGCCTGCCTGGGCTGCGGGCCGGATGCGTGACGCTTGGGAGGCATTGCGGCGGAGGTGGTGTCAGTGTGATGGAATCAGGGTCTTTACGATTGGTTCAGCAGAAGATAGAAATACGTGATGTGATGCCAGGATGTGAGTGGGAATGGCGTCGAAGGACCTGATGCGTTGCCTATGACGACGATACCAGGTACGGGGCAGTGGCTTGGCGCACGCCGTCGCGCTTCGCGAGATCCCGTGAGTGGCTGCCAACTTCCACCGCTCTCGAGCCAGTCATCTCCACCACCTCTCTCAGCGCACCCGCAAGCACATCATGGCGCTCTCGAATGCGGAGGCGGAAGCCTTGATCCCCCAGTTCAGGCTGGAAAAATTTCTCAACCAAGGTAAAGCCGAGTCGGTCGTACTTGCACAGTATGATCTTCCCCGAAGCAATTTAATATATACGCGCAGTCGCGAGCGGTGCGGTCATAATATGGTTGGCATTATGCTGCGTCTTTACGCCCGGGTCATCGCTTCAACCGCCCCACGACTGCGCGTGCGGCTATCAAATTGTTCACCCCGCCATCCACGTCTCCTCTTCCTGTAGCATGCGCTCATTTGTTCCTCGTGAGCAGACCAAGCTGGTCGTCGCCTTGTGCTTCTAGGCTCCATTCAGGATAAGCCAGCGCTTCTCGTCGCTGAACGTGCAGCCTTCTCCGTTGAGCCGGCCCATTTGCAGAGCTTCACGTCGTCGTTAGCGAACATAAAAAATCTCGGAGCCAATGACATCTACTTTTGGTTCCTTGCAGCCACTGCGGCCGACTCCCAGAATTCCACCCAGCCACCAGACCTCAAGATCAATCTGATCTGGCCTTGCAACGAGAAACACATCAAGAAGTACTCGCAGCAAGGGATCCGCATGGTGACCGAAACGCCGGAAATCTACAGGGATCATGTGCGTCCTTACATGCAAAAGCAGCGGGAAGAGGGAAGGCTCAACTGGGTTTTCAACATCATCGAAGGACGCACTGAACAGGAGGATGTCTTTTTCCGCGAGCACGGAGAAGAGGGGTTCCTCGTGTTGCCGGACCTGTGAGCATTCCTGACCGGGCGCGATCGTCTAGTGTGGTGTGCTGACTCCACCTCCTTTCCTGCAGCAACTGGGACCGCAAGACCATGACCAGTCTCCACCTGCTTGGACTCGTGGAGCGCCGCGACATTTGGTCGGTGAGAGACCTCAAGAAGGCGCACATTACATGGCTCAAGCACATGCGCGCAAAGCTTCTGGAGGCGACGGTGAAACTGTACCCCGAGCTTGAGAAGGACCAGCTCAAGCTCTACGTCCACTGTAAGTTGCGCAGGACGTCACACGCTCATCTCCGCTTCTGACGATCGCAGATCAACCAACCTACTATCACTTCCATGTGCATATAGTGCACGTGGCTCTCGAGGCCGGCGCAACTCAGGCCACAGGAAAGGCCTTGGGCTTGGAAAACATCATCAGCCAGCTCGAGCACATGGCTGGCCCGGAGGATACGGCGGGCATGACCGACGTGTCTTTGACCTACACCGTGGGCGAAGCTAGCGAGCTGTGGACCGAGATCTTCCAGCCATTGAGAGGTAGCGGAAGCTCGTAACCAATACGGGGATAGACATGAGCCCGCTCTCGCCATTCCGAACAGTCGGGGGGTGTCTGGTTGTTTGGCGTTGAATCCCCATGCCGCCACCTCAAACAGCCGAATGAAACAGAAAGTAGGTGCCGCTATAGTTAAAGATAGGAGAGCTGCCGGGAGGTCTCCGGTTGGTCAAGCGACATCATGCAGCCAGGCGTCCCAGACAAAGGGCCGGAGGACTCGTTTGTAGAGGGATAGACTCAGAAAGGGACCCGTTCGTATACCCCGAAGCGGCAGGATCAGCGAGGCGCTCGCCAGCGAACTTTGCACGATGTGCGCAGTGCATTATTAGATCTTGCATAAATCTCCGCCGCGCCGCCAATCACAAATAGTCTTGCCCTGGCAGGCAGGCTTGTCTGGCGCCGCGGCGGGCACGACCTTAAGCGCGCTTGGCAGATTGGTGGCGGGCTCGACGCCATTCGTGCAGCAGAGGGTCGACGCAGCCGCGGCCGGCTTGCAGGTCGCGCGGTCGCGTCAGCGGCGGGGCTGCCTGAAGAAACCAGCCCGCGACTGCCAGTTGACGAAGCAACACATAGAGCTGCCCAGACGCGGTGTGAAACTGGGAAGGCGTTTCAAAATCCTTGGCTCATTAGGGGCGAAATTTCGGCTCGCGTTGGCAGGCGCTTGGGGTCGCAGGGCTCATGGGTCAAAGCGCCCCCGGTCACTAGCCGATATCTCGACCGCCGCCCTCTTCCAATCGCGCGATTCTTCGACCATAAACTTGCTTGCGGCTCCTCTTGGTGCGCTTTCACTCCTTCATCGGCTTTGCCTCACACTCTTTCGGTCTCTGTACCTTCCGCTCATTACTGCGCCTCCAAGAGCCTTGGCCTCTGGACGCAATAAACTACTACGCCCACACGAAGTCTCACGGAACAAACTAGCAGCACCGCTTATCTTAGCCGACGCCGCTTCACGACACCATGCTTACCAAGTACCTTCTGCCGGCGCTCTTTGCGGGCTCCGCCATCGCTGTCAACAACATCGAGATCAGCGGCCAGGATTTCGTCGACTCCAAGACCAACAAGCGCTTCTACGTTATCGGCGTTGAGTACGTCCCTGGTGGCCTTGATTTTCAGGAGCGCACAAGCTAATTGATGCACAGCTACCAGCCCGGTGGCCAGGCCGGCTACAATGAGGCCTCCGGCGAGGACCCCTTGACCGACGCCGATGCTTGCTTGCGTGATGCTGCTATTATGCAGCAGCTGGGTGTAAGTTCGGTTCCAATCGCATTCCTGGCGCTGCTCCACGTGCTGACCCTTGCTCCCAGATCAACACCATTCGTGTCTACAACGTCGATCCCGATGGAGACCACGACCAGTGCGCCAGCATCTTCAACTACGTCGGTATCTACATGATGCTTGACGTCAACTCTCCTCTGGCCGGCGAGAGCATCGACCGCTCCCAGCCCAGCAACTCGTACAATGCCGACTACCTGGAGCGTATCTTCAAGATGGTCGAGGCCTTCAAGGGCTACCCCAACACCCTTGCCTTCTTCGGCGCCAACGAGCTCATCAACGACGTTGACTCGTCCGAGAAGAACCCGCCCTACATTCGCGTAAGTCGTTTTGCTCGTAATTGGTGTGAACGACTATAGCTAACAACCATTATAGGCTGTCCAGCGTGACCTGAAGGAGTACATCAAGAACAACGCCGACCGCACCATCCCTGTCGGCTACTCCGCTGCCCAGGTCCAGGACGTTCTCCAGGATACCTGGGAGTACCTCCAGTGCGCCATTGACGGCGATGAGAATGACATGTCTCGCTCTGACTTCTTTGGTCTGAACTCGTACTCTTGGTGCGGTGGTGATGCTACTTTCCAGTCCTCTGGTTACAGCGATCTGGTCGACATGTTCAAGAACAGCAGCATTCCCGTCTTCTTCTCCGAGTACGGCTGCAACGAGGTCCAGCCCCGTGTCTTCGACGAGGTCCAGGCTCTGTACGGCGAGAAGATGACCTCCCTCTCCGGCGGTCTCGTCTACGAGTACACCCAGGAGGAGGCCGACTACGGTCTCGTTGTCGTCAACGACAACGATACTATCACCCTGAGGACCGACTTCGACAACCTCCAGAAGCAGTTCAACAAGCTTGACATCTCCTTGATCCAGTCCCAGAACGAGACCGGCACCTCCATTACTCCTCCCAAGTGCGCTAAGAGCCTCATCTCGGACGACACGTTCGGTGCCGACTGGGACATCCCCTCGACCCCCTCCAAGGCTGCCAGCTGGATCAAGAACGGTCTTGACAACCCCAACCAGGGCAAGATTGTTGATGTTAAGGCCACGGCTGTTCCTGTCGCCATCTACGGCACCGACGGTAGCGAGATCAGCAACCTCAAGATCACCAAGGTCGCTGATGGCGAGAGCAACACCCCCAGCGGCAGCGAGCTCAGCTCGGGCTCCACCACCAGTGGCAGCAACTCTTCTTCCACCAGCTCGGGCTCCTCGTCCAGCAGCACCGCTGAGGGCGCTGCCGGCAAGGTCGGCGTCAAGAGCACCAGCGCTCTCGTCTTCGCTGCTGTTCTTGCTATCATGCTCTGCTAGACCATGGATGCATAGTGTTTACAAGCTTATGATGTGTTCCATGACGAGTTTTTCCGTTTTTCTTCGGCTCTGGGGCTTTCTAGTTAATCGGATGCGTTTCCAAGGCTCCTTTTGTTCACTTCACCAGCATAGCAAGTTTTCTCCCACTGCAGGTCGGCGGCTAGCTATGGGTATTTAAGAGCATGTATAGATGATGGGGTTTTTAATCAAAAATAGACTTGATTGCTTCGGCACAATGCTTTTTCAATTCTTGTGACGATCCCCAAATTTGAAATGACCCACCCACGCATCTATCCACAGGCAAGTCTTCGAATCCAGCCATAGTATTTATGTTTTGACCTTGAATGGATTGCAAATTGATTCTATACGCACAGGAATGAGTTTCTGCGGCTTTCTCGGACTTAGGAGGTCCCCGCACGCACCGCAATGACGCGATGCGGGGCGGGGCTTTTCCGCGTAGCTACGAGCTCTCTGACCCCCCATTTTATAATTTTTGATTGATAAGCCAAGCTCTGGCACGATCAGACGACTCACACTCTCTGTCACTGTAGTCAATGTCTTTCAGAGCATTCCCACGCATCGCATTGGCAGCTTCATCTCCTCGCCTTGCCTCTACTCCGCTCGTACGCAACAGACTCTCCGCCATCACCTCGCACCTCAGAGCTCCCCTCGCAAACTCGCAACCCACAGTTACCGCAAGAACAATGGCTTCCGCAAGCATTCCGACGACCATGAAGGGCGTCATCATCGAGAAGACGGGCGGAACGGATGTTCTGCAATACAAGACGGACTTGCCCGTCCCGCAGCCCAAGGCGGGCGAGGTGCTGGTGAAGAACGACTTCATTGGCATCAACTACATAGATACGTGAGTACTTCACGAGGCTCTCAATGCTCTCTCCCTGCCATTGAAGCCTGCAACGGCACCAAAAAAACGTCCGAATAAGCCGGCTGACCTGCTGCTCCCTTTCCAGCTACTTCCGCACCGGCCTCTACCCCGCGCCCTCGCTCCCCTACATCCTCGGCCGCGAAGCCTCGGGCACCGTCGTCGCCACGGGCTCGGGCGGCGACCTGTTCGGGCTGGCGGCGGGCGACCGCGTCGTGTGGATGGCGACAGGCGCGTACGCCGAGTACACGGCGGTGCCGACGGCGCACGCGACCAAGGTGCCGGCGGGCGTGCAGTCCGACGTGGCGGCGGCGGCGCTGCTGCAGGGCCTGACGGCGCTGACGCTGATCCGCGAGGCGCACCCGGTCAAGAAGGGCGACTGGGTGCTGGTGCACGCCGCGGCCGGCGGCGTCGGCCTCTGGCTGTGCCAGCTGCTGCGCGCTGTTGGTGCTCGCACTATCGGTACGGCTAGCAGCGCGGAGAAGATCGACCTCGCGCGCAAGAACGGCGCTGAGGTGCTGATCAACTACTCGAACGAGGACGTCGTCGCCAAGGTGAAGGAGGTGACGGGCGGCGCTGGCGTCGTGGCTGCGTTTGATGGCGTGGGTAAGGCGACGTTTGATATCAGCATGGAGAGCTTAGCTAGGAAGGGGAGCATGGTCAGCTTCGGCAATGCGAGCGGTGCGGTGCCGCCGGTGACGATTGCGTATGTTTTCTTCTTGACACAGCTTGTAGGAGCGATTGCTGACTATTGTATGCCATTAGACGTCTCTCTGCGAAGAACGCAAAGCTTCTTCGCCCTACGCTGTTCGGCTACCTTGCTACCCGCGAGGAGTTCGACCACTACACCGCCGAGCTTTTCGAGTTCATTGAAAAGCACAACATCGATGTGCGCATCCATGGGGTGTACCCGTTGGCAGAGGTTGCTAGGGCACACCAGGATCTGGAGGGAAGGAAGACGACCGGAAAGCTGCTTCTGAAGCCGTAAATTGGGCAAGTAAAAATGAGAGACGGATACATAAGATCAACATGAGAAGTCGGAGCAATTTTGAATGAGTGAGACGAATTGGGAGTGGGTTGCTATATCTAGCATCCAGCTAATGTCACTGTCTTCGGCTCAAAACGCCAAAATACTTCTGCAGAAACCGTGAGAAAAATCACGCAGTTCACATCAACATGTTTCGCACGCGTATCTTCTGATTCCGGTAGTCATTTTCATCTCCAATCAAGCATCTACCCCCAAAGCCCGACACTCCTCGACCAAAACTCTCATCTCCTCATCCCCTGCGCGCGCTCTACGCTCGAACTCTGGCATGTTCTCCTTCATCCACGCGGCATCATTGCCAGCCTCGGGGAGCATGAATCCTTTCTCCTCGCCGGCAATGATGGTGCCGTGGACGAAGATAGTGTCGAGAGACGGGCTTGACAAGTTTTGCTCCCATGCCTGACGGAGCTGCCGGCACAGGTCGTCGTACATGCTGCGCGGCCGAGAAGAGCCTGGCCTGACGTGTGCGTGGATGGCATTGACGCGGGCCTGTGGGTAGTGTTATTGATGTCACTTTTAGGCCCTCTTCCACCACTTCTTCGATGTATTGCTGACGATTATTTGGCGGATGTTTGGATAATTGCAACAAAGGGGTTGAGGAAGTTAGAGCTCGTTCTATGGGGAAGCAGTTCTCCATTCCATTTTCTCTTTTTTTAAGGGAAAAAAAAAAGACACTGATGTTTGGAACACTAATATTTATCCACGGATTCTACAAACGATACATATTTAGGACAGAGAAGTCTGTCTAAACCATTTCCTCACGTAATGACTGGGAATTTGCTTACGGGTTTGCCGCCTATGTAGTATGAAGCATCTGAAGCGTCCTCAAACTTGACGTTGACGAAGAGAGATGGAGTAGTGAAGACAGTCGTGTGGATTTTCGTGACGGCAGCGGCAAGCCCGTCCCGCTGTGTGGGGCTGATGGGGTCCTTGTGGGAGATGATGTAAAGCGGCATTGTGGGGTGGATGTAAAGCTTGTGCTAAAATTGTAGTTTGAGTTAGGAATTGCTTGGGCGAGATCGCAGTAGCGAGACGCTGGAACGCTATCATTTTATGAAGCCTCTGATTGTTAACCACGATGCTCTAGTAAGACAGCTTACCATGTTTACTACTGTTTACTGATATCTAGGGAAGTTGCTTACGGATGCTCGGGGAAGAGGAGGGGTTCTGGTTGGTGACGTCGATCTTCCGCTGTGGCGTGAGGGGGTGGGGCCCGTTTTCGGGCAAGAGGATCTCCGGCCTCATGACCAAATGTCTTCCCGCCGTTAGCGAACCAACAAGTGATGCGTACACCGTGGATAAAGTCTGGGATGTTGCATGCGTTCCTGAAGGAGTGGATTCCATATATACATGACCGTTGTGTAACGCTGGTTGTGACAGCCATACAATAAACTCCATAACGCCGACGCATATGCAGCCCTTTCGTGTACAATAACCTCGGCTGCTACATTTGGCTGAAGACAGAGCTCCGTTCCCCTCAATCTTGGCCCTGTCTTTGCTAGAGTTGTTCGATCTCAAATTTCGTGCGAGGTCGCTTTGTAACACCCGCTGCAGCTGGATACTGACAAAAGGACAGTCCAGATCAAGACCAAGGCGTAAACGATTAGAGGTATCGGATGGATACGCCTGGATCAAGAGTAAAACATTCTACTGCCGCAGGGTAGTGCATTGAGGGCCATTTGCGTGTTTAGATACCACCGCCTGTGGCGAGCTGTTAGCCGATGGAACCTAGGGACTTCGGGATGCGGAGCTTACCAGAACGGTGCGTTTCAACACGGTAGTCGCCGGCCGGTCTCTGATGAACGTTCGGGTTGGTATTCTTGAGTAGCAGGTACGAAGCGCTCAGTCCAACAAAGGTGAGGCCGAAAGCGCGGCGACTGTACGATCACCCCATGTCAGTCGAGCTCCAGGAGCACCTAAAATGCGGGGAAGAGCTAGCAGAAATAACGTACGTGAAGAGGGCGTTGAGACCCATGATGTAGGATTCTTAGACGTCAATTGGGGAGGGAGAAATCGGTCAGAGGACCAGAGGTTCGGAAGCAGCGGTGTGGAGAAGGTTGTTGAGGTGTTGGCGCGATGCCTGGCACGCGACAGGCATTGAAAGGCCCGGCCACTCGAACCGCGGCTAACCCTATGACGAAAGCTTAACGTTATCGATACCGGCACTATTTCGGCGGCCTTCAGAAAAATCCACGGCCGCCCGAGGCGCGACGCGCAGCTACGCTTCTCTACTTCAATTTGCGCCGTTGCTCGAGCGCACGCGACACTTCTTCAGCCCACGCTGGTTACTGTCCTGCAATCGCCGTAGCAGCTAACACTAGCTTCACCATGGCTCCTTCAAAGCAAAAGGCCCCCAAGGGCAGCGCCTCTAAATCAAAATCTAAGTCTGGCGCCATCATCTGTAAGTTTTTTTGCGCGCAGCGATGCAATCCTATGCTCCAATATGCAATCAGACATGGACAAATTGGCTGACTCTAAATTCCTATAGCCGACCCTCGTTTCTCCAATATCCACTCCGACCCCCGATTCCGCCTGCCGTCGAAGAAAAACACTCATGTCACCGTCGACAAGCGTTTCGCGCATATGCTGAAGGATGACGATTTCACGCGCAAAGCCTCCGTAGACCGGTATGGCCGTAAGATCACCAAGGATGCCGGTAAAAAGGAGCTTGAACGGATGTACCGGGTTGAGGACGAGGATGAAGACGAAGAGGACGAAGAGAAGGCCGAGGAGGAACAAAGCTCGGACGACGCCGATGACGATGACGATGTCCAGAAGGAGTTGGCCAGGATGGACAGAAAATACGACCCTGCCCGAGAGGGTGGCTTTTCCTCTTCGGAAGATGACAGTGATGACGAGGATGAAGAAGAAGAGTTGGAGGTTCAGGAAGAGGACGCGTTCGAGTTTCCCACTGGCGGAAAGGAGGCAGAAGTTGAAGAGATGGAAGACGCGACACCACGGCTGGCGGTTGTGAACCTGGATTGGGATAATGTACGAGCCGCAGACCTTATGGCTGTCGCAAACAGCTTCACGCCTGAAGGAGGTCGCATACTCAACGTTACTGTCTACCCCAGCGAATTTGGTCGCGAGCGCATGGAACGGGAAGAATTGGAGGGACCGCCGCGAGAAATTTTTGCTAAGAGCAAGAAGGACGACTCCAAATCGTCCGAAGAGGACTCTGAAGAGGACTCGGATGATGAGGAAGAGAAGATCAAGAACGAGCTTCTGCAGGAGGACCAGGGTGAGGAGTTCGATTCCAAGGCACTCCGTCAATACCAGCTGGAGCGTCTGCGGTATTACTATGCAGTGATTACCACCGACTCTGCTGCGACAGCACGACACCTCTATGAGAACATGGACGGACGCGAGTACCTATCCAGCGCCAACTTCTTCGATCTGCGCTTCGTGCCGGATGAGGTATCCTTCGACGAGGACAAGCCGCGTGATGAATGCAAGCGCATCCCCGACGGCTACCGACCCAACGACTTTGTCACCGACGCCCTCACTCATTCGCGCGTCAAGCTGACCTGGGATGCTGACGACAACCGCCGCAAGGAGATCCAGAAGCGTGCTTTTAGCCAAAAGGAGATTGACGAAAACGACCTACAAGCATACATCGGCTCAGACAGCTCCTCCGACGAAGACTCCGGCTCCGAAGGCGATTCGGAGGCCGAGGTCGCGGCCGCCACTGACAAGGACGCGAAGAAGCGTGCTCGCGAAGAGAAAGCCGCAAAGCTTCGCGCCGCGCTCGGCCTGGACAGCGGCATCTCGAGCTCCAAGAAGTCCCGCGAGGCGGACAAGCCCGTCGGCGACATGCAAATCACGTTCACGTCCGGGCTCTCGTCCTCCAAGGACGACAAGAAAGCCGTCTTCGAGAACGAGCCGGAGGAATCGACCAAGGAGAAGTACATCCGTAAGGAACGCGAGCGCAAGCAACGCCGCAAGGAACGCGCGAAGGCGCGCCGCATGGGACTCAACCCAGACGACCCGGAGGCGCTCGCCAAGGTACGCGCCGACGAAGAAGGCGAAGCCGCCGCAGACTCGTCAGACGGAGAAGCCGCCAAGGCGCAAGGCGACAACGACGACGACGACCCCTTCAACGACCCCTTCTTCGAGAACCCCGAGGAAGAGCGCAAGCGCGCCTTCAAGGAGGCAAAGAAGGCTGAAAAGCAGCGCCGGCGTGAGGAACGCGAGGCCCAGGCGGCCAAGAGCGCGGCCGAGCGCGCGGAGCTCGAGCTGCTCATGGCCGAAGACGAGGGCAACTCGCATCTGCGCCACTTCGACATCAACGAGATCGAGAAGGCGGAGAAGAAGAAGGGCAAGAAGGGGAAGCGGGGCAAGAAGGGTAAGAAGGGCGCAGATGCGGAGGAGGGCGAAGAGGCCGAGGGCCAGGAGGGCTTCGAAATGGACACCCAGGACCCCCGTTTCAAGGCCCTGTTCGAGAACCACGAGTTCGCCATCGATCCTACCAACCCGCGCTTCAAGGGCACCAAGGGCATGAAGGCGCTGCTGGAGGAGGGAAGGAAGAAGAGGAAGTTGGGCAGGGGCGCCGGCGGCGCGGATGAGCTGGATGAGGCTGATATTAGCAGAGGAAAGAGGGCGAGGAAGGGTGGGGATGCGGATGATGATGGTGGTAAACAGCAGGACGATTTGAAGAAGCTGGTCGAGCGGGTCAAGGGGAAGACGAAGAAAGTCAAGGCGTGAGAAAGTGAAAGGAAGGAAAAATGGCGACGTTTGCATTTGATTGGAGTAAAACTTAGGGACTCGCACAAAAGTTGCGCGGAGTAAATCTGTATATTTTCCACCAAAAAATGGACCTGGACGGGAATCAATGGTGCTATCCGCGGGGGTGGCTTGCTTAGCAGTGTGGTGAGATCAAGGTAGCCAAGGTCCTTCGTCTGGATGATAATTGGGTTGATATATTCATGATACATTTACATCCTTGGACGCTTGAACTGCCATTTGAGATTGTTTCTCACATCGCAGTACTGCACGCATTGACCTCTTGTTGACCTCCACAACATGGTTCGTTTGGTGACCCTGAGCGAGTAAAAGGATTCAAGAAAATTCGTGAAGTAAGCGCCTGCTCAGTTGAACTCGAAGAGGTTTTTTGAATCAATCGTGAAGAGAAGAACAGTGGTCTAGAACGACACCTGCGCCTACACTCATGTCCTCCAGCGCCCCTCTACCTCGCCACGTACGTTCATTGTTTTTCATACACTCGCAACATGCGCTAATGGCATAAAGAAAATCCTCACGTGGTCCGTGGACTCAAAATCGGGAAGAAGAGAAAAATCTTTCGCGTCAATTGAACTACAGAAGAAGAGGTCAAAGAAAAGAAGAGGTGTATCTAGAAGTTCATGAGGTCTGTAGCAAACTGTCAGCTCCGGAAGAAGATATGCGGGAAAGAGGGACATACCTCGTCCAAACAAGGCTCTCTTGGTCCAGTCCATGGCGAGCAGGATTCTCGTCCGCAAGCTCACGCTCTGCGCGAAGTAGACACTACGCCAGAGGTAGACAGCCAGCAGGCCACCAGAGAAGTTGAGGCCGTTTATATCGAAAATGGCGGCGTTACCGATGTACGCAAGCGAGCCGAGATGCCTGTACTCGAACGCCTTGTAGGTTGCTTCGTCAAGGTCACCGTAATCGATTTGGTTCATGCGCATGCCGGGGGCGGCGCGCGCAATGGCGTTGAACTTGCGCGCCAGGTACTGGCCCTGCTGATGGGCGCGCTGGGCCGTGGCCGGGAGCGAGGTCAGCTTCGAGTCGATCTGGCGCAGCAGCTCGTGCAGCTCGCCGAAGTCGAGAGTGCCGCTCTTGTCCTTGTCGTACTGCTCGAACAGCTTGTCGAGACGGCGCAGATGGTCTGCCGATTGCGGGAAGCGTGCCCTTACGCGCTTGGCGACCAGCCGCCAGTCCGAGTAAGAGATGTGCATGTCCTCCGGGTTTTTGCCCTTCTCCCAAGCAAGCGTACGCAGGAAGGTTACGATGTGGTCAGAGACGTTGTTCTGCACGGTCGAGCAGTCGCCGATGGCGTAGACATCGCCTAGGGGTGCTCCTACAACACGGCAGTGGGCATCGGTCTCCAGAGCGTGTCTGTTGTTTTGTCCGTCAAGCTTCTTGGCCAGTCTTGCACAGAAATCGGTTTGTGCTGTAGCGATTAGCTATGAGTTGCTAACAAAAGGCGTAGCGGCAAATCAGTCTTACCGACACCAGTTGACCACAGGCAGAAGCCCATGGGCAGTTCCTTGACGATCACTTTTCCCTTCTCGTCCTTCTGCGTGAAAAGGATCTTGTCTTCACGGACCTCCTTCACTCTGGAGTTTGTAAGAACATCGACTTGGTCGTGGGCAAAGCGGGCCTGGGGAAAAGTCAGTGCCAGACGGTTGAGCGTGAGTAATCTCCAGAACAAACCTCAGCGTATCTCGAAAGAGCCTCGTCGTACGTGTTGAGAATGTGTCCTCTGCTCTGGATTACGTGCACTGAAATCTCTGATCGAAGAATTTTGGGGAAAAACTTGGTCAAATCCTCATTGAGCATGTCGTAAAGCTCGGCTGCGAATTCGACACCAGTAGGACCGCCTCCGCACACAACAAAAGAGAGAAGACGACGACGCTCCTCATCCGTGGTCGTAGGCAGGCACGAGGCTTCCAAGTTCTGAATCACGGAGTTCCGGATCAAGCGTGCATCGGTAATATCCTTGAGAAAATGGCAGTTCTCGAGGCCCTTGACGCCGTGGGCATTGGTTACGGAGCCTGTATTCGTAAGCTGAAGATCTTCACCCGCATTCGCTCTCTGACTTACCAACGCCAATGATCAGCTTGTCGTAGGGCAGGTAATAGTGTTCTTCTTCACCGTGGGGACCGACGCCCGCGACCTCGACCAGCTTTTCCGAGAATTCTACATCAACTGCCTTGCCCTTGAAAAAATGACCGTTCTTGCCCGCTATTATGCGCCGCACCGGTTCGACCAGCGACCTGAGCTCCAGCGTGCCCACCGTGGCGGACGGAAGCATCGGAGTGAAAAGGAAGTAATTGGAGGGCGCGACAACGGTAATGTGGTAGTCGTCAGGATTCAGGCCCTTTAGCAGGGAAATGCTACCCCAGCCGGTACCCAGAATTACCAGCTTCGGCTTGTGCTTTTGCTCCTTTTTTTCCGGGCTGTCGTCATCGTCGACCAAATGCTCGGCAATGGGCAGGTTTTTGGGACCGCCTTTCCGGGGAAAGAGGGCAAGTTCGGAAACGTGAATGTCCTCGTTGAAGGGCCCCTCTTTATATGTGGTAGCATCGTAGATGAAGAAGGTAACCACTATGGTGCCGCCAACAATAATGAAAATACCTAACCAAGCGGCAGTCTTGTAGAGGGCTCTGAGGGCGGCGGGCGTGCGTGGTGGGACATGGTTTGTAGAAACGGGACGACTGAAGAAGTTCGGCACCTTGTTGTTTTTGAGACGCGCCAGGGAGTTCGGGGCCAGCGGTCTTCTCCGCAGGGCGTTGGTGGTCGAGGAGGAGGTGGATGAGCACCTGGCGGCGGACAGGCGGGCAGCTGGAGGACGCAGGCTGGTCCTGACGGCGGCAGGCGTCCGCGTGCGCGCGGTGCCGGCGAGTTGCTGCAGGCGCAGCATTGTTGGAGCTACTCGAGACACGCGGTGGTGGCAGGGGCTCGCGAAGGTGAAAGGTGACGAGCAGAGGCCAATTGGCAGGGCAGACTAGCAGAGCGAACGTGCGGGAGTCATGGACGCGTGAGCGAGGAGGAATTGGCGTAAAGATGGCGTTGAGGCCGCTCGAGATGCGAAAGAGTCGAGTGCCAGCTAGCTCTGTAGTGTGTGACGTACAGGCCGCGCATTGACGCTCCCGACTCGGCCGATCCGCCCGCGCCGGCGCCGACAGGAGCATTCACGCTGCAACCTCCGCCTATCGTCCCGCTATCGGAATGCGTTCTGAGCCGTTACTGGCCTCGCCCGCCTGGTCTCGCCCACTGCTCCTGAAAATTTGTTTGATCCTGCTAAATTTTATCAGATTTGGACCCATCTCCTTTCCCCGTTCACCGCAAAGAACCCGTCTCCCTTTATCTAATCTGATCATCTTTGCCCTTTGGGTGCCCACGGCCCCCATCTGACCGGCATTCTGATATACCGAGTCTGGACTTCGGAATCAATCCCCTGGATGATCCAGGCAGCGCTTGTTTTTGAGCCGCATTGTGCGCAAGGCAAGCTTTCGCGAGTCATGCTGGCCTGGCCAACGCCTCCTACTTCTGGCCCCGCCATCTGCATCGTATTCCGTTCGCCGAGTTTTTTCCTTTCCTTATATTTCTCGCAAGCTCTATCCTTTACTTATGGTCATGACTCTGATTTTGTGCCTTTTTGGTTAGCATAACGTGTATCATGTCTCATAATGCTTGCGTGAAGGTGCAACAATCGTTTGGACATAAATGTCAACTACAATCAAATATTTCTGTAAGTGCCATTATTCCGACGCTGCAGATCTAGTTGCCCTTCGTCGCGTGACCCATGCGGGCCTTTTGATATTCTGCTTCTCAAAGTACCGTTGTGGATCAGCTTCGGAGCGGTACCCACGGTACCACAACTCGCTACCATCATCACTCCACCCGCACCATCCACCACAAAAAGATGTGGGATGAAAATTTTTAGATGCCAAAAGTTAAAGAAAAGAGAGAAGAACCTCATGTACAGATAGGTATTTGATGTGACGGAAGAAAAAAAAAGTATTCTTTTGGGAAGCAAAACTACACGCTCCCCAGGCAACCCTAGAGCGCGCAGAAATCCCGTCGTCAGGTTCTGTTCGTTGAACCCTGGAGGATGTTTTGCGAATGTCATTCCCCTGCGAAACTAGGAACTTGAACTCGAGAACTTCTGCGAAGTGTCACGAGTATCGCCGGCGCCTACGACTGGGCTATGCCAGCGTAGACGCCGACGATGCTAGGGTAACTGCGGAAGTTAATTATATAGCCCACATGTATTGCATAACACAACGACAGAATAGAGAGGAGCAAAGGTTTTGCTACATTGTGCGTGCTCGACACCTTTAGTTCGTCTGCTAGATTGCTGTAATAGTTATGAGTAAGGCTCACACTCACCCATGATCATGCTAAGGTATTTTCTCAAAGCGGCACCACCGTTCTGCTACTGACCTTGCCGTCACGGTACGCCCAGCCCATGCCCGGTCGCCGATACCAAAGCTCTTCGTGGTGACGTTCAATATGGATAGCCTTTCAGCCCATGGATCCGCTTCAGCTACGGTTTCGGCCATGGGTAAGTTGTCAGTTGCTGTGCCACCTTCACTTTCCCTCTGCTCTGCATCCCCTCCTGCGCCTGCGCCCTCGCCAAAGCCGGAAGTTGGTCCAGCACCAAGCAAATCCTCCTCTTCGTCCGTCCAAGCGTCCTGTCTTCTCTGGCGAAGATGCTGAGGTACGGGACACTCCGCGATAACCAACCTCTGGTTCCTGAACGCAGCTACCTCAACAGCAACAGCAAGCGTACGACTCAAGCCTTGGGCAGAAAAAGACGTTGTCTCTTTGTGCAGAGCGATGGGGTTCAGGAGGGCGAGAATGGGGTAACTGATAGTGGGGCCGCCGAATGACGTGCTCGCCCGAGGAGCAGGCTTTGACGCCGGCTCATTAAGAGCTCTGGCCGTCAGGGAGGAGAGATGCGCTCTCAGAGCCTCCAGACTGGCGCAAAAGGTAAGCTGGATTGTCGATGCAGTGAAGAGGTTGTGGAGAGTGGGGATCAGAAGCTCATCCAAGATGGGAAGTGGCGGGGATGGAGGATGCCCCGGGTCGTTTATATTTTGTGCAACATCCCGGGATGCAGCGTTACGGGCGTCCTCTACGAGGTGGAGAAGCAGCTGCTCGAAATCGGCGCGTGAAGAACAAACGATGAGCGATGTGGGTGTCGCATGGTGGCCGATAATGTGTCGCAGGAACTCCGGCAGAGAAGCCGGGTGCAGGACAGAAGGCCGATGCATGATATCAGCTTGCGTACACTGCGGCAGTCTGGCCTGGCGTTTTTGCTCGTTTGGGATGTCCACGTGTGATGTCGCAGGTTGAACAAGGCCTCCGCCGACTCAGATAGAGCGCGTTCCTATTCGCCGGCGGTAGTTGTGCTGGGCGGAAAAGCCGCCCCCTAACCGCATGCCTTTTAACTGGGCTGGAGAGACTCGCGTCAGTTAAGTGTCGTTGTCGTGCGAAGAGCGCGGTGCCTGAGAGATCCTTGATTTTCCTGGGGTGGCTTGCTGCCGACGCAGGGATTATGTGGGCGCTCATGGAAGGCGGGGCTACGGGCCAGCACTCATTCTCGTCAAGCTGGAGCTCCGACTACTGCGCGCCGACATCAACGAACAACGCCCGCCGTCTGCCTCTGCACAAAACACCCCCACGGCCTGGCCCACCAGCCAAGAGGAGGCTCCCGTCCGCGCCCGCGCATGCCGATGCCAAGATGGAGTCCATGACGAGGATCTCGAGCATGCTGGAGACGGGTACGCCTCTCCGATCAACGCTTCTTTTACCGCCTTCCAAACACCGCTCACACCAGCTTTCCGCCCGACGTAGCCCGCGACCTGACTCTCGAAGCCGCCCGCGATGCCAGCGCCGTCCGCCGAACCTCTGCTCGCCCGCTGCCTCCCGACCAGCTCAAGAAGCTCCTCGATTCGCGACATGACCGCGAGGTGCTGGAGGGCCTGCGGCGCGTCATATCCGTGCGTCATCTTCCACCTACGCTCCCACAACCATCATACAAGACTCCGAATGAGAGGGAACAAATGGCTGACCATAGGCCCGCTGCGCGACCGTAGATGGCGTACCACAACCAGCACACGCTGCCCTTCTTCTCCGCCGTGATCAAGAACATCGCGTCCCCCAACATCGAAATAAAGAAGCTGGTCTACATCTTCCTTCTACACCATGCCGAGTCCGAGCCCGACACGGCTCTCCTCTCTATCAACACCATCCAGAAGTCTCTCTCCGACTCCAACCCCCAGGTGCGCGCCCTCGCGCTGCGGGTCATGTCCGGTATCCGCGTGCCCGTTATCAGCCAGATCGTGTCTCTCGGCATCAAGAAGGGCGCCGGCGACATGAGCCCGTACGTGCGCAAGGCCGCCGCTCTCGCCATCCCCAAGTGCTACCGGCTGGATCCCAACACCCTGACGCAGCTGATAGAATACCTATCGACGCTCCTAGGCGACAAGCAGTACTACGTCGCCGGCGCCGCCGTGTCGGCTTTCCTCGAGGTGTGCCCGGAGCGGATAGACTTGATTCACCCACACTACAGAGGCCTGATACGAAAGTTGGTGGACATGGATGAATGGGGGCAATTGGCTACACTAAGGCTTATGACTATCTACGCGCGCAAGTGCTTTCCCCGGCGGACGCGGAGGGTCAGGAAAAGCAATGGCGGCAGCAAACCCAAACCCACCAAAGGATTCTACGACGAATCTAGCGACGAGGAGGAAGAGCCCATGGATCCGTCAGAATTGGAGGAGGTAGTGGTGCTGGATGCAGACCTGGAATTCCTCCTCCGCTCACTGACGCCGCTCCTTCAATCCCGCAACTCTGCCGTCATTGTCGCCGTTGCACGCTGCTACCTACACCTAGGCACCTCAACCTACCTAGACGCCGCCGTCGGTCCGCTCGTATCTCTTCTCCGCTCGTCACCGGACGTGCAGCTGATCGCGCTGCACAACGCAGTGCGCGTGTGCATGGCACGACCGGAGCCGTTCGTGCGCTACGCCTCGCACCTGCTGCTGCGCAGCACCGACGCGCCTCAAATATGGCGGCTGAAGCTCGAGATGCTTACCTTGATCTTTCCGCATGCGCCGCATCATCTTCAAAGTCTCATCCTCGCGGAACTCGCGCACTTCACCGGCGGCCATGACGCAGGGCTGGTGCGCGAAGCCGTCCGCGCGATAGGACGCTGCGCGCAGCGCACGCAAGATGCTAAAGTCGCGGCACGCTGCATGCGGCTACTCCTGTCCCAAATATCCTCGCCGGACGCCCGCCTGGTCGCAGAAGCGCTGGAGGTGGTCCGACACCTGATCCAGCGCGATCCAGAGGCGCACCGCGGCACCGTAATCAGGCTGGCCAAGAACCTCGACACGGCCGCCAGTCCGGCGGCGCGCGCCAGCATCATCTGGCTGGTCGGCGAGTTCTCAGGCATGGATCCGGCCAACAACATCGCCGCCGACGTGCTGCGCATCCTGGCCAAAGGCTTCGCCAACGAGGCCGAGGAGAGCAAGCTCCAGATCCTGCTGCTGGCCGCCAAGGTGTACCTGCAACACCTGCTGCTCAACCCCCCGCCCGCGCCGGCAGAAAAGCCCAACGACGACGACCAGCAGCCCGCTACTACACCCCTCGCGCTGCCCGAGGAAGAAGGCGGCTTCCGCGAATACAACGACACACCGCCGACCGCGCAGCCAGAAGAAGACCAAAAACAGCAGCAGCAACAAGCCCACCCCATCCCGCTCCTCTACAACCACATCCTCCTCCTCACCCGCTACGACACGTCGTACGACCTGCGCGACCGCGCCCGCCTCTACCGCACCCTCCTCGCCGTGCCCTCGTCGACCGAGCTCGCCGCCCTCCTCCTCCTCGCCCCCAAGCCCGTCCCGCACGCCCCCTCGCCGTCCGAGTCGCGCGCGAGCTACACCCTCGGCTCCGCGAGCCTCGTCATCGGCGACGAGGGCGGCGTCGTCGGCACCGGCCTGCGCGGCGGCGAGGCGCTGCTCCCCGACTGGGTGCGCGAGGGCGAGGAGCCCGATCCGCGGCTCCGCGAGGAGAAGGTCGGCGCGGCGGCCGAGTACAGTGGCGGGTACAGCGGCGAATCTGTCGTGCCGGCCAAGGTCGTGCCTGCTGGCGAGGCGCTGGATCGCGCGGTCAAGGAGACGGGTGGGTTTGGGGTTGGAGGAGGAGGGATTGGGGGAGTGGGGAAGCAGAATGGAGTCAAGGAGAAGACGCTGGACGATTGGCTGGCGGAGGACGAGGATGAAGACGAGGAAGATGAAGAAGAGGAAAGTGAAGAGGATGACGAGAGCGAGGAAGAGGAAACGGATGAGGAAGAAGATGACGATGAAGAAGGCGAGACGGAAGAAGAAACGGAAAGTGAGGACGAGGGGGAAACAGGGCGCTTGGTGAAATGAGAAAACGATGTAATTCATGAAAAGAAAGATCAGAAATGAAATAGGAAATTTTGCGAACACGTACCGTTTTTCCCCCCTCTCTTCCCGCGCTTCTTTGGTATCTGATGATTGGGAAACGTCCCTTCCCTGCCTCTGGCATCCTTTTGCTCGCAGCACCTCAGATTGCTCGGTCGGCCCCTCCCACTTGACCATTTGACTGATACTTACCCGTCATCGTTCGCGTTACCTTTTCGCCGTTCCGGACGGGGGACCTTGTTGTAACTGTGGAAACAGAAGAGAGGGCTTGACTAATTGAAAGAGAAGTTGTGACTGTAGCATGAAGATTTTGATGAACGAAGACGACTACTGACTGATACGTGCGACGACTTTTCTTGATTCGCTTTTCTGCGCTGACTGCTTTTTGCGACGACAGCTGACGACGTATTGAATTTGAGAAACGCAGAGTGTATGCGGAATGAGAAAGTAGAGGAAGGGGTGTTCTGCAAGCAGACGCGAGAAGGGGTAAGTGTGTGCAGGGGACAAGGTTCGTGTATAAGTGCAAGCAATACGTCATCACCAGTCGTCTTTGAACCCTGAGGAAAGAAGACTCGGAAAAGAGGATAAGGATATTATCTCTAATACGAACCTGACGTAAGAAGGATGAAAAGGATAAGAATATTTTTCAAGAAACGCGGGAGAAGAGAGGGCTTTTGGACGAAGATTCAGACGAAGGAAGAATGGAAGAACTGGATCCAGACGCGGGAAGAATCAAAAAGGACGACGCGTTCCCAAAATCCGTTTGTCTCGTAACTCCTGAAACCATGCAGTTTGGAGGGGCTTGAAAGATAACCTCTCCCCCCTTGAGAAAGACTTTTTAGCTCTGATAACCGGGTGCGAGGGATGGCCCAGCAATACAAGGCGGCCAAGTAAGTGAAGAACATCAACAAAGATGGTGAGAAGGAAGAAAGGGCCCCAATAAAAATCCCGGATAACGCCAAGGAATCAGATGAAAGGCAGCTCGCGGTTATTCATCACACCCATGAGTCATAATGCTTCCAGCCCGGAAAGCAGAAGATGGCGGATGACGGCGAGGAGTAAAAGTAGAAGATGCGGAAGCGTTCTCATATCCAACAGGAAATAACAACCGCGTTAACTCTTGATTGGAAAAGATAGAATTAGCTAAGGCACAGAGCAAACTTCGGGTCAGTGTGAGGATTGGCTTACGAAGTCGTTGTCGAGGCTTTCTAGTGTCGTTGTCTGCGGCTTCCATATGGCTGGCCCAAAGCCTGCCAGAACATGCGCAAAATTTAACCGATTTAGCTTTTTTGCGTTGCTTTTTGGAAATATTGCCAGCTGACGTGTCAACCGGACTATCGGGATCGACTTTAGAACTATCGTCGACTTTATCAAGTTAACGTCCGCACAAATACCTTTTGATAGGCTATCATTGCATACCCGTAAGCAGCAGCAACAACTGGCTGTCGCCTCTTGAAACGTTGCGTGTCATCCGCTTGCCGTTGAGGAGATTCCGTTTCCTCGTAGCTTCGTTTTCTCCCGGCACTACTATCAGCTCTAGTCGGTCTCGACGGCCTTTGCAGAGCTGGAGCATTTGTGGTGGACGCGTCATTGTCCTCCATGTGGAAATCCGACCCAGTGGCAGTATGCTGGCTATTTTCAGACCTGGCTGGGCTTTGACGTCTGTCGCCGTTCTTTGCTGGTGTGTGGTCCGCCCTCCAAGGTTCAAAAGACGGAGATTGTTGGCTCTGTGGACCATGCGAGCTGTATCCATTGTTGTCAGTGGATGGACGTTTCGGAAGATGTTCTTCATACGGCCTGAACTCGTCAGCCTTCGCCGGATAGGAAACTTATAGATAGCTTACCGATCATGGTCACTGCCTTTTCGCGCGCTTGGTTTGGGCGGTTTCGGTGGCAGGAAAGTTGGGGTAGGCATCTGAGTGACTGGTTTCGGGGAACCTGTCACGCCCAACGACGCTAGCAATGCTTCCTGGGCATCGTCTCGTGAAGCGGGAGGAGGAGGTGGTGGTGTTGTTGATTGGTCAACGCGAGATTGTTTTCGTGAACCGCCGTCCTCCGCTTGTTCAGATGACAAGGCTTGCTCAAGATTGTCCATAACATTCCAACTAGCCCCTTGGCGTTGTTTTCTTTCCTGAAGTTCATGGATGCTTGGATAAGGGTTCTCCCCTTCAGGGTCAGGTCGATCTCTATTCGCAAGAACATCCTCCAATGCCACAATGTCCGACGTTTTGGGGAACTCATAGAAGATTGAATCATGCCTTATCAAGTCCCACTCATCGGTTTGCCGAACGTTCAAAAACGCTTCGTGGGCATTTTCAGGACCAAAGTATTCAGAAACAGAATCTCCGTTGCCGATCTTTGGCAGAGGGGGCTTTGCTGCTCTCTCTTCGGCTGACACGAAGTCGGATGAAAGCGCACGAGTCGTCTCATTCGCAGGATGCCATATGATGACACCAAGACTGAAATTCGAGTCGACCGGCTCGTTTGCCTTCGGCCAGATGGCACCGTCAAAATCGGTTTGATCCCATTCGTCCAACCCGAGGTTGATCGTGTACGCCTCGGATTGGTAGAGCTTATGAGACTCTGGAACTTCGGTAGGGGCTATACTCGCGGTGCGAGTGTTTCGACGGGATTTTGAGGGCCGTGAATTTTGGTTTGGAGGCGAACCAAGGTTCAATGGTGGTGCGGTTGTTGTAGGAGAGATGGCCGACTCATGCGGAGGATAAGATCCAGATTGGCTGCTGGGTGGAAAGGTCGGAGACTGTTGAAATCCATTGGGTGGATAAGCTGTTGATGGACTGGATGCATCAGGTGGTGGCGGTGGAGGTGGCTGCTGATACCCTTGCTGCTGATAGCCTTGAGGTGGAGGGTAACCTGGCGGCGGTTGCCATGGCGGCTGGTAAGCTTGGGAGGGTTGCTGGTATCCGGGATAACCTTGCGGGTAGGATTGGGGAGGATAGCCCTGGGGTTGTTGCTGATAGTTGGGCTGGGGATACTGGCCTTGTCCGTAGGGAGGCTGGCCTGAGGGCGGCGGAGGAGGCCGATAGCCCGGAGGCGGAGGATAGCGGGTGATTACGGGGTTACCTTTACGCTTGGGGGGATAGGTGGTCGGAGCACTTCAATATTATCAGTAGGGAGGAGAAAAAATTTGGCGAAATTAAAGAACTGATTGAGAGTGAAAGCATGCGCGAACAGTCGCACAAGTGCCGAAGAATCTCCAGTAGACTCAACAAAAACACTTACCTTGATGACTGGGCGGAGGGCGGGGCGCTCTGTTGGTACGGGGGCTGGGTATACGGGGGCTGGCCGTATGCTTGCTGCTGAGGATAGTGTTGCTGAGCGTATGCCGGAGCTGGCTGATATGCAGGAGCGCCCCCGGACGATGGAGCGCTCCAGGACATGTTGGCAGCGCTCAGAGTAGCTGCGTCGATGATAGGCCCGATTGCTGGGCCGATGGATAAAAACGGCCGCAGGCGAGGTGTAGGAGGGTCGTTGATGCTTGATGGCCTCGGCGATGCGACGTGCGGGCTGATGCAGCGACGGAGAACGCACACGAGGCGAGAGACGAAAATGACGATGGTTTCCAGAGCTACCGCATCGCGGTGCAGGAGGGCGAGCAAAAGAACGAATTGCAGAGGGCAGGAGAAGCGTGGATCAATGCGGGAGATGAAGAGCAGACTGGGAGGCGAGAGAACGGGAAATCCAAGCAGCGCTCAAGAGGGAAGGAAGTCCAACAGAGCAGGGGTTGTTCGCCGGTATCAATCAGGAATTGACGACAATTGCGCGGCGGCCGTGCGGCGGAAGACATGGAAAGCTGTGCAGCGGGCGGGGGCCGAGGGCGCTTCTCGAAAGAGGCCGAGCGAGCTAAGAGAGCCGCTGGAGATGGTGGCCGTTGAGCGATGGAGGCCGCGCAACGGGAAACTTTGGAGACGGTCACGTGCGCGCGCTGCAACCTTAGCTTACCTGAGCTTAGCCTTGTGTTCTTTTGAGCTGCTGCTTTCACATCAACACGCCCAGCGCCCGCCGCCCCAGCGCGGCCATGCCCTCCTGATACCCCCGCCAGAATGCTTCCGCCGCCCCCGCGAATGCTGCTTCTTCCTGCCTCTTAGTCGCCCGAGCCCGTTCCGCGCGCGCCCTCCTCCGCGCCCTCCATCATGCCAGGCCTCCCGGGTAAGCTCCTGCCTGTCGCCGCGCTCCGACCACCGCCTGCTCCGTCAATGGGCTGACCCCGCCGCGTCGCAGCCACCGTCGACCTCGATGAGTGCATTGCTCGCCTCTACAAAAAAGAACTTCTCGCCGACTCGGTCATCGAGGCAATATGCGCCAAGGCAAAAGAGCTCCTGATGAAGGAGAGCAATGTCGTGCACATTGACGCCCCCGTCACCGTCGTCGGCGACATCCACGGCCAGTTCTTTGACATGATAGAAATATTCAGAATTGGCGGTTTTTGCCCGGATACGAACTACCTCTTCCTTGGTGCGTGCCCCGCTTGGCCGCGACTTCCTGTGCTGACTGTATCCAGGCGACTACGTCGACCGCGGCCTCTTCAGCGTCGAGACCATCTCGCTCCTCGTATGCCTCAAGCTGCGCTACCCGCACCGCGTGCACCTGATCCGCGGCAACCACGAGTCGCGCGGCGTGACGCAGTCGTACGGCTTCTACACCGAGTGCTCGCGCAAGTACGGCAACGCCAACGTGTGGCACTACTTCACCGACATGTTCGACTTCCTGACGCTGTCGGTCGTCATCAACAACCAGATCTTCTGCGTGCACGGCGGCCTGTCGCCCAGCATCCACTCCATCGACCAGATCAAGATCATCGACCGCTTCCGCGAGATCCCCCACGAGGGCCCCATGGCCGACCTCGTCTGGAGCGACCCGGACAGCGAGCGCGACGAGTTCAGCCTCAGCCCCCGCGGCGCCGGCTACACCTTCGGCGCCCAGGTCGTCAAGAAGTTCCTCGAGGTCAACAACATGTCGCACATCCTGCGCGCCCACCAGCTGTGCCAGGAGGGCTACCAGGTCCTGTACGACGACCGCCTCAGCACCGTCTGGAGCGCCCCCAACTACTGCTACCGCTGCGGCAACATGGCCAGCGTGCTCGAGGTCAGCGACACCGGCGAGCGCTTCTTCAACGTCTTCGACGCCGCCCCCGAGAACGACGTGCACAGGGCCGAGCAGCAGCAACAGCAGCAAGGGAAGGAGGTGCAGACCGAGTATTTTTTGTAGTGTGTGTACACAGTCGGCAGGAGAAATCATGTTTTGATGGCGTTAAGAATGGCTTCTGGCTGCATGAGATATCACGGAGCATTGAGGGCGCAACACGTTGCAACGCTTTGATGAAAGAACGGGGAAGGATACCACGTATAGTGAATAAGACGCTCTGTCGCTTGCTTTTCAATTTTTGAAAGACCGCCATAAGGCTTCACTTCATTTGCGTAAACGGCGCATCGTCCGAGGTCGGCAATTCACGAGACCGGGGCGGTCAATTTTGGTTGGAAAGCGAGATATCCGTAAGCAATGTTGCATCGAGATGTGAAAACGTAAGCTTGAAAGCTTATGAATGGGTATCTTAATTAATTCCTTGACCTTTGAGGATGATGTAGCGGTTCAAGGACATATAGATGATACAGGGCAATCTACTAGACGCCCATGCCAGCCGAACCCAGTAGTCATCCCAGAAGCCGTTCCCATACCGGACCGAAAAACGCCAGAGTATCAACGCCGTCACCATGGACCAACACCATGCTAGAATCCTTGAGCAAGAGGGACTGTGGGACAAAAGTAGTTCAGTCCCTCATCGCATCCGCTTCGCCATTACCGTTGTTCATTATTTCGTCATCATCATCGTCGGCTGTCTTCTCGGAGTCCAGCCCCAAGCTCAGATTCGCGGGAATATGCTTGCGTGCCTCCTTGGCCTTGTTCTCCGACCACGCACGCAACCTAACGAGCTGTTTGATACGAGCCTCGCGGTTGGCACCTTGGCTGGCCAGAATGGCTTCGTTGACCCTTGTTGCAACCGTTTGCCGAAGTGAGGGATCGAGCAGCTGCGCGAGCGGCGGCGCCAGGTTCTCAGGAGGAAATATCAGAAGCGCCATAGTGCGTTCGAGATCTTCAAGAAATTCCTGGTTTGTTGGAGCACGCGGCGCCAACTCGGACGTTGCGAACGTGAGCGCCGGTGTGATGTCGGCGTTCGGGCTCGACATGCACTTCCGAATCAACTCGATCAGTTGCAGGCGCAGGAGTGCGAAATGCAAAGCTGGATCGTGATCGAGGATCTGCGTCAGTTAGCAATGTCTTTGACAAGGCTTCATGTATTGTGACGTCAATGTGAATAAGTTGCAAGTCATACTGAGGACTGAAGGTTTGTTTATCATCAACACCCGGAGGTGATTATGCGTGGTGCATGATACTTCGATAATCATTGCAAAGGGGGAAGTGTGGTGAGAGGTGTACTGACCTGAGGGTTGAGATCGTTGATCTTGTGGATGGCCGACTCAATGTTCCCCGCATGGATAGCATTCCTGATATCAACGCGCTCCTGTATCGATTGCGGTTCGGCACTGTGTGGGATGTTGGCCTCAAGCGCGAATCGCTTCGCCGCCATGGGATAGCCCTCGCTGACAAGGTAGTCCATGATGACATGGTTGATGTCTCTGTACAGCGCAAGTCAGCATCCGAAGACTTGCGCAGGTCCATCGCAGCGTGTGGAATGGGAGCAGGATCAGAAACAAGTAAATTTGATCTCCACATTGGTTTTCGGAGAGATTCCCAACTTGATATTAACACATCATGGAATTGGCGGGCGGGGTAGGCAGGGTAGGTGGTGCAGGCGCGGCAAAGGCATACGTACGACTTGGAGGGCTTGATCTCGTCGACGCGACGGTGGAAGCTATGAGTCGGTCTCGGCGTAGCCGTCGAGACGACCGTGGAGGAGCTCTGCGCGCGTCAGAAGCCGAACGAGGCCGGTGAGAGCGGGGGGCCGTACATACCATTGTGCTGCAGATAAGAAATCCTCAGTCTATCGCATGTCCATCGGTCATCTCCGCGCTGTCCTGACGCGAAAGACAGCGGCAGTGAGCAGCGAGCGAAGAGGGGTGGTGGAGGTGGGATGAGGTAGGTGTTGAGAGAGGAAGAGCGATGTGGGAAGTCGCGAAGGAGAAAAGCCTCTGCCGAGGGCAGTCACGTGCGCGCTCGGCACCGCCCTATTCCCTGGGCTTGGACCACATCCTCGAATCCACCGCGAACATTTTTAGTCATTGCGCAGCCAGGGTGCAGGACCCTATCGCAGCTCGCCTATTTCGTATATCTTCCCTCCTCCACCATGTGCTTTTAGACCGCCTCATCCTACTCCCAAGCCCAACACACAGAATGAGCACCGCCCAGAGGGCCCATTATTCCCCACCATGGGCGAACACCAGCCTCATCGGCGTGGCTGGTAGTTCCGGTTCAGGAAAGACGACTCTCTCCCTGGCGATCATCTCCGCCCTGAACCTGCCATGGGTCGTGATCCTGTCCATG
The DNA here is from genome assembly GCA_023089105.1 of Lasiodiplodia citricola. Taxonomy (NCBI): domain Eukaryota; kingdom Fungi; phylum Ascomycota; class Dothideomycetes; order Botryosphaeriales; family Botryosphaeriaceae; genus Lasiodiplodia; species Lasiodiplodia citricola. Next base: position 548,138 of record JAJNLL010000012.1, on the reverse strand, counting down.
GTGGGCTTAGACTGCACCCCCTCCACCTCGCCCGCCTGCTTACCCGATTGCTCACCAGGACTCATTCTACAAGCCGTTGACCCCAGAGCAGTCGGCCAAGGCTTTCAGAAACGAATATGACTTCGATGCACCTGAAGCCATCGATTTTGATCTCCTTGTAGAGGTGTTGCGCGACATTAAGCAGGGGTAAGACATGTAGGCCCGCGCTTTTGCTCTTATCTCGGCCGTCTCAAACTCCTCCAGCAAGAGGCAAACTGACGTCCGCAAAGTAAAAAGGTAGAAGTTCCAGTGTATTCCTTCTCCAAGCATAATCGCGAAGAGAAAACAACCACCATTTACTCGCCACACGTCCTCATTCTCGAGGGCATTTTCGGCCTGCACGATCAGCGCGTGTTGGATTTGCTCGACCTAAAGGTTAGTCGCCGCGTGATATCATGTGACAATTTAAATATTGACTTCCACAGATTTTTGCGGACGCCGAGCCCGACCTGTGTCTTTCACGACGACGTAAGCCTCCGTAAACTTCCGATCACGACCCTTCTAACCAGATGCCCGTTAGTTGTGCGCGATGTCAAGAGTCGTGGCCGTGACATCGAGGGCTGTATTAAGCAGTGGTTCTTGTTTGTGAAGCCCAACTTTCACAGATATGTTGCACCTCAGCGAGAGGTTGCAGGTAAGTGCACATCTAGACACAGCGAAGCAAAGTTCGACATCTAACTTACATAGACCTTATTGTCCCACGTGGTGTTGAGAACAAGGTTGCTATCTCGATGGTCACCGACCGCATTCACAAGATTCTCACGCTGAAGTCGAGGATGCACCAAGCCGAGCTCATGCGTCTGGGTAAGCTCGCAGAGGAAAGTTCTCTGTCATCCAACGTCATTGTTCTTCCAGAGACAAGGCAAAACAGGGCCATTCACACTCTCCTGATCAACCCAAGTCTTGATCGCGAGAACTTCATCTTCTACTTTGATCGCATTGGCGCTCTGCTGATCGAAGAGTCTCTTGTCTGCATGCACTTCGACGTAGTCGATGTCACGACGCCTATGAACACGGTCTACCGAGGCCTGAAGCCCACTGGCGAGACTAGTGCAGTGACCATCCTCCGTGGTGGCAGTGCGTTGGAGAGGGCTTTCAGAAGGGTACTTCCTGATTCAAGGAATGGAAGGATCCTCATCCAGACCAACCATCGAACCGGAGAACCAGAACTGCATTACAGGGCGCTCCCGAAGGACATCGAAAAACACGAGCGCGTCCTGCTTATGGACTCGCAAATGTCAAGCGGCGGTGCAGCTCTCATGGCTGTGAAGATCCTGGTTGACCATGGCGTTCCGGAAAAGAATATCGTCTTCGTCACTTACATGGCCGGCAAGTTGGGCGTAGGAAGGCTAACACACGTCTTCCCGGATATCCGCGTAGTTGTCGGACGCCTGGTCGATGATTACGAGGAGAGATGGGTCGAGAAGAGGTATTTCGGACATTGAGATCCGAAAGTGGTGTATTAAATGCCATACCGGTGAGTACATGATGTATAAAGAACACAAAAAAACATGTAAACATTCACGATAGCACGGCGTCAGTTTTGTCACACCATTTCTGTTGAGAGTTGGGGCAATCATGTGAATACGAACTTCAAATTTCATTTACATCATTTCACACATGAGGCTTCACAGCCTCGCAGATACCTTGGTTCCTTGATTCTCGGCTTTGCGCATTTCCAGCACGTCTCTCACAGCTCTGTACCCTCTCTCGATGGCACCGTCTATGAATCCCCTCCAACCATCCGCCCAATCTGCACTTGCAAAGATAACTTGATCATGAGGCAACTGCAGCTCTGCTAGGTACTTACTCATAGCTTGTTTGCCCCAGCAGGACCAGACGCCCTTGGCCAACGGGTCAAGGTGCCATGGATGTGTCAAGTAGGCGGTTACCTCAGCTCCAGAACGACTTTGCGGCCGAAGGTTCTCCTTGAACGATTGAACAATCCGTGCCGAGTTCTCGGGTCTCGTCGGGTCAGGAATGCGGTCATTGTAACCGAAGGCGATAGCGTAGGTGCCACTTGCCCCGTTCGCTCCAGTACCATTGTGATCCGAGAAAGCAAAGCACCACGGAGAATCACCACTGGGTGAAGCCATCGCAAACCAACCGGGCTCGACCTCGCTCAGGCGCATGTGAATTTTCGCGCCTTTGTTTATTTGACCGTGGCGGATGGCTTCCTGCTTGAGGGGGCTCAACGGCGGCGAGAAAGCCACGTCCCCGAGACAGTTCCTGCGACACACGTCCAAAAGGTCAGCTTCTTCCGTCCTTTTTTCTCTCCACTCACCACTCGCTTCACACACTTACAGCGGCACAGTGCAAACCACCTGCTTCGCCCTAAACACCCTCCTCCCCTCCCGCGCCACCACCACCACCCTGACCCCCTCCGCATCCTGCTGCTCGACCCTCTCCACCACCGCGCCAAACACCCTATCCCCACAAAACTCGCCAACAACCTCCCTCGCGAACCCCGTCATGCCGCCGCCGGCCAGCTTGTACACGCCGGCCAGCTCGAAGACGCCCTGCATGCTGTGCCCGCCCAGCGCGTACCACCGCAGCGCCTCGACGAACCCGATCTCTGCGCCCGGCGCCGACCCGAAGCTCGCGACCAGCGTCTCGAACACGTCTTTTTCCTCGGCCGAGAAGGTATTTTCGTCGAGCTGCGCCAGGCGGTCTGCGACGCTGAGGTGGTCGAGTGTGTGCCATGGCTGCTGCTGCTGCTGCTGCGCCGGGGAGGAGGAGGAGGAGGTTGAAGAGAAGGGAGGGCTGTTGCGCAAGGGGTCGTGCGGGTACGGCATCCAGTACCTGCTGGGCTGGCCGCCGGGGCTGAAGAAGGCGTCGGCGACGCGCTGGGCGGTTGCTGCGACGGCGTCTGGGGGGATGGTCTGCACGGTGGCGGTAGTAGTGCTGGCGTCAGGTCGTCGGCCTTTGTAGAAGGTGTGTTCGGCGGCGATGTTGCCTGCGGTGGTTTTGAGGCGCGGGTGCAGGTTGTAGCGGGAGAGTTCGGCGTAGACGTGGGGTTGGTTCCTGAACCTGGAGTTAGAGAGTAAGGGGCAAAAAGTTCATGGCAGGTTGTTCTGCCTGGTAGAGGAAATGAGGGTGGGGAGGAGCCGAACCAGTGCACCCAGGTCCCGCCCATTTCGAACTCTTCGCCTAGCTCTCTCGCGGTCCACGTGCGGCCGCCGATGCGGTCTCTACCTTCGATGAGGAGAACGGAGAGGTTGTGTGATCGGGAGAGGTCGCGCGCGGCGATGAGGCCAGCGAAGCCGGCACCAATGACAATAACATCGTAGAAGGTTTTGAGTTGAGAGGCAGGAGTGCTGGGAATTATGGAGTCTGTTTTCAAGCCATTTCTCGTGGCGGAAGACGTCCAAATGAAGCCTTCTTGAGAGCGTGTCATTATTGATTGTAGATTTTTGGTCTCCCTGAAGGTGAGTTGCTCCCACTTCTCCTCAAATCTGCGTTCATCTTATAGACTCCTTATCGATGCACTGTCGTCTATCGAGGCTGCCGCTGTGGGGAGTAGTATGTGTTGTTGGTGGTCGGCTGGGAGGCTGATGCACAAAGTTGCCTATTCAGGTAAGGGCTGCAGACGAAAGATGGCAGGTCACAGCGAGCTTTTCAGATAACGACCCTCAACGCATGAATTACGCAAATATGCGGTGGTATCCGGCCTCCCTGAACGCTGAATGACGTCTGACCTCGGTTCTCTTCTGGATTATTTTCCTTTTTCTCTGGAAAATTGCGAAGTCTGTGGACCAGCAGGCGTTTCCGCAAGATGTATCAATTTTCTATTGGCCCAAACCATCTGCAGACGGATTACGGGATACTTTTTAGAAATGGAATGATGTAGAGGCTTTGATTTGCGGACGGCAATCAAGATCCAACAATAGAACCAAGGTTGGTATGTAGAGTACTCCTCATCTTCGAACTGTACAATAGTAGGGGCAACGACAAAAGATGACATAAGACATTTATCAGGACGCAAACTACTGGCCAAAGCAACAACACGAATGCCTGAGCAATAACATCCGGTTGCTATTGTTGGCTTACAACACTTAGTGAGCTGACCATTTACTGCACAAGGAAAGCTCTCTTGCCAATTACAGCCCATGGTTTATCTCAAGATCGAACGACTCAGCATAGGTGATGCTATCAACTCAACAGCAAAAAAAAACCGAATTATACACAGTACAGTGCGGTGGGGACATTTAGTGCCAAGGTTTGCATGAAAACAGCACAGCACGACGGAGCACTCGTCAACACAAATATCTGAACAAGTCTCAAGACAGTGAAGAGAATGAGCAGCATTATGATTCCATTCTGCCGCCGAAACACCCGGAGCGGCACAAGGTCGCCTTTCCGCGGACATCCGGCGGAATGACAGGTGATAGTTTGGACTTTCCGGTGCATGATCCGACGGATGGCCGCTGCATGCAATTTGGTCCTGATTCTTTGGAAGGACAAGGATGCGCAGTACCGCTGAAAGACGTTGGTCGTCGTCGACATTACTTGAGCAACTAAAGATGCACTAGTACCGCCGTTTTCCATCGTGAGAGCCGCAGGGCTTCAGCGAGCAACGGGATAGCCATCCGAACAGCTCCAATTGGGCTGAGGAAAAGACAAGAGGCGGGTCGCTGGCAGGGTACCTCCGAGGATAAGCAGGGACGCATGAAGATCGAAGACGACGACACCAAGCTCGACGTCTCATTCGCCCACCTCTTCGCCGAAGTCAAGAGCCGCGTTTTGGCGCAAGCGAAGGAAAAACAAGGAATTGAGGCTCGGGGTTTCGGCAGGGCCAGTGAACCCCCTCCAGCGCCAATTTCCGTCTCCCCCGCACATTCAGCCCCCCCGGCCAGCCTTTAACGGCGGGCCAGCGGTGCCGGTGGGCCCGCGCTAAAAGCAGGCCACGCACGACAGGCACGCAAGAGTCATGATGAAGACACGGCGACCAGACCAGGCAAACGGTGACTAATCATTCGACCACAAGACCGCGACCCGCGCTGCCGCTCTTTTTTGGCTCCCGTCTCTCCCTCCCCCCTCTTATCGTCGTGCCGATCCCCTCTGCAGGACAGGCGGATGCAAGCAAACCTCCGGATGCCCGTCCACTTTCATCAGTTGACAATGGCTTCCGCACAACCAGCCGCTGCTGTCAAGTGATGTGGACGCATGATCAGCAATAGTGCACAAGCAAGGCTGCAATTTCGAACGAAGGGAGGGCTCGAGAACACACAAGAATACGGTGCTCCAAGGTGCTTCCCCGGTGCTACTCCACATAGGCGCATGCAATTGTCAGGTCCGCAGTGCTCCTACCCACATGCACGAGGCTCACGCGGGAGTGACATGTCCCCAGAAGTACCGCCGAGTCTCGGCATGTCTCGCCAATCAGGAGCCGCAACACACCAGCAATGCATCCCAGGTGGCTGTTGATACCACGCAAGGCGTGCCGCCCAATGGCTCTGGCAGGTTCAGCTGGCCATACCGTCGAAAGAATGCTTGTGACAGCGCCAGTCTGGAAGGCCATCGTCGACGGTAGTTGCTGTTCCTTCCGCCTCATCACATGCAAAAGGCGCAGTAGCAGCAGCTGGATTGAGTCAGTAGCAGAGCCCTCGTTCACCAAGACGAGACTGGATCTTGTGCGGGCGATCGACGAGATGGCGGCTGCTTGAGGCTTTTTGAGGCTGCTGTTGCTGTTTCTGCTGCTGTTGCTTGTCGTGGTGCCCATCATCGGTCCCGCAGATGGATAGGGTACGTCAAGCAAGCAAGGAAGGAACAAGTAAAAAGTGCCTCACGCCGACCCTTTGGTCGGCCAGGAACAGGGGAGAGAACCGAAGCGCCGGCGCCCGCTGATCGAACCCCTTGACAGCGTGACAGTCCGTCCCGCCGCTTACGACGTCAATTCCCTTAGTACCGCAGAATTACGACGGAGCTGAATCTCTTGTCTGGACGTCTCCTCTACCGATGCTGTCACTGCATGGTATCTTTTCGTCCACAGCAGTACTTCGGTGGCTTTTCTGTCCTCGATCAATGTCAGCAATACGGATCGGACTAGCATCGTAGTCTTCGGACTAACTGAAGTGACATAGACGGGCATAAGTAGTCGCATCTACCATTCCTAAGCTGGACAGCAAAAAGAAAAGAAAAGGTCGCGGCGGCGCGAAAACAATACGCCATGGTCATCTCACATGCCGGTAGTTCGCAGTCGGGTAGCTGAAAGTGGCGGAGCTGGCGCCGGAAGGAAGGAAGATGAAAAAGAAAAAGAGGTGCATCACCTGGTTTCCCAACTTCGCGGATGTATGGTTGCGGTTGAGCATCAAAGCCTACAAACTTCTTGTTCGACTTTCCCATCGGGCCACCCATGTGTAAAGTCGCATTTGAGGACCGCTGTCAATATCGATATGGGGCTGCGTTGTTCACCCCCCCTTGCAACGTCAGTCTCCTAGCGTACCATGCCTTCGCCGCATGCTACCCAACGCCAAAACGCCCCCGCTACCGCCCATGTGGCCGAGTAGAGGGAGAATGAGTCGCTAGAGTAAGGGAGAAAGGGGAATTAATTTCCTAAGGCAATGAGCGGTCGGACGGGACGCCTTGCCTTTACGCTGCAAAAAGGGCAAGATACCTGGAGTCCGATATAGGTCCCGGCCGGTGGTAAAGATAGAGAATGAAAGGTTCGTAGACATTATTGGAGCAAAAAATGACGCTGCAGATAAACAGTCACAAAGCCTAAAAATGAAGAGTGAGCAGATCAGACGGCAAGCCCTGCTGTGTTCCGACCCAGGGTCGGTTCGGTAGACAGGGAAGGCATTTGCGATAAAGCTTCGGAAACCACGACTATGCGCACCGTCTCGCAAGTCAAAAAGGTGGAGCGATGACGAGTCGTGAAAGGAGAAGCTCTGGTTCGGTGCAGCACCTGGGCAACAGTGGTTGCTAAAATCAGAGCAAACCCGTAGGACAGCAGTGGTGAGAGGGTGACAAGCGACGTTGGTCGGGAAGAGAGTGCGGAATTAGAACCGGATGCAGCTATCCAACTCACAGTTTCGTCGTATGCGTGACGTGGGGGTGGGGAACGTAATTGTGTGCGATGCAGAGGGTCTAGACACAATCCTTCCAATTGTGATTGTGATTTGCTGCTGCCCATTGCTGCCCTTTCCGCGTTCCGCCGCACCCAAAACCCTAGCACGCACATGCTTCGGGCGCGACTCCGGTCGAGGAGCACGAGTCCGCTTGAGGAAAGAGGCGAGGGCTTCTAAAGTGTCTTGTGCTACCAACAAGGGGTAATAATAGTCTTGTGAAGAGCAAGGACGGAATAGTAACAAAGCTAGCATTTTTGAGTAACAATGCCCCGAAAAAAAAAAAAAAAAAACATCAGGCACGAAAGACGTAGCGAGACATCGGCAGCTACGCGCGATGCCAAGTTCTCTTATGCTTTCGTTATCGATCCGACTTTCCCCATTCCCCACAATCCTGCTTCCTCAGGGCTGCTCTTTTCCCGCGTGGCCTAGACCTCGAGTCGCGAAGCAACCCTCTTCCCCGGCCGCTCGCTCCCCCAATCCCGTGTCGTTGTACACCACCAACACGCAAAATCTGAAACGTGCACGAGATAGATAAAAATAAAAAATAAAAAACCCAAAAAATAGCCATTCGCACGCGCGTCGAAACAGGAAAAGACTAGAGAACGGCAGAGACAGGCCAGAACCTATACTTCTCGTGCATTAATGCAAGCATTTTTGCCCATCCCTCTACTCGTACCACGCTCTGAAACGCACCGTCCAAGGCTACCATTAGTGAGTGAGCTCACCTCTTCCCCAACGCCAAGGCACAACGACCGACCACCCTTTCGTGTTGAATCCCTCGCTTTCCTCAGTCAGCTCCGGTCCGAGAATAGTACGTTGCTGACAAGATAAGCTGCTGACGGGCGCGGATGGCTGCTTACTGTGTCTCTGCTTACCCGTGATCGACGCGGAGAGGGGAAAAGAGGCAGACGGTACGTAGTGACAAGTGCCGGCGAGGGGAGAAAAAAAGAAAAAAGAAAGACGAGTGCGCGAGAGCCATAGGCAGAGAAGATCAGGATAAACGAGTAGTCTTCGTGGTGGTCATTCATCGCTCTCGTCCTAAATCCAGAACTCATCAGCGTCATCTTCATCTTTGCTCGGGTCGTCTTCGTGCATTGCCCGCGCAACACGTGTTTCCTGTTTCAAACTCCGTGCCACCACTTCCCCAACGAACCAGAAAAGAAGCGAATAATGTAGTGATGGGCGGGTGAAAGAATCGAGAAGGCCTGACGGGGCGGAAAGAAAGCGACCAGATAACGATTAGGGTAAGCATGCAGAACGACCGCCGATCCTTTCCCCTTCTACATGTCGCTGGCCGTCGATTGAGCGTTCGTCTGTCTCTTTTCCTCGCTTTCGGGCTTACATCGCCCCCCCATGTCTCTCGCCTTTTTTCTTAATTCCAGTCAGTCGCAGCCAAGGAAATGTCTTGAAACTGGGCTGAGGCTGGCTGGCTGACCCAGACTGTCGGAACTGAGGTCGCACAAGACACAAGATCCAGACCCCAAGAAAAAGAAAAAAAAAGGAACGAGAGACAATGAGGAAAAAGCAATGCACGCAGCCTCTCGTATGTACATCCACAGCCCTAATTCAAATCGATCCTCCCATCAAATCATGAGGCTTAAAGAGCCTCAGGCACGAGGCCATAAATGAAAAGTCTTGGCAACTGCCCTCATGCACGAAGCCGCTTTGGGGCTGGCAATTCATGGAACACCGCATTTTCACCTCCGTCCGCCTTATTCTCTCATGCTGTGGCACGCACAAACTATCGAAGCATTCCCCACCTGCATGTGCATGACCGTAAATAACGTAAGCGCGCAACATCGCAAGCGTGATTTTTTTTTATCCTGTTATGTCCTGCTAAGCGTAGTCGACGTCGACAGCGCCCAATATGACACGCGGGGAGGAGTGGAGCCGAAGCATCTCCAGAAGACTCCAACATTTTTGCCACGCCTGTCAAAGGGGAAGAAAAGGCAGCCTCAAAACCCTCCACACCTGAAAAAGGCAAGGTAGTCGAAAGCAAGAATTCCTCCTGGTCCTCCTGAAAGAAGAGATCAATCCCTTGGATATCCGCGCTGCCTGCTGTCGAATCATTGCCCGTCCTGTCCCATCCTATGCTCCTTTCTCATCTTTTCCGTCCCTGGCGCCTGCCATCAACCGGTGCAGAAGATCATGGGTAATTCGCCAAAAAAAAAAAAAAAAGAAAAAGGTATCCTCCTGTAATCGTGACTGTAGTGGCCGTGAAATGAGTGCAAAAATGCAGTACGCCAGTAGCGACCGAGAAAGCGGCTTCTTTCGCTTTGTAAATGTGAAGATTGTAAAACGACGTCTGCATGAACTGTCCGTCTCGCATGGAGAAAAGATTCGAAGGAAAGTGGTATCAAACGAGGGTCGAGAATTTATACCTTTCCATAGTCAAACGCCCTCTGCAAACGCCCGCCCACATAAAAAAAAAGATAAGTAAGCGTTCACCCTCTTTGAATGCATGGCATCATCGAGGGATGAAAATGTTAAAATGACAGATATAATCCGGATGGGCGAGCAAGCATGTTCAGAAGATTTTGTAGCTCAAGACCCGATTCGTCGTCTTCTTCCCCGGCCTCCACCTTCGGGCCGTTGGGCGAGAACTTCTCGGAGTTGTGGGTCGTCCTTGTCTTTGTCAACGTGGTGGACTCTGACGTGTCGTTGCAGGTTGTCCGGCCTGGGATATTTATGGTCCCTCTCAGGGCAAAATGGACAAACGTAACCAGGTGAATCGTGCACGAGGCCATGTCGGATCATTTCGTTTTTGCGCTTGAAGCCCTTGCCTCCTTCTCCACGTGAACATCCCGGCACTGGACAATAATGCGGCCGCGCTTGCGAATGCACGTTGGCATGTGAACTATGTGAATGTCAGCAAAGGATTCGTTGAGTTTATGCTATCATGCAGAAAAACCGACTTTAGCAAGTATTGCGTCTGGAAAGGCGGCGCATTGCAACCTGGATAGTCGCACTTAAATCCCGTACTACCATGCGGGGGTACGTGCTGAATTGAAGCCGGGTTTGGATGCGTAATGCCATCAATGCTCATCCTGTGGGAGTCGCTCCGAGGCCTCATCGGGGGGCTGTGGGCGTAGGCATCAGAGCCACGCGATCCATAACTTTCATTTGTCGAGGTGGTGCTGAGAGTCAAAGGTGGTGGAAATGCGGTATCTGAGAGAGACGACTGCCTGCGGCTGCTGGCATACACTGAATAATTAGACGGCGGTGAATGCTTAATGTCAGCCCCGGTGTGGCTGTTCACGGGCGACAAAGGATTTAGTGGCGGGAACTGAGTCGGGGGAGATCGGCGCGAGTTCCCGTTGGGGGGAAATCGGCTAACAAGTGTTGGAGAAAGAGCTGGCGCACCAGTCGACGAGATCGACGGACGGTGCGAGAAACTTGCTCTATGGTCAATGCTTGCCCGGTGCTCATTCTCCTGAGACGCCTGCTCCGCTATTTCGCTCAGATGGCGGAAGGAAGGTAGACTCTGGTTAGGGGAGCCAGCCGTACTGTCTCGATTCGGGGAGGTGGGATTCTGCAGGGCCGGCAGCCTCTCGTCAGGGGAAGCTTGGGAGTCCGGGATGGCCAGGTCGCGCAGGTTTGGCGATGTTGCTGGCGAGTGGTCCGCTTTCGTCGTGCTGATCGGGGTCGGCCCATCAGTGCCACCCTTGGGGAAGTTCTCGGGCGTGGGCAGCCCCGTGGTGAAATGGACACTCTCCTTTCTTATCGGCTGTTCCTCGACTCTGGATTTGGGCGAATGGCGATCCATGTCGGTGTCGTGCTCTGGTCTGATCTCTGTCACGGTTGTTTTTACGGGAGGTGCCAATGCGGGCTTGGAAGCGACAGAGTGCCCATCGCCGTTGAACTTCTTGAGGGCGGCCTCAGCAAGACGGACTGCGGCTGTCGTATCGTTATTAGTTTGCATAGGGGAGCCCGGAGTGTCGTCCTCAGAGTCGCTCGGCTCTGGGTCTGAGTCGGAGTTGAGGGCCCTCTCCCCAGCGGCTCTGGCGATGTCCGGCCGATTGGGGTCCAGGAAGCTCAGGAGGACGGTATCGCCCTGGCTCGGCCGAGTCCGGTTATTTCGTTTCCTTCTGCGGGAGGAAGAGGTGGTGGGACTGACAGTTTGAGTGATCACAGGCGCACTGTGCTGCGGAGGGAATGGCGGCGGAGAGGGCGAGGGAGTCGATTTGATCTTTATTGGCTGCAAGCCAGGCGACTTGGGATAAGCGTCGTCAGAATCGTAGTGGGACATTCGGCATTAGAGGAGAGGCTCTTGAGCCTCCCGCAGTAGTGCTCAGGGTCAGGACGAGAAGCTAGACTGAGTCGGCACGGGGCTCGGCAAGAATTGGCTTGGGCTCAATAAAGTTAAGGGCCGGGAAAAGAGCAGGCTGGGTGCTTTGAATAGTTTTGTGTCTTGAGTGGGTGGGATTGCAGCCAATGGCTTCTAGACGGACGAAAAGTTGCGTTAGCGACAAGCTCTGGTGGGACCGGACAGCAAGTGCGGCGGTGGAATTATGGCTGCCTGGACGGGCAGCCTCGCGGCGACGACGGAGGCGCGCAGCAAGACAAGACAGAAATTAAATCATCAAACAGAAGAAGACGAAGGCCAGCAGCGCATACTCAGACGTATACGAGAGTAATCAAAGCGACGACAGCACAGAGCTAGTTGTGCGGAGAGCCGCAAGTCGGGCAATAGCTCCGCGCGGGCCGCCCGCGGGCACAGTGCCTGGGCTGGAGAGGGCGGGGCGCATCGGAGAATTGCGAGCAGAAGAAAGCAGAAGAGCAGAGCTGAGAGAGAGAGAGATGGGGAGCGGGAGAGGAAGAAGCGTCGACGTACCGCGTGCGACGAGGCGGGCAGGCCGTGAGGCTCAAGGTGGGCGAGAAGCTTAAACGTCGATCGCGAGCGTGCAGGTGGGCGCGAGCGGGCTGAATTTGCGGAGGGCCGAGGCGCGGGCGTGGAGTCAGCGCTGGCTTGGAGCGGAGGACTGCGATTGCGGTGGTGGAAGAGCGCGGAGGCTTCTGGCAGCGTGCTTGACAAGCGTTGTGGTTGCGAGCTGGCCAGGGCGGGCGCGGCTGCGGTGCGTTGGACGACCAAGGTGGGCCGCCAGCGCCAGGCCTCGGGGCTGGGGAAAAACGGGCGAGGAGTGGTGCGCTGCCTGCGGTGCAATGCAGTGCAGGCCGCTGGGAATGTGGAACGGAGTATCGCGAGGCTGAGTGAGCTGCGGCGCACGCCCCCTCTGGCTCTCGAAGCTCAAATCAGCGCAGCGGGCGGGAGCGCCGGTATGCACGGCTCGAGTCAGGCCGCGTCGTGGTGTTTGTCGTGTCGGTCAAGCGCGGTGGAGGGCGACTCTGCAGCGCTGCCAGAGCCGCGCTTCCCTGACTGGAGCGGAGGCTGTGCTCTCACCGCATGGGGCTGCTTCGACTCACGCGCTGCTCGTCGACGTGAGCCTCGCCGCCTCGGGTTATTGGGAATAGGCTATTGGCGCAGCGCCGGCTGATTGGGCGCGCCCCGACAATCCGCGGGATGGAGGGGGCGCGCGCGTTCGCCTCTGCTGCCGGCTGGAGCAGCCTCCGTCGCGGCGGGAGGAGGCTCTCGCCCGCCAACTCGCCGGCGCGCGATGGCGCTCCCCAGCGCTCCATGGCTTGGCCGCCTGTCGCGGTACCTCGCGGCGGCCAGCCCGGGGCCCCCGGCCTGCCAGCCCTCCTCCCGGCTTCCTTTCACGTGCCCTCGTTCGAAACCGCCCGGATCGGCAGCAGCGCGGCTGAGCCTCCAGCGCCCGCCCACTGTCGATCGCGCGTCGAGAACAATCCATTCCCCTCCCGCCCGCAGGCCCCCCGTCACGACTTTCCGCCAAACACACGCAAGCCTCGAGTTCGTCGGAGCTTATCGCCTGCAGCCAGCCGCCGGCATGTGCTGCCCCGAAAAAAGCCGCAAGTATCGTACAGATTCATTTCTACCTCTAGCTGGGTGCGCGAGCTCTACCTTTGCCAGAACTCTATCCGACGCATGTAAAAAAGGAAACCGTCGACGGGGGACCAGTGCCATCAAGGCAGAGACGATGACGCCAGGAAACGCCGCAACGTAACAGACACTCTGGCGGCGCTATGCATTACCCTTCACACCAGACTCCCCACAGCAATGCTCCACTCTTTTCCCGTCCCTCCCTCACGATGACGAACCGACGATCTTGCCGCCGAACCCAGGGAACCCTTCCCATTTGGCGCCAGCCGGCAACTTGGGCCGCCCGAAGTTCTCGTCCAGATCCAAAATGATCTTCAGCGCGTTGCGACTCCGCAGGTACGGCAGCGGCGCCGTTGCCGCCTGCAGGCCCACTGCCGGTTCCACGTGGCCTCCCACTCCCTCACCATGCGTCGAGCCCGGCATGGGCAGCAGGTTCTGCAGCACTTCGTAGCCCGCGAGCGTGAAGCCGAACTGAGGACTCGAACGCATGATACGCGCCGGTCCGCCCTTGAAGAAGGCGCGGAACCCTTCTTGTTGCCAGATGAGCTTGGCCGCGTGACGCAGCGACGTGTACGTAGCCTCGCCCTTGCGTGCCTCGACCTGCAGACGAGTCTTGATGACGTCGGCCGGGGTTGTGAGGTAAGCAGCCGGCATACCAGCGATGGCACCCGCCGTCAGGAGCTGGAGCACGCCGAGCTTCTTCTGCGCCGACTCGCCGAAGACGTCCCTCTTTAGGTGGTTGTATGCGGGGAAGTAGATGGCCGAGAAGGGAACTGCACCGACTGTTTAGATTGAAATTGCGCCATAGCAACTAACACATCAGGATGGACTTACCGTCACGGAGCAAGCAGGCAGTGGCACCCTTGTACAAACCGACGAGACCCAGGTTGCGGACAATCCACATCGCTGACCTCTTTGGCGCGCCCTCGACGTTCTTTGCGATCTCACCCTGAACCTGCAGGCGAATCTTGACAATCTCCAGAGGGTTTGTGAAAATCTACCAAGATCATTAGTTGGGTGCTCCAGCATTTCGGGCCAAATCGACTATACGTACCACCTGACAAGCACCGGCCGAACCACCGGCGAGAACCTCCCAGCCCCACCAGATGTGACCGGTCTTCTTATCCGTGAACTTTCCTCTGACCAAGTCGTTCACCGTGAGCTTGATAGCCTTCTCCGGCGCAACACCGACGAGCTGAGGCAGCACACCAGCGTACAGACCGCGGAAACCCTCGTTCTTGACGATCTTCCTGAAGCAGTCGATCGAGTTGTTGTACAGACGCTCTCCAACACGCTGACTCCTCTGGTTTTGCATGCGCGTCTTGACCAAGTCAATGGGGTAGACCATGAAGGCACCGAAGGCACCAGCCAAACTTCCGAGCGCAAAGTGGTGTGCCGATTCCAAGATGTCGTGCATGAGCGTCTTCGTCTTAGCAAAGGTCTTGGTGCCAATGTCGGACACCAGGTCCGTACCGCGCTCAATGTACGTGTGCCACGAGGGATCGAGGACTTTGGCGAAGTCGGTGAGACCGAGCCTGCCAGAGGGCTCGTCGAGACCGGCGAAGTGGAAGAGAATATCGGCCTCCATGGGGGTGAAGAGGGAGAAGCGGGTGATGCGCGCAGCTTCATTCAAGAAGTCTGAGCGGGTGATCTTGCCATCACTGCTCTTGTTGGTGGCATTGCGGATGATGAGCTCGACAAGATCCATTTCGCGGATCATGTTCTGGAAGGCGCGCACATTGGCGTAGGAAATTTTGCTGCCTGCGGAGATGTTGCAGAGAGTGTGCAGGTTGTCCAACAGGTGGTCGGAGAGCTTGTGGGCAGCGGTGTTCTGAATGATGCGCTGGAACTCCTCGGGCTCGATGTAGCCATCGCCGTTCTTGTCGAAGTGCAAGAAAGCCTGCCTAACCTTCTCACCCTGCAGTCCGCGCAGCATCTGGGAGAACTGCGGGTACGTCATCGCGTGGCGCTTGTTCTTGCGACCAATGTATAATGACGCCCATTCCGAGCTCCAGTCGAAAGGCAGAGCATCATCACCCTTGTGCTTGTTGTAGATTTCTAGGAAGTTGTCGAACCCGACCAGGCCGGTGCCCTCGACGTCAAAGAGACGGAACGCGATCTCGTACTCGGCATCGGGCTTCGACACGAGGTTATCGAAGTTGGTCCAGTCGTGGAGAGTCACGCGGCCGGTCTTTTTGCGGTCTGCGACCTCGAAGAGGATACCATACTGGTCGCGTTTGATCTTGTGCTGTTCTGTGCATCAACATGGTGCAGGGTGAGAGGGTGCAGGTGAAGGGATCGTACGTAGTCCTCGCTCGGCGGCGCGACAGCATCGATGAACTGCTCGCGGCCCAGGTAGGGCTCGCCCGAAGCGTCATCCTTGATGGCATAGCGGAAGAAGGTTTGTTTGGCCTGCTCGCTGAGCTTGGGCTCCTCGGTGGAACCGAGGAGAGCCTCGGTGACGGATTCCTTGACGGAAGCCATGGTTGGAGTCGCGGGAGGTGAGGGCGCGACAATTGACAGGTATGAGTGTTCGGGGGTGCGGTCGGAGGGAAAACGCACGGGGCGAGTCTGGGGAAGTCGAGGGCGCAAGTTCTCGTGCACTTTACAGCGTGTCGCGCGTGGTAAAATTAGTAGGCGCTAGTCGGATAGCTCCGGAGCCGCGGAGGAAAATGCGTTCGCTGCAGCTCAGCTTGGCGAGAGTGGGATAGTTGATCTGTTGCGGGCGAGCGGGCGGGAGTCCGTTGCGGGCGTCCGGAGGAGCAACGTGGATCGTGGGTGGTGACGATGCCGCCGCTCAGGGTTTATTTTTTTTTTGTTCTGCACGCCCTGGCGCGCGGTTGATCTAAGATCGCATTTGCCGTGCAAGCCAGCAGCCAGGGTCTGTCAGCCGCGCTGTAACCGGTACTCGGCGCCCTAGTTTCTTCTAGATTTTCGCAAACGTCGCTGTCGCACGGCCAGTCGCGCGCCGCCGGGCTGGGCAATGGTACGCGCCAGGCGAGCCCGTGAGGCTCTGGCGTGGAATTGGATTCCCGGAGAAGCGCATATCCAGGGCGGTTCACGTGCGGCTCCGGTGGGTGGTACGAGTGCGCCCCGATTTTTTCGCGCCGACTGCGGAGCTGCGAGTCCGGGGGGCGGTGAAGGAGCCGCAGCGCCGTGCCCTGCCCTCTCGGCCGCCTCGACGGCGAGCCGCTCTCCACGCAAACACCACGAAAACGAAGACACGGCTCTCTCCAGTAATTAAGCTCCCGTTTTCTGGGGATGCAGGTGCCGGCTGCCGCACCGTGGGCTCTGCGAAAACTGGGACTTTTGCTTGGCTGCTGAAGATCTTGCTCGTGCAAGCTCAACGCTGAGTCGCTTGTTTCTCGCCTTTGCATTATATAACGAGCAGATCGCGTTGATCTTAACCAACGCCATCGTCTGACTAGATACTCAAGGGGAATGCGCTGTGTCATCTCTCGTAATCGCCTCTCCACACTCTCGAGCCCGCTCGTCACATTGCGGGGCCAGCGTCAAAATAGAAGGGTAACGCAAATGGTCATGAATCCATTCTGATTGGTCGCTTCGCCCTGCTATATTGGCTGAGCCCTGTTGTGGTACCTATTCCTTGTTGACACCCTCGCCTCGCGGGTTCGCCCTTGAATTAGATCAGTCGTTGCCTCTGTACCACACCAACGCCTTTAGGTATTACCGCCGCCAAGCGGCAGTAAGAAGCACTACCATCTTACGAAGTGCATGCTTACATAAAATGTCCGCCAAAAATTGCAACTATCCTGGCCCCATATCATTAGGGAGAAAGTGGCGAAGACCCTGAACCACGAGAAACTAGCAAACCTTATCTTTTTTTAACAAATTCCAGAACGCCCCTATCAAACATCGTTACTACCCCGCTCCACTTTACTACTACCACCTGCAACAACCCTCAGCGTCTCCGTACTGCTCCCTGCACTGCCTCCCGCAACCGTTTTCGCGCTCATCGCGGCCGAGTATTCCGCAAATCTGCTGCGCTCCCTCAGCTGGGGCCCGTACTTTAGCAGCACCCAGGGGCTGACACAGAAGACGGTCGCGATGGCGGCGAGCACGCTAGCCGCGGCGTTAGCCCCCATGTGTTCGAACATGGGCTCAGCAAAGAGCGGGAAGGCGGCTGCGCAGAGGGCGCGCAGCAGCGACAGCGCTGAGAAGGCTGACGCTGCGTACATGCTGTACACGTCGGCCATGTAGCCGCACCTGCAGTGATTGATCGTCAGTCCTTGTTATCTGAATAAAGGCATGAGAGCCAGGAGTGAGGAAGAAAGAGAGAAGGGAGGAGAAAGAAGTGATAGGTGGAGAACGCGGAGGGAGATCCTTACAGCACAGAGTCGAGATCGTTAATGGCGAAGCCGACAGGCACGAGCGCGGCCATCGACACCAGCAGCGGCGCCTGCGGCACCAGCGGCGGGATCGTCCAGGCAAACACCCAGAACCCGAGCGCCAGCGCCGGCACCGCGATGGTGAAGGACGTCAGCTTGCGCTCCGGTGGCACGCCCTCGGCGTTGAGCTCGCGGAAGTTCCGCGCGTCGCGCGCACGGAAAGGTAGCGAGAAGAAGAGGCCGATGATCAGCGGCACGAAGCCGAGCGACGACGTCGTGTGCGGGTCCGGCAGTCCGTAGCTCGGCGACGAGTAGACGATGGTCAGCCCTTCGGTAAGGCCGTAGATCATGGCAAAGGAGATGGCGTTGAGCGCCGAGCAGAGGATGACGATGGGTTCGGTGAAGAGCAGGCGGAGCGGCCGGAAGAGCGTGTCGGTCAGGAAGATGTTGAGGGACAGGACGGCGTCTGGGTTGTGGATGCGTAGGGAAGCGGTTTCAGAGGAGCCATCGGTAAGTGCGAGGATTTCGTCGAGCTTTTGTTGGAGGAGCCGGGTGGAGCGAGATTCGCGGAGGAATAAGGTAAGGAAGAAGCAGACGACCATGGTGATTGCTGAGATCCAGAAGACCCAGCGCCTGCTCGATGGTCAGCATGATACTTTACCAGCAACCGTATGATCAGCAGGGGGCTGAAGATAGCCAAAGACCAGAAGTAAACCCCGGCAGTGGAACGAATTCTTTCCAAAAGCCAAGCAGCGACTTGAAGCAGTGAAGCACACACTTTGCTTTTCCTTCTGTTTCAGTACGAAAATAAGGAGACTTCCCACTTACCATCCCAGATATGCAGTAACGTAGCTGCCATAGATAGGCCCAAACAACACGCCCACATTCGATGCTGTAGTCCAAGCTGAAACCGTCCAGATGCGCTGCTCCTCATCAAACATATCCTCCAAGCTGCCTGGTGCCACTGTGGCCGGCACAGAGCTCACCATCCCCGCTACGAAACGCGCGAAGATGAGGAGCGCCACCGATCCATTCAGCTGCGGCGGCACAGCCGCGACGATGACGCAAAAGACGGAACAAATCAATGGTGCAGCAATGTAAACGAATTTGCGACCAAAGGACTCGGAAACAGGCGGTAAGAAAATGCCGCCCACGCCCTCGCCAAGCAGGAAGCTGCATGTACTAAATGTCAGACTGGGTCGTCACACCGATACGAACGGGGTGGACAACGCACGCGGAGGTGAAGGCGAAGTAGCCAAGAGTTTTTCCATAGCCGTATTCGGGGCGTGCTTGATCGGCCACGGCGGACTAGGTGGTGAGGATGCGCGTAAGCTGTCTAGTTCGTGGGCGATAATGCCGCGCATGCGGTGTGGTTTTCGTTGCGGGATTTTCAACTTACGCCTACGGTGCTCATGACGGTCCTGTCGATGGTCAGCGAGAAATTCACGCACAAGGAACTAAACAAGACGCGGGGAGTTTGCGGAGTGAGTCTTTTACTAACATGAGCATCTCCAACATTATGATTAATCCCGCGTCGTACCATTTCCTTTTCCAGTGCCAATTGCGGGGATGCTGACGGCTGTCTGCAGACCAGCGCAAGTGCTGGTCGCCGTCGATCTCTAGACCATGCTTTTCTAGTAGACCATCCACATCGGGTGTGGAAACCATGGCATGGTTGTTGTTATTTGCCATTCTTGACTACCTCAACCTCATTTAAAGGAGTGACTTTGCAAAAAGAGAGTGGAAAGTTGGGTTAACGAAAGTACAGAGCCCTGAGAGCTTGAAGGGAATGTCGAGATACTGGTATCTACGGAATAATTGCAAGGAAATAAGGAGCGGACAACAGCACGCTTGCTGCCCCTGGCTTAGAGGCGCACCGACGGACTCGGCAGTTGTTTCTTGAGTAGACAAGCCACCCACATGGTGGATAGCTGAAGAAAAGCCCAAGAAGTCTAGCCCGACGCCGAGTCTATACATAGGCCCAGAGCCTCACGGCAGTGGTGCGGCATGGCGTTGGGCTGAAAAAACGTGGAGCTGTAGATAGAATTCCTACGGTACTTGCCCTTCAAGTGATGGGAGCAATGCGCAGGGCTGAAGTAAAAGGACAATCCTCAGTTTCCTAGCTGAGCACTAGCGCACTCTCTGATTCGTCAACTCTTCATACCCATCAAAGCTCGTGCACGACCCGGTCTCTGCAACGCGGCTGTATCCGCAATCCTACGTTCAGGAACAAAAGTAGTGGGCGGCGGGATACCTTGGCGATTGTGCATTGACCTGGAGCAGCTGGATAACTCCGCAACGCACAGATCAGGAGTACGTCGACAAAGGTTTAAGCGATCTGGTTCATCTGCGGATCATCCGGAGGCAAATCGCATTCGCATTGTCGATCAACGTACTAGACATCGTCATAGTTTGAACTATGATAGCTCTTGCTGAGGGATATTCTCGCACACGCGGTGAGAGAAGTCGTTCGAGGCTAAAAGGCATATGGTCCGCTAATGAAAGACCGGTACGTACCCCAAACGCTCGGCGAAAAAAAAAAAAAAAAAACTGGCGGAATGCTTGGTGAAAGTGGCTGATGTTCGCTGCATCACTTTTTGTCCGTATTCTCTCCTGCATCAGGCGATGGTACAAGTCGACTGTCAGGGTAATCCCGACCTCTGCCGTAGTGGCGTTGGTAAACACCTGTTGCGCGATTCCATATACGGTGAAGGCGGACGGATTTTGCAGCACTGCATACCCGTTTTTTGACCTTGGGACGACGACTTGACACACGAAAATTCGCAAAGCCCGTCTGACATTGGCCATGACGAATCATGAAACCCCTTTCAAGAGCAACATTGAAAACGAAAAAAAGGAAAGGAAGAAAGCATTCACGGACTCTCGGGTTGTCATACTTCAGCAAAGGCCCGCCAGCTTTGTTTGCAATGATGTCTGACCAGCGTGTGAACACCGGCTTGGTATTGGGCGATATCGGGCCGGGGTCGATAGACTTTTTCTCCCCCTTTTCTGGAGAAGAGCCGGCAGTTGCGCTAAGTTCTGCGGCTGATCCGCAGCAGCCGCAAAGCTTGGCTCTCTGGAAGACCGGAAATGGAATGCCCGCGCGAATTCTACTCCCTTACACAGGCACGACTTGCCATGAATAATCGCGCCATTCTGCGTACCCATGTCGTTCGAGGCTGTGCGAGCTTCGTCGGGCAAAATCCCGCAGGACAATCCGCGCAGGCCATGCATCCGATTGTGGCCCGGACGCCTCGCCAACTTCCACATCCACGGGGTCGCCGGTACGCCAAGAATTTGGCAGCCTGCCTTATTGTCCAGTCGCTTTACGTGGTTAGTAAAGCAGCGCATGGGGTGTGGCTGGAGTCAGGGGAGAGGCTGGAGCAACGTCTGTGTAGACGCGCACTG
This sequence comes from Lasiodiplodia citricola, assembly GCA_023089105.1. Classification (NCBI taxonomy): domain Eukaryota; kingdom Fungi; phylum Ascomycota; class Dothideomycetes; order Botryosphaeriales; family Botryosphaeriaceae; genus Lasiodiplodia; species Lasiodiplodia citricola. The sequence goes on along the minus strand of JAJNLL010000012.1, from coordinate 527,313 downwards.
CGCTAGGCCAATCCTGACAAAGACGTATTCAGCCTGCTCCTCGGTCTCGACTCCCATGTGGGAGAGACAGTCCGGGCTCCGGATACAGAGGCTAGGGCTCCTACAGAACCCCGCAGGCGATGCCGAACCGGTAACTTCCACACTAAAGTAAACGGTTTGTGCAGGGGCTCATCGGCGGCATTTTCTCCACACACAGCTGAGGCGCAGATCGAAAATGTCTCTGAGCTTCACCGCCGCGTATGCGTGTGGAAATAATGGCGCTGTCCAAAAACGGTTTGTGGCAATGCGGAGTTGGAGGCGTCAAGCGTGAGACGGGACCCCTCCTGCAGAGTAGAAAAGGGTGGATGGCGATGCGGGTTTCCAGTATCAATCTCCCAAGTCTCCTCCACGTCTATCTCCAAGCATTCTTAAGCAAGGATCCCGTCTTGTAGCTTGCTTCTTCATATCCGCCTCTTTCATCAATCTCCCCACCGGACCCTCTACCATGGCACCGATTGCACTTACCCCGCCCAGGTCTCCCGACCTCAACATCCCACTCGACTGCGAGGAGTTTCCGTATGAAAAGCAACCACGGAAAGTGACGCCAGAATACCTCGTCCAGAAGACGATGCATGAGCGCATCCAGAGCATAGACTGTGCGAGCTGCGCACCGGGAGAGGATGATGCTTTCTTCGTCGCAGACTTGGGAGAGGTGTATCGGCTTCATGCCGAATGGAAGCGTCGTCTGGGCCGCGTGACGCCCTTCTTTGGTTGGTTTGCTCTCATGAGAAGGCGCGAGAATGAAGGCTGACTCGGCACTTTTTCCAGCGACGAAATCGAACCCAGATCCGTACGTACTGAGATTGTTGGCAGCCTTGGGCACAGGATTCGACTGCGCCTCGATTGGAGAGATTCAGACGATCCTGAACATGGGCATCGATCCGTCTCGCATCATCTTCGCCCACACCTGCAAGGTCATGTCTGGCATCAAATTCGCACGCGACATGGGGGTCCACCAGATGACGTTCGACAATGCCGACGAGCTCTACAAGATCAAGCGCGTATTCCCCGAAGCACAGCTCTACCTCCGGATTGTGGCATGCGACCCTTCGGCTCTCTCACAGCTCAGCGTCAAGTTCGGAGCACGGATGGAAGCGGCCGAGAAGCTTCTCAGACTGGCGAAAGACTTGGATCTCGAGGTGGTCGGCGTGTCGTTCCACGTTGGCAGTGGCGGAAAGGATCCCAGTGCGTTCATGAGAGCGGTTCGCGACGCTCGGACGGTGTTCGACAAGGCGACGAGCATGGGTTTCCTGATGCATACCCTGGACATCGGAGGCGGATTCAGCAGCGGGCCTCTTTTCGCGCAGACTGCTGACCAGGTCAACCAAGCATTGGACGCATACTTCCCGTCTGGAGTGCGGATCATTGCCGAACCAGGCCGTTACATGGTCAACAGCGCGTTCACTGCGGCGGCAAGCGTCATGTCGCGGAGAAGTTCGGAGCGACTGGCGGAAGACTCGAATAACCTGAACACAACGATGCTGTACATCAACGACGGCGTCTATGGCAACTACTTCACGTCGATCTGCGAAGTCCCGCCCGAGCCCAGGGTCTTTAGGCGTGCGGGACGCACTATCGTCGATGATCCGGAGCTCGAGTCGGCGGAGATGAGCGAGTACAGCATTTGGGGCAACACATGCGACAGCTTCGACTGTGTCAATCCGTCGTGTAGCTTGCCGGGTGAAGTCGAGGTCGGCGATTGGCTGTACTATCGCAACATGGGAGGTAAGTTGTCGTGTCGTCTCGGAATGCGTTGCAGCAGCTGACTGTTTTTAGCATATACCAGGTGTAGTACAACAACGTTCAACGGCTACACGGGATCGCATGACGTGATCTACGTCTGCTCCGAGCCAGAAGCAGCTGCTCTGCTCGGCGGAAACTGGAATTGAGGGTGTGAGGGTTCAAGAGCGTTAATCATTGTTATTTTAGCGGGCGTTTGTCGTTGTAATGTGATGAAGTTCCAATGAGGGTTGAGGTGTTGATGTTGTGTCGAGTGACCAAGAACGCCGCTAGTGAGCATCGATCTTGTGTTGGGGTGACCCGTGAGCGTGGTCGACCACAGATCGCCCCACCTTTTACCACAACACTTCGACCTCTTCACTCGTTCAGCCCCCAACGCGACCGCGTCAAAGGAGGGTGCTTGGCGCATTGACGGTGGAGAGTCAGGTTCGTCAAAGATTGCCGGGTTTCAGCCGCCGGCTCTCAGCTGCCGGTCGATAAGGTGGGTTTCAGTGAACCGTGCCAAATTCGCCGACAAATTGACATTTGTGGTTGAGCCTGCCGAGGAAGGAAGAAAAGGGTCCGCGGTCGCGTCATCGACCTTCGGCACTTCGGCTGGCTAATGACAGCTGCCGCCGTGCCAACTTCCTCGGCGCGGGGCACCCTATCTCTGGGCACTCGACACGACGATGCTACACGAAGTAAAAGAGGCGAGCCTGAGCTTCCTTTCGTCCAATGCGCGCTGAGAGATTCGCGCCGAAGGCACGTGCAATGGCTGCCTATTCCGGCACATGAGCCTCTCGGTACTTGGCCGCGGACAACTGCCGGTGGGGCCCTCACCACGAAGAAGCTTTAACAAGCCCGATTTTTTACACTTTTTCTTCTCCAATCCACTCTCGTCTTTTCTTACAGCAGAACAAAATGGGTCTTCCTACCGGTGTTTACAGAGCTGACCACGTTGGTTCGTGGCTGAGGCCCAAGGCCGTCCTCGATGCTCGCAAGGATGCTGCCGAGGGCAAGATCTCCAGCGAGCAGCTCCGCAAGATCGAGGACGAGTGGATCGAGGGCGTCGTTACCAAGCAGGTTGAGAACGGCCTGCTCTCCATCACCGATGGCGAGTTCCGCCGCGCCTACTTCCACCTCGACTTCCTCGAGCAGCTGAGCGGCGTCACCGTCACCCGCCAGATCAAGTACGGTGCCCCGCCCGTCCTTAGCGTCACTGGCAAGCTCGAGCACGCAAAGCCTATCCAGGTCGATGACTTCAACTTCCTCGAGAATGCCATCGCCAAGAACAAGGCCGTCGGTGCCACCACCAAGGTCGCCATCCCCTCGCCCACCATGGTCCACTTCCGTGGTGGCCGTGCCGGCATCGACATCAACTCTTACCCCGATCTGGATATCTTCTTCGAGGACTTGGCCAAAGTCTACCAGGAGGAGCTTGACCTGCTCTACAAGGCCGGCTGCCGCTTTGTCCAGCTCGACGACACCAACCTCGCTTACCTCTGCGACCCCAAGATGCGTCAGGAGGCCGAGGCCAGGAACGAGGACCTCAAGACTCTTCCCAAGAAGTATGCCGAGCTCATCAACGCCGCCATCTCCAAGAAGCCCGACGACATGAAGATCGGCATCCACCTGTGCAGGGGCAACTACCAGTCGCAGTGGTTCGCCTCCGGTGGCTACGAGCCCGTCGCCGAGGTTCTCTTCAAGGACCTCAACGTCGACGCTTACTTCCTCGAGTACGACGACGCCCGCTCTGGCGACTTCGCTCCCCTGCGCTTCCTTCCCGAGCACAAGGTCGTCGTCCTCGGCCTCATGTCCTCCAAGAAGAACACCCTTGACGACAAGGACGAGATCATCAAGCGCCTGAACGAGGCCGCCGCCGTCTGCCCCCGTGGTCTCGACCAGCTGTGCCTGAGCCACCAGTGTGGCTTCTCCTCCACTGCCGAGGGCAACAAGCTCTCCGAGGAGGAGCAATGGGCTAAGATCCGCCTCGAGGTCGAAATCGCCAAGCAGGTCTGGGGTAACGACCTGGCGAAATAGATCCAAATGCGCACTCTGTACAAAAGCATTTCTTTCTGACAGCCACCTTTATACAACCTCTTTTCTTCCTTGTTTTACTGGAGTGGCATGGCTGCATTTTCAACGGACGCTTCCAAAAGGTTTCAACGACTGTTATGAGATATCCCGAATCAACTTCGCGAATTCATGTATATAGCCTCAACATCTTACAGGGGTATTCAACATGAATGCCGGCAAGCGGCGTCTGCCGTACATGAAGAAAATCAAATACTTCAGCCGCAACGTACTGTCATTTGTATATGTTTCTCTTATTCATGTTTGATGCTAACTTACTCAGTTTTACAACTCCTGGCAAGACTCCACTATTGAGTTTCTTTCGCCGTTTTTTCCACATGTATACAAGAAAAATGCCCAATGCTTCACAAATGCGACTCCACACCAAAACTTCCCACCTTTTTACCTCCCCCAGTTTCTCAAGAGGAACAAATAAAGATGAAGAAAACGCAAGAAAAAACAAAGATAAAAGCCCTTAAACTCACATGCTCCCTGACGCCGTTCGCTTTTCTTCTCTCTTCCCCACTACTCCTCACAACAAGCACAATCACCTCCAAGCCAACAACACTCTCCAACCTCTCCTACCTACATCCCATCCACAACCCTAAACCAAGCCCTCTTCCTCCCCTCCCTATCCACCACAACGCCCCCACCACCTCCACCTCCACCCTCCCCCCGCAATAACCGCCCACCAGGCCACACGCCCGCCTTCTCGCCCCACAACGACTCGCCCGCGATGACACTAACGGGGCTGAGCGGCACGAACAGGACGTTGGGCAGCGTCAGCCGGCGGCCGGCGCCGATGGGCAACTTCACGGTGCCGATGGCGGTGGCGGTCAGTTCGACGTAGCCGGTGGTGGTGCTAGGCACGACGACGACGTTTTTCACTTGCATGGGGGTGATGGAGGTGAAGGTGGTGAAGCGTGAGGCGTCGTTGCACGTGGACAGGGCGGCTTTGGGGGAGAGGATGAAGGAGGAGGAGGAGGGAGGGTCGGCGTCGGTGACGTCGTTTTTGGCTGGAGGAATGGTCTGGTCTGGTTCTGATTCCTCCTGGGATGATGATGAAGGGCGTATTGGCGGGTTTTCTGGTTTCGGCGGCGGGGAGATGGTGTTCGGTTCGGGCGTAGGTTCGGACGAGATGGATTCTATGGAGGGGGTGTTGCGCAGAAGAGATGTCCGCGGGGGTGTCAGTTTGGGAGATGCGGTTGGGCCGACGCCACGGGTCTTGACTTCGACGGTGAGAGGCATTGATCTTTCTTATCTGAGGTTAACATGTGTTTGTGGGTATACGAGAGTGAGTGGGGCAGTGTGGAGAGAGACTCTAAATCGAAAAGAGGCGCGAGTATATACATTGCCACCCTTTTGAATTCGAGCCCCATCATCTCCCCCAGATTGCCCAGAAACTACAACAAAGGAACATGATGTTGTTTGGAAAGGTCCAGGCTCTAACGAGTCACGTTGTTTTGCCGCCCCCCTGCGATGACGCTACTATGACAGAATTAACCCTTGCCTCCCGCCCGGGAAAAACGGGCCAGAGCGAGAGAGTTTCGGCCACGCGAAGGCGGTTCAGAAACTAACCAGAAGAGTGCTCTGCTACTAACGACACTTTCAGAATGGTCGCTGTGAACCCCCGGGAAGCACGCCGTGGCTGTGGAATGCATTCAGCGGCATACGCCGTGCCGAGGCAGATAAGGAGCCGCTATGAGAGCATGTGCAGGGTCTGAAACGCTCTTTTTGTCTGCGATGCCATTTTGGATTGTCGAGCCCGGGATATCTGCCGGTTCCTGGAATGGCCAGTCCCAGAATACGAAGTAAATATACGTTAGCACGGATGGGCATCCATTGCTAAGCACCCAACGCATGCACCCATTCTTAGTATCATGTTCTCAATTATCTAAGTGTACACACACATCAGTAATATATCGAGGTTAATCTTCCCTCGCCTCAGACCGCCCAAACGTAATGAAATATATATACTTTGACCGAACCATGATGGGGATAAACACTGGAGAAGAACCAGAACCCCATACCACCCAAGAGCTTCAAGCGTGATAGCAAACAACCCAAAATACCAAAAGTAAAATACTAACGGCAGGTTCGATCCAACAACACGCACAAAAGTCTCCCAGAAAGTCAGCGAAACAGGCCATTCCTGCGGAATCTTTCTAAGATCAGGTCTCCTTCCTCAATGTCTTCTGGAGTCACTTGGGCACGTCAGTATATCAGGGACTGTGAGTAATGGTACTCTGAAGCTCACTCTTCAAACCATACGAAGACTGGAATGCCGCTCTGGAACCCCATTGATTCTTGATGAAGTCGTTCCTCGGCGCTGGCAACCTCTTCGCTGGCGGCATCGAGGCCCTCACATTTGGCCTCGGTCCAAGTGGCTGGCGCGCAGCCGGGGTCGAGTACGGCCTCGAAGCCTGCAGCGTGGGCGAGAGCGGCGAAGTTCCCGACGCTTGCCCGGGCGACGGCACTACCACATGGATACCGAGCAGCTTGACGAAATCCTCAACAGTGATGTTCACGACTTTCTTCGAGAGCAGGCGGCGTATGATCGCCGGGTCGGCGCGTGGATTGGCTTCTTTAAGGCGTGCGATGACCTGCAGCGCCTCGGCGAAGCCGTTGACGGCGCGCGGCACCGGCTGCTGCTTGATCCAGGCATCGCAGTACGACGCCGAGCGCTCATCGTCGGTGAACTCGTTGTCGAGGTAGAGGCGGTCGGGGACGCCGTCGAGGCGGAGCGTGGCCAGGCCGCCGGAGTTGGGGAACCACATGATGTTGCGATCGTTGGCGTCGTAGGCGAAGCCGCTGCGGTGGTCGATGGCTGTGCCAGAGTGGTTGAGGCGCTTCAGCGACAGGCTGTTTGCCTTCCGCGTTGGGACGAAGAGCACTTCGCCAAACGGCAGGCGCAGCGCCTGACCGTCCTTGAGCCTCACAGGCAGCCTGATCGTGCCGATACCAACAGCTACTTCGCCCGTCTTACCGAAGCGTGAATACATCGGGTTGGGCTCGATCTCATCAAAGGTCGCGTATAGGCTGCGGTTGTTGCAGATGTGGTGCCATCCTTGGGGAGCGAGTACCCAGGCGTTGGGGTTGAGAGCAGGGAACTTGGCGCTCTCCTGCCCGTCTCCGGTCAAGGTTTCGGGTCTCGTTTCCTCGCCGTTTTCGATGTCATATGCCTCGATGTAGCCGATGAACTCCTCCATGTAAGGTTCGTCTCAGGGAACTGTGAGTCGTCAGTGACTGCGAAGTGCCTGGGAAGCGGTAGGCGTACATACAGTCAACTAATGCAAGATGTGTATGCAAGGTCGAGTGAGGTGCAATGTGCTCCGAGTATCCAAGATGCGGGGACTAAGAGCCAGATCTGTGGAGCTGCAGGACGGGAGATGATCAAGATTAAGTTGCGGGACGAAAGAGGCGATGGGTCGGAGCTGTTACTGTAAGCGCGGAAGCCACTAGGCCGCAGAGATGGAAAGAGTCACGTCAGGAGCATTCCTTCCCAAAACAGAATCCCAGAGCTGTAGCTACCTAATAGCTCATACTTCTCTACCTATACTCCATGTTGCAGCTTAGCTCTTTACCAATCTTCGGGATCCAACATGCTGCGGAGCCTCCGATTCTTCTCTGTCAACCACTCAACTTTCTGCTCCAAATTCCACTTCTCCGTAGCCAACTCTTCGATCCGCTTATTTAGAAAAAGGACTTTGGAGCTAGTCGAATCCCCCTCTCCTTCCGGCGTTTCTCGATTCTCGCCTTCAGAGATTCCTGTTCTTCGTTAGCTTCCTTGCTGGCTCGGCTGCCATGCTTCTCCACAACTGTACCTTGGGCTCTGCTTCCAGCTTCGGCCTTCAACAGCTCAGCAGCCTTCTGCCCACAAACGAAGATGACCGGTACATCATGGCTTCTGTAGAATCCTTCACAGGGTTTCTCCCCATACCCTCCATCCTCCCGCCGCTCATCAGTTTCGGAAACATGGCCGGACGCTGTAGCAACTCGCTGAAGTTCGTCCAAAGCGGTCTGAAAGTGGGATTTCTTGAACGACTCATCATCTACGAGGCGATGTTGTTTGACCATGTCCGTGATGCACGAAAGACCGAAGATGGCGCCTTTGATAGAGGCAGCGCGCTCGGAAATGGCTTCATTTCCTGCCATGGAAAAATCAAAGTGGTAGTATTCTTGGTTTGCTAAATGTAGAAAAGCGTTAGAGAGGTAGTGTGTACATTCTCTACTGGGGTAAGGTTACGGTACCTTTTAAATCCCTAGAAAGGTCTTTGTTGGCAATTCGCTCACCGTTACCGTACACCTGGCTCCTTGGCGCTAGCCAATACCTCTACGCTTGTACTCAAACGTGCTCGCTTCCTTTTACAACACAAAGCAATGAGATCTTTCGCCACGTAAGTTTTCGATGTATGTTCAAAAGTACCTACGTGTTGATGCGGATATTTACTGGTGAAATCAGATAAACGAAGTTCTTTTTACCAGATCTTGTTCTTTTTTCCTGGGAATGATTTCTCAAATGCTTGCGCCAGCCTTGACTCCAGTAGAATGCCCTTCAGGAACACCTCTGAGCTTTCTTAACCTCTCCACCAGCTCTGGTAGTACAGAATCCGAGCTTTCTGCACTTCTGAATGCCCATCTCCCGTCATTATCTTGTGGTACGTCTGCAAAGAACGCCTCCTCTCCTCGAACACCTCCCATATTCAAGATCCCAATCGGCATACCCTGTTCCTTCGCCCTCTTCACCAACCGCCATGCCGAATACGTGGCCAAGCTACTCCCAATCACCAACAACCTGCTCGCCCCATCTATCGCCTCCTCCGCCCGGCTCTTCACCACATGCGGTATACTCTCCCCAAACATAATCACCGCAGGCTTCAACACCCCCGCCTTCGACCCCTCAACCAACGCCCCATCCGCATCCGCCTCGACCTTCCCATGAGCCTCATGTCCCCCCTTCTCCAAGCACACCGGGCACGCCGGGTACCTAAACGTCTGATAATCCACCCCAGGCACATCCACATCGCCATCCGGATTCGTCTTCAACCCCATCCGCCTCCTCTCGTCCGGATTCTCCGTCGACAGCGCGCCGCTCGCCAGCATCTCGCGCAAGAACGCATCCCACGCCGGATTCAGACTCGCCAGCCTGCGCTGAAACTCCTCGCGATCAAACTCATTCCGACACGACAGACACACGCACGCGCGCAAGTATCCATGCAGCTCCAGCGTCGGCAGCCCCGGGTGCGCCACGGGGTGGAACGAGTCGACGTTCTGCGTGATGACGCTGCCCACGACCCCCTCCGCCCCCAGCGCCGCGACGGCGCGGTGCGACGCGTTGGGCCGCGCGCGCGCTAGCGTCGTCCAACCCAAGAAGCTGCGCGCCCAGTAGCGGCGGCGCATGCGGTGGTGGGCCGCGAACTCGCCGTAGTAGATGGGGCGGTACGTCTTGTTGAGCGTGTACGTGCCGTTGGCGCCGCGGTAGTCGGCCAGGCCGCTGGCGACCGAGATGCCGGCGCCCGTCAGCAGCACCGTCGAGTGCTCATCGCGCGGCGTGAGCGTTGCGGGCGAGAGGTGCGGGCGGAGGTGGGGCGACGGCGGGGCTGTGAGGAAGGTTGCGAGGGCGGCGATGGCGCCTGAGGTCGTGCTGGCGCTAGGGGGCAGGATGCGCGGGAGCGGTAGCGGGTCGGTGTAGGGGATGCGCATTAAGGGCATGGCTTGTTGATGCCATGGTCAGGTTGCGGAGGGGCGGATGTGGAGGAAATAGGGAAAATAGTTGGTGTTGGATGATGGTGATGCGTTGCGGCAAATCGGAGCGCTGCCGATACGGACATGTGCGTCATCGATCCTGGTAATCAATCGGCCATTCCTTCCACCGATGTGTAAGAAGCTTATCAGTCAAATAGCTCTTCACATTGACATTTTTTCGAGTTTAACTTTGAAAGGAGAGTTCTCGGATATCTTGCAAACCTTCTACTGCCTGACGGCCGTTGTCTACTCTACCATCTGCGTCTAAATTAGAGATTATTCGTACACGTGAATCATATCCTCCGAAACTCGTCGGACGTCGTATGCCAAAATGCATGTTCCACGTCGGCGGAATGTCGAAGCCTAACTGGCCAGCCAGCCAGCCAGCGCATTGCTGCACCTGTGCCTCAGCGGGGTCTTCCGTCATTATCGGTGAATATTGCTGCTGAACATAGGTAGCTGCTGGAACAGACAATTGCGCAGACGCCGAAAGCGAGTAACAGGATTCTCTCATCCGGCTTGTCACTTCACAGCCTCCTGTTCAGCCGGCTGCTCTTTTGCAGCCTGCATCTCCCCCTCCACTTCCATCGTGTCAACTGTAGTTTTCGATGTCTCATCCTTCGACTCCTTCGCGCTTTGAACTTCCTCCTTACCCGACTGAGCTGGCAGAGACTTTTCCGAGTCTATTTTACCGCTTTCCAGCTTCTTGCGCAGCTCCTCAATTTCCCTCCTCTGCTCCATCATCCTACGATCCCTCTCCTCATCCTTCCTCTTCAACAACTTGATGTACTCGATCGCATTCTCGACCGTGCTTGCCTTGCTGTTGCTCTGTCGCTCTTCCTTTCTTAGAGCACTCTCCTCAGGGCTAGCGCTATTTCCAGTAGGGGCACTTGCACTGGATTCCTTAGGGTTGATCGTGGGGCTCGGGATAAGAGATTGCAGCTCCTGAAGTGCGAGGTTGATGCGGTTACGGCGACCTTGCTCAGCGATCTTGTGTGAGGTACGCTTTGACGTCAAGTTCGTAGAGAGCGCTTCCGGGTATACAACTCCAGGAACATGTGTGCCTTCGAGAATGTGTTGATAATTAGATTTAGACGCGAGCAAAAGCGCATGCGTATCGTCTGACGTCGAAGCTGAAGAAGAGTTAGCATGGCTATCCGTAGTTCCATTAATAATAAGTACTGACCTCCTTCGGGAAGTAGAGGCTTGATGCTTGGACTGATCTTCGGTCGTAGTGCAGGGCTCACCAAGGCTGAGCTGACACTGCCACGCTTTTTGCCACCCCGTCCTGTTGGCTTAATTTCAGATTTCTTAGTGCATGTGGTTGAGCTTGGCGAAGCCATGCCGCTAATTGAGGGGCTAATGGATGCCGATGGTAGCATTGACCCAGACGGCGTGCTAAGAGGGCCAAGTTTCGGGGTTTTGCGAGCAGGCATACGCGGAGTTGACTGGTCATCGTGGATGGCAGTGTCCACTCGTGATACGCTAGGACGGATTGTCATACCTGTCGAGGCTGCTGGTTCCGGGAGGGCAAAGTCATCGTTGATTGGCTGAGTGCTTCCTTGCGGGATGAAAGAGGGAGTTCCTGATTGCGAATTGGGCTGCGACTTGTTCTTAGGGGAAGGCTGAAGGCGCATGAGCGAGGCTGGCGTAGCAGGACACATCTGCTGGCCCTCGATTGAAGGCTGTGGTTGCCCACTGCTGCCAGTGGCACGTATCGAAGGGGAGGCTGTGACTGATCCTGGACGAGGCGGAGGTCCCATGAGAGCCTCCGATAGTGGTTCCGGCGATATCGACTCTGCCTCCGAGACGTCCCTGCTTGATGGAATCAAGCCAGCGGAAGTAGGTCGCGATGAACCTCCCGATTGATGCGCCTGTTGTTCCAACAGTTCGCTGACCTCTTTAGGAGGAATAACAGAGGACAAAGTTCCTTTCTTCCTGTGGCCATGGCTCTGCGGCTTCACGATGGGCGATTGTCTGATGCGTGCTGAAGACCCAGTGGATCGAGTGGATGCTGCGCTTCTTTTGTTTTTCAGCTTTCTGTTCAGGTCCTGTTGCTGTGCTTGTTCGCCCAGCATATCCACATCAAGATCAATTGGCGATGTCGTCAATGAGTTTTCCGCAGTATGCGTGTGAGAAAAGTAGGCCTGGTGTCCACCACGGCTATTTTGAGCGTCCAATGCGGGTGATGTTAAAGGACTGAAGTATGCGCCAGGAACCGTAAACTCGGGCTGCATTTGGAAAGAGGAATCATGTGGTGTTACGGCCGGAGATACGAGTGGAGTGAAGCTTGCCTGCCCGGAATTAGCAGTGAGCCGGCGCGAATGCGAAGGAGCGCCATACCAAATCTTCTTTACGCAGTTGGTATCGCTGCTCCAATATGGCGCGCGTCTGGGGATCCAGATGGTTCATGTAACGCGCAGCATCCCCGTGCATTTCTACGCTGTTTGGTGTAGGCGGGACGAAGGCGCGCGGCTGTATGGAGTGGTCTTGCGGCGCAGAGAAGTTCTGCTGCTGCTGATGGGTGTGGTTGTACGCGCTCTCGAAGGTGAAGTCGAAAAGGTTGTTGGTGTCCTGCATGCTGCTTGGCGACTGCAGCGACTGCTGCTGTTGTGCACCGGAACCATCATCCTGGTTCTGTGGCGGGACGGCGCCGGAGGGTGGCAGATGCTGCGAGTCGAGCGAGTCGGCGAGGGCAGAGAGCTGGTTATCGGTAGGCTGGGCTTGGCTGGAGTCGTAGAACGGGATGTCGAGGTCAATGTCGCCGAAGTCGAGCAGACTGTCGAAATCTTGCTGCATGGCCATGTTGTCGAGCGGCTGGGACCATTCGTGCTGCTGGGCGGATTGAGACATGCTGGCTCGATCTGTGGAGTCGTTACGCTCGAGAAGCACAGGTCGCACGAAGCACGAATCCCCACACGGCTGGGGAGCGGGGTGTTGTGGCGGCTAGAGAGTCTCAAGCATCGGCACTTGCTCTGCGCTCGAGAAGGGCGCAGGCTGGATGACGATGTTTCTTGTCGAGCGCTATCAGCGCGGAACGGAGGAAACGAGGAGCGCGGCAGTCACGACGAGGTGGCCTAGGATGCGCAAAAGGCTAGCGAATGGGAGCAGGGAGCCCGTGGTTGCTGCACGCAAGCGTGTGGGCCTTGGGCCCTGAAAGCTTCTCCGCCGGTGACTTATTTTTTCTTCCCTTTGCCGGCGCGGAAGAGAGCGGGCCTATCAGACTTCACGCTCGGCCCTTCGAATATTCGACAGCACGTTCTTGAGTCGCGAAGATTGAGGTTGTGGGTCAACGGCGAGAGGGATGAGCCGCAGCGGATGCATGCACAGCTGATGACGCTGCCACGCCTCGGGTGGGTTGTGATCAGCTGGGCAAGCCAGCCACAACGCACGCGCGGGTGGTGGTTGCGAAAATCGAAAGCAAATGCCGTGGGTGGAGAGGCAGCCACACTACCTCGCTCTCTAGTGCCCGAATTCCACCGACCGCGTTGCTACGCGCTAAGTCCTACGCAGACCTGCTACACTGTGGCCGAGCCTCTGGTACAATGACGGCGCGGCGATGACGGCGCGGCGTAGACGGCTCTCCAGACAGCGACTCGCCGACTCTCTGCTGGCTGCTCTGCCGCGCGAATAACGCGACGCAGCCCTACAACGACTTCTGCTTACACTGCTTACCTGAGGGAGAATGTCTCGTCTCTTGGTTGCGCGTGGCGCTGCCGGCCTCTTCCTATAGCTGCTGTGGCCCCATCGAGCGTTGGCGCGCTGACGAATTCTTTTTGGCAATCTAGTTGACGCATACAGTCTGCGTCAGACTTGGAGATACTCAATGCGGAAGAAAAGGTCATGCTTGATGTTTTTCTGGATTTTGTTCTTCACCTGACACGCAGCCCTCGCCAGATCCTGGAACGTGATCGATGCCGTTCCCATCCAAAACGGCGCAGGTCCAGCCCCGCCTCGCCTACAGAACGACGGCGATCCTGGCGTGAAGTTTCATGAGCCATGGCATTCATTTTCACGTGGATGCTGCCCACGCGAACGCCTGTGGCCGGGACGCCGCACCTTGCTTATGAATCGACGTCAAAATTGCTATCATGCCGTTGGACAGGCAAACCATGCGATGGAACACTCAGCAGTTTTGCACCGGGCGGCTGGAGAGTGGCCGGCCGGCCGCGCCGTGATCGGCACGGACGTGCGGGCGAAGGGCTATAAATGTGGGCGAACATGGCCAGGATATGGAGTGGCTGCGGCGAAAATCACGACAGGAACGAAATTGGGCCATGGCCAGAGATGATGAGAGTGCTCCGCGCTTCTTGTTACGCGCGTTCCGCTTCCGCGCAGCAAGTGCAGTCGCTTGCGAGGCTCTCGCGGCGCAGGCTTTTGCACGCTATGCTAGGGTCGGCGACGGGGAGATTAATCTTCGATACGCCCCGCAACGCCAACCACAAGCCTGCCAAACGAGCACCCGGCATCGTGAGGCGGCCCAGAGGACAAAGGTTGAACAGGGTTCGGTTGCCCGAGTGAACCAGGGCCTGTCTGCCGCCGTCTGTCCGTCCAGCCGGATAAAATAGCTGGTGGACGTGCGGCTGGGGCCTCGTTGCTTGGATGCGCTTCCCCTGTCCCCCGGCTGCGGGTCTCCAGAGCACGGTCCGTCTCGAGCGGCAGGCCACTTCGAAGCCTCCCACTAACCCGGCCTATCAGCCTCCGTGCCCCAAGCCAGCCAAACGCGAGGCTGCAAGGTATCGCGCCTCTTCTTCTGCACCCAGCGATCAAGGCGGTTCGACCTGCATTCCGGCCGAGGGCCACCGCTTGGTATGCGTTCTCGGCTGCTGCTCTCCCGTGCGCAACGGCCCTGAGATAACGTGCGCAAGGTTTCTGAAACCTGGAATGGCGTCGTCCAGCGCCCTCTCCCCTTGCAGCAGGTGGAAATGCGCAATTTGCTAGCCTGTGTGTCACGTGCGTGGCTGCTGGCCTTCGCTACCTGTCGCTGGGGGCTCCTGGCCGCGGCAGCGGTGCGCGCCACAAAGCCAGCCTCATCATTTGAGTTTGGTTTGTCCGGAGGTGGAGGCTGCGGTCAGGATGCGCGGATCAATGCATCGCCAATGCGGCCGGGTCATCACCAGGAGAGGGGTAGGGAGCGTATAGTGATATGATTTCGTTTTGAAGTATTAGCACGAACGGCAGCGCGGACGGAAAGAACTGTGCTGCAGCAAAAGAAAAAAAGGTCTTTCATCACTTTTGAACCAGAGCCGCCGCCGCCGCCCTCCCACGCTTCAACTGCAATAGACAGCTGGAGAACACTTGCCAATCCTAATATACAACCGTCTTTCGGGATACAGTGATATCGGTAAGAAAAAAGCGCTGGATCCTGATCGAAAGACCCAGCAGTCGGCGCCCGAGCAGGGTGTGTATTAACCGAGAAGAAGCGAAATGCCGTGAATCAAAAAACTCTTGAAAACGCCGTGGGTAAGAAGGGAAATGTAGGGGGGTATGAGTGTCGTCGTGGTCCTGGCTACATAACGATGCAGCAGCCGTTCGATTGTTGTGGCGCATACGGGTCATCACGCTTGTCGACCTGCCGTCGTTGGATTAGCTCGACACCTCGCTCACAAAGCGGCGGGGGCGCATACCGTTCCCCATCTCGACGGTACCATGAAATCCTTGGGCTCCTTGTCCGTGAAGTTGATCAAGCTGGCAGGCCTCTGTTAGCGACCAGCGCGACGGCGCGACGCGGGCGGTGGCGCGACTTACTCCTGCGCGGCCTCCGACACAGGTATCCGGGAGCGGTTGAGATCCTCCTTCAGCCTCGTGTTCAGCTCCGTCAACCGCCTCAGCTTGAGCTCGGCCATGCTCTGCTTCTTCGACTTGCCGTCGCCAACATTGCGGGCCTCGTATGGGGTTGACATCATGTTCGCCGGGGTCGATGAATGGTATTAGCGCGTCGGTCGCGGGCAGGCGGCGTCAAACGAGAATCGCGAGGGTTGAGCGTCTGTGGCGGGTGAGCATTGGCATTGGGTGCGATGCGAGATGGTGCGACGTACCTGCGTGCGCAGGGTAGGCGACGACGAGGAGTAGCCGGCCGTCAAGCCGCGGCGTCTCGGGGCAGTCGCGGACTCTCGCGGGTTGTCGGAGGGGGAGGAAGGAACGGCGCTGGTGAGGAGAGGCGAGAGGGAGCGTGAGGAGATCGAGGTAGACGAAGCCGCGGGGGGCGAGCGACTGCGGGCGGGAGCGCACAATGGTTCGGTGGTGATCGTGAGTCCCGGCTGCTGGGAGCTTGCAAAGGAGAGGCTCGGCCAGGAGAAGGTCGCTCGCTTGGGCCAAGGGCGGATTCGCAGCATAGACGGCGCTAGGCCCGAAGCATCCCACCTAGCGGCCTTTCTTCACCCGCCGGCGATCGCAACAGCACGGCGTTATTGGCGCCCAACTGGAACTGCTGGCGATTCCCTCGACATCCCACGGCGCAGTGCCAGGTGGCCGCGGCTTCCCTCCCGGCCCTGCTGCATCCATGAAGCGATCCTCGTACCGCCCGAGATCCGACGCGCCACCAGCAAAGGGTACTTCTTGTGTCCAGGCGCCTGTCTCAGTGCAAGGAGGCCTGCATTGGGCGGTCGGCGAGTAAACATAAGCACCACCCAACGGCCTGTTCCCTTGCGCAGTGGCCGTCAGCTCTGCGCTCGCGAAGGTGTCCGCCATTTGACTGGTCCAGCTTCAGCTATTCCCGCCACCACCACCCGTTAGCGCTGCCTGGTGCCATGGCGGGCGAACGCTTCCCGCCTGCAGCTGTCCTTGTGACGGCTGCGAATGCTGATGGACTTCAACCTTAAAACCGGTGTCGCAACCGCGAGGTCAGTACAGCTCCCTCTCGCAGCCGGTGGGTAGCTGAAGCTATCGTCTGGACGTGTATGTAGAATTAAAAATTCGACATTCTCGTCCGGAAGATAGCTTCAACTACCCATGACATGAGCAAAAAATAAATCCACGCTAGCCATCGGCTGCAAGAGGGGACTGTATTGCAACAGCGAGTGGGCAGTCGAAACTCCATCAAGACGCGTGTTCGGGGACATGGGTACCAAGCTAGACTTCTGGCTGGCTCAACATTGTTGTAGCGTCATATAAACCTATTTCATGCGCTCCATGCTGCCATAGCTCAGCATCTGTTTCGCTGATAGTGCGGGGATCGCGGGTACACGTCGTTCCGCACAAGTCTTCGCGTCTGCCGTTACAAGTGCTAGTCGCACGAGGACCTGCAACGCCCACGAATAATACCGTTAGCTGCTTGTAGCAGTACATCTCAGACAGGCTGCAGCAGGTCAGTGGCTCTGCTGACGACTTTCTGCAGAGGTGTTCTGACTGTTCGCGGATCAGGATTGCTAGACCGTGGACACAACCCCGGATTAACACGCGCCGAACCTCCGGCGCCTATATGCGGTTTTCGGGTATCACATCCACCAACTTTTGCCTACACCAAGCGACGCTCTGGCTGCTCGCGACCGGGACCCCACGCAGCAAGCACCAGCCAGCCGCACACAGCGAACAGCTTGCCCATCATGCCGCCGCCACCCCACAGCAGGCCGGAGAATGTGCTCAAGGCAAGTCTCCATTGTGCGCTTTGTGCGCGGATCCGCCTCGCGTCACCGCGCTTGCCGACCACGCGCAGACAACTCGCGTTCAGCCCTACTAACATGCCATTTCTCTACAGAGGGCCCAAGAGCTCATCGGCGTCGGCCAACAGCAGGCCGCGCTGGCCCTCCTGCACGAGCATGTCGTCTCCAAGCGCACCCGCAACAACCCTATCGCCTCCCTCGAGCCGATGATGATACAGTTTGTCGAGTTGGCTGTGGAGCTTAGGAAGGGCAAGACCGCCAAGGACGGCCTGTACCAGTACAAGAACACCGCCCAGAATACGAACATCGGCACCATCGAGGTACGCCTCCACGTTGATTTGACGGAGTGGGGCAACGACTAATATTGTTGGAACAGCTGGTTTTCAAGAAGTTCATTGAGCTCGCCGAGAAGAAGGTCACCGAGGCCCAGACCAAGGCCGATGAGGTCCAGTCTACCATCGACAGTGCCGCTGGCCAGAACATTGAGGACCTCGAGGCCTCCGAGACCCCCGAGTCCATCCTGCTCTCCACCGTCTCTGGTGAGCAGTCCAAGGACCGCACCGACAGGGCTATTGTCACGCCTTGGCTGAAGTTCCTGTGGGAGACTTACCGTACCGTCCTGGACATCTTCAAGAACAATGCCCGCCTCGAGGTCATGTACCAGCAGACGGCCCACCAGGCTTTCCAGTTCTGCTCCAAGTATGCCAGGAAGACCGAGTTCAGGAGGCTCTGCGAGCTTCTGAGGAACCACCTTCAGAGCGCTGCCAAGTTCTCCTCGCAGATGCACGCCATCAACCTCAGTGACCCGGACACCCTTCAGCGCCACCTCGACACCCGCTTCCAGCAGCTCAACGTCGCTGTCGAGCTGGAGCTTTGGCAGGAGGCTTTCCGCAGTGTTGAGGACATCCACACTCTTCTCAGCCTGAGCAAGCGTCCCGCTAAGAACGTCATGATGGCCAACTACTTCGAGAAGCTTACCAGGATCTTCCTCGTCAGCGAGAACTACCTCTTCCACGCTGCCGCCTGGAGCCGTTACTACAACCTCATGCGCGTTTCCGCTGCGGCTGTTGCTTCTGGCCAAAGCCCGAAGAAGGACAACCCGGCTGTCACCGAAGCTGACATGACCAAGGCTGCTTCCTTTGTGCTGCTGTCTGCGCTCTCCATTCCCGTCATCAGCACTTCTCGCTCTCGTGGTGCTCTTGTTGACGTTGATGAGGCCAAGAAGAACAAGAACTCTCGTCTTACTAACCTCCTTGGCATGTCCACCGCGCCCACCCGTGCTACTCTGTTCAAGGATGCTTTGAACAAGGGTCTGCTCAGGAGGGCCAGACCCGAGATCAAGGACCTTTACAACATCCTCGAGGTCGACTTCCACCCGCTCTCGATTTGCCAGAAGATCTCCCCCATCCTCGCCCAGATCGGTGCCGATCCCGAAATGCAGAAGTACGTTGTGCCTCTTCAGCAGGTCATCCTCACCCGTCTGTTCCAGCAGCTTTCCCAGGTCTACGAATCTGTTGACCTCAAATTCGTCCTGAACCTCGCCAAATTCCCTGAGCCCTTCCAGGTCAGCGCCGACACCATTGAGAAGTTCATCATGAACGGCTGCAAGAAGGGTGACCTCGCTATCCGCATCGACCATGCTTCCGGTGTCCTCACGTTCGACTCGGATGTTTTCTCCTCCGCCAAGGCTCTCCACCCCGGCTCCGCTGCTGGTTCGGCTGAAACCGAGACTGGCTCGGTCCAGCGTCTCCAGAGCACTCCCGCAGAGATCGTCCGCTCCCAGCTCACCCGCCTGGCCAAGTCGCTGTACATCACTTGCCAGTATGTCGATCCCACCTTCAACGAGGAACGCCAGAAGGCCAAGGAGGCTGCCCAGGCCAGGGCAGCAGCTGGTGCAGAGCAGGAGCACCAGGAGGCTCTTGCCAGAAGGGAGATCATCGAGCGCAAGAAGCAGACCGCGGCCAGTGCGCTTGCTCAGAAGGAGAAGGACGAGGCTACCAAGCGTAGGATCGCTCAACAGCAGGCCGCTGCTGCCGAGGCCCAGAGACTGGCTGAGGAGAAGAAGGCCCGTGATATGGCCCGCCTGAAGGCTGAGCAGGAGCGTATCAAGCGCGAGGAGATTGAGAAGCAGCTGAACGAGCTGAAGAGCGGCGTTAAGGGCGTTGATCTGGATCTTGACAATGTCAACATCGACGAGCTCGACTCCGGCCGTATCCGTGCCATGAAGCTCGCCGCTCTTGAGAAGGAGAAGAACGAGATCGGCGAGAAGCTGCGCATCACCGGTAAGCGCATCGACCATCTTGAACGTGCTTACCGCCGCGAGGAGGTCAAGCACCTTGCCGAGGACTACGAGGAACAGCGCAAGAAGGATCTTGCTGCCTACGAGAAGGCGAAGGCGGACACTCTCAGGGAGAGCAAGGAGAAGCACGAGGAGGAAGTCTCCCTGAAGCACCGTCTGAGCCGTCTTGTACCCGTCTACGAGAAGTACCGCAACCAGATCCAGGAGCAGAGGAAGGCCGAGTTCGATAAGCGCAGGAAGGCCGCCGAGAGGGATCTCAACCAGAAGATGCAGGCCCGCATCAAGGAAGTCCGCGAGCGCAAGGCCAGGGAGCGTCGCGAGAGGGAAGAAGAGGAGAGGAGGCGTCGCGAGGAGGAAGAACGGAGAGCAGCAGAGGAGGAGGCCAGGCAGAGGGAGGAGGAGGAGAGGAGACAGAAGATGATGGAGCAGAAGCTTGCGCGGGAAGAGGAGCGCAAGTCAGTACCATCCTGTCCCTTTTTTCATAAGTTTCAAAAGACTAACAGTTCTACAGGAAACTCGACGAAGCTGCCGCAAAGCAGCGCGCCCGCGAGGCCGAGGCCGAGGCCAAGCTGGAAGCCAAGAGGCAAGGCCGTTGGGCTCCTCCTGCCGCCGAAGAGCGTCCAAGCCCAAGGGCAAGCAACGACGGTCCGCCGCGCCTCGCCCTCTCCGGCAACAAGCCGTCGTGGCGTGAGCGCGAGGCCGCAAAGGCCGCTTCCGGCGGCGCTCCTGCTGCGGAAGCTCCTGCTGCGGAAGCTCCTGCTGCGGAAGCTCCTGCTGCCGAGGCCGAGCAGCCCAGGCGCAGTGGTTATGTTCCCCCTGCTCTCCGTGGCGAAGGTGGTGGCTCCTCCTGGCGCGAGCGCGAGGGCAGCGGATCCCGTGGCCGTGAGGGTCTGTCTAGGGGAGACTCCGGCTCGCCTGCCGGTTCCTCGGGCCGCTGGCAGCCGCCGCAAGCCCGCGGCTCGCCCGCGTCGGGCAGCCCGGCGCCCGCGTCTGGCAGTGGCTACCGCCCGCCCCACCTTCGTGGCGAGCCCAGGGATCGCGACTCTTCCGATGCCCCCCCTCGTCCTGCCGGTGGCGCGTCTGACGGCAAGTACAGGCCGGGCGCTTTCTCTGCTCGCAGGAGTTAGTTAATTTGATTGGGGATTTGAGGGGGCTCTTTGCTTTGCGGTGTTGCTCTCTCCCTTTATTTTTTTTATTATGCTGGTACCATCACGTTTCTTTTCCCCTTTTCTCGCTTTCGAATGTGTAAGGACGACGATATGCGGCTCTCTTTTTTGAATGGCATGCATGGAACAAAAAAGGGATGGGGAAAAGGAGGGGGGTGGTTGGATGAAGGTGGAGGGTAGGGAGGAGGGGTGGGTGGTAGAGCACGACCTGATGAGACCTTTACGGAAACTTGATCGGGTTTGTTTCCAAAAAATGAAAATGGCTTTCAGTTTGAAAGAAAACTTCAGCGCCCTATCGTTCTTTACCGTGATTGCTCTCGTGAGCTTGGGGATTTGGTGTAGTAACAATGTAAGGACTGAATTGTGCGTTGTAGTTTCCGATCTATGCCTTTACAACTTGACCGTCCCCTTCTACTTCATGATCTGTAGGGTTGTAATGCTGATTCTTTGGGTTTTGGTATCGACCGAAAGTGCTCTTCTGGTGGAGAGAATTATGGGTATTGCTTTCAGTCTATGCAGGTTTCCCCTTTGCCATCGTCAGCATTCCAGGCCCAATGGCTATGCAATGACCTGAACAGTGACTCTTCTGACCGCTGTCGCCGGGACCAGCGCGAGAGTTCTCCGTTCATGCGGCTCTTCCCATTACTAAAAAAATTTTCGTCCACTATGCTTGCAGATTTGCGGTGCTAAAGTACGTGTTTGCAACGAGACTTGTTTTATCACCGCATGGTGGCTTACGGGCTGGAACTGCACGTTTCTTATGCTTTAGTTATGATTGGCCGAAAGTAGACGAGCAAGGACGTGAGCTTGGTGGGACCATACGTAAATTCGCCGCCACTCCGCCGTTGGCATTGCACACGTCTCCGTCGGCCATTACCTCAACATGACCATATTTTTGGCATAAAGGAAGGATTCGGAGTGTTCCGTCCTATATTTGGAGGTTGGAAGACTTCTCCTTTCCCAGCGCTCTGCTCCGAGACTAACTTTTCCCACGCTTTCATTCTGGCCACTGACTCCTGCCACTTGCGGTACAACCAAGTGCAGCCAAGTCTTCTGGTCTGGCGCAGGTACAGCTTGCTACTACTTCAACACACGAGTTTATCATATCTGTGGCAATAAACGCAGTGGCATCTACAAGCCGATGTTTTCAAGTGCCGTGACTGCTTTTTGGCTCTGCATATCAAGAATTTACCTAAATTTTGCAAATCTTTAGCCAAATATATTGGTTCACATTGATATTGCTTGATTATTAGCAAAGATATTGGATTACGTAGATCAAAGCTCCCATTTTTATTGTGATGAAATGCCCCAGGGTACCCCTGAGCCAAAAACAAAATATCACGTCAGTCACGAGACGTACGTATTGGGTACTATCTTAGTCTATTCTATCATAGAAAGAGGAGAAACTAATCCAAATGTATGCTAACGTCAATAGTAAAAATTTAGAGCTCTAGACAATTCTCTAAGATGTTAGTAAAATTACGCGAAGAGATTTCAGTGTCGACATCCTCATAGTTCTATTACAGATATTAGCCAAAGTAAATCCAATCCTCAACACATCGATAAAGTTCCCCGTAGGCTAGTCGAGCTAGTAGAGCTGATAGAGCTGGCGACGCTGGAAGCAAGGGTGATTTGCAGGAACGGATCTCTGCAATTCGATTTGCTACCAGCTCCTTCGGCTCCTCCAGCACCGTTAGTAATATTAGCGATAACCTTTTCAAAGTTCCTTGCAGCCCAGGCAAAGCGCCTTTTATTTAGGACAGCTCTAGCTCTATAAAATGCAACGCTATGCAAAAAGTAAGTCGGATTTGCGTGTCTCATAATAATTTAACGCAAGCGTATTTCCCGGCGTCTACCCGCATTTTAGTTTGTATCATCTTTCGTCGGGCTGTTTGTATATTGTACTCTTATATCTTAATGTCTTTAATTATGAGAAGAATGTACACTAAAAGTAATCCTGGTAGTACTAACGGGGCTGGAGGAGCTGGAGGAGCCGGCAGCGCCAGCGGTAACTCGATTTGCTGTTAAACGTATACGTCTAGGTCCAGCTGAACCTTAATTTTATACGTAGGGAATCTTAATGACGGAAGAAAGTTATGAAAGTAATGGCCTTCTGTACTGGCATTCGCGTATTGTTGCTTTATGCAAGGAGAAGATACGCCATGGGGAACGAATGGCTTCTTAAAATACCCGAACTCTTTTCTTTCATTTAAAGTAGTGAACTATAGCCACGGAGTGAAGAAGTGAGCCAACTATCCCGAGGTCTTCAACTAAGTTTGTGATTTAGATAGGGTATTCCACGGCCGTGAAACGTCTGAAGCTCATAGTACGCGTCTTCTCAACCCAAAGCAACAACTGTGAAGTTAGAAGAATTGTAAATGAGCCCTCTGAGACTTACACAGTAAGTCTGACGTTCCTCGGAACGATGGTCATACTTTGGCAATCACTCTTGAATTTGGTTAAGATTTCGATGGCATATAGTCATACCCATCCTACTAAGTAGTATAAAGTCACGTCAAAGACGGTGACGCTGAATTAAGAACTAGGGGATTGTGTTAGATAGTGGAATTGATATTCCCTGACGTCCTGACGTATCACGGCAAATTGTCCGTTTAAGTGAAACGAGGTCTTGTGAGCGAAAGCTTGGTAGAGGTGGTGTCCTGGATATAAAATCTACGACCGAGAAGACGAGCGGCAAGCTCTGTCTAAAAGCAGCGTGAATCCCGAAGAAGTGAGGGCCCGTTCCAATGCAACATCCATATTACTTGCCGATGGCACCTCATAAATGTTGAGGATCAAGATTTTAACACTGCTGATGCGATTATTAGATACTGAAGGAGGAGAAACTTGCAAGACCATAACGGAGAAGGATCAACAGAAGATCTCCAAGCTCATGATCGAGATCGAGTGTTTGCCTGTCGATTTTGGCAGAGTCGTAGAACAGGCATTTAATGAACCATTCTACTGTTTCTATTCATGCTGATTTTCGGTCTAACTCCACCTTCCAGTGGATTGCTGCATGCTGCATTGTGGTTACATGTGAGGAAGTCTACAGAAAAGGAACAAGTGAGGGTCACACTAAGCAAGAGCGTGGTCGATTATATACAGACAATAAATACGCAATATGGTGGGCCGTAGAACTTACTGAATGTCTCTATGTGCCCCTATCCTCTGCTTATCCCTGACTTTAGAACTCATCTTACACCCCACCCTCCCAAAACTCCACCATCGCCCTCACAACCTCTTTCGGCTTACTCATCGGAAGCTCATGCCCTGCCTCCAACACCACCGTCCTCACATTACCCTCCCCACCAAGCGCATCAACCGCATCCCTGCCCACCTCATCCACCAACACAATCGGATCATCCTTTCCAAGCAGCAACAACACTCCCTTCCTCTCCTTCCCCCCCTTCTTCACCGCCGCCACCCTCTCCGCCTTCACCTTCCCCCCCACCACCCGCCACCTCTCCTGCTGCCCGTAAATCGGCGCACACCGCATACTGCTCACAAACGCCGGCACGACGAACCCCCGATGGCTCGCCAGCTGCCAGTTCACCGCGCCCGCAGCCGTGACGTGCGGCCTGTCAGCGCCGAGCAGCGGCGCCGGGTGCGAGAGCATGCTGTCTCTCCTCCCGCGCCGCTGAACCACCTGCCCCGCCTCCGCCTGCGCCGCGTTCCCAACATCCGCGGCGGCCGTCGTGGAAGCGGCATTCCCATCATCACCACCACCAACCGGCGTGTACAGCCTCCGCCCAACCAACCACCGCAACAGACCTTCCGGCATCACAGCGCTTAACGCCGGCGCGCCGCACACGTCATACAACCACCAGCTCTTCCAACTAACACGCTCGCGGCGCATGACGCCCCCCGGCGCGATGAGGACGAGGGAAGAGACGAGGCCGGGGTAGAAGTACGAGGCGAAGTCGGCGGCGATGCCGCCGCCCAGGCTGTAGCCGACGATGGCGAAGGATTGGCTGTCCGAGCCAGTCCAGGAGAGCGGGGAGGAGGCGAGGGCGAGGAGGATTTGCGTCGTGTAGAGGCGCGCGTCGTAGGGGAGGTCGGTGGGGCTGTCGGAGAAGCCGCGGCCGAAGAGGTCTGCTCGTTGCGTTGGTTAGTGGGGGTTTGGGTTTGTTTTTGTTCTGAGGGTGGTTGTTCGCAAGGAGATGGGGGGGAGGAACGGATGGCGCTTGTTGAAAGAGGGCGAAGGGAATGGATAAGATGGAAGATTGATGAAGGGAGAATATAAATTTTGAGAAGAACAATAGTATAGTCACCCATAGGTCATCAATAGATCTCACAGCTTCTACGATATATTCACGGCTGGAGAGAAACAAAAAGAAAATCTGGGATGGATACTAAGAGAGTGAAAAAAAAAAAAAAAGAGAATGCTGCAAGACTCACCAAAAAGCATCACCCTCCTCCCACTCCTGACCAGCTCCTCAGCGACAGCTGCGAGTGCTATGCACGGGGTGCTGATACCGTGCACCAGCAACACCTTCGCGCCATCCTCCGGGCCCCACTCGTAGACGCGCACGCTACCATACGGTGAATCGACATCGCGCGCTCCCGGCAATAAGCCGTCCGGCGGGTAGGGCAGGTCGTCCTGCTCGGCGGCCGAGAGCTGCGGCAGGAGGGTGGTGCGCGGGGATGGGATGACTTTTTTCCTGTTCTTCTGGCCGTTGGCATTGTCGGATGTGGTGGCGAGTAAATAGAGGAGGGCGGCGGCGCCAGCAGCGGTGATGGTGATACCAGTGGCGTAGGGTAGCGATAAGGCGGCGGTGGGACGCAAGCCGCCAGCCATGTTTTCTTTTGGTGACGTTTCTCAATGCCTAGCTCCGGCACGGGTGAAGTTTGTCAACTTTTCTTGAGATCCGGGAGATGGCACATGCATCTGAAACTACGACTGATGACATGGTGTTGCGGCACGCAGTTGGACACGGCCCGGCGACAAGGGCGCGGTTGTATCGGACCTCGGCAATGGCGTGCTGGTGGACTAGATAAACACATAGGTGGGATAAAAGACCGGACTTAGTACGCGCACAAGCGGGCGGGATAGAGATCGAAGGAAAAAACAAAGATCGAATTTTTTTTTTAAGCCGCGCGCTGTAGGCTGCAGGCACGATCCTGGAAGAAACGCGGTTTGCCCCCCTCCCTCCACATGGCAAGGTGACAGGCGTCTTGTTTCACCATGGCGGTTCGTCCCGCATGCCCATGGCGATCGCACGTACCGACGTCAGAGACCTGCAAAAACAACAACAAGCGCTCGGACTCCTCTCGGCCGGACTTCCACGCGGCCGCGAACCATGGTTGACTGTTGCGTGCGGTGGCTGTCCTAAATCCTCCACGATAACTTTTTTCTCCCCTGCGCTTCCCGGTTCATCACGTCAATGGCAGCGCACGATAAGCAGCCGCTGACGGCAAAAGTGTGGAGAAGTAGTGGTATGTGAAAATGTTGTTTTAATTTTCAACCGCGCGACGGCGCGGAAATGCTAGCTACGCTTATCTATCTGACTGCTGGTTGGTGGTCTGGACCACGTGTTGGGAGCTGGCTAGTTGGACGGCTAATGCAGGTCCTATCCTAAGCTTTTTCGCCTCGGATTTCGTTCCTGCATACACCCCCTCGGCGCTCGAGCGGGTGTGGTGACGGTGACGGCAGTGTTGCTGCTGCCCAGTGTGCATGTGGCACAAGGCGCGCGACCTTTGGCTACCGTTCGCAGTCGAACATCCCTCTCCTTGCACTGAAATGAAAGCGGATCCTCCTGAGGTGTCCCGGTAACTGGAAGGGGGTATGAGGCAGATGCTTTCAAGCATTTTGTAAGAGGATGGCGAGAATGAATGCGCTCTTCTCGTTCTTCGACTGGATTGTGGACGACTCTTCTCCCGTCCAGTCGTCGATACAAGAGTGTTGGTGAAAACGACGAGGATCGGGGGGTATCAATGAATGACCTGAGTGAGAGACCAATACATAGGAAATTGGTGTTCTTCCGGCGATGACCGAGGCGTCCACGGCGCGTGGAGGTCGTCGGTCGCGGGAAGAGCCACCTTCTGATCTATCGCAGCGTAGAGACAAATGTCTACGGGCGAAATGGGGTATCTTAAAAAATTCGAAAAAGGAAATAGCGTGTTCCTACGCTCAGAGGTTGAGGTAGGAGTAACCCATGCGGTGGGCATGGTATTGAGAGAATTGGTTGCGGTTCATCTCCTCGACGCGAGGAGCCTTGCAGGGCCAAGTTGCGCAGGCGACGGGGGTTGCGTAACGGGCAGTGTTCTTGACGAGCTTGCTCCGGGTGTTGTTTTCGCGTATGAGGGATGTGGTGCTGTTGTTGGAAGACGAGCCGGCCGAGCTTTCACTCGCGGCCGAGCCGGGGCGGACGTCGACGTGAGAGAACTTGTAGCGGACGGCCTGCTCGGCGTCGCCTGCGGTGAGGAAGTCGTCGAAGTAGAAGGCCATTGTGTTGTAGTGATTGGCAACAGGGGAGGAGTTGAGTGGTCGGAAGAATACGTCACTCAAGCGAATGACTGATAGATATTGTGGGGAAGATTGCAACGTTGGAAGGGCGGTGATGGACTCTTGCAAGCGGATTCCGGGGTGGGCTCTGGGCTGGCTTTATCGGATGGCTGGCGGCGGGTGACGAACCCACATCACCGGGTCACACAGCAGTAGCACATCGTTGCGCGCGACTCAAACAGGCTGGACGGCATGTCATTGGCGCCGAGGAAGCAGCGCGGCGTCGTTCGGAGCGCGATAGGCTCAGCCTCCAGGCCACGCGCTGGCTCGTGGTGGCTTGAAAGACTAACAGTAGCTCACTTCCTTTCCCGCTTTGCGCTTTGGGCCCCACCATTAAGCTTATCCCGCCAACTCTGCGGGACCCCTGACTACTGCTCTCGCGGAATCCCATTGACGTCGAAACTCTTTCTCTCTGTCGGCGCTTCCCTGTCTCTCTCACCGACGCCCATCGCAACACTCCTCCCTTTCTGCTGCCACCGCTCCGAGGCAGCCGCCGCCTTCAGCCGCCCGTCTTCAGCCGTCATCAGTGCGCGCACTGCCGATCTGATGATGCAAAGCGTCAGAGCCCCACGCCCTGGCACAGCTGCGCGACATCGCAACATCCCCGCTGATCGCATTTTCCCAGATGCGACGTTCCAAATCTTGCCATGTTCCCTGATTTCCCTGCCGCTCAATAACACGAGACCTGTCCCGTCATCGGCCGCCATCCCCAATCAGGCACACCTATCACGCCAAGCAATTATTTTCAATATATTTTCCCCCGCCACGGGCAACCCGAATTTGAGGGCGCCAACGTCAGTGCGTTCCCGCAAGCAAGCTGAGGACCCAGTACTCTGTCACGCCGTCTCAAGGGAAAAAGCTTGGGGGTTGCGCAACTCCGAGCACTGTTGATCAAACCGGCGGCGGTTGTCGCGTCTAGAAGATGCTGATTGCATCTAGAAGACACTGCCACTTGCCTCATTATTTTCTCCGATCTCGCTGCACGTCAACCCAAAAAGCCCCCAACATCTGCCCCTCTCCTTGCCCCAGCGTGACCCGGGACGGTTCCCCTGTCAGGAAGAAGCAGCGGCCGCATCTGCCCATTTCTCCAACTCATTTGCTCGAGTCGAACGGATCTGCGCCGTAGTCAGTGGTGCAGTGGGGTTGAGCGAGAGCCGCAGGAAGCGCCCGGCGCCATTGCTATCTGCAATTTCTCAACGCCCATGATTTGGAAAACAATGGTCGATCCCCCATGGTATCAGAATTGCATTTTCACCGGTTGACTAGAGTTTGGTCACTGCAGAAGTTGCGCAAGAGTCAGACGAGGACTATCCTTTTCAACGACCGTGGGCCATGATTCGTTCAATCTACCTGATGAGCTCATTGTGGGTTTTGCTAGCTGAAATCCTTACGGAGGTACCTGCGAGAACGTCATGAGGCCGATCGAACCCCAAGTATCTAGGTATCCGTGTTCATCATTCCCTCTTTGATTTCACTGCCATCAGGGCACATGTCGTGGAAAAGCTTTGACTTTGGTGGCTGCACCCAATCCGCAAACCACAGAACAGCCTCGAATATCTCATATCGGAGCCATTGATAGCACATGACCAGCCTCAGTAGATGTGCTGCGTCTCGCCGCGGCGGCGGCAGCGCCAGCGTTTGATGAACGGCTTCGCGAAAGCCAGCATGAGTAGCAGAGCGAAGGCACCACCGACGCAGGCGCCGATGGCGATCTTGGTGTTGGCCGGCATCTCGTGGACCGATTCAGAGGGCGACTTGGGCTTTTCGTTTTCGTTGCTCATGCTGGGCGTCGGGCGAGATCCTGGGAGGTAGTCACTGCACTCATCTTGTACGGTGGCATGTGCGACGGCTCTGCGACAGACCTGGGTGGTGGGACAAAGCGTGCGGCTGGAGGTTGCTGCGCGAACGAGCGGGTTATCGTGTATGGCGGAGCGTCGGTTGCTTGGCTGGGTACAGCGCGGTCAGCTCGTTGTCCTTTGCGGCCCGTTGGCGTTGGAAGTGACCAAGCGATGGAACTCACAGGAACGAACGTGCTCACGATTCGGAGAGAATAGTTCGGGTAGTGCGCTTGGCTTTGATGTAGAGCGACAGGCGGGTAGGTGTTCGCTAAATGCACGATGGCGTGTGGTAAGTGCTTGGGATGAATCCTTCCGGAAAGGGAAGGCACCCGGGGGAAGGTGGCCCGCGCGCCTTCCGTCTTCGTGAATGCAAAGCACGCAACTGCAAACCTGGACTTGTCCATCTTCTCCAAACATCAACGCTTTTTCATGTCACCTACCATGGACGGATTCAAAAGTGTCACTCTGGACCCTTGGCGGGACGGCTTCAACATCTTGTATGAACAACACTTCGCATAACCCGGCCATGCATGCTACTTGAAGTTGAAAAATGCATAAAAGAAAATTGACTGACATGGTACAAAGCAGCAGCACCCTGTCTCATTTTGATGTCCACTGTATCTCCATTCCGCTTGCAATCTGTAAGGTCTAGACCGCTGCATTTGGGGCTCAACACTTATCCCGGCCTCCCTTGCTTTATTAATTGACCCCAAAACATTAAATGGAGATCAAACACTTGATGACGTCAAAGCAGCTTAAGGCTCAGTGAAGAGAGGTCAACGATCGGCACAAGGGTGAGGGGAGAGAGAGCTTAGTCACTGGTTTAGCGCGGTCTAGGACGTACGCATTGTCGAGGCTCCTCTTCTCCGGTCACTCCACCCACCTAAACGGTCGCACTACTTTCGCCCCTTCAGCCAACCATGAGCGCTGTTGGCCCAACACCAAGAAACGATAGGTGCTCACTGCCGCGTCAAAGCGATCGGCGACAGGACCCTAGCGCCACTTCCCCGCATCCATGCAGTAGTCACCACTCCCCCGCATTACTTGTCATCACCATAATGCCTGTCATCAGTCCACCGCGTCTACAGCGCATCAGCAAGACAATCTTGACCATGCTGGTCCGTCCAAGGCCTGCGAGTGGACCAAACGGCCAACCGATTGAGTTAATGCACTCTCTTCCCCTCTCATCCGACACGTGGACGAGCGGCCACAAAACCTGCTGGACCTCTCCATCTCGAGATACCTACCTACCGTACTCCTAATGAGAAATCTATTCCTTCTACCCTGATTATCCCGAATTTATTTGAGTTTTGAAACGTCATCTGCCGAACCAGAATGGCTCACGCCTGGTCCGATCTCCCCAAAGCCTTGGGAGGCGACAGTATCATCGCCAAGGTCAACGAGGCCCTGAAGACCGACGCCCAGTACCTAGCATTCACTAAAACAAATGCTATTGCCAATCCTGTAACATTTGGCATCAAGGCTGCCGACAGTGATGCCACAATCCTCGTCAATGTCGCCAATGGAAAGGGAAGCGCTGAATTGGGCAGTCCAGACAAGGCCAAATTCACTCTTGTAGCACTTCCGGAACAATGGGAAGGGTTCTTCAAGCCTGTTCCCAAGATGCCTTACCAGAGCTACTGGGGTATGTGTCAACGCCACCAGCCGGAACTGCATGGCTAACTCGGAACAACAGGATTGTTCGGCATGAACATCAAGCAGAAGGGCGTCAAGGTCTTAGGTGACCAAGATGCCTTTGCACACTACGCACACATCTGGCGCCGCGTCCTCGAGCTCCTCCATGATGCCCACTGTGGGCCTATCCCCACCGATCCGGAGCCGGCCGAGACGGACGACGACTTCATCACGGGTCGCTACATCTACGTGACGGCGCCACACTGGGGGCGGGCCAAGATCTTCGTCGAAAAGTCGGGCGTGGGGAAGCAGCACATTCTCTTCCTGCACACAGCTGGGTCGGACAGTAGGCAGTACCATGGCGTCATGAATGACAAGCGGCTGCGGGAGCGGCTGACCATGTACGCCTTCGATCTGCCCTCCCACGGCCGCAGCTTCCCGCCGCAAGGCTCCGTACCGGGGTCGCACACCAACACCGAGGACGCGTACGTGGGCTGCATTGCCGCTGTAGTTCAGAAGCTGCAGTTGAACCGGCCCATCATCTGCGGCGCCTCCATGGCTGGCCAGGTCTGCCTCGCCATCGCCATGCGCAACGCCGAAGTCAAAGCTGGAGGCACGATTCCTCTGCAAGGGTAAGCACCGTCCCCCCCTTAATATTCTCTCACAAAATGTATATATCAGATAAATATCACTGACTTTCCTCACCCCCCAGATCCGCCTACCTGAACATGCAACGCACCTTCAACGACGAATCCCCAGAAGTCAACCAAGCACTGTGGAACCCAGAATGGGTCTACGGCATGCAATCGCCGACGGCGCCGCCCAGCTGCAAGGCGCTGATCTGGCACACGTACTCAGCGCAGGCCTACGGCCTCTTCCACGGCGACCTCGACTTTTATTTCGGCGGCTGGGACGGCCGCGAGCGCCTCGCCTCGATCAACACGGCGGCCTGCCCCGTCTACATGCTTACCGGCGAGTACGACTGGTCCACGACGCCCGAGCTGGCGGCTGCTACCGCCGAGAAGATCCCTGGCGCTGCGCACAAGACCATGGAGGGGTTGGGGCATTTTCCGGCGACGGAGAATCCGGCGAGGTTCGTGCCGTATTTGCTGGAGGCGGTGGAGTGGATTCAGAGGGAGAGGAAGGAGAGGGGGGATTTGAGTGTGTTGAGGATGACGGATGATTAGGTTTGTGGGTGATGGCCGTTTGACATGTGTTGATTTGCGTCCTTTCTTTTGTCGAGGTATTCTAAGCGCGTTCGGAGGGTGGAATGGGTATACATGGACTTTCTGTAAATTCATTGCTAGCACCACTGTCGGGAGGCTGCTATATGAAAATTCTCCTTATGGTTTACGAGTTCGATTTCCTCGCTACTTCAGCAAGACTGAGGTAGTTGGAGCATTTGTTCTGAAATGTGTAGTGCGTGCAACGGTCTGAGATGGTTGATATCAATCTTCAATGAGAGTGCGGTACCCGCTTGGAGCGGTCCTTCACCCATTGTTCCAGGCCCCAGATTCCATTGAGATTAGATTTGATACTGTAAAAAGCTGCCTGGACTTGCCTATCTGTTTCTGCACACGTTCAGCGGAGATATGCGGTGAGATTCGCATGAATGGTGCAAGATGGCCCAGATTCTCGTACAGAGTGAGCATATCCAGGTTGGACTACTATGCCTGCGTCAAAATAAGGTTCAACGACTCAAACACTAGCTGGATTTTCCGGGACTGCGAAGTCACGAGACAGACTTCCCCTGTGATCGTTTGGTCGTACGTACCCCGGTATAGCTGTATTTAAGTCAGAAAAGAGATGTTGGGTTACTTCTCCCAGCGCAGAACTGCAACGCCGAGTATGCAGTGAATGATTGCTGTGGAAGCAACGATACAGTAATGACTTGCTCCGCGCGTCTCCGCCGTACATTTAAGTTCATATCCGATCTGTCGATAATTTGTCTACAGGCGCCACTCATCATCTGCGAATGAATTTTAACTACATCATTTGAAGACATCACTGCGCATTCTTTGTTAATTTTGATGTAGAACGGTGATACTCGGATCTAACCATGACGCATGAAAATGGAGGCGGCTATCCGAGCCGGAAAGTTTGATCTTCTAGCCTCAAGGTATTCACTGCCGTATTTCAGTTCAACAGTGACCACGCAAGTGTTGATTATCGAGTTGCTCGCTGATTATTTAAGCATCGCAAGATTGGGCCAATTCGCCAAAGGAGACTGGTCACAAGAGTGATATGAGTCACCACGCGTGTGCAGCTGCGGGAATCGGGTCAGGGGGTTTGGTTGACGCAGGTGGCCCACGCGGGCTTGTGCGAAGCAGGGTACTCTGGGGGGTGCAAGTTTGCTCTAAATCCTTATATAGACTTTCCCTGGAGAAGTTTGCTGCTTTCAGTTCACCGTACACTCGTGTGTGTAATTAATGGAGGCTATAACCCCACGAACTAATTCCCCGCTTTTCGGCGTCCGGGAAAGTTCGAACCATTCGACAGTCCTGGCTGGCGGTTCAACGCACCATCGCCAAAACTCAAAAACGCTGAAGAACTGCTTAAATAAACAATGTCGGTGGTCTTTGTCTGCGCTTTTCCTGCAACATTTGAGACCGTAGATTATGGAAATATAACAGCGAAAGCGGAAAAGCATGTGAGGTGAGGAAGGCGAAGTGAAAGAACGCCGCAGTCGGGCTCCTCATTGTTTGGATGTCATTTTCGAAGACCGAGCTTGCAATTATTGTAAGTTATGGAGGATGAGGCAGAGTGTCCAATGAAAAACATTGAAGAGCGAGATTTTGGGCGTGCATGGGCTCCAAAAGATGGACGACTGGTCAGGCACATCGTTCTCGAAAGCACCTCGTGACGTGCTCCCCCGGAGCCGGTTTTGCTCCTCAGCTGACATGATGGGCATCACTGCGTCTATTAAAGTGCAGACTTGATTACCAGCTTTCGAGCCTCGCTCTCTAAGACAAGTTGTGGGGGTTTCCGTAGCGGATGTGAGCGGCACAATTTGGTCGGTTTCTGTGCGGAACTGCTCCTGTACTCGTGTTTGGGTGCACACGGAGTAGCCGAATTGCTGGAATACTTGGATTTTGCAAGAGAGCCTCACTGTCCCTCATGAAGGAATATAGCTACTCCTGGTCAGCATCTTGTGAAAATGCTGGGTGTACACAGCAGTAAGGGATTTTGTTCCTGGAGATATTACAGTAGAAATCGAGTTTAATCTGATCCGGCCTCAAGTGGGCAGTCGGCAGGGAGTGAGTTGATCCTAAATGGCTTGGATTGTAGAATACAGATATGGAATTAGCTGATTGAGTAGACTGTACCTGGAGATGTCCAGATATAAGTGCTGGAGAGTGGCTCGACACATGACAATAATTGCTGCAAGGCAGATGACGCTACTTTCGCACGTGGCTGATAATACCAAGGTCGGCTAAGTATCGGTGGGTGTAAGCTCGGGTGCTATTTGTGTATGCAACATGTCTCTGATCTGACAAAGAACCCACCCCGGTAGGATCCCGGCCCTGTTAGGCGGACTCGCTTAAATAGGCCGCGTAAGTAGGCTCTCCAAAGCTCCACCGGTACCAGTCCACTTTGTGGGGGCCAACACGCCTCTCCGACCGAATACCTCACCGCAAGAAGAAACAGGCGCGAGGCTACATATGGACGCGAGGGTACAGTGAAGAGCTTTGGGTGCGAGAGATGGTGGACGATGGACGACAGCTCAGGCAGCCGACGGCAGCTGCAAGGCCCGTCTGCCCCGCATGTCTCGATCTGGACTACAGCCTGTACGACGCGCCGCTGAGGGAGCCATTCTTCTACCAAGGCCAGGCGCTGCGGTACCACATAACCTCGTTCTGGGAACTGGAGAAGCGCGCGACGCAGGGCTGCCGCATCTGCGCCGTGCTGCACCGCGGCATCCAAGCCGTCTGGGACGTCAAGCGCGTCGGGCTGACGGGCCATGCGATGCGCGAGTGGGAGCAGTACCGCTCCAAGGCCACCATGGGTCCGCCCGATCGCAAAGACTCCAAGATGGACGACGTCGCCTGGCAGCGCGAGGCCAGCAAGAGAACCTCGGAGGAGGACGAGAACGACAAGTTCTACCGGCCCTGCATCGAGCTGCGCCCGGGACGCAGCCTGCTCGTCTCCAACGCCCTGTACAAGCGCGTGGTGCAGGCCGAGGGGCACTGGGGTCGGAAGTTGGGCCAGAATCCGCTGGAATTCGAGCACTTCCTCAGGCGGGCTCCTCTGGAGTTCTACAGTCAGCTCGGTAATAAAAGAAAACAACACGCACTACGACGAATAGCAGGATGCTTACATTTGGGAAAAGGACCAGCAACCACCATCCACCCGGCCTTCGGACGCAAAGAACACATCCCCGCCGCCCTTACCCCCGAGCACTACCAACGCAAGCTCACCCAATGGCTGCGCGCATGCAGCACCCACCACCGCATCTGCTCCGACACGTCTTCGACCGCCAACCCGCCGAAGCGCCTCATCTACATCCACCCAGACGGCGACGACCGGCACCTGCGCCTGATCGACACGCACCCAGGCTTCTCCGGCGCCTACACGACCCTCAGCCACTGCTGGGGCAACGAATCCGACGCCCTCGCCCTGAAGAAGACGGTGCGGGCCAACCTGGACGCCCATCTCGAGCACCTGCAGGTCGAAACGCTCCCGCGCCTCTTCCGCGACGCTATTACTGTCACCCGCATGGTCGGCTGCCGCTTCCTGTGGATCGACTCGCTGTGCATCGTCCAGGACAGCGCCGACGACTGGCGCCACCACGCGTATCGCATGGCGGATATCTACTCCCACTCGCACCTCAATATCGCGGCTACCGCGCTGCCGAATTCGGCGGGGAGCTTGTTCTTTTCGCGGACGCATGTGTATGAGCCCGGTGCGTTTAATAGGGAGAAGGTGCAGACGACTAGCATGGAGGCGAGGGAAGTGAGCGGTGCCGGCGGCGGTGGTAGTGGTGGTGGAGGGAAAGACGGGGAAGGAGGAGTGTGGGTGCGGCCCTTCCCGCAGATCACGCACGGCAACTTCCTGCTGCGCAGCCCGGAAGACCCGGCCAACCCGCTGCTGCAGCGTGGCTGGGTGTTTCAGGAGCGCCTGCTGAGCAGGCGCACGCTGCACTGCACCGCGTCGGAGCTGGTGTGGGAGTGCAGGACGTGCACGTGGTGCGAGTGCGGCGATCTCGGGGACTGCAACAACGATGATCACGAAGACGAAGAACAAGATGAAGACGAAACGCAGCCGGTGCAGCAGCAGCTCCCCACGAAAACGCAGTTCCAAAACATGTTCGAGCCAGACTCGACCCCGCAGTCGTTGCTGTACGACTGGATGTCCATTGTCACCCGCTACAACCACCTGCAGTTCTCGCACCCGCGCGACCTGCCCTTCGCCTTCGCCGGCGTCGCGCAGAAGGTCGGCGACCGCATCAGGGACAGCGGTGGGAGCTACGTGGCTGGCTTGTGGACGGCCGATCTGCCCCGGAACTTGCTGTGGGTCGGGAATAAAAAGCGGATCAGCCATGACGAGGGGAGCCGCGTGTATCCCGTGGATTGGGAGAAGGCTGACGGCGGTCCGCCTAGTTGGTCGTGGCTGTGGTATGCGAGCTGGCCCGGCGCCAGGAGCGCGCATTATTATGGGTATTTGGAGAGGGTTGAGGTGGATGCGGACGCGGTGGTGGATCTGGAAAGGCTCGTTTGTACGACAGAAGACGGGAATCCGTTTGGGAGCGTTGTTGAAGGGGTCTTGAGGATGAAGGGGCGTGTTATCCGGGGGAAGCTCCGGACAGGTGAACCGAAGTCCGTCCCGAAGGGCTTCTCGTACAGCCACGTTAGGGAGGATGCATACGTCACTTTCGAGAAGTTTGGCCGGACGCTGGGGTTCCCGATTGGCACCGATTGCTACCTCTTTGTTCGAGACTCGGAGGGCCGGGAAATCGAGCAGGAAGTTACATGCTTGCTCGTAGGTCATGAGAGAGAAAGAGTTGGTGCAGACTGGTCTAAAAAGGAGCTTCGTTTCTTCGTGCTCATTTTGGCTCGAGCTGGGCAAAGGCGAAGCTACAGGAGAATAGGTATCGCACGATGGCCCAAGTCAAGCCAAGTGTTCAAAGATGAGGCTGTTGCCGAGGTAGAAATAGAGTAACCAGAGCTCGTGTCAAAGCATACGATCTACGAGTTTTGGGAAGAGCTGTTCGCCATTGACATCAGCTCCATCAGCTCCAGAATAATCCTTCATTGGAAAATGGTTGAAGCTGGATATTGATTAGACATGTAAGACCGTGGATGGGCTGTCTCAAGGCCCAATACTCTGTGAATTTGCTGACATATCCATGAATAGTGAATCGGAAATGCTCCTATGATTACTCAATTTCAATTTCTGAAAGCCTAAGAAACACCCTGCGAACAAATGAAGGCTCGCTGCTATTACCACGCTCCTGCCAATCTGAAATGCTTCAATGCTCTGTTTTCTCATATTTGTTTCGTTCATCAACCCGCCTGAAAATTTGTTCACATCTCGCGATTCGACAAGGTGGTCTGCCTCCTTGACGTTTTGCAGTGCGAAAGTGCCTGTGCCAGTTACAGTTTGTCTTAAAGGACTTGCCACATTCTTCGCAGTACCAATTCTTCTCTCTAGAGGGTTTCGTGTTCTTCAAGGCAGATATTTCCTCCTGCGAGGACGTTCGCTTCCTGGAGGGGGCTCGGCCGTTGAGGGTGGGGTGTTGATGGGTCGAGGTGCATTATGGAGAAAGGGGAGCGAGACTCGCAATAATTATATACCTCGTATGGTGACTTGCGAACAGGCTTGGGACCATTCAAACTAAGGAGCTGGTCAAATCATATACTGCATGATTCCCACGCACCGTATGATTCCCAGGTTCCCGTTGTATGACAAGAGAACAACTGTTTCTGATGTGGGTATGGGGTTTAGTCTGCACGCTTGCCGGGGGGCGGGGCTCGTTGCCTAACGGATCAGCTATGGCGCCACAACCCGTTCGGTCCATGACGGAAGCGAAGTGTTACACAGTACACTGCTGGCTGCGAATCTAAGCGGAAGCGACCGAGTCAGCTTCAGCCTTCTCGTGTTTTAGACCCCAATGCATGAAAGATTCCCAAAACCTGACCAATCATGACACTGCATTTTTGTATGGGAATCAGTATCATAGCAATTCATGATTAGGCCGCCTCTTTTGGGAATCAGTAACGTGGTCAGAGTCTTTGAATACCGGCGGCTAGTACTGCTACACTGCTAGCTAGTGTTGCACCAGGGATCGAGAATCGGGTTGGATCGGGCAGCGGAGGCCGATGGAATTGATTCCCATCGAGCATGAATGCATACTAAGTTGTCTATATATTTCGACCTCATCTCGAACTCAGCTTAATGGATACTTCAAAGCATCAGGTTCAAGACAATTTTCACGAGAGTAATCAGAATGTCAGATCAAAAAGCCAACAAAGGACCGAAGTAAGTGGTGTACCTGTTTTTGTAGAAATAAAGAATTGTGCGCTAATACTGGAAAGAAGACGTCAGAAACAGGACTACCCACTTCAAGGCACGGGCTCCTGGACGGAGAACTACGCAGGTTCAGATCATCAGAATCATCAGGCCTTTGGTTCCAACCAAACCACTCCTCTGATACCATCGCCGGGACAACAGATCACCAACAACGGTGATCCAATGAGCCGATTCCTCAATGAAGTTCCACACGATGCCGGCCAGGTCTTGCTGTGGATTGGCGAGCCGCGGCGCGACGATTCAAACAAATGAATCCTGTATCAACGAAAAAAGTGCCCCAAGTGGGAAGTTTCAGCATGGAACGAGGGTATTTTTCTTCTTTGGGGAGGCTACTGGACAATTTAAGCACTCATCAATGGTTCCGTAGATGTGGCTCATAGTTCAGAATTGAGTCATCTCACTAAGAATTTGCACATAGACATTTATGGTATAAAACTCTAGGGGACTATCACCATCTTAACCAAGATTGAGATAACCGCATGCAACAAAACTTTGAATTTTTTTTTCCTCTACCAAAACGCATATCAGTAACACAGACTAAGCACCACGATCCGGGAACAACTATCAAGTGGGGTAGGAATTCCCAAAATTGAGTGCGGAGGTAGTCCGTCCTGATAATTCCTCCTCCACAGCTTTCCTCCAGCCGAAAAGGATATTAAGAGCCGTGCGAACATGGTCAATGGACAGTGGCGATTTCTGATGCAGCGCTATTGATACCCCATTGCTGATCAGATTCTTGATTTGCCGGCCATTGAGGTCATGGCTCGCAAGTTCATCAAGTTGAATATCATCAATCGTGGTCTTCAACTGCGTTGCCTTGGTAAGTCGGTTGAAAAACGTCCACCATAACTGCTTCCGGGAGGCGAAATCAAGGTCGGGATAGTGGAGGCTGAAATGGATCCGACCTGAAGAAGTCAGTCATGTCTGCCATAGATGTATCCTCGGACTCTTACTTTCAAAAGCGTCATCAAAGATGCCGATTCGGTTGGTGGTAAGTATCAAAATCCCCCTATAATACTCCAGCTGCCTCAGGAATATGGATACCAGTGCATTGCGCACCACGTCTGTATCGTTACGCCGCTGTAGGAATACATCAGCTTCGTCGAGTAGCAGGATGGCATCCCATCTATTTGCCAGTTCGAGGATCTCGATCAAACGCGTGTCGACATTGGAAGGGTCTGTGCCGAGCTCTCCCGCGCTGACTGAGTAGAGGGGTTTTCTCGTCTCTTCGGAGATGGCTTCGGCGGTCAATGTCTTTCCGCAGCCAGGATGGCCGCTGAGCAGTCCGATGAGGCCCTTCCCCTTGCCAGCAACCACGTCGTCGAACCCCTTGGACATGTGCTGAGTCACCAAAGAATGCACCAGAGTCTTCTTGTTCTCTTCCAGAACGAGACTTTTGAAGGCCTCGGATCCCCATTCAATCTCGCGGCAGTAGTCCATGCCCAGGCCACCTGAGAGACGGGTCAGTTGGGTCAGACTACCTCATGAGGGCTTCAAGCTCACCCCACTGTTTCATGCCGAGGCTGAATCCCATGATTACTGGGCTGCAAATGGCGTACTGCTCAGATGAGAGAGCCGGTTCGAGCTGTTTGTAGACAGCGTAGTTGTATGTTGCGTTTGGTTGGAAGGTCCGGAGGCCTTTTGCATCAACCATTGCCCGTCCAAATGCCTTGAAATCTGGTTAGTAAATGGTTTTTGGAATCATAAGATTGAGTTACCGAAAAGGTGAATTTTTTCGGCTCGAGGTCGTTGTCGAGTAGCTCGCGCATTGCGGGCCCGTCGCATTCCATGTATTGTGCTCCTCTGATAGCAGAATACCGTTTGCCCCGAGCCACTGCATGATCAAAGACCAAGTCTTTTTCTTTGGTGAAGTCCAGTGGATACAACGGAAGATCACGTATACTCCGTGAGCCAGGATACTCATCGATTCTGAGATGATCAAGCCTGGTGAGACCAAATTTATCGCCGTCAAACACGATCATATCGCAATCAAACAACCAATACCAGATCTTCATCTTGGGGTCGAATCTCTTGGTAACTTTGCGAAAGCGGAGCAGTTGGACTTGCTGAGTGAGCTCGTGGTAGTGATAAGCGAGACTGTTTGGTGTGAAGAGTGCCCATATGAGCTCCCACGTAATTTGTTCTCTGCCAAGTAGCGTTTTAATGCTGGCTTCGGTGTGTGCATGGTCGCTTTGGATGTAATCGAGGGCAGTGGTTAGGCCAACGACAAGATCATGGTCTGGGTCGTCTCTGGAATTTTCAGCATCAAGCCTCTCTTCCAGCCTCTTTCGGGAATGGTAGAATAGGACTGGGTCTGCCTGCAAATAGAGTCAGCTGGAGGAAATTGTAGCCCATGGTTCAGACATACCACAGGAGGATCACTCTGCTCTAAGTTATCATCTTCAGGGTTCAAGCATCTGAGGACTTCGGCCAAAGCTGGACTCGTTATTTCGATCTGCGTCCTTTTGAGATCCCCCTTATAGCCGATTTTCCGTCGAACGAGCAGTACTACGCCCTTTTGATCCTTCTTCTTCTGGGATTTTGCGGATTTCTTTTGCTTCCACGAGTAGGTTCGACTTTGTAGAATTGTCAGGAGATACTTTCGAGATCATGTGCTGTTCGGGTCCTCACTAGTCATAACTGATATCTTCTGTCAGCCATGTTCTTTGGTGCCATGGGAAGGATGCATACTATTCATCTACGCGCTTGATACGCTTCGTCTCACCAGCGCCTCCTGTACCCGCTTTTGAATCTTGAGACATGATGAGTGAAATAGATGTTTGCGGTTTCCGATCCTCTTGTGCGTAAGAGAAATAACGTCAAAAGCATCAAATGTATTCAACAATTTGCTCCAGATATGTAGCGTCCTGGCTCTGACGTCAGAACCATTTGTTAGTTAGCAGGCAGCAATAGGCAAGGAAAGATACAGTGGGGCAAGTGCGACCTACAAAAAA
This sequence comes from Lasiodiplodia citricola, assembly GCA_023089105.1. Taxonomy (NCBI): domain Eukaryota; kingdom Fungi; phylum Ascomycota; class Dothideomycetes; order Botryosphaeriales; family Botryosphaeriaceae; genus Lasiodiplodia; species Lasiodiplodia citricola. Next base: position 486,206 of record JAJNLL010000012.1, on the reverse strand, counting down.
TTTGTACAGCAAGCTTTAATGCCTGGAAGCAAGTTCATTTGACGAAATAATATGGCCGCTGCTTATGGGCGATTGCGGTGGGATGAAGACAACACTTCAATTTCAACATTTTGGCGTGGCTTCTTAGCTTCCCAGCACCCTTGATTGGAGCGATTGATGCGTAATGGCGTATCCCGATCAGTCGATCTGCGTGGCCCCCAAACACGGGAAGCTGCGGAGTATTTCCTGAGACGGTGCGACCCCGCCGGTAGAGCCTCATCATAACGCCCCAAATGCGATTCTCACGTCATACAATAAATGACTCAGTTAGCACGCATACTTCACTGGTTGGGTATATGCCGCTGGTGTAGCCGAATCCTGATTTCTTTAGCCTCATGGAAAGACATGCGTTGTCACATTTCGTTATCTATGCAGCTAAAGACGCCTACATACTGCTGACGTAGTGCAGTTGATCATAGTAGTAGAGAAATCAACATGCTCGAGCACCGTTGAGTATCTAATCGCGATCTTTTCTGAGAATGTAAGACAAGAAGAAGAATATGAAAATCAACTTTACAACTGCATCCTCTCGTCATTCTTGAAACTACAGAATATCCAGACCATGAAAGGTGCCAGCCCTTCAACGGTTGGTTCGACTTCCATTAGCAGGTTGGAGTACCTCTGATTGCTGTCGTAGAATGACTCTTTGCTGATTCTGGAAAGGTCAAGCAACACATTTGAAAAAGACGTTCGTGACCGCGTTGCATCGATTCTGGACAAGGATGCAGCGATCTTCTTCCGTGAGATTCGGGACGACATCAAAAATGGCCCCATCACATCAACTTCTCTATCCGCGCTGAGAGCTGCTGAAGAACGCAAGGCGTCACGAAATCGCTCCTGGAGAGTATTCAATCGAATTGTCTCTCCGGTCGTGAATCTTTTGATAGGATATTACAATGTGATCGACACAATCTGTCAAGCGGACCCAACACCAGGTGCGGTCATCTGGGGATGCCTAAAGATCCTCATAAACGTAAGAGCTCCATCATATGAGATAAATGTGTCGACTACTAACTTGGGTTTCAATTCTGTAGAGTGCCAGCAGAGCAGCAAATCTTTTCGAAGCCTTTGGAGAGCAAATCGACCGTGTAACGTTTCACTTGAAGCGGATCAATCATTTCAAGGCTCTCTTCCATGAGTCAGACGCAATGGATGATGTACTGCATAGATCGTGCCTGAATGTTGTCGCGTTTTGCACTCTGGTGTGGAAAGAGTGTAAGAGGTCAAGTGCGTATAAATCCTCGATTTTTGAACTACCGCTGATTAATGCACACAGCGCCTGTCTTTCTGCTCAAAAGCTTGAGCCCTTCATCTACGCGAGAGTTTGAGAAGATATCATCAGCTATTAAAACGGACAGAGAAGATTTGGAAGATATGGGCGGATGGATTGATCAAAAAAGAGGGGATAGCCACAGACAAGAATTCGCCAAATTTGTCACTCAGCAAAATGAGGAACAGAAATGTAAGGCAGACCTATATAATCATCTACTTCTGACTGACAGTTGGAATTGTTGTAGTGAAAACATACCAATCAGCGATCCAATGGCTTGGATGCCAATCTTCAGGAAGTGGTCTGGAACGCGTTGACTCCACTCATCCAGAAACGAGCGTAGTGGACACCACCGGTTGGATTTTTGGCACTCCTGAATTCCAAGAATGGATTGGAGATTCGGCAAGTCATCCAATTTTCTGGCTTACTGCTAATCCCGGAGCTGGGAAAACAATGCTTTGCTCGCAAATGACCCAGAAGACGAAAGAGAAATTCCCTTCAGCTGGCGTCGCATCCTATTTCTATAGGTTTGATGAGAGGGTTCCTACGCCACGTATCCTCCAAAGCATTGCTACACAGTTGCTTGAACAGCTATGGAAGATCACCAAGGGAGTACCAGACTCTGTAAGCAACTTCTCGCAGGCCCTACCTAGCATGAAAAGCAATATTCTGGGAATGATCAGAGCAATAGCAGAGTCCGCGGCTTTCACGAGAATCTACGTATTTCTCGATGGGGTTGATGAGGATTTTCCAGAAGGCCCATCATTTTCTCAGCCAGTATGTCAGGCTCTGTCAGAACTGACTGATTTGGCGTCCATCGGAATACTTCGGCTTTGGATATCAAGTCAATATCGCACCCATATAGCCGAAAGCGCGAAGTCTCATATTCGACTCCAGCTCACCAACCAAAATGAAACAGCGCTGCGTTCATTCTTCGACCGGGAGATACCCCAACTCAGAAGATTGGAGCTTGAACCGGACGAACTTGACCAGCTTGTGAATATGTTGAGGGATAAAGTGAAAGGTAATTTTCTTTGGGCGCGTTGCATGATAAAACATCTCAGAGAAGTTTGCGAGAGTCCTGAAGATGTGCAAGAATTCATCCAGAGAAGCCAGCCGTGGAGCTTGGATGAATACTACAAGGATCTGTTGCGTCGCACACCGGAGCACGACCGAGATCTTGCGAGGTTTGTTCTTTATTCTGCTCATCTATCCCATGCTGACACAGGGAACAGCAAAATCCTGTCCATTGTCTGTTTCGCACGCCGTCGAGTCTCAATCGACGAACTTCGAGATGCTATATGCATGATGCGCAGCTCTGGCTCCAAAGAACCAAGGAGGAAACCTCTCCTGCACAAAGTTGAAACACTCCTGCCTCCTTTCATCATCACAAAGGGCGCTGAAGACGATGGATCAGGCCGATGCGAACTCTTTCACGCCACCGTTCGGGGGTTCCTGGAGCTCAATCCCGATATTCTCGCGAAGACCCACCCAAGGCCGGAAACCGTTTCTATCAACGAGTATCATTTGGCGGAAGTTTGCATCAAGTATCTGGCTGATCCAAGGCTCAAAGACTTACTGAAGTTCTCAGATGGCCAATGGAAAACCTTTAGCGGAGAGTCGATAGACGGAGATGGATTCTTGCGCTACTCAGCCAAGTACTGGGACAAACACCTTGACGCAGTGAAGCCGACACCAGAGCTGAAGGCACGAGTATCTCGCTTCGTCCTCTCTCCAAATTACCAGACCCTACTCCAGCTCCAACACATCTACGTTGACAGTCACTTTTCAGTTTTCACAGTCAATGGACGGCCGCAGCATCAAAGGTTCCTCCGGAGAGTTTTTCCAGACTGGTTCGCCCCGAAGAAGACTCAGATCGAGGGCTTGAGCATTCGACGAGACTATCGCGAATTCATTCACGAGTGGTCTTACTATCTCAAGTGTGGGTGCTGCGAGAATCAAAAATGCCTGATATCCCAGTTCGCGGGCGAAATTGACCGTTGCCTTTTCGGTGCTCTTGGTCAAGAGAACTTCATGTCTCGACTGCATAGCAGGTACGTCAACTTCAAACTAAGCAGTGGTGACCCAGCTGGCATCAACAGCACACGCCAGTGCTACGAGGGTTATTCAGATGCTGGAGATTTCGTTCATGTGCTGCAATTTGCGTAAGTATCCAATCAAGCGATGTAATAGGTAACCCCTTCTGATGCATGATCGCTGCATAGCTCTCGCACCACCACTTCTCATCTCCAATTTACCTGCGAAACATGGCATCTGAACAACAGGGAACAGCCGTCCCTCTACAAAAGGCAGTTTATCGAAGTTGGAGAGGAATCGCACTGGCCACTCTATCTCAAGCTCGAAGGTGGTGACACAAAGGCAAGACACAGTCGAGTGAAGCCAATAGCGTTTGAAGAGGGTGGCCGCTGTCTTCGCATCGGGTCTTCAGTCTTTCTGCAGGATCAGGAGGGAGACTTCAAAGTTCAGCCGCCCGACAGTGGAGAGGAAGATCAAGCACCTGCGTATTTCGAAGAGTTCGCATCGCGTCCAGGACTGCTCGTCTTTGCCAGTCGTCGGAACAGCACTAAACTAGATGCCGAAAGTAGCAGCACTGAAGATCCGGTTCAGGATCTCGTCACGTTGTTTGCGAAAGCGCAGTCCAAGCGTGGAGAAGACAGTTCTTCTGACACCGAAGAGTCCGATACAAGTACTGATGATGACAAAATCTCATCAGCCAGTTCCGAAGACAGTTGGAGCTCCGTGAACGAAAGCTGGAGCGAGGCCTCGACTGAGCAAAGTGATGAGCTGGAGGATGAAAACATCTTGGACATTTTCAAGGGGTATGGCGGGAGTTCCGAGAGCGAATCGTCGACAGATGACGAATCAGAGGAGACAGAGTCGGAAGTCAGTAGTGGAAGCGACCTCGGTGCCAATCCTTTTGCTCGCTTCCGCAAAGGGTACCATGATGACGACTCGGATGCCGACGAGGCTTACGTCGCACTGGACGACAGTGAAAGTGATGAAGGAGGCATGGGCCGCGCCTTTCTCGCCTACATACGAACCACGAGGCTCAAGAAGCAGACCGAGCCAGACTTGCAGGCTTCCATCCAAGTATTCAGCACATCCGCTTCGGGAATGCAGCGTCTCATACGCCTCCGTCAGCCCCTCCATCTACCTCTTTACGACTCACCACCGGCCATCCACCCATCCCTGCCGCTGGTCGTGTGGCCTCTTGGACCAAGCACCGTGCTATTTCTCGACTACGAGAGGAAGCACTTCTTCACGCGCAAACTCCGACCTACCACGTCAATGACACGCCAAGTCTTCATCAAATGCCACTTTTCTCCCAACGGCCGGTACTTGCACATCGCCACGCTGGAAGCGCACCGCAAGCCGCTCAGCCGCCGTGCGCAGCGCAAACAGAAGAAAGCCGTGAAAGAGGAGAAAAAGAAGGACAGCACCAACAACAACACCAGCAACTCTAAAGAAGCCTCCGCTCCAGAACCCCTCCACCTCTCCCTCTTCCTCTCCACCTACCGCCTCGACCCGACCAAGCCCACGCGCACCCCGCCTGCGCAGATCCACCGCGCCAAACTCGCCCTTCAGGCAGTCCGCTCGCTGCCCGTCTCCCGCCTGCCCTTCGCCATCACTTGGACGCTGGACTACCTGTATGTCACGCAGAGTGCGAGAATGGTGCGCGTGCACCGCGTGCGTCTGTTTCCTCCTCCTCCATGGCCGAAGGAGAAGATGAGCTCTTCGTCGCCATCATCCTCGACGATAGTGGTAGCGGAGGATGCATCGAGCCAACACGACGATGACGAGGGCGCCGACCTCGTCCTCGCTGAGCCGCGCGAGACGGTCTTCTTGCCCTCCACGGCCGCAGCGCGGAGCGTGCGCTTCTTTCCCGGAACAACGTCCGTGAGGGAAGATACGGCATCGACAGGAGTCGCCCGCGTACTAATCGGCTCCGAGACACTGGCGCCCGCGAAGCCGCTGGCTCATCGCGGCGGCAGAAACAGCGATGCGTACGGTAGCAGCAGCGGCTTCGACCACCACCACGGGGAGGACGCCAGCGGGCATCAGGCGGACGCATCCTCGGATGAACCGAAGTTTGAAGGGGTGCAGGGGCTGGAAGGGCGGGCGGCGCTGCCGGTCGGCGTGTATCTGAGGGAAAAGGAGGATCTGGGTGGGTGGGCTGGGTCGGCGTGTGGGGTGCGGTTGCCGGAGAACAGGGGGATGGGCCGCCTGGATGATAAGGTGGAGAGGTTTGATGTGGATGATGATTGTGATCTTGAGCCGTATATTGTTTAGCGGGAGATATCTACCATCTCAGGAAGAAGCTACTAGTAATAGTGGTACAGTCTCATGTCCTACTAGACTTTAAGAACAAATCTCCTATTTGATAGCTGTTTCGGTACATTTATTGCCAGATAGCCTTGTTCTCTTCCACGAACTCGTCAAAGGTCTGGCCCTTGCTCCTAGTGATCAGCTCTAGCTCGTCAGTCTGTATCTGCCCGTCGCTTTCATTCTTAGCGGCATTCGCCTCGGTCATGGCCAGGTAGGTCGCCCAGTATTCCGGCAATCCGTTCTTGAGGAAGTTCTGCCTCCTGTCCTCCTCCGACATCTTCACGTGCTCAACTTTCTTCCCAATACCCTTGCTCAGCTTCTCGGTGATCTGCAGAAGGAATGCATTAGCCAAAAAGTGGATCTGCAGGGTGGTGGAGACGCGAGAGAGAGCACGTACCTCATCATACGTCAGCTTCTCCGGCCCGGTGACGCGGTGGCGGTTGGACTTCAACTCGTCCGCCGCCGTAAGCAGCTTGGCCGCCATGGCAGCAATATCCTTCGCGCTGATGAAGGGAATCCTGCCGTCGCCCGTCGCCGTGTGCAGCTTGCCTTCATTCCGGATCTCCTGCAGATGCCAGCCCTCGGAGAAGTTATCTGTACGGATGATGCTCATCAGATCCTGTTTTGAGATTGGGGGCCGGAGAACGACTCCACTCACCCATGAACCACGTCGGCTTCAGCACGCAGTGCTCGACACCGACGTCGATCAGGTGCTGCCACACCTCGCCCGCCATGGGGCTGCCCGGCTCGCTCGACCCGCCGCCGCACATGACGATGCGCTTGACGCCGTGCTGCTTGATGGCGTAGTCGATGAAGTCGTTGGCCGCCGCGACGATGCTGAAGTCGCTGCCGAGGACGATGTAGGCGGCGGTAATAGTCTCGCCGCCGGGGAAGCTGTGGTCGAACGGCGCGCTCCACGTCGCCTTGTCGTACCAGTCGAACTTGACTTTGGGCATGCCGGCGGGAACGGCGTCGGGGCGGCGGGCGGCCATCACGAAGGGGACGTTGGTGTCGCGCAGGATGGCGCCGAGGCGCACTGAGGTTTTGGCTGTGCCGCCGGTGACGAGGATGGCCATTGTTGCTGGGGGTAAAGATGAAGATTCGAGGGTTTGTGAGAGCTGTGGTTATCTACTGTTTGTGTTGATGTATTTGGATCTCTTTTATGTAGTTCGATATTAACTCCGTTCGGTGGATGCTAACTCCGTTGGCCGGCACCCCGAATGACGTTGAGGACTAACTCCAGTAACTCCGCTGTGGCTGTGTCTGTGGTCAGCACTAATTCGAGAGAAGTCTGTCTTGTGGCTTGGATCATCAGGAACGATAAGAATGAAGATCCAATCTTGAATTGTGCCACGATTTCTGCCGATTTTGGACTCGAATTGGTCTAGCGCTATTCCGAGAAGGAATTCTGTGGGGCTGAGGATGTGTTGGCTGACTAGAAACGTCATCTAAAAAGCAAAAATGAGAAAAGCCCACGGAGAATTCATTAACATGCTCAGGATACAGATCCTATGCGGTTCGGCATACGTACAAATCTGAGAGGAGCTGGGCTACGGAGAACTGATATCAGGAACCAAAGAAGGAAAGAAAGAAAACCCCATCCAAAAAGATCCCGGTATGCTCTCATGTCAAGGGGTAAAGGACGTCCGATCATGGCAAGCACAGAAGGAAAGGCAAAAATGAGAATTAGCACCGTACAGTTCTCTAAAGCCTGATAATAACGAATTAAAACGGGAAACTTTTTCAAGAACCCCAATTCCCATACTCCTAAAGTTGTGCTGGAACGGACTCCAAATGGTTACGGTGCGAGTTGATGCGGAGTTGCCTTTCCTCCCAGTTCATGCGGCTGTGGTCGTCCACTCAATTCCTGGACAGGAGACGATTCCATTTCGAATCTTTCGGGAGGAGGTGCTTCATGGATTTCAGATCTCTTTCTTCGCGACCGCCGCCACAACAAAAAGCCCAAAAGCGGCAACGCAACGGCTCCCAATGCGGCTCCAACGCCGATTCCAGCCCCGGCACCAGCTGAGAGCCCGGAACCCCCTGTAGAAGTTGAGACGGTGGTGGGGCTTGCAAGGGTAGTGGAAGTCGCAGCGGCCGATACCAGTGTTGGAATAGACGTTGTGATAACCTCGCCTGAAATGGTTGTCGTCATGTTGACCACTCTCGCGTACGGAATGCTGGTGGAGAAAACAGTACGCTCGTCGTAATCACTCGAACAGCAGTCCCGGAGAAGCTTGTTCCTTCCGCAGCAGTATGTCTCTGTATCTGGACAATACGCCAGTTCGCAATTTCCTGCGCCATCCTGTCGCGCTCTTTAGATTATGAAACGGCGCCGTTCAAAAGGAGCCCACCTGGTAGCAAGAATTTATAAATATTTTCATGTCCTTACAGGCCGGATCATTCCATGTTGGGTCCGTGCATGATTCAATCCAAAAGCCTTGCCTGCCTTCATCTTCTGGAGCGACTTGGTCGTTGTTGGCACAAAGTCCATTCGGTAGGCACCAGTCGGGCGACCAGCCATTTTCTGCGAAATTGTGGCAGCACATTGAATAGGCCGAAGTCTGGTCACACGGTGTATGCGTGCGCTTCTGCGCTGTGCCATCGGCTCTGTAGCATGTTGTCGATGAGTTGTCCCTCATTATGGGCGCAGGGCGTGGGCGAAGGAGCGAAACAGAGGGCGCCAGAGTATAAGTATGTATCACGCTGGGTGTGGGGGGAACGTGCATGGCCAAGAGCTGAAGTGTCTCACATGCCCGGGGTCATGCAGCTGGTGCTGGCCACATCACAAACAAACTTGTCCCATTTGGCAGGCCACGAAACAGCATTACAGACTTCTGTGCTACATTACATGCTCACCCATCCGTCTTAGCTCCTCCTTGGTCTGCAACGGTAGTACAGAGGCTCACCACTGTTGAAATCTATTCGACGCCTGGAGTAGGGCTTACATTTTTCCCAATTCGGGCATTGTACAATTGTCAATGCAGTTGCTGACTCACGCATGAGAGTGGGTCGATCTTCCCTTGGCGTCAGCCCGGCTCGAGTTAATTTGACTCTGGCAGGGAAATTCCTTTAGCTGGTGTCCTAATGGTTCCAATGCGATTGAAACATTGTATCACAAAATTTGGGTAAAGGCGGCGGTACGCAAACTCCAGGCGGTATCTGGGTTCTACGTGATCCGATCCTTACAGATGAGAGCCGAAGAAAGGGATAGCTCACGATGAGGCTCATTATATATAGGCTCCCATACATTTGAAAGTTGGTAGCTATTACGAGAGATTTCATGTCGCTTTAGAAAAAAAAAAAAAAAAGGGACCCCTCTAAGAAGCAAACCACAGCGAGAACAGTTCGCCGGGTAAGATACGGATGTATTGAGTCAGCTTCCCTGCCAGCCCTGCTGCATCGCATGCGCTAACAGCGCTGATCGTGGGTTTGCCTTTTCCTTATTAGTGTTGCAGGCAGTGCGTGGTGGGTCTACAGTCATAATTGATCAGATATCGAACTAGGCTTAGCATAACACGAGTGGCGCCTCGCCAAAAAGCTTGCGTGACACTTCTGAGATCTGTCTACAAAAGAAGCATACATCTACTCACAGTTTCTAAGCATAGAAAATGGCTACAAGATGTGATTGACTCCAGGAAAGCTTTCGACAATTTTCTCCTTGCATTTAAAAGCAATTTTCGGTAGCAACTTTATATATCCGTCCTCTGTAAGCTCAAGGAATGGATATACTCGTTGAATCATTCTCTCATCGTAATTTTTAGAGGCACTTGTGCCAACTACAGGCATAGTTTTAAACCCATAACATCTGAACTCGAATGGTTACCGCCATCCTGCAAAGTCCTTCTCGCTCAATGATCAAGTCATTATCCAGGCTTTGACTCGAAGTGCTCCACTACCTCCAGGCCTATCCCATAGGGTTTTTCTTTCGCCTCAGTCTCAATTATTCCAAGCACTCGCATCGCAGTCATCTTTTCTTGAGACCCAAGCTTAGAAGCTCCTGTTCCGCCCTTTGCACACGACCATCTCGGTCCATTCACGCTCCTTTCAAACAGCTTCTCACTATCCGCGTGTGTCCGTCCCTCCCGGGAGACGCTATCCCTGGCGGATCGATCAGACGCGAGCGCGGGGGCCCGTGACGCGCGATACGCGCACTCCAGACTAGCGCTACTACAGCACCCTTGTATGTATCTCCGCCTTTCCCAACATGGGCCGTGCGTCGTGCGATCCTGCCAGCGTCAATCTCGCGTGTAGGTGCAACATTGCCGTGGTGCCGTCGACCAAGTTATCTGGACCAGCACAGAGCCATTCTCCCGGCACGGTCGGTGCAGTCAGGCGACAAGTGGCACCTTGTGTATGCTTGTCAGGGTTCCTCGCGGCGGAGGCGTGTTCGGTGTAGCGCGCGCACATGCTTGCGTTGAAGAGTGTCGGCCGTGATGTCCGGGCCCGGGGAGGAGGTGGGGGCCTTGGCGTAGATGGGGTGGCTGGAAAGCTTGCGGGTGAGGATGGCTTGGTGGAGCGACGAAAGTAGTCGCGGGTGGCTGGGCTGACCTTGTTGTGTGGGCCTGGGTCGAGGTTGTCGTGGCTGAAGGAGGTAGTGTTCTGTGTGTTCGTGGCGGACGGGGCATTTGGGCCCGCTTTCGGGGTTTTGGCCTTCGTTGTTGTCGAGCGCGGCGCGGTCATTGTCCTGGGTGTCGTGTCCGCCGTGGTGGCTGCAATAGTCATCGTCGTGGTCTGGGTGTCACTGCGTGGCTAAGCTTAAGTGAAGGGAAGGCATCCGAAGCGACCATGAAGCCCACACATTCTTCAGATACCATTCTCTGGGAGCACTCTATGACACCATTACTATAGTACTGTCTAAGGAAGACCCTTTGCCGGGGTTCTGTACAAGAATGAACATGGCATTGTTTCTGCTGTGGCGGGCGATTCAACTACGAGCAAGAAGACAACAATGTTCACTAACAATTGTAGGGTCCAGCCAACATGCGCGCTGTATGAGAAATGTTGGGTTCTCAAAGCGTCTGCATGAACATTGCCCGCCGTTGATGTGTACGTGTTGCGAGGTAGTTGTCGTGCTGGGCCATGGGTAAAAGCAGCATCTCATACTGCATGATCCCCACGGCCAGGCTGGAAACGACGGTGGGAACAAAGGCGAAGAAAAAAAGCAAAAAGAGGGGGGAATCGAACTTGAAACCCTTTGAAGATGTTGCTACGATATGGCCGGGACCCGGTCTGAACATCCGCCACGGCCGACACCGCTCTGTTCAGGAATTTCACTATGGTGCGCTAATCTTGCCAGTGACCGGGGTTCGTAGTGGCAGATTGACTTACTGGATGCACTTATATACATGTCTTTTGATCATCGCTCGCTGATGCTGCTCACTCGCACAACACGTCCCCGAGCAGCGCGTCCGCGATGAATGCGTCTTCGCGCACCCCGCGCGCGTTCCTCAGCGCCTTTCTGTCTGAGACAGAGCCATCTGCACCAAGTCCTGCATAAAAATAGTTCATCTCTGAGATTGACTATCTTAATCACCGCCACTGCTGCATCACTGACTTGCCACCATTCCCTCCTCTGGTCAGCCCCACTACGGTCACTGCAATTTTATTGCGCCCACATTCTAATACAAGATTCAAAGCACGATCCACTCGTCTAGTCTAACGATGGCTATCAATTCGGTGACCGCCAGCATTCTATCGGAGACTATAGGCTTGGGGTGTGCACCAGTCGTCTTTCAATTCACCTGTGAATGCAAAGCGGGCATTTGCTCCGAATGTAAATACAATAGGGCATTGATAGAAGTTCTATCAGCAAATCATATTCATTATTAACCCCTTGCTGTGACAGCGCGAGAGATGTAAAGTGAGAGCAGGGCCCTTAGAACATGGAGTCGCTTAATGTGAACTTTCGAGGTATGCCATCCAAATCCGGCCGAAACTGCATCTCCCCATAGAGCGGCTTGTCATTACCCTCCGTCAAAACGCGCAGGAGTGAGCCATAGAGGGGATCCTTGAAGCTCTCCTCATCCTCCTCCTTCTCCTTCCTCTTCCGCTCCTCCTCCTGCTCCTTCGTCTTCCTCTCAGGTCCGCTTTCGCGCCATCCCCTGTCCAACTCGTAGTAGAGTGGGCCAAGTAGAGGGTCCGAGAGTATAGAGCCATCCAAGTCTAAATCGCTCTCTCCTTCCTTCTGCTCGTCCCTAGCCCCCTCATTGTCCTTCTGGATTCCATGGTCATCTTCCTCAATGCTGGGAATAGGGATGTCCGGATGCTCAATGCTAGGAATGGGGATGTCCGGGTCCTCAATGCTGGGAATGGGTACGTCCGGATCCAGGTTCTCGATGTTCTGCAGGGAAAGCTGGGTGGCCCTCTTCCTCACGCGCTTCTGCACCCTGTTCGACTTGCGCTGCTGCTGGTACTTCTGAGCGGTGACGGAGCCCTGCTGTGCGCTCTCACGCGCCATGTTTCTCGTCCTCCTTGATTTGTTCTTGTTGCTTGTATCAGTGGGATACGCCTCAGGCCAAAGCCTGTCAGGGCGAGCCAGGCCGGCAGCGAAATCCGCCTTTTCATTTCCCTCGACGCTGCAGTGTCCGGGCTGCCAGTGGAACTCAACCTCAATGCCGGGGGTCTCGGCGAGCTCGGCCATCTTCTTCATGACCGTGAGGAGGAGGGGATCGTCCCAGTTGGGCACCTTGCGCTTCTTCGGCAGGTCCTGGAGCACCGCCAGGAGGGTTTGGGCATCGGTGAAGATCAGGAGCTTGGTAATGGTAAAGTCGACGCGCAGGCGCTCCTTGGCCGCCTCGATGGCGCGGTCGAAGCCGTCCAGCTCGGCGTTGGTGTTGGAGAAGAGGTCCGGCGTCGGGTAGCCGCGCATCTGCCATTCCGTGTCGGTCGGGTTCTTCTTGAACGCGACGCTCGAGCTCGTCCATCTGCGGCTCTCCGGATTGATCTTGCACGCCTGGCTGCCCAGGTACGCCTGCATGACGCCCTCGGGGATGTTTTCTGAAGCCGAGCCGTCACAGAAGAGCGCTAGGATGCCGTCCTCGGCGCGCCGGTTGGAATATCTCGTCGCGAAGGCTTTCGCCTTCGCCTCGTCCTTCTCCAGCTTGATGAGCGCGGCGCACTTGGCCGCCAGCGGCTCGACGTCTTCCCAGGTGAGAGGGGCAGGTGTGGGGTTCATCAGCGCCGCTATAGCGGGCGCGGTGGGCGGGCGGTCAGACATGGTGATGGTGAGGTGGGTCTGCTGAGCATTAGTATGGCTGTTCTGGTAGTAGCTCGTCTGTGGGTGGCGAGGAGAGGTGAGCTTACGGAGTGAGATAGAGGGCGGAGTTGTTGCGCTTGCGCGCTCTGTGGTGGTTTTGGTGGTCGCAAGCTTGTAGCGACGGCGGAGCGGCAGTGGAGCGACGGTGGAGGTTGTGGGTGTTGTCGCGGGTTGGGAGAGGGCGACAATGATATGGACAGAGGACACGGCACGGGCCTGACGCTCCTTCCTCATATGGGCTTTGGATTTCCGATGCGCAGGTGAGGCCATGTTGCCTAGGTGAATGTCTGCTAGTACTTTCCATGCTCAAATCACTTTTCACCTGCCACGGTGCTCCAGCGAGGCCAGAGACACATCAACCCAAATAGGCACATGTCACGAATCCGACTTTCGAACCACTCTCTGAATATGTATAAGATGCAATGATACTCTCAAAGGGCTATATAACTGTTTCCGAGTCCACCAGTCTGCCACTGTTGTGAAGCGGCGTTGCTTGTAGCATTCTTATATGCTGAAAACACTTCGAAATTACGTGCAGTAGACGTACATTTTAGGAAACACGAAAATTAATTACTTGTTAGAAATGGAATCACATGGTATCTATGCTATTAATAGTCATTATTCCGCTCTGTGGGTGCTTTTTGACGGAAGTGATGAGACGGGAGGACAGCGGGGTCGCTGTGAGCGGCAACTTGGCGACGGCGGCGCTTGCCACTTTCCTTGCCTTAAAACACTTATTCGAAGTGATAAAAGCATTTAAAATCTACGGAAACGTACTTGGAGCGGCAGTCCGGACGCAAATGTTGAATTTTTAATTTTGCAAATGCGTCCAGATAAGAGCTTCAGATCTTCCAAGTTGTTGTAATTCAATACATGCAGGCTAACTTGGTTACCACTTTGCTCTCTGCTAGAAATAGCTCGATTTGAAGAGAAATTGGGAGCGAATCCTCCTTGGTAAGTGTTTATCCTTGAGAATAGCTCCTCTTGGGAACAGGTCTAAGTTACGCAGAATCCTCAGCATCTTCTTGCTTCTCTCGCCTATGCAACCAAATAGCGGTAAGAAACCCCAACCACAACAAAGTGAAAAACGCGATACTACTTGGCCAGCCAGCTTTCCACTGTGGTGCTCCCCAGTCTCCCGCGGTGGGAAAGAGCAGGAGAGGGACCCATATGTTGAAGCTGTAGCCAAACGACATCATAGCGCCCTGGCAAAGACCCGAATAAGTCAGCTAATGCGTATCAAATCTCCAGACCATCCAGAGGCTTACCACTGTGAGCGCTCGCTCCTCCGCATCATCCTTCAGCACTGTGTTCACAGTCGAGTACAAAATCGGGCTCGAACAACCAGCCAGGCCGAACGCGTACCAGGCGACAAACCTACACATCACATTAGCACACAGTACATTCACTTCTTCACACCGTTCATCTGCCATCCGCATCTTCGCCGCTCACGGCCCTTCCACCATTGACGCCACACATCACACACATCGGGGAGTTTAGGCTTACTTTAACGCGGTGGGAATATTCCACACGGTCATACAAATGCTCGAGAAGACGCATGCCGCCATCGCAATCGAGTAGATGACCCAACTCGGATAGATGGTCGCGAGGGTGGTGCCCAGCCAGGACGAGAGGATATTGATGGCATTCAGAGCGGTCGGAAGTTTGTTGATTTGGGGGACGGAAAAGTTTTCGGCCTTGAGCCACAAGTTCATGTAGCTGACGGGGTAGTAAGAAATGATCATGCAGCTGATTAGACGAGACACCGGTCAGCGGAATTTCGAATGACTTGCTCTTTCTGCCTCCCTAATTTTTCTTCTGCTTTCTTTCTTTTGGGTCGCGGGTTCGTTGAGGGGTCAAGGGAATGGGTACGCACATATAGCAGAACACGAAGATGTAGATGTGCCATCGGCTCAGGCTGCGTTTGAAGACGTCGAGGGTAAGCTTGCTCGGCGGCCGGACTTTCTCTTCAGCCATCCGCTCCTTGGCGAGGGCGATGTCGTCATGCGTTAGGAAGATGGGCTTGGGCGACTCGGGAATGCCGGGGAAGATGATGTAGCCGGCAAGGGCGACGGGAATGGTGAAGATGCCGTCTATTGAAGGTCAGAAATACATCGCTGGAGATTGGTTGAGTTCTTTGTGAAGGGAGAAATTGGTACCTATGATAAAGAGCCAGCTTTGACAACATCAGCTTGATGAAGAGAAAGTAGATGGGATGAATCTTACCGCCACCCTGACAGACCGGCGACACCGGAGAGGTTCGTGTATGCCGCAGCTTGAAGGTAACCGCTGACCATGGTGCCGAGCGAATTACAAATAAACCAGGTACCCGCCCGCTTGAACAGCTCCTGCTTGCGGTACCAGCTGCCGAGGATAAAATGCGTTCCGGCGAACACGGGGGCTTCGAACAGCCCCACGAAGAAGCGAAGCGCGTACAGCTGTCTTGCGCTGGTGACGCGGCTTTGCGCGAACGTGAGGATGCCCCAGGCAATTTCCAAGGTAGGAAGCATGTATCGGGCGCTGCGTGTGTTAATATCTTCTGCTCAGAGGGGAATAGACTCAGGGCGCGTACAGCGTGGGGCGGGATATGAGCAAGAGCATAGGTATTTGAGCAATGACGTAGGCCGTGAAGTACATCACGTTGAAGTAGTTGAGCTCATTACCGTAGAGCCCGAGATCCTCTTTCATTCCTGAGGTGTAGGCATTGCTGATGTTTGATTGGTCGAGGTATTTTGTGAAAACTTCGAGGACGGTTAGAAGGTGGGAGAGCTATGAGGGAAATGGAGCAAGGAGGGGAACTTACAGCACAGGCATGCAAAAATGAGGATGGAGAGATCAAGCTTGAACAAAAGTCTGATCGGTAAGCATCTCGTAGTACAATCTGAGCCATCAGACACTTACTTTCGCTCTTCGGCAGGATAGTGAGATGGATACCAGTTGAAAACTTCTTTTATTACACCCCATAACGTCCTCGGTTGGCCTTTCTCAATCTCCATTTCTGTTTGTGTCTCATAGACGCGGCCACGCTTTCGGTCGGTCATCGTGCCGGATAGATGCTTTGTACTTTCACTTGGAAGCAGACGAAGCTAGATTGCCGGATAGACGCTTTATACTTCCTGTTGATATAAAACGACGCCAGAATGCCAGAAAATGAGCATCAACGGAGTAGATAACGGTTCCAGAACAATGTATCGGGAGCAAGGACAGGAAGAAGATAAAAGTGCAAGGAAGTTCGTGCGACTTGCACGAGCCGCGTTGCGTCAGTGCCATTTCCACTCAAGCACATGGCTTGCGTGCTTGATCAACCCCATGCCGGCACTTTCCCACCTGTAGCCGTGCTTACGATGGTCATAGCTTCGGGAAGGAAGCTTGTTTGGACTAGGCTTCGCATGTGGCATCCAGCATCCTGCCGTAGTTATGATGACAAAGCTACTAATTGGAACATTTCGCTTCATAGTATCAGGAGAACTTTGCCGCATAGTTATACACCAGGGTAAACCAAGTCGCAGTTTGCTACGTAGCTATTTTGTGTCTTTGCATTTTTAGTCTCTGATCTTTTCAGTGTTTGGCTGAGTAGTTGAGCATGGATAACAGATTTCTCTATCCATCATAACGAGGGAAATACAAAGCAGTCGGGCTTCTCTACAGCACAGTTCTGGGTACTGGTAAAAGAACTGCGGGGTTCCTATCGGGCAAGCTACGTTAGCCATTGAACGTTTTGATATTATAACCCGCGGCCCCAAGGGCAAAGCTGCGATTCCACTTAGCAGTTCTAAAATAATTTTCACAATGGATAATTCTTTACGAAGCGTCGGAGATAGCGAACGATGGGCAACGGCGGCAGCGCCGATGTTGTAAGAGCTTCCCCGCATTGCGTGCTTCACCACACCAAACAATGCGTCTCTCCAACCACGCCGTCCAATCACCATTCCTTCGCACCCGTCTTACCTTTGAATTCTGCTAATCTTCGGCAACTCTTCATGCAGAGCAGCTCGGGAAGGATTAGCACTTTGCCGCCCCTCACTGTTTCCCCAATCTCGGGCTCCACTTTCGCCGGGGCCGATAGACAGGCTGTGAGCGGATTGGATGGAGATTATCTATGGTGTGATTGCCGACACCGGTGATATCATATCGGGCGGATTTGAAAGCGGATATTGGAGGGGTAGGTGTTGGGTGGTCGGCGACCAGACGGGGAGGAAGTGGGAGGGGGTACTTATACTGTCATGCATTAGCACTGTCCAGGTGGGGAAGCACCAACCTCAACTTTCAATTCTACGAATCTTACGCTTTCTGGAAAACCCAAAGCAATAATGCCTGGCAAGGTCATTTCACCGTACGAGCAGGTCCCGGTGACCAAGGCTGATCGTCAGTGCCTACTTCTCAACTGTCGCTTATTTCGATTACTGATGAGGGGAGCTGTATAGTCGACTGGGCTGAGCTCGTTACGCTTGATCTGAGCCAGTTCGACAAGCCGGGCGGCAAGGAGAAGCTTGCAGAGCAGCTCACCTATGCGGCGCAGCATGTTGGTTTCTTCTATGTGAAGAACTTTGGCATCAGCCAAGAGGAGGTTGACAGACAATTCGCGCTGGGACGTGAATTCTACGATCTGCCGTTGGAGGAGAAGTTGAAGTACCACAACATCAAAGATCTTGAGAGCGGAGAGTACAACGGATATAGGCCTGCTGGTCTGCGGAAGTAAGAGCTTCTTAATCGTTTCCCCCAGGAATTGCAAGGGCTAATCGAGGATCAGTCTCACGGAAGACGGCAGCATCAAGGACAACATTCAGGTGTACAACATTCCCAAGTTCGACGGTTTCCACAAGCGCCAGCATCCGCCGGTTTTGTCAGACCACATCGACGAGATCGAGGACTTCAGCCGGGTTAGCTCTTCCTTGCTCCTTCTCGTACCTCCAGCTCTTCCGCAAAGCTAACCTTGTCTCTCATGCAGAAATGTCACGAGTTCGTCGTCAAGAAGCTTCTGAGGCTCTTCGCCATCATCCTAGAGCTGCCTGACGAGGAGCAACTGGTGCGCGAGCACGTGTACGACGACAAGGGCGAGGACCACCTGCGGTACATGCACTACAAAGCGCGCACGCCCGAGGAGAACAAGCGGATCGGCAGTCTCTTCGCCCCCGGCCACACTGACCTGGGCAGCGTGACGCTGCTGTTCAGGCAACCGGTTGCGGCGCTGCAGATCCTCAACAACCAGGGCCAGTGGAAGTGGGTTAAGCCGCAGGACGCGACCATCACCATTAACATCTGCGACGCCCTCAGCGCCATCACCGGCGGCTACCTGAAGAGCAGCATCCACCGCGTGCACGCGCCGCCGGACGACCAGGCGCACGTTGACAGGTTGGGTGTGCTGTACTTCGCGCGGTAAGGCCCCTCCTGAGTAGATCCAGGTTTGCTAGAGAAGGACATGGAGCTGACGAAAATCCGTTTAGGCCGAACAACCACGTCGTGCTGGACCCGATCAAGAACAGCCCGCTTCTGAAGCGCCTGGGCCTGGAGGAGAATGAGTTTACCAAGCTTGGACAGCATCTGACGATGGAGGAGTGGGTGAAGGTCAGGCAGACTCAGCAGCAGCGCAGGACCCAAGCGCCAAAGATTAGCGAAGATGGAAAGTATGAGTACACGAAGAAGGACTTGGAGATCATCCCAGGGCTGCATGCGAAGATCCACAACTAGAGGCCGCAATGCAACTGGATACGAGGTTTTTGAGGTGTAAATTGCACGAAAGCCATGCGGGAGAATGAGTAGGCGATATCCTCCGTCAAGGGATCTGAATAAGAATCAATTGGACGGACAGGACTCAGAAATAAAATATCACGAATTCATGACCAAACAGTACTTATTCAAAATTCTTGTGGATGATGTAGATTCTGGATTGGGCGGAAAATGCTGGCACCGTGAAGTTTGTGAAAGCTGGCTTAACTCTGTACGCCCTCGACCGAAGTAACACAAAGTCTATGGTGATTGTGATTGCGGATGGATGCAGGAGAGTCGGCGGAGAGGCTGCGGGCTGACGCGTGGGTTCATGGTGGCCCGTGCTCGGCGCAGCTTACGAGTACGTTGCATTAAGCCAAAGCTCCAGCGAAGCAACACCACGACGCTCCTCTCCGCCCAGCATCGCCCACGCAGAAGTCCGACCATGCGTTTCTCGTTCCTGTCATCGCTGCTGCTCGTCGGAGCTAGCGCCGTCTCCGCTGCCTCGTCCTGGGGCTTCGACGAGGCCACGCTGACCGTCACCTCCAAGGGCTCAGGCGTCGGCAGCGGCCTGAAGGAGAAGTACAGCTCACCTGATTCCAGCCATTGGCCCATGCCGGATGCTAATTAAGCCTTCTACAGGTTCGGTCCCAAGTCTCCGCTCGAAAAGCCCGTCGAGCTGGGCCCGTCGGATACGCTGAAGCTCGTCCTCACTACCCTCGATGGCAAGAAGGCCCAGCGCCCGCACCAGGCATTCCTGACCCTTACCGAGCCCACCACTGGTTTGGAGGACTCGTTCGCTCTGAGCGTCAAGGACAATGGCAAGGGCAAGGTTGAGCTGGTACGCGCCATCCGCCAATCTGCAATGCATTCACCAGAACGTTAACACCTTCCCACCAGACGCAAAAGGATCTCCCGGTCCAATTCCTCACCACCACCTCCCCGGTCAAGGCCTATCTCGTTATCGCTTCCTTCGGCTCCTCTACTCCCTACAAGTCCGCCGTCTTCGACCTCGACGTGCAGCGCGACCCGAACACGCCGCTGGCGATTCCCGAACCGCCGGTGCGCTACGGCAAGAAGGCCGAGATTCACCACATCTTCAAGCCCGACCCGACCAACCCGCCTAAGGTCATTACTCTCGTCTTCACTGCCGCCGTCGTCGCCGCTCTCCCCGTGCTCTTCGGCGCCTGGGCCGTTCTGGGCGCCAACATCTCCCACGCTCCCAAGGCCTTTGGCGCTGCCCCGGTCTCGCACGGTCTGTTCTTCGGCTCCATCGTCGCGCTTGAGGGCATCTTTTTCCTTTACTACACCGCCTGGAATCTTTTCCAGACTCTTCCGGCCGCCGCCGCTGTTGGCCTTGTGGCCTACATCAGTGGCAGCCGTGCCCTGTCTGAGGTCCAGGAGCGGAGACTTGCTGGCCAGAGATAAGCCGAACGCTTGGTTCAATGCTTGGAATTTGTTATTGCTGCATTTGAAGAGCGCTGATGCTGTGAGCGTTGATGTCTGAAAAAAGGATAGCGAGCAAAAAATCGGAATAGATGTTATATTTAAGAATTTCCCACGGTTTATGAAGTAGCCGCGAGTGGGCTTACTAACTTGCGAACAGCAAGTATCCAACTCTTCACCTCCAAGAAATCTAATGGAAATCTGTTTGAGGTTCACTTGTCTTCAGAACTGTCATCGATGTAAGAGGTTTCATTCCACATACGAAACCACATGACTCCAGCCGCCAGGACACGAATGTGCTACAAAACGCCGCAGCTCCAGGCCACAGCACCGAAACCGAGCCAAAGACGCCATGCCAGGAAAGGACAGAAAGAAGCAAAAAAAAAAAAAAACATTTGCGCCCAACCACCGCCACCACCCATCCCAAATCAACAACTGCCCCTCTGCACGCCATCCCACCCCACAAGCCTATTCGCCACATCCACCACATAACTCTCCGTGCCCACCCCATTCGTGACGCTCAAATCGCCCGCATCCGGCACCGACCCGGTATTGTACGCCCTCAGCGCCTTCCACGGCTCGTCGTCGCCGCCATACACGTCCAACCAGTACTCCAATCCGGGCCCGCCGCTCGGCCACGTCCCGGGCGTGCCCTGCACGCCGTCCCTGATCATCTGCTCTATCGACGCCGCTGCGTCTTCGTTGCTGCCGTCGTACGACGCGCTGCCCGGCGGGCCCTGCATCAGCCCGCAGTTGCCCGTCCCCGTGCACGGCGCGTCGAGCGCGCCGCCGGATTCTTGCAGGATGGTGGCGAGGATGAGGCGCGCGTCGACGCTGGTGGAGGACGCGACGAGGAGGATCTTGTCGTGCAGGATTTGCGTCGTCGTGCTGCTGCTGCTGCCGGAGACGCTGCCGCTGGTGTCGATGGCGCTTACGGCGCTGTTGGCGGTTGTGATGGCGCTGGCGTGGAGGGACCAGAGGGTGGCGAAGGAGGGCCAGGTGCTTTGCGCGGGGTAGTTGCTGTTGGAGAAGCATTGGTAGGTTGAGGTGCCGGTGGTGCTGCCGCTGGAGGGGCTTTTGGGGATGGGGTTGGCGGTGGTGTTTGCGGAGGAGTAGGAGGAGGATGTGGAGGAGGTGGTAGTAGTAGTGATGGTGCTGCTGCCGTCGTTTTGGGTGGGTTGGTACGATTTGAGTTGTTCGGGGTTGGTGGCGACGGGTTTCTCGAAGTAGATATCGCATTTTGCGAGGGAATGCTCGTCCGGACGAGCGACGGGGAGTGCCAAGGCAGCTGGCACAGCCAGCAGAGCAAGGAGACGGGTGTTCACCATTGTCAATGAATGCTGTGGGTTGTCTTCTATGACCAGCAAGAGACAAGGATTGCAAGTAATGACAGTTGGAGGCTTGTCCAATTGCAAGCCTGACCAGAAAGGACAGTGGATAACGAGACTTAAAGGAGAACGATGAGTGCTAGAATTATATCTAGAAGAGGCGCCAGCCCTCCCTTTCTATAGGAAACTCAGAGGGTTGGAGATGGCATGGGAGATGCCGTTTGCAGGATACGGAGGACTAAATTTGTGTGCAACGTTCTCCATCGTCTATTCCCTCAAAACAAGACTTTACGCCGCCGACACTTGCAGGAGTTTCTTCACCAACACGGTGGTACTGCATCGGTAAACCATGCCCAATAGCAGAATCAGCTGGCGGCACAAGCGGACGCCCCATTTCGCAAAATTCGAAAATGTAGTGGCAGGACCTGAATCGAGACCTGATGTCACCTTCCCATGAGAGGAGAAATGGCGCTGCCCAGAGCATCCAGCCTCACTCGGGGTACGTAGTTCTACCACCAGACTCTCGAATGTTCCTTCTTGGATAGGCTGTGGTACAAAGAGGTGGGCATTCCCGGAATGCGGCGTCGGGTTGGTGTTGGGGTCCACAAGCCCAGAACGCCCGTGCCAATGCGCTGAGCCTCAATCTAAGCGACCTCGAAATAGGGTGTTGAAGATGCGCCATTTCCGCATACGCCACATTATACGGCGAAGGATCGATGGCGCAAGAATTGGTTTGCGCGGTGCCTGGGCTGGAGGGGAGAATATAGGAAGGAGTGAGGTTAAGAGTGCTGGACTCAATGCTCGACCACAAAGACCACTAACCAGTCTAGGTTTGGTGGGACATTGGTAGAACTTTGTCTCTTCAAGGCTTTCACGTAGACTGGCATGAAGTGGGAGGATGACCAGAATGTCTTACTCTGTGGAGCGCAAGTCGTTATGATTCACGTGTGTCCCTCAATGTTACCATATGTTGCACTAATAAGCTGCACTCGGTGCGCCAGTTAGACAATCTGCGGCAGGAACCTTAAGGTGATTGAAATGAAGTCATACTCAGACATGTAACACCGTTGTTACGGTCCAGACTCTATGACGAAGAGGTGGGCCTGTTGACGATGCCGACTTGTAAATTCATCTTCGCTAGCGCGATGGAAAGCCGTTGTATGGAGAACGACAAGGCTTTCATAGGGTCGACTAGCGAATGGTGAAATACTTCATGGTCGGCGAAGGAGAACCAATTTTCATCCAAAAACTCTTCATTGCTGGTATGTACATAATCCTCCTCCTCATGGGTCTCAACCTCGGACCGGTGCGACCGCAGCGATCCAAGGGATATCCTTCCAGAACTTGGTTCAGAGATGCCTTTTAGCGTCCGTTATGGTAACAAGGTGGGTGTGCCGAACGCCGATATCATGCTGCCTCCAATCCCACAATCGAACCACTTAAGCCCGGTGAAGGGAGAGCTCGAAAGCGAGAGAGAAGCCAGCTCATCGGGTACACGCTAGGCTTTCATCATCTGCGCGATACGGGTCAGCATTCTGCGCGCGGCGCGGGCGGGTGGAAGCAGGAGGGCTCACTTTTTGTAAACTGGAAGGATACGAAGAAAGAAAGAGGAGCGCGAGGTCGCGGGAATTTTTGAAGGTCTCGGCTGACTCATGAATAGCGCTAGCACCGATCGGGTTCAGCGCGCCAGAAAAGCATCCGAAGAACGCGCAGCGCCAACTCCATCGCACCACCAACTTAAGCCATTGCTTGCATTCGGGAAGTGGGTCATGTTGCTCTCTTCCAGCAGAAGGCCTGCTATGAGCAGCATTGCTGCGTTGAAAAGCTCAGCCGTGACAGCCAGATTTGCCGCATCTCGAGGCGTCGTGAGAGCGTCAAGACTATGCACTTCAGTTGCTCAACGCCAAGCAGGCCAGAAAGCATCGCCAATTCGCGGTTCCTCCTCGAGTGCAGCACTCCGTAATGATCTCTCCTTTCTTGAAAACTACAAGCAGTCCTGTAGGTAAACGTCAATTCATTTCCTTTAAGATTGTGTTGTCTGATTTTTCCCTTCAGTCCATTTCCCCGCAGCCACTCATGAGATCAAGGAGCTTGCGAATGCTTCAATTGGAGAAACAGTCACTCTGCACGGCTACCTCGGGCCTCGCGCCGACCTTTCGAAAAAGCTATCTTTTGTCCCTTTGATAAGCAAAGATCTCAGCCACAGTGTCCAAGTCATTAGCACTCCACGTTCGTCCGAGGAGCTGCACACCCGCTTGAAGGCCCTGGGCGCACAAGATCCTGTCGCTATCACTGGTGTTTTGAAAGAACGCAAGCCTACGAAGAGCGACGGTGGCGAAATCCAAAAAATTACCAATGTGGAAGTTGAGCTGCAGGCGCTGTGTGTGCTCAACGAGTTTCCCAAGGAAATCACCTTCCAAGAAGACACAAATATCCCGCCTGAGCAACGTCATTTGCAGCTCCGCCAGGATAAAGGCATTCGTGATGCCCTAGCATTCAGGTCCAAGGCCGCAAACATTTGCAGAGATGAACTGAGTAACAAGCACCAGTTCTTGGAAATCGAGACCCCTTTGCTGTTCAAATCTACGCCCGAGGGTGCAAGAGAGTTCTTGGTACCTACGCGGACCAAAGGCCTAGCATACGCACTCCCTCAGAGCCCGCAGCAGTACAAGCAGATTCTGATGGCCAGTGGTATTCCAAAGTACTTCCAGATCGCTCGTTGCTTCCGAGATGAGGACCTTAGGGCAGACAGACAGCCTGAATTCACCCAGGTTAGTTAATTTTACATTGCTTCAAGTATCTGCTGACAGTTGACAGCTTGATCTCGAAATGTCCTTTGCGGCTGGCGAGGACGTCCAGAAGTGTATTGAAGACCTCGTGAGGAGGCTGTGGGGTGAGCTACTCGATGTGAAGTTGCCGTCTGAGTTCCCGCGAATGTCTTATAACGATGCTATGGCGAAGTATGGCTCTGACAAGCCTGACATTCGCCTTGGAATGGAGGTGCGAAGTTCCCCAGTTCGTTTCTCCTTCACATGCTCACCATTGTAGATTTCGCAAATCAATTACCTGCTTCCTGTGGACCTGATCAGCAAGATTGGCCCTCTCACCGACCCTGCTGTCGATGTGACGAGGTTCCGCATCTCAGATGACCCTTCGGAGACGCGCAAGTTCGTCAACGAGTTTATGGAATCTCCAGATGCGGCACCGTTCATCAACAACCCTGACGGCCAGCCTGGCATCTTCATCTTCGACACGCGAAAGCCATTGCAAGGTCTACAGCCGTTCGGCTTCGAAGCGGCAGAGCGTCTCGATGATATGTACCAACTTGAAGATGGAGATCTCATAATCATCCAGGCCCGCAAGAACGAGCCCTTTTCAGGAGGCTCGACGCCAATTGGAAACTTGCGTTTGGCATTGCACAAAGCTGCGGTCGCTAAAGGCCTCGTTCCTGCACCAGAAGGCTTTGAGTTCCTCTGGATCATCGACTTCCCTCTGTTCTCGCCGAGCAGCGATACAGAGCCCGGACAGGGCGGCGCAGCTGGACTATCAGCAACCCACCATCCTTTCACAGCCCCAAAGACTGCAGAGGACGTGAGTCTGCTTTCTACCGATCCCGCTAGCGTTCGCGCAGAGCACTACGACATCGTCGTCAACGGCGTGGAGCTCGGCGGTGGCAGTAGACGTATTCACGATGCCCGAGTCCAGGAGTTCATCATGCGTGATGTATTGAAGATGAAAGAAGAACGTCTGCAGGACTTCAGGCACCTACTCGACGTTCTTCGAGCAGGATGTCCGCCGCACGCTGGCATCGCGCTGGGCTTCGACAGGCTCATCGCTGTAATGCTCGGGAAAGAGTCGGTCAGGGACGTCATTGCTTTCCCCAAGAGTGGCAAGGGAGAGGATCTACTCGTGAAGGCCCCGAATGTTGTGACGAAGGAACAGCTGGAAACATACCATTTGATGCTCAAGAACTGAATCAAGCGAGGGCTTCGTCGCCTCGCTTTCGATATCCTGTAATATATTTTGCTGTAGATTACTGTATTTTTTTTCTCCTGTAGCAGGATCACCGCCGAAGATTCTAGATGGCCAACCACCAGATTTATCTCCCTGCGTAGCCTCAAATACACCCAACTCCTGAATACTTCCTGTGGATTGTTTTTTTGTACCTCGCTATGCCGTAACTGACTATCGTGACATCATGTCCGCTTCTGCGCGCGGGCCGCTTAATTGATCTTCGCATTGGAGAAGTCCATCTCCGGGTGTTGGGCCTTGAACTTGGCCAGGATTTCCTCCTTCTTCTGCTCATCGCTGGTCGGCTTGCCCATCTCCTTCTGGCGCTGGTCCCACATCATCTTCTCAACCATGGCGCGCGTTTCGCCGTCCAGGTCGCTGAGCTTGCTGCTCTCGGGGGTAATTTTGGCCGTGTCGATCTTGGGCGCAGTCGTCACGACGTGCTCCCACCACTCCATCTTATTAACCTTGTCCAGGTGAATGGCGATCTCCTTGCCACCCGGGACCGTCTCCAGCGTCCAGGTGCTCTCGTCGGCGTGGATCGGCTTCGACAGGTCGCCCTAAATTTCGCGAGCGCCGACGTCAGCGGGGAGGGCGCGAAGGGGCGGGGTAAGCGAGAGCTCCTTACGTCGATGATGGGCTCTTGACCCTTGATGGCAACCTTGAGCTTGGTCTTCGTGATCACGACGTCGAGGTCGCGAGCTTTCATGTTGGCGGGGATGGTCGTGGTGATGTCGACATCCTGGATGGTTTGCTCCCACTTGTAAGGAAGCGTGGCCTGCTCGGCGGCCTCTTTGGCGCGGGCCTCGCGGTCCTTCTTCTCGCGCTCAGAAGGTGTGGGCGAGCTGGGGCGCGACATTGCTGGGGGCGTTTGCGTGGTGGGCTGGTTGGGTCGTGCAGCATGCAAAGGAGCTAACAGAGCGATATGAAGACCGCGCGCGCAAGGGTGCGCCCCAAATGGCCGGAGCCCGCGCCCGCCAGGCCGCTTGATGACGCTGCGCCGTGCCGCCGCCGACCCCGTCTGCCCAAATCTATGTTTACCACTGCCGCACCCAACACCCTATCCTAGGCCTCCCCGCCCGACTGCCGCCTACAGGCCCTCCGTAACCCCCTCTCCCATCCGACGCTGCGGCATGCGACGAGCGGGAAATGTCGAGCTCCTTTGAGAAGTCCGTGAAGGGAGCCACCAAGATCAAGGCAAGCCGCCCGCTCCTGCTCCTTGCGCCGCGCGCGCCCATGTCCCGCGAGCAGCCCAACGAGCAGCCGCTGACCGCACCACCGCCCACAGCTCGCTCCCCCTAAGAGCAAATATGTCGAGCACATCTTGGTCGCTACCCACGCCGGCGAGGCCGGTGTCGCCGAGGTCTTTCGCGCCATCCAGAACCGCCTGCGCGACTCCACCTGGACCATCGTCTTCAAGGCGCTCATTATCATACACCTGATGATCCGCGAGGGCGAGCCGGACGTAACCCTCAAGTTCCTCGCCCAGTCGCCCGCTCGCCGCCTGGCTATTAACAACTTCACTGAGGGTATGCGCCCGCTCTCCACTGCATCCGGCCACCTGGTGCGGCGCAGGCAGTGCTAACCCGCCGCGCAGTGCAGACCCAGGGCCACAACATCCGCACCTACACCGAGTACATTGTCGTGCGCGCGAAGAGCTTCGGCGCCACAAGGATAGACTATGTGCGCAACGGCGAGGGCCGGCTCAAGCGCCTGTCGGTTGACAAGGGCCTGTTGCGCGAGACGGAGCAAGTCCAGGATCAGATCCACGCCCTGCTGCAGTGCGACTTGTTGTCGCAAGAGCCCGAAAACGAAATCACCCTGACAGCCTTCCGGCTGCTGACAATGGACCTTCTTGCCCTCTTTCACGTCATGAACGAGGGCACCATCAACGTGCTCGGTCCGTATACCCTTGGCCCCCTGGAGCTAGGCCCGGCTGACCGGTCGCAGAGCACTACTTTGAGATGTCGCATACCGATGCCGAGCGCGCATTGAAGATCTACAGGATATTTTGCAGGCAGACCGATGCGGTGGTGCAGTATCTGTCCATTGCAAGGCTACACGAGCATTCCACCCGCCTTGAGATCCCCAAGATCAAACACGCCCCCACCAGCTTAGGCAACTCTCTCGAGGAGTACCTCAATGACAAGGATTTTGAAATTAATCGCCGGCAGTACCTTGCGCAGCAGGATGCGAAGAAGAATTCGAAGACCAATGGCTCCAGCAAACTGCTGGACAAGAAGGAAACTGCAAGGGCCGACACCGGCTTCCCGGAGTCGAAGCCAGCGCAGCTTGAAAGCAAGGGCCCGGCGCCAGACTTGATTGACTTCTTCGAATCCATTGAGCAGAACCAGCAGCCTATGGCCCAGCAGCCCCAAGGTTTCCAGCCGCCGCAGATCCAATTCCCGCAGCAGACCGGAATGATGCCGCAGCAGACAGGATTCGATCCGAACTTCCAAAGCAACCCGTTCGGACAACAGCAGCCTCCGCCGCCCCAGCAATTGCAGCCGAATTTCACTGGCGCAGGATTCGGGGGTTATGGGCCGCAGCAGTACGGGCAGCAGCCACCAGCGGTGCCACCAGTGCCACCGATACCGCAGAGCGCACCCTTCTTGCAGCCGTCGTTTACCGGACCTGCATCACAGGGATTGCAACCGCAAACCACCAACCCCTTCCGCGCCTCAATGCTCATGCAATCACAGCCGACCGGAGGAAATCCGTTCAGCGCCAGCAGCCCGAACAGGGCATCCACGAATCCTTTTGCGAAGAACTCACCGCAGAGTACTGGTGGTTTTGCGCCTTCTCTACCTGCAATCCAGTCCTCGCAATCCATGGACTTCTCCCAGCCGCCGCAGACCAGCCACAGCCCCGCACCACTGCAACCCGCGCCAACTGGCACCAATCCGTTCGCACGACCGCAGACGGCGCACGCTGGCGCCTCGCAGTCAATGCTTATGCCCACAGCCACCGGCAGCACGAATCCTTTCCGCCAGAGCGCGTTTGTCAACCAGCAAACGGGACAGGGTTGGCAAAGCAACCAAGGCACGATGGGCGGCTTGGAACAATTGGAGACGATTTCCGTCTTCCCGCGACCGGGTCAGCCCAACGGACAGCAGCCGCAGCAGACGGGATGGTCATCTTGAAGGAACAGAAAAAAAAATGCATGTGCGGGTTATTTCCACATTTTTCTTGTTCGGGAGGGACGGGGTTATTGAGCGGGGGCGTTTTTTGAGGGGTTTTGCATCGTCAATACTTCATTACTATATCACACGGAGAGAACCACGAAGTATTGTTTTGGTTTCACGGTTTTGCGGGCCTTGAAGCGGGGCCGAGGAGCTGACATGGACAAAAGAAAGGCTTCTTTTTCCCAGAAACGACATCGTGTTTGATGTAATCCTCATCCGTAAATGTTCTCTTTTTTTTCCTCCTTCAATTGGGTTAAGCCGTAATAAAGCTTATCACCTGCAACACTTAATCTTCTTCTTAGTGTCGATATACTCTTCCTTGTCGGAATATTTTCATTTCAGCTTGCGGTCGTTCTTTCTGCTTTCCTTTTGTATTCCTTTTCTTTTTTTCAACAATGTCTGTTGAGCGAGAGATTGCAAGACTGTGGTGGACCAGCTTTTACCAGGCATAGCCAGAGGGGACGGGGAAGGGGGAATAAGTGCGCTGTATTACACTTCTGACGGCCTGAAATAAGCGGATCATGGAATACGAGCGGCATCGCTGGTGCAGTGCTGTCGGTCGTGTCACACTAGGGCTGAGTCGGATGGTGCGGGTGTTGCGTGTTTTAGATTGCAGGTCGAGAGAGCGTTGTTGCGTACGCGTCGTTTCCGTGGTTGGGCTAGGGCTGCATGGCTTTGCTGTACGTTGTACGCGCCTTCGCTGCGTCACGCATCGAACAAGGCGGAACCAGCAGCGACATCGTCATCAGCACGGCGGCAATCGTTTAGCGGTCTGGAGAGGATGGCGTGTGCGTTTGGGAAAACATTACTGGAACGGATAGACCATCAATGCGAGCTTCGAACAATGCTCCCCAAATTACTTTTAGCGATCTGCGAGCTCCCACCTTCTCCCTTTTGTCTTTCGTCCGGCTGCAGCGGAGGGGGGTGGTGCCGGGGGCCGGAGTAAGGGTTAATAGTGATGCAAACGAAACAAACTTGGCTTGTGCTGATGATAAGATTAGATCAATCAGAGACTGGTCGAGGGCGTGGAAATATGACGAAGGCGGGGTGTGCGCGGCCCAAGAATATTCGCCCGCCGTCGCGCTTTGCCCAAGTTTTGAGCTTTCGCATATTCGCAACCTTGTTCCAAGCCAACCACAACCCCTTCTTTTCTCGAGCGTACATATTGCAGGAAGGATATATTCAAGATGTCTACCATCGGACCGCCTGGCGCGCAGCTCAATGCTGAGCAGGCCGACAACTTTGAGGATGTACGTCGTAGCCTGCAACCACTCGATTTCGTCATGCGATGGTGGTCGACTGACTGAGGCAAATGTAGATTGAGAAGCAGTTCGCCGTCAAGGGTACGCACGTCTACTCCCTCTGCTTTACCTAGCATCTCTCACCTATCCCACTGCGCCACCTATAAAAACCTCAACCCAACACCATAGCCGCGCGCCTCACAGGCAGCAATCAGAAGACACAATGCTAAGCACAGAAGCGCGACCGTGCGCGCGCGTGATGATACAGTGGTCCAACACATGACGACGTACTGGTCGATCCTCGAGCGCATGCGCGGCAGCAAGCTGCGGCTGACCAAGATCGACGACGAGATTTACGAGCACTTCAAGAAGGAGTTCCCGGACTTCGACCCGGCGGCGACGATCAACGAGGACGAGATGAAGAGCAAGGCGGGCAAGGAGAAGTGGCGCAACTTCATCATGGCCTACGAGAAGCGCATCGACGACTACAACTTCGGCACCATGCTGCGCGCCAGCCCGGCCACCGAGTATTCCGAGAAGGAGACCATCTTCGGTGAGTGCGGAGGAGAGAGGGACTTGATTGGCGGGGCTATGTGCGGTTTGCTGATGTTTGTTGTGTGTCTTTCCAGCGGTGAGGATGCAGTTCTATGCCGTCGAGATTACGAGGAACCGCGCTGGCCTAAACGACTGGATCTACGAGAAGGCGAACCCCGAGAAGGTGAAGGAGGAGGCTGAGGCGGCGGCGAAGAAGGAGTAAGCCATGCGCCGCATGGTGCTCATTTTTTCCGTACAGCTGTGAGCAGTCGCTACTTCGCCTCTCCAATACAGTAGCCCTATCCGGACTCAGGTATGTTAGTCCAGGCACAAGGAAGCGTCATGGAGTGAGCGGGGTGCACGATACTGTTAAGTGGTGGCGTGGTCTCTGGAGTGCTTGGATCCGTGAAATCCTCGCAGGATACCCTACGAGACGTAACTTTAGGTAGACACCGGAGACTCGGTGCCTAGAAAATTCGGCAATCCTTACCTTTGTTCTTGATGTCTTTGTTGTTGTTACATTGAAAGGCCAAACAATCTTGGCGTTACGATTGTTCCTTGGCCTCGCTCACCACCTGGGCTTTGGCCGCTTGCGAAATGTATTTTGCTGTTTGCTACTACTTATTCCATGCTTTAGGTCCATCCTTCAAGATCACCTTGGCGATAAAGCGCGCATCGTGTGTTGTGATCTTCCGGCGACACCGTCCAATATCCCCGTCCACACATGATGGCGGCAACGGCTGACCTTAGCGGACCGCTCCCGCCAGTAACGACCCAGGAAAAGTATGAAGAAAGTCATGACATCGACCGTCTCCCCGAACAAGAGCTGAATGTGGTTATCCCGGGAGAAGACGAAGCGCTGCGACAGACGCAATGGAAAGACCTCTTCAACTTCATGACTCGGAAGCACGCCCCACTGTTCACCCTCGCATTCTCCCTGTCCGTGATCTGCGGTCTAGCAGTGCCGGCAAATGCGTATCTGCTCGGAAAGGTGTTCGATGCATTCGCTAAGCAGGGAGCCGGGACAATGACAGGAGAAAAGCTCAGGAGCGAGGTCTCAAAGTACTGCGTCTATATTATCGCTCTTGCCGCAGGAAACTGGCTGATGAACACCTTCTACTTTACGACATGGATTCTCTTCGGAGAGACACAAGCCAGGAGTGCTCGAGAGCGGGTATTTGCGGCGCTACTCAAGAGAAACATGACCTGGTATGATCAAAGGAAGAACGGTGTTGCAGCAATGGTCCCACGACTACAGACGTAAGCCTCCAAATATACACCAAACATACTTCTCCGCTGACACAGCTACTTGCAGGCAAACGCGAGAGCTTCAGTTATCCCTGTCCCAGCCAATGGGTACCATCATCGAGCACCTGGCCACGGCATTCTTGTGTCTCGGGATGGCATTTTACTACTCCTGGCGCATCACGCTCGTGATCCTTTGCATCGTTCCCGTCTCCATCATTACCGTCATATTTCTCTCCATCCGTCTCCAGAAGAACATTGGCTATCAGATAGAGAGTCTACAGGAAGCGCTCAAGTATGCCATAGGCGCTATCAGATCCATTGAGACGGTCAAGAGTTTCAACGGGCAGGATCACGAGGCGTGGAAGTATACTCGTCTCGTACGACAGGCGGCAACCTTCTACATTCGCCAGGCCAACCTCAACTCGATACAGATGGGCGTCATGTCATTCGTCAGCTTTTCCATGTTTATCCAAGGCTTTTGGTACGGTAGCACGCTGCTTGACAAAGGCCAAACACCCGGAAAGGTACTAACTACATTTTGGGCCGCGCTCATGGCTTGTCAAGCTTTCATGTCAGTCATGCCACAGTTTCTGGTCATGGAAAAGGGTAGGGCTGCAGGCGCGAAGCTGAGAGCGGTCATGGTCCATGGGTCGAAGGGCCAGGAAGAAACAAGACCGGAGGACGGGCTAAAACCTGATCACTGCGCTGGAGACTTCGAGTTGAAGAACGTGAGTTCCCATCCCACCCCGCTCTCGTATGGTTTGTCGCTTATTGCTATCTCTCAGGTCTGCTTCTCCTACCCAATTCGTCCCAATGAACTCGCCCTCAACAATGCCTCCCTCTTCTTTGCCGCGGGAGAAACGACCTTTGTCATAGGCAAGTCTGGTTCCGGCAAGTCGACCATCGGACAGGCTCTCTGTCGCTTCTACCCCACCAAATCGGGCAGCATCACTCTCGATGGCAACGCACTCGAGGAGCTAGACATCGACTGGCTGCGGCGCAACATCACGCTGGTGGAGCAGAACAGCGTACTCTTCAACGGCACCATTTTTCGCAACATCACCTACGGGCGGCCCGACTTCGATCGCGTAACGCTGGATGAGGTGAAGGAGGCGGCCGAATTCGCACTGCTCAAGGAGACGGTGAACAACATGCCGAACACGTGGGACACTGAAGTGGGAGCGAGCGGGACATCGATGAGCGGCGGTCAGCGGCAGCGGATGGCGCTGGCGAGGGCACGCTTGCGGGATACACCGGTGCTGATATTGGACGAGTCAACCAGCGCACTTGACTATATCAATCGCACCCTTATCATGGAGGCGATTAGGGTCTGGCGGAAAGGACGGACGACCATCATCATCACGCACGACATCTCGCAGATCCAGCAGGATGACTACGTCTACATTCTTGAGAAGGGCAAAGTGGTGCAGGACGGATACAGGAAATCGATGGAGAAGGCCAAGAGCTCGCCGTTCCAAAAGTTCATTACCATCAAGGAAGAAGAGGAGGAAGACGAGGATGAGGAGAAAGGAGACACTTTCTCTGGTTCGAGTAGCCCCGACGCTCAAGTTCGGCCCAGACCCCACAGCATGCAGAGAACCAGCTCAAGGTACTCGGAGGAATCTTCCGACGATGAAGAGAGTAACCAGGACCCGCTGCAAACTTACCTCGATGCCGACGACTTCGTTGCGCCTCGCTTCGTGCCTAGCGTGTTTGTCGAGCAGCGTGTCGAGCCTGGCAACCGAAACTCGATGGTCCTCCCTCCAGCCATGGGTGCCAACTTTTGGCGTGTCCTCCCACCCTCAGCGGCATTCTCGTCTCCTGAACCCAAAGATGAACCCATGCCTGAGCAGTCGCCTTACTTCGACGTTCTGGAAGGCAAGAGGCGCTCCGGCTTCTACGGCTTTGACCACGGGATCTCAGAGACCCGCCCTATGTCCATGACGAAGCGGGACTACGAGATAGGCTTCGGGGTCATGGACGGCGCTGATAACAAACGCCAAAGTAGACGGATCTCCCGCTTTGAGGCGACCCCCCTTCAGGAGCAGCGTCGGCGCAGGATAACGATGATCAATACCATCGCCGGCACGCCGGGCCTGGTTCCTACTGAAGACCAGCATGAAATCGCAGCAGCAGCAACTCCCAAATCCCCTTTACATCGCATAGCCTCTCGCCTCCCTCTTATCGGCGGAAAGCAGAAGCGGAAAGAACAGGACGCGAATCTACTCACGTACAAGCAGATCCTGTCAACCGTCTGGCCACGCCTCACCTGGCCACAACGGGTCCTCCTTTTCATCGGCGGCGCCGCCTGTGTGACGCATGCGGTCGCGACACCCGTCTTCGCCTACATATTCAACAAGCTACTCGCCACCTTCTACCTTCCAGGGCCGGACCGCTCCCGCAAGGCCCTCGTCTACTCGCTTGCCATCCTGGGCATCTCAATCATCGACGCAACGGCGAACTACCTCTCGCACTTCATGCTGGAGTACACAGCGCAGATGTGGGTGCACGCAGTGCGCGAGAGCTCGATCCAAGCCATCCTGGCGCAACCACGCTCCTTCTTCGACGAGCCGGGCAACGGCGTCGAAAGCCTCTGCGAGGCGCTCGACTACTGCGGCGAAGAGATGCGCAACCTGGTAGGGCGATTCCTAGGCGCAGTGGCGGTCTCGGTGCTCATGATGGGCACAGCCATCGTGTGGTCGCTGGCGTCGGCGTGGAAGCTGTCACTGGTGGGACTAGCCGTGGCGCCCGTCTTCTACGCCATCACCGTCACCTTCAACCGCGTCAGCAGCCGGCAGGAGCACCTGCTCAACGAGGCTGACGACGTGGCAACAACCGTCCTCGGCCAGACGGTCGTCAACATCAAGACGGTGCGCGGCCTGACGCTCGAGGGCCCGCTGCGCCGGCAGTACCTGGCGGCCACGCGCGCCATCTTCTCGCGCGGCTGCAAGCGCGCCGCGGCGTGCGGCCTCTTCTACGGGCTGACGGACAGCATCGTCTTCTTCGCGACGGCGCTGCTCTTCTACTACGGCGCGGTGCTGGTGGCCGACGGCTCCTTCAGCACGCCCGCCGTGCTGCAAGTCTTCACCGAGCTGACCATGAGCATGACCAACGTCAACTCCATCGTCGCCATGATCCCACAAATGGGCTCCACACGCGATACCGCCACGCGGCTCCTCCGCCTAGCCACTCTCGACACCACCTCGCACGAGAGCACCGGCACCACGCGCATCCCCACCATCGGCGACATCACCCTGCACCACCTCGACTTCGCCTACCCCTCGCGGCCCACCCACCCCGTCCTCCGCGACCTCTCCTGCACCATCCGCGCCGGCACCTGCGCCGCCATCGTCGGCCTGTCCGGGTCGGGCAAATCGACCATCGCCGCCCTGCTCCTCAAGCTCTACCCCCCTCCAGACGGCCGCGCCGCCACACTCACACTGTCCGGCAGGGACGTCCGCCACCTGCACACGCCCACCCTGCGCGCCCTCGTCGCCGTCGTCAGCCAGACGCCGACCATCTTCCCTGCCTCTGTCCGCGACAACATCGTCTACGGCCTGCGCGCCGACGATCCGGGAACGAGCTGGCAGAACGTGCGCCAGGCGGCCGTGTCGGCGGGCATCGACGAGTTCGTCATGACGCTGCCGAATGGGTATGACACGGTTATTGGTGATGGCGGTATCGGGCTGAGCGGGGGGCAGGCGCAGCGCGTGGCGATTGCGCGCGCGCTGGCAAGAAGGCCGGACGTGCTGGTGCTGGATGAGGCGACGAGTGCGTTGGATGTGGAGAATGCGAGGGTCGTGAGGGAGACGATTAGGGGGTTGGTGAGGGGAAATAGGCGGGATATCGCGGCGGAGGAGGGAAGGAGCGGGAGTGGTGGGAGTAAGATTGGTGTGGGCATGACGGTGGTGATTATCACGCATGCGAGGGAGATGATGGAGATTGCGGATCAGGTCATCATGCTGGATCAGGGCCGGCTGGTCGAGGAGGGGACGTATGCGGAGTTGAGTAAGAGGAAGGGTGGGGAGTTTGCGCGGTTGCTGAGGGGTGGGTTGGAAGGGGAGGAGGAGAGGCCGTCGGCGGAGGAGGTGGAGAGGCTGGAGAAGAGGAGGCAGAGGAGGGAGAGGAGGGAGAGCAGGCGGATTTCGGAGTGGAGGTTCTCGGGTGTTGCGAGGAATCGGAGGAGCGGGCTCTGGTAGTGTTTGTTGGACGTTGGGTGGGCTGGTAGGGAAATTCTCAGGACACATTTCTGGTAACACTACTTTTAATCGCAGAGTAAGAGTCGCTAATTATGGAGATCAATTTGCATATCTCAGTGTGTCCACTTCTACTCCTCGGCCTTGCATCTAGGGTGAAAGTGCTACTATGAAATATTACACTTACCTACAGTTGTCCCGGACAATCCAACTGAAGATCAATACAGCTATACAAATCACAGGCTCACGGTACACCAGCTACCAAGGATACTCTCCTCCCTAGTTAGTAGATCTTGATACGATGATTCGCCGTGTAAGAAAAGTGAACATGAATATTGTTTTCCCCACCTTTGCATTCACAAAATGGGCTAATAAGACGCGACAGTACCGATCTGCCTCAGTCGAAGAATGCCTCACATCTTTCGAGGACAAGGGATAATTCGCTGCATCACTCAACCGGATCACAGCGCATCAAGCCATCGTAGAAATCATTATGACCTATCTCATACATCTTCCATAATCCATGAACAATCGTTTACTATATCATTAAAGAATTTCAGTTCGCAGCATAATGCGCGCGGTATTGGACTTAGCCTGTCTACCATATGGAAAGGTAAGTAATACAAGCACAATTTCATTTAAAGTTAGTTCTAATAGGAGCATCATTGCATTTGAGGAAGAGGGGACAATATGCGGGGAGCGGTTGGCTTCAAATTACATAGAAAGCATTGGACATTACTGAAGGTAAGCTAGACCTGATATGGCCACAGCCTTGTGCAAAATAAATAGGCATCTCGACGTCAGCCTTCTAGGCAGACATTGAAGCGAGCTTATCTTATGCTCGATGGCTGCCGCGCATGCGCCCCGCCCGCCCGGCCCCCAACTCCATCCTCCTCCGTTTGAACAACAGAATAGCCAGCCTTGTCCTCTCCTCGGTCAGAATCCCCCACCGGCTTGTCAGTTTTAACAACGCCAGCTCGGGCAGCCAACATGATGTCCATTTTGCCGCCTTCTCTAGTACAAAGAAGGTCATTGACGCAACTCAGGATGCAGAAACCGAACGCAGATAAGCACCTTGCGCAGACACAGGGCCTTAGAAGCGATCGGCTGAAGCGGAGAAATAGCGCATCAGGACTGATCCAGCGAGCACAATTTCGTACAGGCTGGCAACCGATTGTGTTCCCGAGGACCTATGAACCGGCTATCGTCGACTGGGGTACGGCCGACACTTTGATACCGGACACCGGGGGAAAAGTGCCGCAGAAATCCCCAGGCGGTAACTCGGACCATGATATCCCTGAGGGCTCATCATCACAAGATAATCATCAGTTAGAGAGCTTTGACTGTTACTTCTGTCATGAACCGATGGCTGCACAGCAACGGTATTCCACTAGATTTTCCCTTCTCAATTACCGCCATTTTTGGGTATATCACACAAAGCCGTCCCAGGAAGCGTGCGAAGATCTCTTCCACGGACCATGTCCTTCCTGCGAGCTTGCCGAATCAGCGGAACCGTCAAATCTATGCGACTTCTGCCGCCATCTGAGGCTCAGGCATCTGTTGTCTTGCACAGATGAGAGTTTTGTTATCTTCTTGTATTTTTCACAAACGCACTCAGTGGAAAAGTCGAATTGCTCCTTTTGCCACTTCGTTTTCAACTGTGGCAGAGGTCGCACGTTGTACTGGAAAGATTTAGTCGGGATCACACGCCTACCTCACGACATTCTTGACTGGGACTTCCAATCGGGAACCCCACCATATGAACCAGGGAATGACGCTTTTATACTGGCAGACAACAGTCAGATTACATCCGCCAAGGGGCCTGACTTAGGGAATCGCGACATCTCACTGTCAAGATGGATAGGAGAAAAAGAGTGGAGAGTTGCCAGAGGTTGGATTGATGAGTGCATTTCGAATCATTCAGAGTGTCGACAAAATCTTGCACACACAAGGGTACATCAATTTCGACTTATCGATGTTTGGAAAAGGTGTATCGGGGAAGCCTCTTTGGACGAAAGCTATGTTGCTCTCAGCTATGTCTGGGGATGCGAACGGAATCCCATCTGGCTACAAGCTACACAATCGTCTATAATGTCCTTGGAACAGAACGGGTCTCTGGATCCCACTAAGATGCCGCAAACGGTTGAAGATGCTATACAAGCATGCCGCATGCTTGGAGAGCAGTACCTCTGGGTAGACCAGTTGTGTATCATTCAGGATGATTGAGAGAACAAGCAACACCAAATTGATAGAATGGCTTCTATCTATTCGTCAGCTGAGTTTGTGATCGTAGATGGCGATGGAAGTAGCATGGGAGATGGCTTGGCAGGAGTAAGTAGGGAGCGAAAAGTGACCTCACAGGTCACCATTGACGGTATACGATACCACGGACTTCCTGAAGATGGAAAATATGCACGCCTGGATTCGACTTGGAGTTCTCGAGGATGGACATTTCAAGAAGCCGTACTGGCCCGGAAAAAGCTCTATTTCTCGGAAGGCCAGTTATTTTTCGAATGCCAACGTCATGATAAGTACGAAAGCCTTCTCACAAACGCATATCACATGGCTACTTACAGTACCTATCGCCGACTTTGGGCGCATGCCTTGAGCCTCCGGTCCATGAGCCTTCAACAGCTTCTGGTCTCGTATCGAAGGCGCCGCCTCACCCACGACTCAGACACCCGCAATGCATTCTCTGGGATACTCGAAGCTTTCGATGGCCTAGATAATTGCGTGTACGGACATCCATGTGCAGATTTCGACCGATGGCTGTTGTGGCATCCGAGCACCGGTGGGAGCAACAGACTGCAGGCTTCCGTTGAGGGGAGCATTTTCCCGACTTGGTCATGGTCCTCCATTACCGAAAATTTACTCTTCTGTGGCTTGAATCGTTTTATCTTCTGTGGCCCTTTCATATCATGGGAGTACAGTACGACAACCAGGTTTCGAGAAATCAGAGCAACGTCACCCAAAGGTCTTGTTGACCCGTGGCGTCAAGGCATAGCTATTGCCTGGATGACAGGGTGCATTGCATCTAAGTTCTCGGCTCGACCGATCACAGGAATGGGCTTCCCGGAATATGTCGAACACCTGTCCGGACGATGGCCGAGCTTTGAGGACTTCTGGAATGAAGCCTTCACGACAGACCCAGATCCTTTAAATGACACGCATGATATTCACCATCCCCTACCTCAAAGCCCAGAATGTGGCCTTGGACGGCTGTCAACGGTCGCTCAATGTGCCCGATTCGGGTTGGGCTTCTCTACCAGGGGCCACAAGACTCATCCTTATCTGGCAATAGTTCATCATAGACTCGGAAGGGTTGGTACCACTCTTCCGAGCGGTCCTCGAGTGAAGCTTGAGGTCTTCCCACAGATGTCATCAACCAGGACAACATACGAGTTCATTGCGCTTTCCCTCCATTGGGAGGACTATGGAAACAACTGGGCTTTTGAGCATGGGTCTGAAACAGGGCAGTATACGCATCGAGATTCCAATGGAAAGATTTATTCTTTCCCGCTCCAGGTGGCGGTGATGATGATTGGGAGAAGTGGGCCAATCGCTCATCGAATCGCCATCGGATTCATTGCCTTACACAAGTGGATCGAAGCCGAGCCGAAGTGGGAGAGGATCATCCTGGAGTAGAGTCTTGAGCGATTGAGTCAGCAATGCAGCGCGGTTAAGAGTATCCCAAAACGAGCCGTATGGGTATATGCTGCGGCAGCTGCTTGCCAACGTGGCTGATATGGTCGGGAGGTTTATGTAGGGGCACTGGGCCTCTAGAGTGCGCGAATATGGGAGCTTGTTTTTGTAGTGTGCTTGCAGAGTTTCTGCATTCTCTGAAGTAGAAATAGTGTGTAGAGTGCATACCGAACCTCCTTTTTCCTTGCTCAGTGCATCGGCCAATTCATCCAACAAAGTAGAAGGCTGTAATTGCAAAGAAATTCCATACTAGGTCCTAACACATGTATACTGGTACATTTAGCTACTATCGTATGGGTTCTGCCGTTACTGAATACAGGACAAACCGCTTTCCGCGTGGAACACCCGCTGTACAAAACCCAGAAAATATTACAAAGTACACCTTTAAGTCCCTCTTACACCAAATTCCAAACCACCATCTACTCTCCCTGAATCGACGCCAAACCTCGACGACTCTGAGAAATTATCGGTCTCAAAATCCAGTCCAAGGCTATTACAAACGCTTTCCGCCGCTATTACCGTACTGCTCCTCGCATCGCTTGCTGGGCCCATGCCACCCGTTCCGCCACTGCTGCCGACATCGTTGACAGTACACGCCTCGCTCTTAACATCTGTGCTGATCCTCGGTCTCTTCCCTTCCATCACAACGCCCTCTCCTACTTCCTCAGCAATATTATCACCAGCACCACCACCAACTCCTCCCCCTCCTCCTCTTGCATGGTCACCCGTCCCCACACTTCCACGCCCTCTCTGCGTCACAGTAACACCCAACCCACGCCCATCACCGCCGCTCCCATGTCTTGAACCCCGCACACCATTACCAGCACTATTCCCCCTGTCGCTATCATCCCCAAACATGCCGCCCGGCCCCCCATGCATCCCCATCTCCACATCCGCCACCGACGCCCCCCACCTCCCCCACAAACTCCACACCTTCCTCCTCGTCGACATGCGCCCAATCGTCCACGTCGACGCCTTCCGCACCACCGTCCCCCCCGGCCCCGCCGCCGCACTACTCGCCGCACCACCACTCGACACGGGCCCCCCAATCCTCGGCGAAACCTGGCTATGCTCCGCCGTACTCCACGCCCTCTCCCTCTGCCTCCGCTGCTGCTGTTCCTGCAACTGCTGCTGAAGCTGCAACTGCAACTGCTGCTGCTGTTGCAACTGCTGCATCGCCGGGAAACGAATCGTCGTCGACAGGCCGGGCGACTCGAAGGCGGTGTCGCGGTTGCGCGTGTCGGGGTTATTCGGGAAGATGGCGGGGAAATGGCGCGAGAGGAAGGGCTTGAGGATGGGGACGCAGGCGCAGATGATGCAGAAGGTCAGCTCGACCTGCGTCCAGATGGCGACGGGGGTCCAGTGCCAGGTCACGTCGCCGTAGCGGGGTTGGTGGAGGAGTTTCGAGATGGGGATGAGGCGGCAGATGCTGACGATGCAGGAGCTGTTGGGTTTTGTGGGTTAGTGGTGGGGCTTTGGGTACGAGGAGGTATTTTTGATGATGACAGGTGGATCTATGGGAAAAGAAGAATGATGACTAACGCTGAACCTAAAAGGAAGACGGTGGCCACTTGTGCTTTACGTTTTGGGCCGAGGTTGAGCGACCAGATTAGCGGTATGGGTAGGCTTAGGATGAGGAGGTCATCTAGATGGGTGAGACAATCGAGTCAGTATGGTGGATGATGTCCTGGCCGGTGCGCGATCAAATTGACGGGATAATTTGAACACGCAATTGCCCGAAAAGGGGCTCACTTACTAACGCAGTGGAAGATGGGGATTGCTATTAAGGTCTTAGTGCTAATACACGTCCGATGTTGTATGTGCAGGTCCCTGGGCGAGTCAGCACGAGGCCTGCAAGGTGCTTCGTTGTCTGGCTCTGCAGGGGAGAAGGGGGGTGGGTCAACATACCACTGCGCAGCAGGCGGGTCGCAGGCAAAAAAACTCAAGACGAGGGCTGTAAGGGTATGCGCGATCGTGTAGGTCATTACAAACCACCAGCGCTTGTAGAAGCGGTACACGTCGAATAAACGTCGGTACAACAACAGCAAAGACGTCTTGACAAAAAACATTGACGCTGTGTAAAATACTGCCGCCAGGACGCGGCCAAGGAGGTAATGCGGGGAGAAATCGTCAAGGCTGATATTCCAAACGTGTCGGCCAAGGCCGTATTTAAGCAGGACCTGGACGAGAGAATCAGTGACGGGTCTTCTAGAGACAGGGTATAGGCCTTAGGTAGAGGCAGGGTTAATGAATACCTCGAGGGTTGCAACAAGAAGCGCCCAAAACACCACAGCTAGAAGCAACGCGTCTGTGGAGGCGTTAGCGAGGATGCAGCCTGCGCCGGAAGAAACAGGAATCGGAGAGGTGAGGAAAGAAAAGACGAGAAGGGCCGCAGCCGCCGCCGACTGGCTGGCAAGAGGAATTGACGGAGAACCAAAACAAAAGACACAGGAAACGAAAAGGGCGGGCTCACAGTCATCGTAACCCAGTCCTCTCACAATATGCATGCGGGTATAGAAGCGCAATCCCACGGTCAAAATGACAAAAACGGCGCACACGACGTTCGAAGCGGTGATGCGGTAGGCGAGCGACGGCGAATCGACAAGCTCGCTGATCTGACCTTCGGGCGCTGTGCCAGCTGGCGTCGTGTTCCAGTCGACGTCTCCCGTCTGCGACATGGCCACCGACGGCGAGACGACAAACAACACTACTACCACCACCGGCGCCGCGGTCCGACTCTTCTTTCCCCTTTCCAAGGATGGGATGTATTACACTGCTGCCGCCACGTAGAGGACCGGGATGCAGCCAAGGATCAGGCTGAGGAGAAACGCTGCAAAGCATTCGCAAAGAGCGAGGCGGTCTGCTATTGGTGCATCCAAAATCCTGCTGGGTGGTGTGGCGCGAGAGGGTGAAAGGGGGCGTGTAGCAGGACAACAAAACCCACCCGGCCGACTGAAAAAATAACGTGCGAAGCGAACGATTGCCAGTTGGAAAGGATGAAGAAACGCAAAATTCCGCCTTTTCCCACGAGGAGTGTCTTTGCGTCGTGTGTGCTGGGATACGAAGTGGCGGGTTGTTGAAAATAGGCGGTGAACATCGATCGCCGTTGGCTAACGCCGTCGTCACCGTCCAATGGACTGCAGGATGGGCCGGATGATCGCTAGCGGTGCAGGAACGGAAAGGCGAGTAGCAGATCCTGTGCGGGTCCTCCAGGCAGCGAGCAAGTCTTTTAATTCGACCGTGGCTCCTGAGCGGCGCGGTATCATCAGCTGCCTGAATCCGAGTTTCATAGGGAAATGGCAGCGGTGGGGAAAACACCAGCAATGCGCGTGAAAGGAGGATTCGAGGCACGCGCTGCGGGAGATCGTCCGAGCTACTGTATCAGTAGTTGGGAACTGACGGGAACGATGGCGGAACTTTATTTAGTCTGTATTGCTGGATCGCGGCGTGCAATGGTCTTGCCAAGACGAGTATAGTCCCGGCTCCATGCAAACTAGGAGAAATATATCAGGAACAACAGGTATTTGACAACAGAAACAGGGCTATGACGCAGTAATGCTCCTGTTAGCTTTCCCGCCGGCCGAAGGGTGCAGAAGCGCCGGACGCAGATGCCGCTGGCTTACCTTTGATAGATCCGTATGCCCGCGGTGGAGTAGTGAGCGGGAGAGCCGTTGAGCTGAAACACTGAGACGCACCGAGCGCTGTGTGAAACATAATAAATACACGCACACGAAGCGGAAAGACAAGGCTGCAATTGGGCTGACTGGTTGATAAACCTCGCAACGGCCATCGTCAATCATCACCCCACGTCCAGGGTCTCTCGTTCGTCAATACAAGCATTGTCGACAGCGAAGCTGATGTAGGTTGCGTC
Source organism: Lasiodiplodia citricola (assembly GCA_023089105.1). Lineage (NCBI taxonomy): Eukaryota > Fungi > Ascomycota > Dothideomycetes > Botryosphaeriales > Botryosphaeriaceae > Lasiodiplodia > Lasiodiplodia citricola. Next base: position 442,824 of record JAJNLL010000012.1, on the reverse strand, counting down.
AAAATGCACCGGACGCCGGGATGGGCCATGGTTTCGTGTGCCGTGGCCAGACCCCTCGCGAGGTGGCACTGACTTAGGGGGCCGGTCAACCTTGGTACGTATGCAGTGGCTTGCTTAAGCTTCTCAAATCAGGAGACAGGGTGGGGTAAGAATCGAATGAAGATAGTCATTGCCGCCTGACACGGTCGTGGGCCGCCCGAGCCTTGGCCACGAGTATTCCTTCGCCAATCGGCACCTCTCCGCGGCGTCTTTGCGCCAGCGATATGAACACCCTCCCCTCAGCCGCAATTTTACTCGCGCATCGCCAGCCGTCTTCTGGTGGGGCCAACGGGCCCGTTATGCTTCTGGAAATTCCTAGTCATCACGCAAAACAAAATGTTCGTGGATCAATGCGGATATGACAATACGATCAAGAAAGGAGGTACGTCGAAGAACTCATCACTTAGGTAACACCAAGTTCAGACTACTCGGCATCCGATCTACGTCTACAGTTTTATATGCCTGTATGGTTGCAGTACAGCGCATGGCAGCCATGCTATTCCAAAATAAACACCGGGAAGAGAATGGCCGAATCGAAAGGGCTAAGCAGCCCCGATGTACGACATTGCAGGAGCTACGAGTGAGAGGTATCAGTAGAAAACCCAAAATAACATCCATCGTGAATCATGATCTCTTTACATCCAATGACACCAATTATTTCAACCGCGCCAAGCGAGGCCGGCTTCAATAAACTTCCCCTGTCGCCGGCGGCTCGCTCTTCAGTCCGCCTTCAGTATGCCAACAATAGCAAGCATCTAAGGCCTCGGCGCCGAGCTTCATTGAATGTACCGAGCGCAGGCGATTACGCTCTTCGTAGGACGGGCCCATTGCCATCAGAATGGCCCGACAGACCCCCCCTCGAGTCAAAACGCACCTTCGTTCGCGAACGCACCATTTTACTCTGTGGGCAGAGTGCGGCCCTGCACAACAAGAATGCTGGCCTTGACCTTCGACCTGACAGCCGTCTCAGCAACGACACCCAGGCACTTCTGCGCCTCGGCATCAATGTCGTCCCGTGGAACGTCCTTGACATTCTCCTTGGTGAATGCCGCGAACTGCGCAATGCTGCGTCCAAGAACAATGAGATCGCCGGCATTGCGCGGGTTCTGGCCAATTTCCGATTGTGCGCGCTCAATGGCGGCCGAGATGGGGCTAGTCGTTGTCACCGAGTCAAAGAGAACTGAATCTTGCAGCTCGCTTGGGACAGAGCTGCGCAGTGCCTGGAAGAAGGCACCATCCTTGTCGGCGCTGGGTGCAACCGTTGTTGTAGGTTGTTTGCTCGTTGCTGGAGAATCTGTTTCTACCGCTGGTGTGACTTCGGCAGTAGAGTCAAAGTAACCGTCAGGAGTCTCGAAGTGGACGATCGTTGCAGTAACATCAGGGTGCTCAGCAAGTTGAAGAACAAGACGGATTGCGGCCCGGTCATCGGCTCCACCAAAAAAGGGGAAGAAGATGTGGTGGGTCTTGTCGGCACTCGGGGCTATCGGGATATTCTTCTCCTGGCTGCTGCGAAGGCTGATATGACTGATCGAACGCTGCAACTTTTTCCGATCCTTCTTGCCGGAGCCACCAAAGTTCTCATTGATGAACACAGCGGTAACACTTGAGGTCTTGTTCAAGACGGAGGTGACGAAGTTGTTGTAGGTGCTTGCGTGAAGCTTGCGACGGACTGCGTCATTGGAAATGGCAACAAGCTCAGACATGTTTCCGGTCTCGCTCCAGGGGATGATGACAAGGTCCGAGGACATGTCAGAAGCGCGGGAAACCAATGTGTCTGAGAAAGAGTCCTCTTGTGTGACATCAACCTCTCCGGAGATTGCGAGATTGTTGAGATAACCAAAGGTCCTGAAAGTGTTCACCACAGGGTCGTGTATTCCGAACTCGTCAACCTCAGACACCTTCATGACTGAAGATTCACGATCGGTGAGCCCCAGCAAACGGATACCATGAGCCTTGACAGGCCTCTTCGTCACGGTCGATCCTTCCTGCTCATGAGACTCGGACGGCTTGGACGGGTGGATCTTGTTCTTGCCGCTGCTAGAGGTGGCACCGAACAGTGATACGAGGGGAAGCAATGCAGACATGCTGTCCAGACGAAGGTAAACAAGTAGGCTTTGGACCTTTGCACTCTCCAGCTTCTCGAACGAAACTGCGTCCGTGCTGTCTTCGCGGTGGCTGATGGCAGCACCCGTATCCCAGTCGATTTCGCCCCGCTTCCAGGCCTCAATCTTACGTTGGTAGTGAGGAGGATACAGCCAAGACGTGAGGGGGGTTGTGACGAATGTCGTGATCAAGGCCATGACGACGAAGATGGTGAAAGTACGCTGGCTGAGGATTTTGGCTTGCAATCCGATATTCTAAGCGTAATTAGCCGAGCGAAGCTTAAGCTTGTTGCAAGCTTAACTTACCAAGACAATGAGTTCGACCAAGCCCTTGCAACTCATGAGGGCACCAATGGTAAAGCTCTCTCTCCAAACAAGGCCACAGGCGCGCGCTGCTCCAGAGGCGCCGAGGAACTTTCCGAAAAAGGCGACGCAAACGACACCAATGACATAAGCCCATGTCATTCCCGTGTTGAGCAGACCCAAATTGGTGTTGAGACCAGACAGAGCAAAGTAGAGAGGAAGGAAGACAGCGCCAACGATATCCTCAATCTTCTCAGTCAATTTGATGGCAAAACCTCCCTCGTGGGGGCAGATCAGGCCAATGATGAAGGCTCCGAAAATAGGATGAATACCGATAACGCCAGTGAAGAAGGCCGAGGTGAGGGTCAAAAGCATGGTCAAAGCAATCATTCCCTGGCTGGGCCCATCCTGAAGAGCGCGGGACTTGCGCAGGACCCACCAGAATGCAGGCTTGACCGCGTACCACACAAAGAGCACGTAGCCGACAGCGACTAGTAGGACCCAGAGGGCGGTTATGCCACTACCTGCATTGACGAGCGCAACGCAAAGAGCAAGGAGAATCCAACCTGTTCAAATTGGGTTAGCTGCATGAAACGGTGCCTGAAAGTCCCCGCAATCTCCCCGCAAGTGTGCGACCTACCGACAACGTCGTTTCCAACACCAGCCGAGAGCACAATAACACCGACCGGAGTGGTGAGCAGCTTCAGCTCAGTCAGGATTCTGCACAGAACCGGAAAAGCCTAGAAGCTCGTGTCAGCCTCGCCACCTTCCCTCCGCTAAAAGCCAAGCGTACCGTAATTGCCATGGCAACACCAATGAAGAGCAAGTACACGCCGAAATTAATCGGCACCGTGCCCCCTTCGCCGTGGAATTCATTGTACAGGCCGTAGGAGATAGCAGCGCCCAGGCCGAAGGGAAGGGCCATGCCCGCCACGCCCACGCTTGCCGCAATCTTCCAGTTGCTGAGGAGGAAGCGAAGATCAACCTCGAGACCAACCAGGAACAAAAATAGCACAAGACCCAAATTGGCTACGAGTGTCAGGGCAGGCATTGACGCCGTGGGGAATATCGTCTCGGTAAAGTGGGGTATTTGGCCCATGACCGACGGACCCAGCAGGATGCCGCCGATGACTTCGGCAATGACGCGGGGCTGGCGTAGCTTCTGCAGAGGATAGTGGAGAGCACGGCAGAAAGTAATGATGATGCCGGCCTGCACAGAGTCAGCCTTGAGAGGCGCATACGAGAGGTGGGGAGGGTACCTGAATGATGAACAGGATAATCGGATCCTTGGGGTTGTAGTGGGTCGGATTGTTGCCCTCGAGGATACCCGCCTGCTCGGGAACCTTGGTGGAGCTCGTGGCCGTGGCCGTGGCCGAGCTGCTGGTGACGGACGACATGGTTGCTCCTCGTTCCTGGGGTTTGGGTAGAAGAGGGAGAACCCAGGTCAGAGGTTGGAGTCCGGAGGCCGGCGCGCGACGCGTGTGTATATGTAGGTCGCGGGAATCAAGGCGGCGCGGGATGTTCTCGAATCGTAGGTTTAATTCAGGCGCACCAGCCGAGAGGCGCACTCCGTTTCGAGATGGAGAGCGTGATCTGACGGGCTGACGCGGTGACGGAGGGCAAGCCAAGCCCAGAAGCTAGGCGTCCGCTTGGGGCCTGGGCGGGTCGGCCTCCGGTGCACCATCTTGGCCTGTGTGGAGAGCGAAGCAATTGGCTGACTCGAGACAAAGGGCCAAGCCACCCGGGTCAGCGTGGTCCATCTGACTTGGGCAGAAGCAATGGTGGTGAAAGAATGGAAGAAAGGGCATAGGCACGGTGCTGTTTGCGACTGCCGCGGCGTCCGGGGAGCCGGGAGCTCCCTTGCACGAGCTGCCATTGTGTCTGGCCCGCCGCTTTCACAAGCCTCTCACAAAAAAACGCGACTCACCGCTTACCGAGCTCGAGCCCCACGCCCCGCGTTTTTTCTGGCGTTGCACACATCACTGCCCTGTCGAGCAATCTCCTAGCGCCGTTGAACGGCTCTGTCTTATCTCTCTAATTTCGTGCAGATCTCTAGCGGCTGCCGCTAGCGCCTTCGGCTGTTGTTTCTTCTTTGGCGGCCGTGCCTGCCTGCGCTTGCCGCAGACGCCTGCGCAACACCAACATCCGCCACACAGCTACGCTCGCTCCTGCAAACACCAGCGCGTTCAGAATGACCATCGCCCAGAGCGCCCGCGCCGCCACGCCCGAGCCAAGCCCGCCTCCAGATGCACCGCTGGCCCACGCATCCTCACCGCTCGCACTTCCGCCATCGTCCCTGTTACTAACGCCCCCCGGCCTGAGCTGGCATCAGGCGGAGGCATGAGAAGCTGGGCTGGGCGGCGCATCGCCAGAATCCCAGTTTTGTGGCGTGGTGCCAAGTACGAACGCCATCTCTCCACCCTCCGCGAACACGTCTTCCCATGTGACCCACGACTTGTCCCATGCCTCACCGTTTACCGTCAAGCTCTGCACGTAGTAGGCGCCCTGCGCGCGCTGCGTCGCCGCATCCACGTTGGATGTGATGTTGAGGGATTTGCCGTCGCCCAGCGAGATCGTCAGCTGCTCAACCCACGGGCTGCCCACCAAGAAGGTTGTCTGCCCGGTCACGGGGTAAAGGCCGATCATGTTCCAGAGGATCCAGCTCTGCATCGCACCCGCGTCGCTGTTGCCCGGGATTCCACCCCGCCCCGCGTTGTAGCTGTTGTATCCGGTCGTGCGGATCTGCCGGACCGTGAGATCCTGTCGGCCCGCGTAGTTGTAAAGGTACGGCGTCGTGAAGCTCGGTTCGTTCCCCGGGTTGTACAGCTTCTGCGAGAAGAACGCGTCCAAGCGCTTGACGAACGTGCTTGAGCCTCCCGCCCGGCTTATCAGGTTATCCATGTCGTGGATCGCATTGAAGCTGTACGTGTACGGATTGTCCTCATAGTACGGAGACGCCCAGTAGCAGTCACCACACGAGAGGGGATCTTGCTCCACGAACGTCCCATCGGCGTTGCGCGGGACAACGAAGCCACTGAACCCCAGCGCCGTAGCGTTGGAGTTCCAGTGGTTTCGCCAATTGCGGGATCTGCGGACATACTTCGTGGCGTCGTCATCCCGGCCTAATCCGCAAGCCACTTGGTAGAGGCCAAAGTCATTCGCCGAGTACTCCACCGCTCTAGACACAGCTCGTGAATACGTCGGCGTGATCCATCCGTAATGGAGCCAATCTGGCAGCGCTCCCCTCCCCTCCTTCGTCGACGACACGTCTGGCGCCGTCGACGGATCGTTGCTATTCGCTGGCACCTTCTCCGCATCGGTGAGCATCGCAGCTTCAGCGCTGTTAGTAGTTTCTTGCGGGGATAGCTTTGATCTGGCTTACCGTAGCCAGCCTCCCAGTTGATGGCCCCTCTTACGCCCTTCACGTACGCATCAGCGAGAACATTGTCAGCGTTGGTCCCGCCTTGGACACGACCGTTCCAATTCGATGATCGCGCATCAGGCATGAAGCCGTCATTTCTCCAGATGTCAATGAACGAGCGAATCTGTTCCTCGTATGCCTCTGGCTGAAGGACATGCATCAACGGCGTCGTGCAGCGGAACAAGTCCCAGAGCGTGAACCCTACAACTCTTGTTAGCTCTGGATTGAGCAATGCTGGAAATTTGGCTCACAGTCGTCGTAGTACGGCTCATCAGATTCCCACAAGGGATTCTCTCCAGTGCGATTGGACGGGATCAGATGCATCCCGTACAAGCTTGAGTACAACTGCGTCAGGAACTCTGGATCCGTCTCTGTCGTTGTGACCTTCGAGAAGACCTTGCTGTTCCATGTCTCCTTAGAGGCAGCGACCAGAGACTCCAAAGTGGTATCAGACGGCAATTCATCGTCCAAGAACTGACAAGCTTTCTCCGACGAGATGAACGAAATGCCAACTGTCGACTGGACAGCAGTTTCGTCAAACGCAAAAACGCCTCCCAAACGCTCAGAACCGGATACAGACGACTCCTTCCCGTACTGGTCAAGAGTGGTCCCGCTTCCCGAAAACGTCTTGCTACTCGTCGCTGTAGTGTTGAATCTGCCACAAAAATAAATGTCCCAGTTTGGTGCTGAGAAGTTCAAATCAGCCGGTGTTGGAAATCATTCAATCCACAGCACTCACCGAGATTCCAGCCATTATTATACGTCCCTTTCCCCTCGTAATGCCCATCATCAAAAATCTCAAACTCTCCACCCGCATACTCCTGCCCCCACCCCATCCCCCTGAACGACGGCAGCACATGCGACACATCCACCACCACCGCCGCCGACGCATTCGTGCCACCATCGGGGAACGTGTACCGATACAAACCGGCATGGTTCGTCCCGGCCAGCTCGACCGTAACGCCGTTTGCCAGGCTCGCGCGGTAGTAGCCGACCTCGGCGTCGTCCATCTCAGCGCGCGCAACGCCGAGGTCAGCAAGGGGGTTGATTGGCACGGATGAAGAGCTGCCAGCAGCAACGACGGGCAGCTGGGAGACGACTCCGTATTTCGGCGCGCCGCCCGTGCCGCTCTCGTGGAGCATGCTGAAGCCCGTCACGTTGCCCGTTGGCAGGTAGCCCGAGTAGGCGTCGGTGGTGCCGGACGAGACGTCGATGCCGAGCTTGACCACGGAGAAGGGTGCTGTTGCCGTGCATGAGCAAGGAGCCTGCAAGAGAGACTATGGGGCAGTTTACCTGGAACGACGCCGGGGAAGACGTTGCCGCCATTTTCGGTGCCGTGGCTGGATGGACTTGTTAGCGGATTCTGCTTCGGACGAGAACAGCCCTCATGCTTCGGTACGAAGCCACAGGGAACTTACAATGGATCGACATATTGTGTATAATCAGTTGCCTGCGCCAGCACTGCACCACCAATCTCGTGGACCACCAACACCAGCGCCAAGGATGAAACAACACTAGTCATAGCGATGCTAAGACTATTAAATGGGTATCAATAAAAAGATTAAGAAGAATGAAAAGAAGGTTGTAAGAAAAGCCGTTCGTCAAAGAACCGGGGAGAATCGCGATTTCCAGAAGCGGAACCACAAAGCAAGCGCTGAGGAGGGTGTGTCTATGAAGTGGCTGCCCTTTCCATGGCAGCTTTAGGTGGCGATGAAATAAACAATCAGCGGGAAGTCCAAGAGATGTGCAGATTCTGAGAGCTTTTCTTCCCCAGCTGATATCGACACTGTTTTTCTCTTATAGACCAGCACACCCACCTCCACACTCTTGCACATCACAAGTGGGGCGCACGCGAACAAGCGGGGAGTCTTCAAAGAGTGGACATGATTTTGAGCACGGTGTTCAAAGAGATGCCACGATAGGGTGGCTGCCGGATGCTGGTCAGCCGAGTGGTGGAGGGATTGTTGAGCAAAGCGCGTGAGCGTATCAGGAGCGTGAGAGAGGAAGCGTGCCGGTACACGCAGTCGCCATAAGGGGGCGCAACGGGAGCGGGAAAACGGCCCTGGTAGCACATGGCCCCCATCGATAGTGCTGCATCGGTCCAGGGCTGCACGGTCGGATAGGAGCGCTAGCGGAATGGGCAAGTCGCTGCATGGTCCAGCATACTAATTTGGCTCATGGCTGAGAGACATGATTGCTATTTGTACAGAACGAAGAAGCTTTATATCTTCTCTGATGGCGCACTGAGGTATTCCGAGCTAACGGAATGGCGGTTCTCGAGGGGTACATAAAATGGGTTCATCGCACAAGCAAGAGGAAGAGGATACACGGCGACTGGAGTTGTTGGGACGATCACTTCCCCACACGACAATATACTCTCGCACGCTTCGCAACCGACGCATCTGATTGGTGTGTTCCTAACATTGCGCTCCTTCGGTGAATCCAACAGCTCGGTGCTATTAATTTATTCCAGCAGCCGCTTGTGTTCCATCTCTACTGCACATGTGCGAGCTTCCACCGCTCAATAGTCTGTTATCATGTCTCTTACGCAACGAATCAAAGCTGGTTGATTGCTCACGCATCTGATCTAGGTCATGAAATAGCGCCTTGCTGCCACCTGCCGATGTCATAGATGTCAGCGCCTTGCTGATCATGATGCCACGACCGACGAGCCTCAACGCCTCAAAACTTAGTCCTTTCCGACTTCATAACCACCTGCTGCATCCTGCCGCCTGTGACCACTTAAATGAAACCTAGTTGCGAGAACAAACTCTACAACGTAGCTGCGTCGTGATCATGTTGGTATTCTCAGCAAACTTTCAGCGTGTCCTCACGCAGTACCGACTTACTTACTCTAGGTCAACAACCGGTGCGAGGCTTACCGTCTCAGACGCACGCGAGGATTTTCAGAGACAACCCGTCGCCCGGTTAACAGTACGGCAAGTCTCATGGCTTCATCGCGTGGCTGGTCATTTTCGTTGCCGAGACATGTGCGCTGTGTTGTGCGACCCCGCGTGCTTCTACCGGCTAGTCGCATATATCCGCGTCCGCACCGAGTCTACTGCTGCGGCTGAATTCTCTTTCGATCGGCTTCCGGCCGCGTCTGGTTGATTTTCTTGTCCTCTTGGTCTTGGAATTGTAAGGCTTTTTGACCAGATAAGCTCGTCATTCGCACTTCCTCACCGGACGCGATTTCTCCACGGATAGCAACAACTGCTACCTCATGATTGCAGTCGAAGCGTTGGTCAGTCTACAAAAGCTGTAAAACACTCCGCTCAAGAATCTAAGAGCCATGTGGGCAAACACGATAGCGTCGTGTTCATCAATCCTCGGCTCGATACCGACGGGTATGTTTGGCGTGGGAGGTACTCGGCATAGAACCAACCATCTAAATGTAGGCATCTGTTTGCTGCCTACAAGGATTCGCAATATTGCTCCTGACGGTATCACAGCTGCGAGTCATCCGTGTGGAGCTGATGCTCAGCTGTTTCAGAAATTCCGAGGCGATGGTCAGTTAAATCGATTGCCCAGGTTACCAAGATCTGCTGACTTCCAACCAAGCTCACATGACGACAAGGACGCAGGAACGGCTTCCTAGGCTAAATTGCATCCTTCCCGGCGAGCCTACCAAGTAAGCTTGAATGGTTCCGATTATCAAATGCCGGCACTGCGGCAAGATCCGAGTGGATCGTTGGGTGCAAGAGTTGGCGCGGTCGCAACCACAAAGTCATGGATATTCAACCCGTTCGCGGAAGTCCCCCTAGAAATTGCTCTGCATACAAACACGCCACGCCAACAGACATCTTGAAGCCTTAGATACAAGGCAACCAAAAAGAAAAAGAAAGAGAAATGGGAAAACAAAAACCTCAACCTCCGTCCATCACCTACTCATTCAATCCCCCTTTCACAACCGCCTACTCCCCACAGGGCTCCCGCCGTAGCTGCTACCCGCCTCGCTGCTGTCGCGGCGGTGGTAACTGTTGGCATCGCTCTTGCGGCGCAGCTCCTGGCCCCAGCCGTCGAGGTTGACGACGACGGGCGACCGCCCGCCGCGGGTGATGACCCAGACGACGTCGTTGTCGCTGTCGTTGATCTCCTGGTGCTGTGCGAAGGCAGGGATGAGCGCGAAGTCACCGGGACCCAGCTCTTGCCGCGTGCGCCCGTTGTCGCTGACGATGCTGCCGTGGCCGCTGACGGCGTAGATGATTGTGTCTGTTGGTTGAGTGTTAGTTGTGGGGAGGTGGAAGGGTAGGAGATGGGGGATGAGGGAGGGGAGGAGGATCGGGATAGACGGACCTTCGTTGCCGTGGTGGTGGACGGCTGAGGTGGTGTGTGGTTTGGCTACCATGACTGTGTGGGTGGGTTAGCGGACGGATGCGGCGTTGGGTACTGGTGGTAACAACGCACCCGTGCCGCATATCTGGTCGGACATGTCTGCGATGGCGTTCATCCGGATCATTCCTTCTGTCTGCGCACCGCTGGTCTTGAGGTTTTCACCCTTGACTACCTTGACTGCGCCGCCGAGCACCATTGTGGCAGTGGAAAAGATGGTATTGCTTTAGGGGGGAAAGAGGTGGTGAATGTTTCCAAAGAAGAGAGACGGCTTTTTAATATTCAAATGTAAACAATTGAAAGAGCACGCGAGCAGAATGTCAACTTCAAACCAACAGAACGTGAGGGCAGCGGGGCCTTAAGAGGAGAGCCGTCGTCTCCTCACGCAGCTAGCCATGTCAGCAAGATGCAAGGCCCACTCATCAGGGTCTAACCATCACCGACTTCCTCTTGCGCGAATGCCTGCTCGTCCCTCGCCCGCACACCCGCGCGTTCTCCTTCCCCACATAAGATCGCGTGCCATGAACGTCATTCCCGCCGTCGGATCCCTGCCAGCATCGGAGCAAAACGGGGCCACAGGCGGTGCGGAAAGCCACTTGCAGAAGCCGTGATTGGACGGCGGGAGACGGCGCGTTCTGGAAGATTGGCGGATTGGGTAGCTTGAGCACCGTCCTTTGCGAGCTTGTTTCTTCTTGGACTCTCATGCACCCCGCACTTCTTCCGCTGCACTCTGATAACCTAAACGCACATGTCAAATTGCTGAAACCTCCATTTCCGCTTCACCGGAAAGCCGGTCCCGCCCTTTACGGCCCTATTGTTTCCGATTCCCCTCTATTTAAGGCTTTCCGATGTCGGTATCAGGAGATGGCCCGCCTTGCATATCAAGTGGTGGTGTAGCGATTCGAGTGATCCGCGTAAGCGCTCGGAAGGGTTGGCCATGCACAAAACAGAATACGGAATACGAAACCGCCTGTGGGAGAATGTAGAAGGGACTTTTGTCGTTTTTGAGTATCATTTTGGAAGCGAATCCCCGCGTCCTCTGCCACCATTTTCAAACCACGTTCTGTCAGGAAAGCTAAACCCCATACACCTCCAACTCACCCACACTCCAGCGCATTTCAGCTCGAAAGGAATGATGAACTTCAGATCGTCGCCCCAATTGTCTTCTCGTGTTCGATCTGCTTCGGGTCAACAATCACGATGCCCTTACCCGCCATCTTTCCACTTCGCACCAGCTCCAACAGCTTCGGAATCTCGTTCAAGCCCTGAACCGGATTCGTCTTGACGGAGATGCCATTCTCCGACACCACCTTCATCATCTCGCGCGCTTCCTCCGGCGAGGAAATAAGCGAGCCGTGAATCTTGATGTCGCGGAAGATGAGTTCATGGAACGGTATGGCGACCTCATCCGGCTATACGACAGTGAGCTGACGTCCGTCCCAGACCACACATCTCCACGCCCAACATCTCAGCACTCACCTGCGCAATCTGCACCATCAACCCATGCACCTTCGTCACCGCGCACGCCAACGCCGCCGCACCCTGCGCATCCGCAAGCGTCACCGTCGCGTCCGCGCCCCCACCACCCGTCACCCTCCGCACCTCCTCCACGACCCTTTCCTTCCCCACCCGCGCATCCACCACCACATCCGCGCCCGCCTCCCTCGCCAGCGCCAACCCCTCATCACGCGCATCAATCCCGACAACACGCAGGCCCCTTGCCTTCGCAAACTGCACCCCCAAATGCCCGAGCCCGCCGCCCGCACCCACGAGACAGAGCCACTCGCCCGCGCTCAACCCCGCCGCCGCCGTCACCCCGCGGTAGATAGTGCAGCCCGCGCACGCCAACGGCGCCGCCGTCGCGAAAGTGACGTTGTCGGGCAAGCGCACGGCGTTGCGGGCGTCGACGCGGGCGTACTGGGCGAAGGCGCCGTGCGTGTGCACGCCGATGGCGCCGGCGCTGCGGGCGCAGTACTGCGGCTGGCCCGCCGCGCAGTCGGCGCAGGCGCCGCAGTGGTGCAGGTAGAGGCCGCACATGATGCGCGTGCCGGGCGGGAAGGCGGCTGCGGAGGGGGAGGGGAAGGAGCTGTGCAGCGCGACGGTGCCGGCGCCTTCGTGCGAGGCGGTGCAGGGGAGGGGTGGCGTGTAGGTGCCGGCTGCGACCATTGAGTCGGTGTGGCAGAGGGAGGCGACGGCGATTTTGACGAGGAGGTCGTGTGGGCCGAGGTCGTGCTTGGGGACGGGGATTTGGTGGATTTTGTAGGGCTGGTTGAACTGGAGGGGGGATTAGCATTGGGGGAGTGGGTTGGGTCTGGAGATGATACCTCGACTACCTGGCATGCGAGCATGCTGTCAGGGATTGCTTCGGTGCTCATTGTGATTGAGAGGCGAGTCAATTGTTTAACTTTTGGCGGTTAGAGTTGGGTTGGTGCGGAGCTCCAGCGGTTCCAATGGCTCAGCTTTTATCTTCGAACAAAGAGACGAGTCGGTTTCTCTGCGTTGCACAAAATGAGGAGATGTTGTGATATCTCGCAGCAAACTCTTGAAGCGCGTTTGTGCATGCATGAGCTGAAGAGAGACCCACCTCGCGACGTCCCGCAAAAAGCAATGACAGAAGTGATACAGGAAGATAGCAGGCAGCCTTCTCAGACAGTAGAAATCTTGAGAAGATCAAATCCAGGGCATGCAATTGCAGATACAATTGCACCTCGTGCTTCGCGTCTCTCGTCTACCCCTCATATGTAGATGCTACGTCATGGTGATAGTTTATCGCCGGTCTCAATCCTTGAGCCACAGACGGGCCGTTGTAGGTGGAAGTCGTTGGGCCGAATGTTGCATGGTCTACGATGGACCTGAAAAAAAAGGAAAATATCCATGGAAATTGCTGCGAATTATGAAGTAGGAGATATTGGAAGGAAGACATAAGGCTTGAAAATGCTGCAGGGGAGATACAGATAAGGCAAAGGTTGCATGTTCCTAGATTACTCTCGGGAGAATTTCCCGTTCAGCTCCCACGTTTGGTCGCTGTGGCCAACGGACAAAATATACGCAGGGCTGACATGGATGCTTCGACAAGTTAGTGTTCCTTATGAGCTTACGGATGTCTCTGGTTTGTGTGCGCTGAGGGATATCTTTCGCGCAGTTGTAGGGCCTCATCAGGCAGCATATACTCAGACGGCAAGCAGGCCGGTTAATAAGGATTATTGGTCAAGTCGCACAGTGGTCCGCGAGGATGCATTGTTTCGGGGAGAGGGCCGCCGCCATGGCAGCCGTGGCCCCATGAGGAGAGCATCGTCCGAAAGCGTCGGTACCCCAGAAAAGCCGTGGATCCCGGCCGGCCGGCCAGCCGCGGCGCAGGCACTTGAGGAATGCCGCAACCAAAAGCGTCGCGAAGCGTGGGCACAGCTGACGGCGGATGAGATGAGCTCGGCGTGGTCGTACATAATGCGGCGGTGCTGATTCGGCAGGCGGCGTGCACGTGCCGCGAGTGACGCAAGGCACAGCTGAACCTCGGCATGTGCGACCCCGGACGGGGCGGCCGCTGACCTCTCCGCCAGCATTGCCGTCTCCTCTGGTTGGCTCGCCGCACGTCACGAGCACCGCTACCTGCGGCTCCCCCAGATTCAGGCGTGTCCGGGGTACGTGGGCGCCCGTCTGCCGCTGTCCGCTGACATGTGAAAGGACGACTTGGGCGTTCCAAAGGCCGAGAGCACTCGCTATTAATCCGCTCCACCCTTCTTTATCACTACGTCCGTAGCCCGAACCTCACCGCTCCGTCCATCCTTCTCTGCTTCCCTTAGTCCATCCACCATCTCAAAATGTCGGGAACGTTTTCTAAGGCCGATGTGGCTGAGCGCAGCAAGCCCGATAACCTGTGGATTATCGTCGACGAAGATGTCTACGACCTGACAAAGTTCCAGGACGAGCATCCCGGCGGCAAGAAGAGTGCGTGGCTCCATCATGTGATGGTTCCCCTAAAGCTAACTCTCCCCCGCAGTCCTCCAGCGTGTTGCCGGCAAGGATGCTTCGAAGCAGTTCTGGAAATACCACAATGAGGGCATCCTGAAGAAGTACCAGAAGCAGCTTCAGGTCGGCTCGCTCGACAGCAAGCCCAAGCCTGCTGCTGCTGCTGCTCCTCCCTCTCCGCCGAAGACGCCCAAGGCGGCACCGAAGGCCGAATCCGGCACCGTGTCTGCCGTTCCCCAGGAGGACTTCGAGCCCCTCGATCAGTTTGGTGACTTGATTCCGTTCGCCGACCCGTCCTGGTACCAGACTGTAAGTAGCCGCGACACTGCAGGAAGAACGTGGTCTGACATTTGCCCATAGTACCACTCCCCCTACTTCAACCAGACGCACGCCGATCTCCGCGCTGAAATCCGCGAATGGGTCGACAACGAGATTATCCCGAATGTCACCGAGTGGGATGAGGCTAAGAAGGTGCCGGATGAGATATACAAGGCCATGGGCGAGAGGGGTTATCTTGCGGGTCTTCTTGGTCTCCACGAATGGCCCAAGCACCTTACGGATAAGCGCGTGGCAAGCGTGGAGCCGGAGAAGTGGGATCTCTTCCACGAGATGCTGCTGACCGACGAGCTGTCGCGCTCTGGAAGCGGTGGTTTCGTGTGGAACGTCATTGGCGGTTACGGTATCGGTTGCCCGCCTGTCGTCAAGCACGGCAAGAAGGAGCTGGTCAACAGGATTCTGCCCGGCATCCTGAGCGGTGACAAGCGTATTTGCTTGGCTATCACCGAGCCCGGTAAGCTTATTTTTAAATTTCCTTCACATTTCAAAGGCTAACGGATAGCAGATGCCGGTAGTGATGTCGCGAACCTGACCTGCGAGGCCAAGCTCTCGGAGGACGGCAAGCACTACATCGTGAACGGCGAGAAGAAGTGGATCACCAACGGTATCTGGTGTGACTACTTCACCACCGCCGTCCGCACTAGCGACAAGGGCATGAACGGTGTTTCCGTCCTGCTCATTGAGCGCGACATGGGTGGCGTCAGCACCCGCCGCATGGACTGCCAGGGCGTGTGGAGCAGCGGCACCACCTACATCACCTTCGAGGACGTCAAGGTGCCCGTCGAGAACCTGATCGGCAAGGAGAACCAGGGCTTCAAGGTCATCATGACCAACTTCAACCACGAGCGCATCGGCATCATCATCCAGTGCCTGCGCTTCTCGCGCGTGTGCTACGAGGACTGCGTCAAGTACGCCCACAAGCGCCGCACCTTCGGCAAGAAGCTCATCGACCACCCCGTCATCCGCCTCAAGCTCGCCCACATGGCCCGCCAGATCGAGGCCTCGTACAACTGGCTCGAGAACCTCATCTTCCAGTGCCAGCGCATGAGCGACATGGAGGCCATGCTCAAGCTCGGCGGCGCCATCGCCAGCTTGAAGGCTCAGGCCACCACCACCTTCGAGTTCTGCGCCCGCGAGGCCTCGCAGATCTTTGGTGGTCTGTCCTATTCCCGCGGCGGACAGGGCGGCCGCATCGAGCGTCTGTACAGGGACGTGCGCGCCTACGCCATTCCTGGTGGCTCCGAGGAGATTATGCTGGATCTGAGTATCAGGCAGTCTCTGAGAGTACACAAGGCGTTGGGAATGAAGTTGTAAACTAAAATGAGGGATGTGATATTCTTCTTGTATTCTATGATATATGGGTTTGGGACAGTCATGATTATGTAGGCTTTGCATGTTGATTGATCAATGGCAGAGGTGATCTAGATTTAATGCTAGACGTTCTTGTCTCCTGTTCAAGTGATACCTTTTCCCAGAATATCTTTCGCATTCGTGAGCTTGCTGCTGATGGATCTGTGCATCCACGTCTTCACTGATCCCCTTACGTCAGCTACAATAAAAGCTGTCAGCTAATCCCTGCTGATTCACCTCAAGTCGTGCAGGTTTCAGTTACAGGTGTAAAAAGAGTGTCCTGTGCTGCCTCACACAGCAAGTGTCATATAAGGCTTCAACAGGCGAGGCGGCGCTCGATGGTATGAAGTCACTGCAACATCTGGGGATTAATCATCCAGTTTCTGCCTTGACCACTTACACAGTACCACTCAGCCCTTTATGTTTTCGCGTCACACTATGCGGTCAGCATGCAGGGCATAAATCTCAGAATGGAAAATGGCAGGCAAAACAGGGCGAAGTGGCACATAGCATCGGTGTTTGTGCTACATAGTAGCAATGCTCTTCAGCGTAGCATTTCCCTTAAATATCAGCCAGACCCGTAAGCAGCCGTATCATGTCTTGTCGACTTCTTCTGTTTGAGGTATATCCCAACTCAAATACAATGGAAACTTCACACCTACAAAATCGAGACGTTGCCCAACTCCAATGCGACAGTGGGCAAACATTTGAGATGGGTGATAATTACGTCGAGGAGTAAGCTTGGAGCTCAATCTGAACCGGTAGCTAATTTGTCTGAGAAATGAAACTGACTGCCGATGAGTAGACCAAGCTCTTCTACTTCTGCATCTTTGCTGATGGAGCACAGTCCTAAGCAACCCTCTTCGCATTCATGGGCAAGGACTCTTACGCCAACAAAGCTATTTGCAAAGCCGAGAACATCCGAGCCTTGCACTGCATGGCGAGGAGGTGTATATATCGGGTGCTGGGCTACTGGTTTCGTGTTCGTCTGCAACATCTGCTTGCTGCTTGTTGGTCTTTTCCAAAATGGCGGCTCCAGCCATGGCATTGGAACAATATTCAGAGGCACCAAAGAAGAAGTTGATCGTTGGAACACAGCATGCCATATTTTTATCAACATCCTGAGCACAACCCTTCTGGCCTCGAGCAATTATTGCATGCAAATTCTCTGCGCTCCCACTCGTAGCGAAATCGATGCGGCCCACGATACCGGAACCTGGGTTGACATTGGAATCCTGAGCATGCGGAACTTTTGTCACATCGAACGAAAGCGAGCATTCACTGCATTTCTGCTTGCCTTTTCATCAATCCCCTTACACCTCTAGTAAGTTTATATCAATTCTTAATATGACTCTTATCACTGAAAAATGAAGCTACAACTCCGCCGTCTTCAAGGTCACTATCGGACGTGACTACGAAGTTCAGTTCGTGAACGCAAGCGACTCCTCCACTATGGCCTGGCTTAATCAGAATGCCAACAATCTCACGAATGGACAATGGAAATCCCAATATGCATCACAATACATCAGTGGGACCGGAACACTATACCTCGTTGCGGACAAAGTCGGTACGACGTTGAAAATTTCGGAAACAAAAAAAGTTTGCCTGGATACGCATGGGACTCCAAGTATCGAGAACTTCGGTGCAATGAATTTGGACCCAAATATCGGTGATAGTGAGACTTTGGTAGCGTATCCCTTGAATTTGCCAAGGTTCTCCAACTGCGATGGGTCGACCTTCGAATTGCCACAAGGTCTCAAAATTAAGACAGCGGAGACACAAGGCCTCCAGAGCCTTACCAACTATGATCAGCTCCCGTGGGTAACTTTCAATGGACAACCGTCCTTTCACATCACTCATGGTTTTGCAACGACGATTCCAAGCGGAAGCGAAGTCCAGATTGGTATCCATTTCATGGTGATTGTCATATTTTGCAACTTCATGAAGCTCTGCACGATGTCATGGACCCTAAGGAGGCCGCTTTCCTCCCAAATAGTGACGATCGGGGATGCGATTTCCTCGTTCCTGAAAACCCCTCACCCTGGAACCAAGGGCATGAGTACCCTTCATAGGAAAGCTGCAATACGCAGAGAGACACCAACAAAGATCTACGAACCCTACTTTGGGCGCTACATCCATATTTCAGGCGAGCGGCATGTTGTTCTTCGATCGACAATGTAAGTGGGTAATTTCATTCGCTCCAAACGCATCATGTAGACGAATGCAACGATACCTGTTGAATGACAGGCTAACGTCCTACTAGGCTTTTACTAGGTGTAATCGCCCTTACCATTTTCCTCGTCGTGTTCTTCACCAGCGGTCAACCTTCTTCTTGGGGCACGACATCGCTCCGTCGAGTGGGCTTTGCACCACAATCCTTCGATACAACGGCAATACTTCTGAATGCATTGCTTTCGAACTCGCCGCAAATCTTGCTATCTTTTTCCTATCTCTCTCTGAACCGGCTCTGCACGGCTATGTCTTTTGAGAGAGAATGGAACACATACGCTTCGGAAAGAAAGGGATTACGTGTTACGAGACCACGCGGTCATCAGAGAAGCACGTACTTTCTCCAGCTTCCGTACAAATGGGCGCTACCACTGACAATAGCTTCCGGAGGTCTCCATTGGCTGCTTTCACAAACGTTGTTTCTAAGCCGCCTTGAGATTCTGGATAGCAGCGGGAATTTGATACCTAAGGAATCGAAATGTACTACAGGATATTCGCCCCTGAGTGGGGTAGTGTTTGGCTCTGGGTTCTTCCTGACTGTTTTGGGGATCTATCTTCTCCCTTTGTTGAAAGTTCGGCATCCTATGCCATACGCGGGTCATTGTAGCTTGGTAATCTCAGCAGCATGTCACCCCTCATTAGATGATGGCGAACATCACGAGGAGAAGGTAATGTGGGGTGTTGTAAGGAACATGCCACATGGGGAACTCGACCATTGTTCATTCACTAGCAAGGACGTTGCGCCACCAAACAAAGGCGAAGAATATGCGTAGAAGGGTATTCGTATAACTGAGGGTGAAAAAAAAAATAAGTAAAAGAAAATAGTTTTTGGCTCCGAACGTAGAACTAGTTGGTTGTTGAATCCAAATGTCATATTTCCAACTGTCGTGTTGTTGAAGCTGTAGTTATTGATCGTTATTCGACGACGTGAGTTAGGGAGGTCCCGGAAAATACTTACCACATTGTCCAACCATCTGTTGATAGAAGATTGCGCTAATTTATGCACACCTATACACTTATTACGTGGAAAATCTTGGTCGAATAAGGAATATTACTTTAAATACCACTGCTCTTGTGTTGCTACCTCTTAAATAGTCACGGGTGGATACTTTACATCATAAGCAGTCGTAAAGCACCACCTGCCAGGCTTTGCCATTCCCCACTGTACCGGCAGCAGATGAGCATCTTCATCCTCATCCAGCCTATGGCAAGCTGCGCTGATTGCTGCACTGCAGGTTAATGCTAACGGCATGCCAATGCACTGCAGTGGCACTTCACCCGATTGTTGCTGCCGAGTGGGAAGCGTCTTAAATCCAAGTGCGAGAAGAGAAAGAACCAAGAGACAACCAACCATTAGTGAAAGTGCGATACCTATGCTTGAGTATCCAACCATGGAGCTGTCTAAGGGCTCCTGCCTTTCAATCTCTCCAGTAACAATGTTCCAGGCGTAAGTCCGCGTCTGTACCACGAAACAACTCTCGGATATTAACCAGTGAAGGACACTTGAGGCAGCTAAAAGCGGAAGAGAAAATCGAAATGGGAGAGACAGAAAGTAGCTTGAACGCTGTATCCCTCTTGGAGAGGATAGTCGAAGTGCTTTGCGTTCTATTGCGAAGTGGCTCCATTCTTCGGCAACGCAAAGTGTTGTCAAAAGACCGTTGAACGCAACGTAGGCTGCGCTGAATATTATTTGCCACATGTTTGCGAAGAGAGCACTCATGTATAGAGCTTTTTTTCCTGTCAGACTCCGCAATATGGTGCTGTGTGGCTCTGCTTTTCCGAAGCCTCGTTTCCATAAGGAGTTCCAGTCCGTGGGTAGTCCTCGGAACCGTTGCTGATCAAGGCTGAGACGGAGAAGGATAGACACCGCAATCAATATAATAGCACAGCTTAATGGAAATCGCGTCAGTGCTGAAAAAGAATCCAGAGTTAGAGGAGATACTTACAGGCTTATTGTGGAGACCCAGCGACGTCGTGATGCTGCTTGGAACCAATGTGTTTTCCGTAATAATCTGCTTTGCCGTTGACCTGATGGAACATATTCCTGTGGCCATCTCTTAACAAAATCATGCAATCCAACAAATGATAACTCCTTCGTTGTGAAATCTCTCTTTTGGAGGAAGCTTGCGATAGCATCGCCAATGGTAACTAGAGAAGCTCCGGTTGGCGGGTACATCCTAGTCGTTCCTATCTCTGGTAGCTGCGCTGCTTTTGTTTGGATGTAATGCATTCGCCAGGTTGCGAAGATGCAGAAACATTTGACCAAATTGACCAAACATACGAAGAGAAGAATCTGGGCATTGAAGCGCACAGCGCAAGAATTTTGGAAAGATTGGTGCCCAGAGGACCAACAGTAATCAATGCCTGACCAATATGAATCAGCGCTGGAAGAGTTTGGTCCAGGAACAGTGGCCGAGAGGTACAATGTCCAGTTGTCTGCCATTGGTAGCAGGAAATCTTCATCACACCAGTGTTGAGGCCTCTGTCCAGGCCTTGCGAACGCCGTACACATCCATGCTGTGGCCCAAATCCAATCATTCGGGATGTTAATATTGTCGTGTATGCTGAGAAGCGAGGAATTCTTTGTGGGGGTGGCAGATTGCTGGTCGGTTGTGGTAATATTCGAACTGACTAGTACCAAGTCTCCAAGGCCCTGGTTTGTGTTTAAGTAGGTCTTGAGGCATTCAGTTTTGTTGAGAAGTGTCAGGTTCCGCTGGTTAAGAAGATTATTGCGCAATACACTTGTATCCACAGTCGTATTCATGCGCGAAATATCCCAGGGGCGTGTGTCGACCTCGTAGTCTTTAGTGACTACTGCGAAGCTGTATTTTCCGATGGGAAATGTTGAGAAGAATGCAGAGTTCCAGCTTTCACATACGATTCACTTTTAGTCTCGAGTTGTATCAAGGAACTTCAGGGAACTCACAGCAAGTGTAGAAGAGTGGAGCTCAACATCAGGGCCAACCATAAAGCGCGACGACGCCCACTGATTCTTCCTTTCAACAGGTTCCTCACACTCGGCGATCCAATATCTAACCATGTTCGTGAGTGATGAGCTTTATCCACCTCTTCTCTTGTGGGTGCCGCTAGTATCTGAGCGCAGTAGTTACTTGAACCGAGTAGAAGAGATGACAAGAGATTGATGAGCCAATGGAGTAGAGTGTTGAGATACTTTGTGTCTCCACAATCGCCAGTCGAAGCATCTCCGAGACTGTGGTTCGAGTCGTAGGAACAGAGTATCCAAATAGTAACTGCAGTGTTCAAGAGAAAGATGGTTATGGTGATCGACTGATGAATGGCCAATGCCGTACTACGGTCGGACAGTCTCGTGCGGAGGGTTTGGGCTCGTTTGTGGTTCGGGTCTGTTTCAGGAAACCATGGTTTGAACATGCTTATCGTGCCGAGCCGGTTACTGCAACAGTGCTTATCGTTACTTGGAGAACACCACTGAGATCTGAACTGGTGACTTACGCGGGTGATAGAGGTGGGTCCTTCTCTGGGTATCTTTGATCTTCTACTCGTCGTTCGAGTTCAATTTGGAGCAAGAGTGCACTCTCTGCATTGCTGCCAGTAGGGCAATCGTCTGGGGAATGGGCCATCTGTAAGCGAATGTCACTCGTTAGTATGTTGATAATAATGATAAAGAAGAGAAGCAAGAGGAGGGGAGGGGGTTGATTAGGCTGATAAGCGCAAGATGTCAAAGAGGACCTCGTTGTATCTATTGGAAAGCCGAGGGCTCTGAATGGGTCGCTAATGATTAATGATACCGGCGGGGCGCTTTAGCTTGCAGGATCAAATATAGCTGTGGAAGAGATAGTGATAGTAAACGCAACGGAGCGGAGGTATAGAATATAAGTGCACGAGAACTGGGTCTCGGCCACGTCGCCTAAATCACACAGCAAGACAGGAAGACCGCTAATGGAGGTGGTACAGAATCCTACAGCGGAATTCCTGCGGGAAAGTCCGGTGAGGTGGTAGGATAGAATCGGTGATTTGTTATCTTTATTGTGAGATGACAGGCTGAAAACGCCACTTTCATGGGGAAAAACAATGTCATGTACAATAAGCATCCTGCAGAACGCGCCTATAGCTGATTCGCCTAACATTGTCGACTACACGTTAACTGGCGTTGTAATTCCTTCTAGCTTACGTCAAGCTATCTGGTAGAGGAGAACTGAATAGTGAGAGCGAGAGCTTTACGCATCTGTTATATTTTTCGTCACAGTTATTTGCATCTATACTGCTACTGCTCTCGGCGGCCCTCTAGCAACAGGACTAAAAGCTGTAGGTAATGATGGTGTTGAGTGGTGTGTGCCAACGAATAAGGTATGAAAAGGCGCGCGTCGATACTGCAGGTGATTAAAAATCATATCTAGAGGCGTTGGCAGTCGCTGCTTGCTGACACATTTGGCTGCGCTTGGGAGGAATCTCAGTTAAAATTGCAGCGAGTCACCGGCACCATTTCTGCATGTCGCCAGGGTTGGCTACACCCGACGTCATCATGCACCTGTCATAGGCAGCCGTCTACTTCGGCATTTATATCACTTGGAATTAGTCTGCTTGAACAGAGCATAGAAGAAATTAACAGCACAAATGTACTTTTATTCTCTATTTTTCTCTAGTAAGAACAAAGTAGTACGCATATACATATATTAGTAAGAGAAGACAAAATAGTGGTTCTGCTTAATTGGGCGTAAAAGTAAAAACCTAGAAGAATGTCAAACTGCCCGGCCTAACCACAAACAGCAATTTTAAGCATGTCAATAAATGTTATACGGGGGTTGGTTGCGCATCTGAAGCTGCACATGTACTTAAAAAAGTTGCACCCGGGAGCTCTGGTCGCCAGTAGGTGTGGGGTATCAGTGCTTTTTGAATCTCTGGCCCCCAAGAAACTAAAAATACTTTAAACCAAGATCGTCAGCCAATCACAACCTCAGACATTTTTCGATCCAACACTAATGCTTGCCAGGAACGTGCATCATTAGCTCCGCCCCACGCAGTAGTGCGGCAAGCCACAATGGATCCCTTTGCGGTGGTGCCGTAGCCTGTTTATCTTTCTTGAAGTTCGAGGTACCCATCCTAACCTACACATTTACAATCATTATTCCGCCATGACATCTTCACAGCTAAAATCCGACGCTACAACGAGCGAAGCATGCTCCCTCCCCATCCCCGTTTGGACAGAGCATCCCAATACGCCTAATTCCGCGAGTGGTGGTAAACAAAAGCAACCACAACTCGTCTCCGACGACGGTCTCCATGTCGCGCCCCGCCCCGACGATGGCCTGCAGGTCGTCGTCCGCAAACCCGTGCCCTGCAACGACGGCCTTCACGTCGTCGACGCCGAATCGACAGACCTCCCGCCGCCCTACGAGTCGCCCACCGGTCGCTGCCTGGTGCTGCCTAGCCGCGCCGCCGAGTGGCGCGTCAAGAGCGCTACCGACCGCGACATCCGGCTGTCGACGCTCGCGGCCGCGGTGTTGGTGAATGAGAAGGTGCTGGACGGGGCGAATGTAGAGCTGTGAGCAGTTGCCCGGCCCCCCGCCCCCCGTTGCCATAAAGTCCGATCTGTTTTGGAAACTGATCAGATGGGAAAAACAACACAGCATCCGGATCTACGACGATGAACAAAGAGACGAGAAGACCAGCACGTTCAGCACCGTCTACGAGATCCAGCGCAGCGCATCCAAGACCTCGCTGCGGTCGTTCCGCAAGAAGGCCGAGGAGCAGCAAGCCGCGGGAAGCATCCGGAGGAGCTCCTCTGCTGCCGCCCTATCCCCGTCCGCCGCGGGCGATGTCTACGGGCCAGGGAGCCATTCAGCCGCGTCCAGCAGCCTCGCTCTAGCGGCGGCGCCGTCGCCATCGGCGTCGTCGTTGTCTGTCGGTTCTGGTGAGGCCGGGGGGAGATCAGAGGCGCGGGTCGCGAGGAAGCAGAGCGGGGCGGAGAGGCTGGACCGGTTTGCGGAAGAGGTGGCCACGTCGGGGAAGGGGCTCGCGAAGGTCATTGGGATGGGGCTGGCGGCGCCGGGCGCGTACACGCACGAGTTGGCGCGGGAGGTGCACAATATGCCGCGGTTGTACGGCGATGAGACGGTGAGAAAGGACGAGAAGATTGTGGGGTTCACGTCGGGATTGGCTGCGGCGGGGAAGGTGCGTTGACTTCGGAGGACCCGTGCTGTGTCGTCTCATGCTGATGTGCTTTTGATTAGGGGTTTGGATACGGCTTGTATGATGGCATTGCCGGCTTTTTCGTGCAGCCCGTGAAAGGTGCGAAGCAGGAAGGAACTAAGGGCTTTGTGAAAGGTTTCGTGAAGGGGGTTGGTGGTTTGGCGGTCAAACCCGCAGCTGGTAAGCTAAGGAGCCTCCGCTGACTGCCTTTGAAGCTCTAGACTGATGCGTATCTTTAGGAGGAATTGGATTGGCAGGGCACACCCTCATGGGTATTCAAAAATCCATCGAAAAGACCATTTCCCGAAAACCCACTGAGGAGGAGTGCGTTGCTGTGGCGTCGGTATGGCAGGGAGAAGAGGAGATGCGAACTTTAACAGAGCAAGAAAAGACGGCCATCATAAATTCATGGTTCGCCGGGTCTCGATAGACAACCCTTTCATTCTACCTCTGCAGCATAGTTTCAAGCGCTTTGCAAAGCAATCTCTCTTGAATCTACATTCGGCGCAATGCGTATCTCTCTTCCCCCCTCTCCCCCTCGTGATCAAGAGCCTGTGAACTCGGAATATGCTGAGAGAAGAAAGAAATGTTGGTGCGATCACACCTAAGAGCCTGCAAGAAGTTGCGAGGGGAATATTACTAAAGTATGAAGCGTCTTTGGCTCAGATCCTACATGGAGGGCCCGTACGTAGCGAAGCATGCTGGCGATCCGCGCAGGACATAGGCAGACACGCATCCCATTGTGCAGCCCATCGCAAGATCTCATTTGCAAATCGACTTGTGCGCTTTGTGTGCGCAGGCTGAGGACCCTTTTCGAAAACTGATCTTGATGTAGGGAACTGAATAACAAGCTGGCGGCACCTGTAGATAGAACAATGTCTCTCCGCAAGAGGGTCTTGAGGGTGAAATGAGCCAAGTAGAGCTGCGAAGATATTCTGTCCATACTCTTGAAGTTCTCTCTCCCTCTACGTTGTGCAGCTATGCTGAATCCTCCTAAATGAGAGCATCGTCTTTGAATAATGACATCCATCCAAGTTCCGCTTGCAAAGTGCTGCCCCATTTCAACCCGTTGACGCTCCACCGCGCAGCCTCGAAACTGGTTGGATGGGCTCGGTCCACCCTCGAGCGTGTTTGCTTCAATAGCGCCGCTTCTGCCTCCGCCGCTAGCCACCACTGCCGGCCTCTATGCTTCGTTGCAAATTCTCCCGCCGCTCTGATTCCCACTCTCTCCACCAACACCAACCCACCTTTGGTTCCCAATGATCAGACTGGATTGGACGCAATAGAATATGAACTTGCGCTCTCAACGAAATGGAAAAAAGCTACTATCATGCGCTTTACTCTTTATCGGCGGATTCAGGAGAAGACGACGCCGATGAACAAACATACATCCAGACCGATTCCTCTAAAGAGAAAAGAAGCTTCCGCGACAGTCATGGCGGATGTGCGACCTCTACGTCCTCAGAAGCTACCAAGACTGACGGCGAGCTTCCTTGCTCTATCCTTGATGAAGACGATACTGCTGACCGGCGTGACTACAGCTACCTCTGCCTCGCAGAACCAAGAAACTACACTCCCAGTCCCTGTGATCGACAATGTCCTAAATAAATTCGAATCAGTGACACTGGACTCGATAGAAACTCCTGCCTCACGCTCTCTCACCGCCCAGCAGACTAGGTACCGTTACACCCGCTGCAAGGCCACTCAATATCCTGGAGAAATTATCATAAAAGAGTGGGACGAGTCGATCTTGGACGCGCAACTAGCGTGTGAGATCAACACGAAGACGGGCGAGATCTCTTTCTTCACGGATGGTGCTTTCGCCAGTGGGGAGCCAGGCTCAGGAGCAGCCGTTGTGTGGCGCCTTCCTGGTGAGCTGCAGGATTGGTGGGATAGAGAATGTCGCACTCTCTGGGGCATCAACGATAACAACGAGGCGGAAGCATTTGCCGTTTGGTTGGCGCTTCGTGTCGCCTTGTGGATGCAGTCCGTGAATATTGATATTGCTCACATCAACATATTCACGGACTCCCGGACTGTTTTAAGGCGCGTTGACTGGCATTCTGCTAACAACTACCTGGTCACTCATACCGATCCGCTGGTCCGATACACCCAACATATCCACAACAGTACAAGGGCACTGATGGCCTCAGGAATAAAGGTGACATTGCGATGGGTTAAGGCCCATAAAGAGAAGGAGGATCCCAAGTGGGCAGTGATGGGAAACATGATGGCGGACCGGTTGGCCAAAGAGGCCAGACCGTTGGTTTCCAGTACTACGTGGACAGGTAAGATGATGATCATCGTCTTGTTCAGTGTTTCATTACTGATAACTTCATCACAGGCTTCTGGTGAATCAACTCACTCAGACCTCAGCGGACAACACATATGCAACTCTGAACCATCTTGGGATTTCAAAACGAGAAGTCTGGTTGTGCCACTACCCTTGTTTCTTTTCGACATGATTTGGTTTCGACTACGCCATTGTGCAGATTGATGCCCTTGTTGGCGCTTGCTACACTAATAACACGACAATAATGGCGAGACGATCGGCTTTGTTTACACTTCGCAGTTACAGCACATCATGATCCGAAACATTGGAATTCACCTGAGACAACAGGTGAGAATACTTGCATCAGGACAAATATCACGAATTGGCGAAGGATAGAACTGTTTGTGGGGCCTGCGATCAGGATAGGGGATGAAATGGCAGACAGAAAGGGCAGGGGCTAGATGTAAACAATGGCAATGTTTAAACTTCGATCGGGCCACAGTGTGGAGAGACGGGCCAGACCAGCAGAGGACAACAAACAAAGGCGGAGCGCATGCGGATGCAGCGTTGCGAGCTTGTGGGGCGAGGGGTGCTGATTGGTCGAGGTCGAAGAAAGCGGAGCGAAAACGGCGGTGACAGGGGATCGCGATGGTTGCTTGGCCAACGCTAGCGCCGTTTGTGTACCATCACAAATATGACGACACGGACACCTCTGTGTCACAGCTCACGACCATCAACAAGCGACGAACAACACCAATCCATTGTCCATGCCGCGTTCATAGCCATTTCTACTTTTGCCCCTACTAACAACCAAGCAATCCCGCCTCAATTGCCCACCATGGTCGCAACACGCGCTCAGCGAGCACAGACCAAGGATGAGCCCGCCGCTCCCAAGCGCAACGCTCTAGCAGCACCGGCTCGTCGCGGCAAGAAGCCCGAAGGCGACAAACCTGGTTCGACTGCCCAAAAACCTACACGTGCCGCTGCGACGGCCAAAAGGGCAGCTGCGAAGCCCGCTGCTCCGACCGCCGCGAAACAACCTGCCCCCACCACTCGCCGGACGCGCGCAAAAGAAGCCGAAGCGCCCGCGCCCAAAGTAACCCTCGAGGACCCTGAATCCGCCGACGAACTCGAGGTCGTGGAGGAGCCCGCAGCACCTGCGCCCGCAAAGGCTACGAGGAAGACCGCGACCGCCAAAGTTGCGCCGAAGCAAACCGCGACAACAACAACAACAACGACCGCAAGTCGCAAGCGGTCTGCGCGCGAAATCGAGCCCGAACCCGCGCGCCCGGCCAAGAGACAAACGCGTTCGCGCGTCACCGAGGACCCTCAGGAACGCGAACAAGACGAATCGATGGAGGCAGCAGAATCGAAGAAGGCCGTCGCCGCGCCTCGGGCCACTCGCGCGACTCGCGGAACCAAGGCATCCCAGTCGCGCTCTGCGGCCACCGTCAAGCCTCTGGCGCAGCGCATCACCGTCACCGCTAAGAAGCCGACGAGGAAGGCGAAGGCCGAGGTGCTCGAGCCCGCTGTTGTCGAGGTCGAGATGGAAGATGCTGATGAAGAAGAAGCGCAGGCTCCGGAGCCGGCGAAGTCGACGAGGAAGTCGTCGAGGAGAGCCGCGAGCGAAGAGCCGCAGGAGCCGACTTCGGATGCGCCGGTGGAGCCTACGCCTGCAAAGTCGACAAGGAAATCTTCCAGGAGAAAGACTTTGGAAGAGGTTCCTGAAGTCCCCGCAGAAGCTTGCGAGACCGAGGACAAGGAGGACCCAGCTCCTGTAACTCCGGTGAAGTCAACGAATAAAGTATCGGAGAAGCCTGCGGAGAGGGAAGAGACCGAGACCGAGAAGCTCGATGAGGAGCCTGCAGTTGAGGAACAAGAACCCGCCTCCACCCCAATCAGGACTCCCGAGGCGGTTCAGCAACCCGAGACCCCGGTTAAACCGACCCCCGCACCGCCGAAGTCGATCTTGAAGTCCGTTCGTCCCGAGGCAAAGGAAAATGTACCCCCGAAGACCCCAGGTCCCGCAAACTACGCGGCAACTTTCCCGTTCGCTCAGGAAGCCACTCCATTTTTCAGACCTGAAATTGCCCCGCAGGCTGCCAGCTTCCAAGCCAGGACCCCGGGCTTCACCAAGTCTCTGCTTCATGAGACGCCTCGCAAGGCGCCTATCGCTTCGCCTTTCAAGCTTCCTCCTATGTCAGCCGCGAAGCACGTTGCCGAGGCCAACACCGGCAGCATTCTGAATAGCCCTGCGAAGAGGGCACCGCTTGGCGCTCCGATGCACGGCATGACACCCATGAGGCCGACAGCTGCGAAGCCTGAGATCAAGGCCTCCCTTCTTCAGACTCCTGCGAAGAAGGGCCTGATGCTTCCTCCCTCCACTGCTCCGGTCAACAAGCAGGGTCCCCAACCTGCTCACGCAAAGTCCTCCCTCCTCCAGACTTGCCCCCGCAAGATTGCTCTGCCAGGCCTCCCTCCCAAGTCTTCTATGGCATCTCCCACGAAGGCCGATGAGGGCGCCATGGGATCTTCTCTTCTGTCTGCCACGCCCCGCAAGGTCCGCATCGAGCCGCCCACCCAGCCTGCCTTCGGAACCAGCGTCCAGGATTTCGCCATCCAGGCGCAAAACTCCGCGCTGGCAGCTGAGCCTCGCCGCTGGAACACGCCCGCGAGGACTCCCGCCAAGCGCTTCGCTACCCCCGGCAAGACGCCTGCCAAGTCCCTCGTCGACGCCGATGCGGGCAGCCCCACGCCCGTTAAGCGCACCCCGGCCGGCCTGAGGGACGTCAACTCGGCCCTCAAGCTGCTCAACGAGGCGTCGTCGCCCGCCATACCGCCGGCCACGCCCACCGAGCAGTTCGTCCAGACCGTCATCGACAAGATCGATCAGAGCATGTCTGAGTCGGAGAGCGAAGCCGCGTACAGCTCGCAGATCAGCCAGGACATCGAGGTCGCCCGGTCCGCGGACGACGAGCCGGCTTCCGACGATTATCATCATCACGACGACATCGCTGCGGACTTGGAGCTCGGCCAGCGCCCTGCCGATGCTGGCGAGGTCGAGCCCTGCGTCTCCCCGGCTGACTTGGTTATGTCGGATAGTGAGACGCCGCTGGGTAGCCCCCACGCTGTGCCTGTCGAGGATGTCGTCATGGAGGAGCAGGTTGATGTCTCCATGCAGGATTTTGTTGGCCCTGTGCAGGAAGTCGTCGTGGATGAGGCTGCTACGGAGGCTCTTCAGGATGTCCCCGAGATTGTGGAGCCCGTCACTGAGGAGCCGAGTGCCGTCGCGCACCACGAGGAGTATGTCGAGGCCACCCCTGCTCGTTCTGAGATTCAGTTCATCGAGGATGTGCATGAGGTCGAGGTGGAGGCTGAGCCGGAGCACCAGCCTGAGACCGAGCCTGTCGAGGCTGCTCCGGAGGCAGTTCAGATGGCTGTGGAGCAGATCGAGAAGGTTTCCGAGCAGCATGTTGAGGACTTTGTTGAGGAGCACGTCGAGCAGCCAATGGAGCAGCCAACGGAGCAGCCTATCGAGCAGCTTGTCGAGGAGTACGTCGAGGTGCAGGTTGAACCACAGGTCGAGCCGCAGGTCGAGTATGTCGAGGAGTACGTCGAGGAGAAGGTTGAGGAGACCACCATTGTTGAGCAGACCACGAGCGTTCAAGAGGAAATCGTGGAAGAGATCCCAGTGGTCACCACTCCACAGATCCC
This sequence comes from Lasiodiplodia citricola, assembly GCA_023089105.1. NCBI lineage: Eukaryota > Fungi > Ascomycota > Dothideomycetes > Botryosphaeriales > Botryosphaeriaceae > Lasiodiplodia > Lasiodiplodia citricola. Next base: position 412,592 of record JAJNLL010000012.1, on the reverse strand, counting down.
TGAAAGGCCTTCGACTCCCACAATGGAAGATCAGCACGCCGCTGCGCTTGCTAAGGAGAAGGCCAAGACTGAACGCCGCGATCGTCGTAAGCGACTTTCCATGGCTATCGAGCTGGAGAGCTCTGTCAGGAAGCCAAGGAAGAGCCTCGCTTTCATCCCTTCGCTCACTCCCGCCAAGTCTGCTCTCCGTTCGCCTTTCAAGAAGCCCTTCGGATCTCCCAAGAAGTCTGTCGCCTGGGCGACTGAACCTACTCAGGCTCAAATCATCGAGGAGCCTCAACAGCCACAGACACCCAAGGTTGTTCACCACACGGCTGATACCGATGTGAACATCCCTCGTCCGGACGACGGTCTGCTGAACGGCACCGCTTTCTTTGTCGATGTTCGCACCGCTAATGGCGAGGATGCCGGTGATCTTTTCATCCCTCTCCTTGAGGAGATGGGCGCCAAAATCGTCAGTGACTGGGACAGCAACATCTCCCACGTGCTGTTCAAGGACGGTGATTCGGAGACTCTCGAGAAGGTCTTCGCTACCAACGGCGCTGTCAAGGCCGTCAACATCGGTTGGGTCCTCGACTGCGAACGCTTCAACAAGTGGGTCGCCGAAGACGAGTACCTGATCGAAGTCTCCCGCCTCCTAGACGGCAGTCCTGCCCGCAACCTCTTCGCCCCCAGCATCGCCAACACGCCCGCTCGCGCCACTCCGGCCAAGTCCGCCTTCGGCACGCCCTTCGCCCTCATGAGCCTCACCCCCAAGGGCAAGCCCACCCTCAGCCCCTTCGCCGACATCACCACTCCCAAGCCTTCTACGCCCATCGCCGACGCCGAGGACAAGGAGAACACGCCGCCGACGCAGCTCTTCAAGACGCCGACCAAGCCTTCTACTCCTGCCGTCACCGTCGCCGGCGCTGCTGGCGAGTTCTCCCCGTCCACGCCCTACTACCTCCACCCGGAGAACATCATCCAGAAGACGTGCCCGCCGAAGCAGATCAACAAGGGCCTGTTCGATCGCGATGAGAGGCAGGCCACGGCCGTCACGCCCTTCAGGCAGAAGATGTTGCTCGCGAGGAGGAGTTTGAGCCCGGCGGCTTTTGGGAGGGCGCAGGGTTTCTGATCGGTGAAAGGCTAGGCGAAGGGATAAGGCGTACTTTGTGGTGTGTGTGTGCTCTGTGTTTCGCGATGATACCCGAAAACTGGCTTTTTCTGTTTGATATTTTGTTTTCTGGAGTTTTTTTTTCTGGATTGGAGTCAAGGATGGATGGGTGGTTGGGTACATATGGACATGTGCATAAAAGGGATTCTTACAGTGCATCGAGGATAATGTAAATAATTGGCACGCCTCGCAACGATATTACTCCTCATCATCTGTCCATGTTCCTGAATTGCCTTCGATCCTGAAGTGGTATTCAAATCTGTGAATTGTGCCTTAACACTATCAGTACAGCCACGCCAGCCTTCGTGTTAAAGCGGGTTGTTGCTCACTCACAGAAAAACAAAATTCCATTCAAAGATTCATTCACTAACACCTGCGGCGCATGCATTCACGTGGCCCATGCGGTATCATAAACGTCACTTTCATCGCCGTGCCCGCCCTCCGCTTTCCACCCTGCACCGCCAGCCTGCCAACCATTTGGCTCGCGACACTCTTTGAGTTTCCAAACCTCTCCCCACCTTCTTTGCTCATGAACTCATCGCCAACTGCCTGCAACATGAAAGAGCTCGACCGTGCTCAAGACACCCAGGAAGCACCTACGCCAGAAGCCACAAGCGAACCGCATACCACTCCTAACGCCATGTCGCACGCTCAAGACAGTGCGCAAATGATACCCTCATACAAAACTTTCACTAACAAATCACGTACTACAGGCCCGACGGCGACCGAACTTTCCGCCCAGTTGAAAACCTCTGGCAAGGACAACATGAACAATATCGGCAATATGCCCGTTGCAGTTGCCTCTCGAGTCCACGTGGCTGATCATCGCGCTGCCCAAGGCGAGACTACCGCAAAGACTACCGCAGCGGCACCGGACTCTGTGAAAGACAACAGCAGGCCCAAGGCCGCGACAAAGAAATCGAAGCTTCAGCGCGCCCCGATCAAGCTCCGCAATGGCAGGCGTTTCTTGTTCCGAGACCCTTCCTCCGCTACGACCTCCTCTGCTAGTACAGGCTCCTCTACTGGTACAGCTCCTTCTGCTGCTACAGCTTCTTCTACTGCTAGAATTCCTTCGACTGCTACCCCCTCCTCTACTGCTACAGTCACACCGCAAGTGGAAGAACCACGTCCGCTCCCAGAATTATCTCGTGCTCCCAGTGCCACTGTCAGTATTACTGTCATGGACAAGCATTCTGAGCAGGTCGATGAAGAGACACTGGTTCGCGGCTTCGACATCAACGTCGCTGAAGCTCAGGCGTGTGTTCAGTGTCTCGTGTTTGCCGTGAGGAAGTGCGGTATCGACTCTACTGTTGAGACCATTGAGGTGTTCATTGGTAGCAACGAGTTGCTGAACATCCTTACCAAGTTCCGGGCCAACCCACCGGAGAGTGCTTCTCTGAAGGAGCAGTTGCAGCAGATTTGCGAATTTGTGCAGGTGTTGGAGAAGCTGGGAAAGCGCGTCATGTTCACCTGTGTCAAGGACCAAGACGGTGGAGACGTGGGAATTGAGGGCAAGGGCAAGGCGGATGGTGAGGTGACTGTCCGCAATGGAGACATGAATGGTGAAAAGATGATGTCGTTGAAGAGGAAGAACGGCGAAGACGAAGGCGATGGCAGCCGAAAGAAGACAAAGTCTCAGCCGTAAGAGTCGCGCTCCGTGTTGGCTGCTATTACTGCTTTCGGGGTTGGCTTTCCCTTGCACATTTTCGACACTTTTTGGCTTCAGAGGCGCTTCAGTCAGTTTTACTGCTTGCTCGATTTCTTTACCACCAAGGCCAACAAGTCGACCACATTATGGTCGTCTCTGTCTTCCTATTTCTCTGTATCGACAAAGGTAGTTTTCCGCCTTTCAGCCACGACAATGGCTTTCATGCTCTTCGGCATACAACTTCATTTTGCAGTTCTGACCTACGGACTAGCATGAGGACACCAGGGCAATCATGGCCAACCTCACATACGACAGGTAGCCGAAGCAATTACTCGGAGAGGCGGCTTCTACTCTCTTTTACCAATGTACATCCAGTCGGCCGCCAAGTGCCCATTTTATGTAGATCAATTCTATGAAGTGTGCTTCGTATGGTGACGACAGTGAATAAACACGTAGCTGCTCTTTGTAGGTAAAGTACGTACTGAAAGACTGGAATATGTTGCATTAAGGGGAAATCAAACGTCAACTCCATCTTCGTTTTCGTTGATAGATAAGAGGGGTTCAATCACGTGCATATGACCCCGGCAAGGCGGATATGTTATCCGTTTTGGGGAGTCTTCAGAACGCTATCGTGTGGGGAAGACGTGGATTGCGTAGTTGACCCCGCGTTTAAGTCAACTGTTAAAAGATTACGTCAAACGTCAGCGGGCGCAACATCAAACCTCCAATTTCCCATGGGCTAGTGCTATTTACCATTACCAAAGAGACCTTATCCTGTCATCGGTTCAACATGTCGTCGACCAACGAACCGGAACAGTATCCCGTCCACCCCACTCCACACTGCCCGAACAGTGTTTTCCCTGTATTAGTCTACCGCGGCGTTCTGCCGACGCCCGTGGACGAAGAATCGACGTCAGAATTCCTCCAGCGGAACCACTGGGAGAAAAAGGCAAGTCACGAGAACATTTCGAACACACAAAAAAGCAAAACTCTCTGTGCGCCTTCCAGACGCACACAGCCTCCACCAACTTTTCTTTTCTCTCCCTTCGTCCCACCAAAATAAGACAATGAACATCTTCTGAGAATGCAACGCGGCCGATTAGGGAACATGGGGCGCCATCACGACCAAGCACTTCCACCCTAACACGCACGAATGCTACGGTGTCATCCACGGGCGTTCCGAGCTCGTCTTCGGCCTCGGCGGCGCGGATGCCGTCGAAGGTGACAGCGGCAACTACGAAGGCGTGCGCGTCACCGTCGCCGTGGGCGACGTTATCGTCGTGCCCGCTGGTGTTGCGCACGCGTCTGTCCAGAACGATCGAGACTACAAGTACATCGGTGTCTATCCGGAGGTGAGTTTGTCGGAGACGATACCGGATTTGTATCTATTTCATATTCTTCTCCTACCATCCTCATCCTGGCCTCTTGACGCCGACTGCGAGGAGCAAATGGGAGAGACAGTATTTCGTGCTAACGTATTCGGTACGAAATCAGGGGTCACCGAAGTGGAGGAGTGAGTGGGGGAAAAGAGAGCTTAATGGCGCAGAAGATCCGTTGTTCGATGAGATCAAGGGTGTGCCTTTTCCCCGATGTGATCCGGTTTTCGGTGCGGAGGGACCGCTCAGGAAGGTTTGGGGGGAAGTGTTGACGAAGTGAAAGAAACCGGCGATGTCGAAGAAAATATCGCGAGCAGCCAAGGTACCCATTAATGAGTCACTATGTATGAACTTAGCTTCGATGTGCTTGCTTCATCCGCTATGCCAATCTTATTATTTGCGTAGGGCTGCAGTGTTGTTTATAGCCCTCACCGGCAAGTTCGAACTTCCACCTAAGGGCTCTCGGGCCTATGGTACGGATGTTATTAGACTCCACCACCTTCCCTCGCTAGGTGAAAGGGGGAAAATTCCTGAAAAGGGGTTTTATAGGGTAGATCCCGGGTGCTGGTGCACCTGGAATCGTCTCGACTTTTTGGGCGCCTTGTTTTTGGGAATTGGTGCTGGCGGCAATGGTTTTCTTGATATGGTTTATGGTTACTGTTCTATTTCTTTGCTGTGATGCGAGTATATATGGCAATGCATTTATGCTGATCTGGTTGGTTTCGCGATCTTGAGGTACCAAGAGAGAGGTTTCGCATACATTTGTCTCATTCTCAATAAGGGTTAAGATGACCTCAAGCAGTTGTCAAGAACATCCGGGTCCTTATGGGCGGAATCTCGCATTTGTTCGAACTTCCAGAATATCCATTCATACCCATTCGCAATGCCCAGCGTATGGGCGTTCATTAGACGTGTCGTAACAAAACAATGATATCGATTACCACCTCCCATTAACATTAATCATGACTGCACGGGCGCTACCGGCAGCTTTTCCACAACACCGACCACGTCTTTGACCTCTTTCATGACACCACCCTCACTCTTGCCCACCCCCATCTCCTTCCTTCTCTCACCCAACTGTTCCTTCCACTCTTCGTTCCAAACGAGCACCTGCTGACACATAGCTTCCATGGACGTCCACGGCGCCCGATACCCCAAACCACCCTCCTCCGGCCTCTTCCTCGCCTCGCTATCGTCGTAGAACAGATGTACGTTACAGATGGCAAACAGTGCAGGCTGCAGCAGCGCCAAGTCGCCGACCAGCGGCGGCAAGACACTTCGCAGGTAGCGGTGGCGGAGCAGCGTGTAGAACTCGACGACATGGGAGATGACGAGCATCAGCACGGCGGGCACGGCGACGAACTTGACAGGCGTCGCACACAGCGTCTGCAAGAGGAACGCGATGTCGGCGTAGCGGATGGGCGGGTTAGGATCAGTGACGGTGAAGGCGCTGCCGCCGATGTCGACGCGCTTGCCGGAAGCCGGGTCGCGAGCGGGTGCGATCAGGCGCTGCTCGAGCAACAGGTGAGCCAGCGAGACGTTCTCGGTGTAGACGAAGGGGTTGACGACGTGGCGGATCCAGTCGACGACACCGCCGCGCCGTATGTAGCTGCCGATCGTGTTGTCCTGTGCCGTTCCATAGACGCCAGACGCGGGCCTGATGACGCCGGTCCGCAGGCCGCCCGCCGCGGCGTCGTCGGCACCGCGCACGAGCCGCTCGGCCGTGGCCTTGGAGACTGGATAGTTGCCGAAATAGGTCTCGTGCGGGCGGGTTAGGTCGTAGTCGGCGTCGCTGATGGTCTGGAAGAAGCGACGCGGCCAGCGCCGCCAGGGCGCCAGCCAGAAACCGACTCGTCGGATAGCAATAGAGCCCGAAGAGGTAGCGATGAATATGGAGGCGCCGGCGGCCTTGGCGGCGGCGAGGACGTTCTTGGTGCCGACGACGTTGACTTCTTCGGATAGCGGGAGGAGGTCCTTTGCGCGTTCGGCGAAGCGGATGGTGGCGGCAGTGTGGAAGACAGTGAGTGGCCTCTCGGCGACCGAGGACGGCCAGGGCACAGAGAAAGCGTGGTTGGCCGAGTCGGGGTCAGTGATGTCTGCGGTTTGGAAGCTAACTTGGCTAAGCTCTGCGGATCGGTGCACGCCTCCCGCGACATCTGGGGTTGGATGTCTGACGTCAACAATTCGGATCGCATCGATATCTTCGCCACGTGCTAGGAGTTGTTGCACAATGGAGCCGCCGACCAGACCTGCTTTTGGTGTTAGCTTAGGCCATGGAGGGTTCGGATTGGAGAAACATGCCTGCTCCTCCAGTCACGATGTAGCGGCGGGACTGCTTGGGGGGAAGATGGTCGCGAATATCGATGGGCGATTGCTTCATTCTTTGATAGGTTTTCTTCAACTCTTCCGTCGTCCAGGGTGGGGAGGCAGCACGCTCGGCTTCGTCAGGCGTTCCGCCGAGAGCGCGATTTACATGTCGCAAGTACAGGAGTAGCAGTACGATGGAGATCCAAAGAGCATAGTTCGAGGGAGAGAAGAACCGGGCGACAAGGTCGGCGGGATACATGGTTTTGGGAGTTGCTCGAGCGAGCTGAGAGACGCAGTGTTTGTGGGAGCCTGAAAGGCGAAGGCTCAAACATATAGGCCGGTCGAAGATGCTGTCTTTGGTACAGTTACACCCGTCCTGCAGGCGGGGATTGGAGGCGTCATCTGACGGGAAGAGCGTCCCGCGCCCCTGTGGGAGTCCCGCGCGGCATAGCGAACACCAGGCGGATGCGTGATACGACAGCGCTGTGACAAGGCGGCATTGAGTACCGGGGAAGCTTGAGCAGAAAGCGGCGCAACGGTTGGATGGTAGGATGGGTCGTGGATGATATGCGCAGGGATGGGCTGCTCGCGTCGCAAGCGAACGCCCTGCGCGTCGGGCCTTCCAGCGCAGCCATCGCGGGCCGCGCAACACGCTTGCCGCGACATGTATACGCGCCTCAACACTACTACTCATGGCGCAGACTCGCTTACGATGCGATGCCGAATCCGGCGCCCCCACTCCCTGTCTCAGCCCTGTGCGGTCTGGTGCTGCATGATACCGCTTCTTTTTGTCATTCCTTTGAAACAGGCGCACGAGTCTAGGCCTTGGCCATCGGTTGAGCAAATCGGGCTCCACCACGGCTGTGGAGATCGGTTGCCGATGCACCTCGCGTTTGGGTGCTGATGACACAGGCGTGCATGACCCAGGAACATGCTCCGGCCAACTGACCGATGCACGCGGACTGCACCACCAGCCTTATTTCCGCCGACCATCTCGGTTCCTTCCCCGTCGCGGCCCGAGTAGGGGCCAGCTCAATCCAGCTGATCCGAGATGTGACAATCCTAATCCGGCTCATCAATCTCCCGGAGATCACCAATTACCTCTTCCAACTGGCTAGCATTTTTGGCTTTCATTCGCCGTAGGGCTTAATCTGCCAGAAACCCAATCATTACAACGGCAAATTCTAATGTAGTCTTATTGCAACTTGCTGATTGGCGCTGAACGTGACAGAGCTCAAGCCAGGCAGACTAATTGTAATTGAACATCAGACGTGTCCAGCTGTTGTGAAATGGATTGTTCGAAATGATTCCGAGGGCGCAATTTGCGGCTGCTAGTGCGTTGGTATGGCGCCTTTGTGCCCGTATACCTAGCGTATGTCAGGTCCCACATCCATCCTATCACACCATGTCGCCAAAGGAGACTCGAGATGTTTATTGCAAGAATAAAGGCCCGCACACAGCAGACGGAGATGTACAGAGGTCATAATTACGGGCTTCTGTTGGGTGGAGTTGTCGATGCTTACAGAGCTATCGGGGAGGGGAGCAAGCAAGAGGTTAAGCCAAACTTTTAGGTGGTACTCTCTATACACTTTAAAGTTTACAGAGAGCACTGCAGCTAATAGCTAACGCGCAGAATAGCAGAGCCCTAGCACATAGCGTAAATATGCCTCACTTTTTTTTTTCTCACTAAAAAAGAACATATGGGAAATCACCCGGATGTAAATGTGGAATTAATAGTTATATATTCACGTCCGGACGATAGCTTTAACTACCCATGGTATGAGCGAAAAATAAATTCATGCGAACTGGCAGCTGCAATAATCCTTCCGATTGAGAGTCCAGCCATCGAGGAGCCCATTTTCTATTTTCTGTTTAGTTGCAGTAATGTTCGTTAGAAGCTTGATAGTTGTAAACTACAGCCTCATGTGCGTGGCATTCTTGAGGCTGATAGTCTTCCCTACAAGTGGTCAAGAGCATACTGTGTAAGCCGTCTTCTACGAGGGAACCATCATGAAGTACTGCACAAGTGTCCAGCAAATTAATGCAAACTCAAAACCCATCGCACTACCCTGCATTCGCACGCCTCTGACACTGCGCCATCCAACATCACCAATCAACAGCGTGATGAACCCCTACCATACCCCTCAATGTACCATGTGACTCACACACTGACCCCACGCTACGCTCTGTATTCAGGCATCGCAGGCATACACCCTTGTTGTCTTTAATTTTGCCTAGAAAGACGCGTCGAATCCATGCACGCGTTTTTGTTTACCGTGAGCGCGATTGAGTACTCGAACTTAGCAAAAACCACCATTTCCCCTTTCCTTGAAAACTATCATCATTTCGAAGGAGCCCTCGTACCTGCATTGGACATCGCGATCAAGAAGAAGAAATTTTTTAAGAAAAATGGCCGACGCAAGTACTATCCAAAAGCGACCCCGCGGCCGTCCTCGGAAGCAGCAACAAGTCGTTGCCGCTGCCGAAGCCCCCATCATCGACATCGTCATCGACGCCGCGCTCGCGAAACCCAATAAATCAGCTCCAACAAAGACGAAGAAACCCAAAGACGAGAAAAAAGTAGTTTCAAGCGCCAAAACCGCCCCAGACAAGAAAACGACGAAGAAAAGTACTACGTCCAACGGAACCAATGGCAGCGTGACAATTACCAAACGGAAGGCGGCAACGACAAAGCAGACAGCGGTGGACCCACCCGCGGCGGCGGCCGCAGCGTCGATCACACCTCCGAGCTCTGCTCCGCAAGCTTCATCCACGTCCACTCGACTGCAGCAGCGACGCAAAGCCGCCGAGCCAATTCCCGGCCCTTCCATCGAACCGACGGAAACAATTCCAAGCGGGACGAAACCCGTCGAGGAGGCGATCGCCACGGCCACGTCGAACCATTCGAAGATACTGAGCTCGCTCGCGGCGCAGGGATCACTGCCATTGCAGCGCGAGGGAAAGGACTCGGGGGCGGAAGCTGCGCGCGCTGAGGAAGGGCGAAAAGCGCAGAGGGCACCGCTCTGTGATACTCTGCAACAGGAGGAGTCACAGGCGCAAGCTGCAGTAGGAGACGAGCTCCAGAGGCAAGAGGAGCTCGCGCGCACTGCTTCTGCGTCTACCGCAACGCAAGTCACCCTATCCGGACGCAGCACTCAGACGGAGGACGCTGCTGCTGCTCCCGCGCAACTCGAACCGCACTCCTCACCGGCCCCTGCTATCACGCCGCCACCACCACCGCCAACCACAGCCGCGCTCACTACAACTCCGACCCAAACCACCCCAATAACAATGGCCGGCCCACAACCACCGCCTCCGCAACCCTTCCGGGCATCCCCACGCCAATCACGCCCTTCACAACCCCAAGCGCCGGCAGCACCAAAACCGGTGGAAGAGGGGCAACCCTGGGAGCCGCCGCAGGTACGGCAGTGGCGGCAGAAGCAAGAGCAACGGCAGAGCAAGTGGAAGCCCGTCGAGCCGCTGCCGCTCAAGTACAAGCCGGCGGCGCGACGGGTGACGCTCGCCATGGTGGCGGCGCCGATTGCCATTGTGACGAGCTGGGCGTTGTACGATCGACGTGAGTTCTTCTTCCCCTTCCCCTCGGCACGTTGTCTACGGTCATGATCATGGCAGTCAAAGGAAAAAGCAGAGAGAATATAACGAATGCTGACGTCAATGGAAACTTAGTGGTGCTGGGCAAGGAGCGCAAAGAAATGCCACGGGTGGCTCCGAGCCTGGCGAACGCGGTGAAGGATAGAGATGTTGAGGATAAGAAGATGTAGAAGAGCGTTGGTGGTAGCAGTATGATGAATTTGGCGGAAGTAGGGAGGGAAAAAAGGCGAGAGAAACTTGATACCTGGATATAGTTGTGCTCAACTGCAAATGTAGCAAAGAGAACGAAGAAAAAAGAGGAAATAAAAATACCAAGCAGACGAAATGAGAAATGGAATAGGGCCTCGAGATGGGTCTATAGGTATTGTAAAACATCACACAGGACTGATGGCACTGTCAAGCTAATTGTGAAGTATGTATTTGAAGAATTGGGTATTTATTTTCATCTGATTATACAAAGGAAAGATAGACGTCGGTGATGGCTCGTGGGAGCGTGTGTATCTATTCCCCAATCGATGTGTCCACGTCTGATGAGAAATAATCCCCTTTCTATGCGTTCTTACCCCACTTTCCGGGTGTCAGGTTAGACGGTGTAGACAATGCAGAATAATACAAGCCAATGTATGCCAAATTATCCGCGGGAATGGTCAAAAACAAGTGGTGCTCGAATGCAAAGAGAAGCAAGCATCTGCAAACCTGCGAGCCAGTGCCTCTCATCTCCATCTTCCTGCGCAAAGGCGCTACTTAAAACTCCTGAACAATGCAAGTCGCGCAGAGTCAAAGCTCTGCTACTGGTAATGGTGTCATGACTTCCAAGGGTATGTGTAAACAAGATATATGCGTGAAGGGCAAAATTACGAAAGATCGCTTTCGGTTGGGTATTCAAGCACTTCAGAGGACTTCCTGCTCTTTCTTTGGAGACGGTTTGGGAGCAAGGAGTTGAAGCTCTTCTTGCGGCGCAGGAGCATTCCCCTTGTGCCGCTGATGTCGGTGTGCAGACCCGAGTGACTCTCTCTGCGCCTGCCCTCGTTGGGCTTGTTGGAGCCTGCCTGGGGAGTCTCGGGTGTCTTGGTCGACTGCGTCGTCTTCTGCGGCGGATGGAATAGACGCTTGTAGATACGCTCGGGCGAACTAGGCTGTGTAACGGCGCTAGGCGTTTTGGTCATGGTCAATAGTTGGGTGGCCGAGGGACTGCGGAATGACGGCCGAGAGCCGAGGTTCGGTGTCGTCGGCTGTGAGATCGAAGGAAATAGGTGAGGTGGCCATTCGTCATCGGCGTCTGGAGGCGAGTCAAGGGAAGAGACAGACGCATTATCGTCCTCGCTATCAGACGAAATGAGGTCTTCCTCGGTGGCAGAAGAGAGGATGTCCTGCATTGAGACCTGAAGAAGTGCCGAATCGCTAGCGCGAGGATACGCAAAGGTCCTCAGGTCTGGTTTTGACCGGGTACGATACTTCACAGGCACGTCCAAATGAAGGCTGATCGGACGTCGGGCTTCTTGCTCCAAATCGTTGATGCTCCGGGTCATATCATTACGGCAGCGCCTGCCTCGGCCTCGGCCAGATTCTGAATGAACGGAGGATGGCCGCAGGCTCTTGCGCAGATCAACCTCACTGGGGCTGAACACCACGCGTGCTCTCAGCTGACGCACAGCGTCATCAAGTGCCAGCTCGATAGCACAGTGGTTGATGATCCTGCTCATTTTGGGCCAAGTGGCTCTCTCCCCGCAGATCATGGCCTGTTTCATGAACTCCGGTGTGGGGTTGCTCAGGATCTTCGGGAACTGCGAGTACGAGATGGCTGGAAAGATTGTGATGTCTCCGGAGTAGCGTTGGCTGAGGATGGACCTGGCCTTTGTGCAGTAGTTGGGGAAGATGCCAAGCTCAGCCATGACGTGCAGCCTGTGCTGAGCCTCGCCCTTGGCAAGGCCAGCCATGGTATGGAGCCACCCAGGGCCAGCTGCGAAAGCCGAGTTTTGTGGCGGAGCTTCCGGAAAAGGAATGCCCTCCTCTTTTTCTAGGAACGGAACAACGTGAGGGTTGACCTGAGAGACGATGAAGTGATTGACGTTGAACATTTCGGCGAGACGCGTAATGGGGAGATCGTTGTCGACGGACCCGTCAATCCACCGCTGGGGCGAAGGATCCCAAGGGATTTGCTGGCCGGTAGTAGGATCCTTGGCCTGCAGCTGAGCGGCTGAGAATACCAACGGTACCGAACAAGAGGCAGCGCTAAATCAGTCAGACGATACCCAAACAATCCAAGACCACGCTGAAGGCGCAAATAGGAGTAATCACTTACACTGCAGACCAGATGATAACGTTCGGTGCTGTGATATAGTTGAGCAGCCTGGGCAGTTCGAAAGCACTTGCGCTTGAGACCGTGATGTTAAGAATCCTCCGGGTCCGGTTGTAGGCTTCCTGGAAAGTCATATCGCCAAGCAAATTGCGCATGACTTGAATGAGGTGCCCAATGTCAAAGACAGCGCCGTATTTCAAGAACCGTGCGGCCTTGGTCAAAATGCCGCGGTCCCCCTCTTTCTCGAAGACGTCCAAGTCGCCGTAGCAAAATTCCTCCAGTATCAGTGGCATCTCGGCGTCCGTGCGTGTGCAGAGCACAGCGCAGACAATGCTGCCAGCAGAGGCACCTGAAATGATTCTAGGGAGCAGATTGGCCTCCCACAGCGATTTGATAACTCCAATATGGTTCATGCCAAAAGTGCCTCCTCCAGACAGAAGCAGAGCGCTGCGTCCGAAGGATTGCCGGGTGGCAAGAAGTTGCTCTAAAACGTATCGCGGATCCAAGCCATTGTCTCCCTGCTTCGACGACACATCCAAGAGCGCAGTGAGAGTCTGCTTGGCCGATTCAATGTAGCGCTCGATCAAAGCCTTGGTTCCAACGTGAGAGTGTTTGTACAGGCGCAAGTCACCCATGCCTCCCAGGCCACGGGTGAGAGAGGTTCGGATGAGGAAGAGCATTCGTTGAACGTCACAACTGATGCGTGCATCGTCGAGCTGCCGAAGCCGCTCCTCGACCAGCTCGTAGTTGTATTCGGAGGACTCGCGTTCTTGCTTCCAAGCGTTGTTCCCTTCCAGTTCATCTAGTTCGGCGGCAGCGGCGTGCCATTCGGTGTAGTCCTCGGCCTATCGCAAATTTGCTCATTAGCGTCCGGCCGCACCCTTTCACCACGAGATGTGCGGCTCACATTCTGCAGGCGAAGGTACAGTATCTGTTTCCGGCTTCCGTCTTCTAGGTCCGGCGCATTGGGACATTCCTGACCACCCAGAGCGCCGACAAAGTCCTCTATTGTACCCGCCGGGTTCCTGACCAGCCTGGTCAGCGGCGACAGGAGGCCACCATTGCCGCTGGACCGCTTCAGTCCATTCCGGTCGGACTGGTCGTTTGTTGGGGCATGGTAGTACCGGCGGGAGAGGAGGGCGTCTTGGAGGAAGGACATGAGCGCGCCGGAGCCATAAGCGAGAGGGCACAGCTGGCTCTCGCAGGGCGGCTCTCTCAAAGTCGCGCAGTCTGTGGGGAACAGAATGCGGAGTGCGGAGTGCGGGTTGCGGGGAGGTTTTGCGAGTATTTGTGTCGAATAGAAACGCAAGGAGGTGCGGTGACGACGGGCGGCGGGTGAAAGGCCGAAGGCGGGAAAGCTAGCGGGTCACGCGTCGCTTTCAAGCACTCTGCGGTACGTGTGGGAGGCGCGTGAGACGTCAAGCTGGCAGGCTCGTAGCGCAATGCGCCGCCTAAATCAGCGATGCACTACGCGAAGAGATCTGTCATACGCCATGCGCTGACCAGCTGAGACACCCGCCAGGGATGGTATCCACGCCTCGACACTTCGTCATCGACACTGCCAGCGGGCTCGCCATTCGCTGCCGGCCCACGCGCACCAGCATCCCGGCTCCGCGGGCTGCGTGTCCTGCTTCTTTGCAAAAAGTTGTCGCCCTGCGAATGCCAGCGCCCCACGCCGTGCATTAGGGCTTTCCCGCAGGGTGGGCTGCGATCAGGAACCGGTAACGCGCTGGCGGGTACAAGGAACGTTCTCCGCCGCGTGTGTGAGACCGCAACGCAAGGGTGGCTGCGCGATCCCCGTTCTCAGCATGTGAGAGAGATCCAGCCCGCATCTATCCCCACCGCGGGGCCCCCAGGGTTGGGCTTATCGCGGGAACAGTGCTGAGCCCAGCCGCCAATCACCCCAAGGCGCCCCCTACAACGACCCCTACATCCTTCGAGCCCTCGCTATGCGCGCCTGCTCGTGTCGCACACACTGTCACCAGGACAACTGCTCGCCCCTACGTTCAGATGACACTAAAAATGGCGACACCTTCTGCGCTGCCCATCACCCGCGCTCTCCCGCCGCACGCTTGCGCTGCCTAATTACCGGATATGGCACGGAGTGGTGTGGTGAAAGGAGCCGCTGGCGTTGCGCCGGTCGTGCCCGCGAGTCATCTGCAGACTTTTAACTCCACCTCTTCCTCGACCAGCATTTGCATGTGAGAATTTGAAACATCGCCTTCGAGCCTGGCCTTCGAGGTGGGACTACATTCTCCTTTGGGCCGCTGCGAGGGAAATTGCCGCTGGCAGCCAACGACGCGACGAACAGGTGTCACCGCTCACCGCTCTGGACCCCCACTACCCCAGCTGCATTTTTGAACCACTCTCACCCTCTTAATGCCTTCCATCGGGACTTCATGCTTCTTTGACGAGCTCCTCCACTCGGCAAAGCTCCACCACCCCCACCACCAGCATCCATGGCGTCGCGCTTCACATGTCGGCACCACAACCTCAGACGACTCTTGATAACCTATGAGTCCACCTGCGGTACTTTAGGCACCGTCTCCGTCCCGACAAGTCCGTTGAGTCAGACAATCCCTTTGCCCGGCCCGGTTCTCCTATTATTCCTTGTTTCCAGCGGAAGTGGTTTTCTCTGACGCCATTGCAAATCGAAACGGGCGTTTCAGCCCTATCGCACCAATCCTCGAACGCCAGGCACTCTGGACTCTCATTGCTCCATTCTTATCAGTATGGATAATGTGCATCGCTGGCGCACCTTTACTGGCTGCTCACTCTCCTTTTTGTGGGCTTCTCTGCAACTAAGTTCCTGACTACCAGCAGTTTCCGCGCGTTCCTGGTTATCTGGTAGGACAAACCACGTTCTACGCGTCCCCGGAAGCTGCTGTCATGATCCGACTGGCTGTGGCCGCAGAATCGTACTGCTGGTCTGCCGCGATTGCATTACCGGATCTCCATCCGGCATCAACTGGGTGTTCCTGGATACATGCAACGTCCAATCCGCCCGGGCTTCTGGCCAATGCAATCATTGGACCGCGTTGGACTGGCGAATTAACAGTGTCCCTGAAGACAGATCCAAGACTGAGAATTATCACATGCCGTGAAAAGGTGTTGATGGAGGTACGCTGCGATTGCTAAGCTGGCAGAGCCCTTTTATTGACAAGGGTCCTTTGATGTCGTCCCAAGATGAGAAGTTGTCGCGATGATCCACTCCCTGCAAGTGGGCGGTCAACTTATCAATCAGGCTGGAACTTTCGATATCGTACGACAAGCAGAGCGCCTCCAGAGACCGGTCGAGGCTACACGCACGCCAACATGGCAATCTTCAAGTCAGAAATCCTAGTTCAAAAAAGTGGGGGATGACTCCTGCTTTCCGGGATGTATTGCCCATTGGCTGCTAGAGATAATCAATCTCGACAACTCACACAGCTTAAAGTGTCTGCGACGATGTCTTGCCAACGTTCGGATGAAATTACCTTTCAAAGACAGTTTGGTGGCGCCCAGGATAAATGCATGAGAAGTTTCTGGAATAAGCAGTGCATTCTTAGCGCCGAGTTCCCCCCGACATTGAGGCAAAGGCGTTCCTCATGGGCATCCTCCAAAACCACATCAAAAGATTTTACATATAACGCTACATTCAACTTTGCCTGAGAAAGTATCCAGTTCACTGTTGAGTATGCGCAGCCGTCAAAACACCCCCTAAAGTAGGTCAAGGTTTAGTCAGAGCTAAGCCAACTTCGGTCCCAGTCACCCGAAATCCAGCTGCCAACTACCGCCTCTAGAGCTGTCGGCTGATCTGCCGGTGACATGTGGCCGGCTTCGTCAACGGTAAAGATGCTCAAGCGGTAGTTGCCTTTCCACTTCCCGCCCTTAGTACCAAAACTTTCATTCAGCTTACCACTGCTATGGTACCACTCGTGGAGACGCTGGTTTCTGAACCAGGCTTGCCGCTTCCAGGGCTGTTCGTCAAGCAAGCGGAGCTGTCCCGGCGTGTTACTGGGTATTCCGTGAGTAATAGTCAGGTTGTAGCTCGGGTCTGTGACGTACACTATGATGTCGTTATTACCGTTAACAAACAAGACCCGAACGTCAGTGTTGTCGAGCAACCACGTCAGTTCTCGTGTAGTAGGGACGAAAACATGTTTTTCCAGCGTCCAGCGCTCATTCAGATCAAAGTCAATGAGCTCAAACGGCCACTGTGAGAACCCCAACCGCTCCTGCACCCACGGCTGATTCAGATACACCGCGGCAGGGCCGCCGTTGAGATCAGAGCACAACGGCGGCTCGGTGCACTTATGCCGGCCTATTTTCACGTCATGGTAAGTCAACAGACCTATAAACAAACATGGCGAGACATCCAGTCTCAAAGCGGACTCACTATCGTACGGATCCCACCCTCCCGGTCGCACGCCGTCCCAGAAGTACTTGCCCACGCCAGCCGTGCACTCGCGCGCCGCAACAGCGCATACATGCCGGTCATATGTGTCGCGACACAAAGCGCCTAAGCGCTCACACTCAGGCACCTCTGCTGCCATGGCTGCACACGCCGTCTCGTTCATGAGCGAGTGATGCCCGCCCTCCTCATCACAAAAGAAGTCATACAAGCCCACGTCCGTCCGCGAACTGTCGATGTAGGCGCTAACGGCAATAATTGTCTCGATATTGAGGTTGAGATCGCCGAGATTGCCTTCTTCCTGCTGCCGCGACAGGATGTACTGCGCGTAGCCCGTCGTCCAATGCCCACCCATAGACTCCCCGGCGAAGTGCCAAGGTCTACGCGCCAGTTCAGGAAATACGGAGGCCGTGAAGGTCGTGAGAAAGGCATGCAGGTCGCTGGCGCCGGCGTGGAGGTCAGTCGCGGCTGCAGACCGGTTGGCTAAGGCGGAGAAGCCGATACCGATGGGTTGGCTTTGGGGGCCGCGTTCGTCAGCCCGATTGCGCCGTCACGTTCCTGATCTCGTCTATGCGGCTTACTCGATGAAGAGCACATTGGCCCTGTTGATCCAGGAGATCTCTCTTCGGCTCGTCGAGTTGCCGTTGGCGTTGACGTAGCAGGGGCCGATCTCTTTGAACATGCCGAATTCTCCTGTTGCTCCAGGCCCGCTATCACGATCCCTGTTAGCCCAATACTTTCGTTCTCGCTTTTACTCTGTCTTGAATGCCACTTGCCCGCTCATCCAGAGGATCACAGGATCTGTGTCCGGGTCGTTACGGCTTTCATGATACCCTGCTTCTAGTTAGCAGGCTGTTTGAGTTGGACACCTCGTCGACAGGAATCATTCTACAGAAGAACATTGAGCGGCCTTCAGCTACATTGATGCTTCCAGTCCATTGACGAGCGCCCGAATCACAAAGCTCATCGTTCTGCTCCCTGATGGTGAATGGTGGACCCGTATGTTCGTGCGGTGCTTTCAGCGGCTCTTGTTGCTGCTGATGGACATTTGGCTCGGAAAACACTGGCCCAGCCACGGCAAAGGCGGGCAGGATTAGAGAAGGCAGGAAAATGCGCATTTCCAAATTTGATCGCACTTGAGGTCTAGTTCTCTAGAGAAATCTCAGGTTTACGAGCTTTATACAAATATTCTGCCTGAAATTCACAGCTGATCCTTATCAAGCAATCATGCGATAAGACCTTGCCTTAAAAAGCAGGCACACCCGCCATTAGCGGAGCTGCAGTTATTTTTGCTTTTTTTGTGAAGGATCTTACAGCATGTACATTCAATGACCCAGATGTTCAACCCAAGAAGCGTCAATTCAAATTGTTAATTGGAGAGGCTAACAAGACAGACTAAAGCAGAGGGGAGGTAATTGAAACGCCCACGGAGATCTGAGTTGGGAGTGAAAATACTATGAACAATACATGGATGAATTCCTTCTACAATTAGATCCCGCCTTAGAAAGATTAACGAGCATTAAATAGATGGTGAAGCTCAGAGGGACCGCGAACGGAATGTCTTGGCATGATGACGTTGGCGGGGGGTGCCTGCCTGGAGCCGCTTCCCCGGACGCGCAATGACATTCATGTGTCAGCTCCTTCGCCAGCTCCTCGCTCTCGAACCACCTCATTTCTAACCCTCAAATTGATGCAAGAACGACTCCAGCACCACCGGAACCATGGGTCAAGGGCAATCTTTGGATGCGCCCCCACCAACATACGGTACGTTCGCATTGGACCCTGATTTTCGGCTTTCCCAGAGCTCCCTGTGCTAACCCTCTCCCAGAGCAGCTATCCCTCGAGCTTGTCCGCCGCTTCGCTGACAGGTGCTACACTCCACTTGAAATCTACTGCTTCAAATGCGTCTTCAAAGCCCTCGCCGACTCGTCCTCCGGTATCCGTCACTGGAGCGAACCCACGCTATGCCGCTTTCTCGCCCTTCCCGATTCTCTCGCTGTAGGCTCCGTGGTCTTTCAAATGGCCACGTATCTCGGCGCCTTCCCATTCCCGAGCCAGGCACCTGCGATATTGACGAGCGATAATTTACTTAAGGTAGTCACTTTGCTGACGCGGAGACACGCCCCGGTGCTGGGGAAAAAGGGCGACGCCGTGTGGATACGAGAGATTTATCGCAGCCTTGCCGTCTACGATAGAGGTTTGGAACAAGCTACCAAGGATGCGAAAATTGCTGAAGGTGAAGGGACAGACGCTGTCGCCTCATACGACGGCTTCGCTGTAGACGCTCCTGTCGACGAAGACGAAGATGAAGAAGATGATGGGGACGGGCTCGCCCTTGCCGCCCTTGACACGATGGATGCGGTCGAAGTCTTTAAGCAGGGCGAACAATCCACTCTGAGCCATTCAATCATACCCACTGACAACTTCCTCCGCTTGATCCAGCTCCTCCTGTTCATCGCTCCGCTGGAGCCTCAAGATGACCTTTCGGTGTACAGCCTCCAGCTCACTGAAAAGCGATTGAAAGGATTAAGAGAAACCGCAAATAACATACTTTCGTCTTTTGGGATAGAAAAGAGCCCGGGGGTAAATTACAAGACTTTCAACGCTGTCGTCTCATCTTCTCTTCCTTATATGTTCGACGGACTCAATCCTCTTTTTGAGCACTTCCTCTTCGCAAAAGACTTTGACCTATCCAAACGGAAGAACTCTGGCGCTTCGACTTCGAAAGACACAGCACCTGAATCACCCAAGGATGCTCCTCCAAAGAAAAAGATTCCTGTGCCTGAACCAATTCTCTTATCCGAAGGTGAAATCTTGGACTTCAACCTGGTGAATCAGCTATCATTTATCATCAAAGGGAGCAATCTCTTCAGACGCCTGCGGCCACTATATGCCGGAGGTAAACACGGCTTTAGCATGGGTAGTTTCGAGAAGAGCGTCTTCAACTGGCGCGCGCCCTCTATTCTCCTAGTTTCCGGCAGCCTCCTATCCGACAAGCCCGAAAACCCCAGCGAACGCGCCTTCGCCGACTCTCTTCCGCCCAAACGCCTCCCTAGTAGTCTTGACCTTCCCTCACGCAACACTACCAACCAGACTCTCACGTTCGGCGCATACATCCCGGTTCCGTGGAAGGGCACGCCCAAGCTAGCCTTTGGCGATTCGTCGACCAAACTATTCCAACTCTCTCCCACGCACGACCTCTTCGAAGCGTCGACCATGAGCACCGACTACATTTACTTCAACAGACCGCCCCACCACCCGTCCGGCATCGGACTCGGCTCCCCCATCCCACAGGCCGACACGTCGCGGGCGCATAGCCGCTCGCACGGCACCATCCCGCTCGGCGCCGTCTCGCTGCACCTCGACTCGGGCCTCGAGTTTGGCATCTTCACGCACCTCGCCGAGGGCGGCGGGTCCTTTTACCCGTCGCGCAACCCGCAGCGGAAGAGCAGGAGCTGGCAGGACCGCTTCGCCATCGAGGCCATCGAGGTGTGGGGCTGCGGCGGAGACGACGAGGCCGAGGCGCAGCGGAAGGCGTGGGCGTGGGAGGAGAGGGAGGCCGAGGCGAGGAGGCGCATCAATCTGGGCACGGGGGATATCGACGCTGACAGAGAGCTGCTGAGGCTGGCGGGTATTCTCCAGGAGAGGAGTGGCGGAAGCGTGTAAACCGGGATCCTGTTTTTTTTTTTTTCCCTTTGCTTGCGGGTTCAATTGCTGTTTTGGAGTGGGGTTTAGGATACGCGGAAAGGCGCATGGGTGCTGTAAGGATAAGAATGCAATGCCCTACGAGTGATCTCCGCTCGTGTTTTTTTTTTCTCTTGAAGTTGAGATTTCGATCCTCTGTTGAATGCGTGATTTGGTCTTGAATGTGGTATACACGGTTCGCCCTTTCCCCGCCATGTGTGCTTCTTTGAGGTATGTGAAGGAGAAAACGCCCAATGTGCCTTTTATGTTACAACATAAACCATGTTTACCCGGATATTTCGCCGTCTTCGTCTTGGTCCCTTCTCGGCCGCTGTGTGTTCGTCTGAACGCGTCTAACCCTGCCTGTTTTGTTCCACACCCGCTGGTCAGTCCACCGTAACTTTAACGGGATCGTATAGATCTTCGTCGTGCCAGACTTCATGAACGTACCTCTGCTTGTGCTTCGGGTTCTTGTTGCAGATGATGTACACGTATCCCTTACGCCTGACGCTCTGTTTTCCCCCAAATCTTGTCAGCCCCATCCATCAATTGTCTCTTTTCCAATGTCTTCCAAAAACTCGTTTCCTTGACGCATCCCAACCTCTCCACCACCAGCCCTCCGCGACCTAGACGAGCAAAAAACCGCCAATCTCCAAACATCCGCAGGCCGCCATTGGCTGCTGCGTATATCCCTCACAGACGAAAATAAAAAACCCAACGTACCTTGCACCCTTCGCACAGCTTCTTCACACTGCTACGGACCTTCATGCCGCGCACCTGCTGTGTCGAGGCAGCAATAGCAGTCGGGCGCGGGCGCCATAGCGAGAACGGCGTGCGGGAAGCGACGGCGAGAGTGGTGGCGGTGGTGAGCAGGCGGCGCGGTGCGGCGGCGAGGACGGTCGCGCGCCGGAGCGGCGCGAGGAAGAGGGTGCGGGCGAACATGGTGTGTGGAGTGCCGCGGGCAGGCGAATTGAGAGCGCGGCGAGGGCGAATGGGCGGGTGCGGGCGGCGGCGATGGGTGTGTGGTTGCGAGATTCCGTGGAGATAATGATGGATGGATGGGCCGAGCGTGGCCGGTGGTTCGTCGTCGGAGCGGAGGTTACGGATTGGGTTTGGCGTGGTGATTAGGTAAGTAAGGTTATATCAGACTACACACACTGCCAAACTTCACTGTCTCCGATTCAACTTTTAGGCAGGTACACATCTCTGCAAATTGGAGCTGTCTACCCTCTCTCGAAGTGCTCTAAACCTGTTAGACCCTCCTCGCCCAATCTTTCCACCGCCATCCTCCCCGAAAATACACAGTCGTGGACACCAATACCGCCATAACATTTCCCGGCTATTCGAACTCTTCCCCCAAACTTCTTATACAACTCCTCCCGCAACTGCTTTATCATTTTAAAGTATCCAACCTCATATTGCGGAATGGCATCCCGCTGCAACGTTGCTACCGCCGCTATTGGTTCATCCCGTAGGCCCAAGTGTCTTTCTAACACGCGCCTCGCCATCACCACTCCTTCTTCTTTGCTCGGGTACTGGTGCTCCTTCAGCTCACTCCACCAATGGCCACCTATAATGACGGTAATTTTGGTGCCAGAGGCAGAGTCTTGGTCTGGTAAGACATCAGAATCAAACACAACGCCAATGGCCTGCTCGGGGTTAAGAGAGCTCGGAACGGAGCGGGGAACCAGGTAGCCAAAGCCATGGTAGGGACTGTTAAGCCGGGGTTTGGCGTAGCAGAGAGTGATGACCATCACAGTCGCTTCCTGCATCTTCGGAAGGGGGAGTTTCGCAGCAGTGACGAGGTGATTCGCCGGCGTAGCAGCGATGACGTGCGTAAAATCCTGGGCGACACCACCAACCTACAGCACACATCAGCACTCTCTCCGAAGACGACCGTGAACAAAACCCACCGTAACCGTCACCCCGCCTTCTTCCCTCGCCCCAACAACCCCCGTGACCGCCGCCCCCGTCACGACCCTCACATTCGCCCGTCCCCGAACCTCCCCCTCCAACGCCCTCGTCAGCATCCCCAACCCTCCGCTAAAACTATACACGCTCATCTCCCCCATCCTCAACTGCCCCTCCAGCCTCCCCGCCTCCCCCTCCCTCAACCCCCGCAACAACCTCCTCCCCTCCTCCCCTTCCCCTACTCCTCCACCCCTTCGCCCCGCCCTCACCATCTCCCCCACCACCCCACCCCACCTCCACCACCTCCTCCCCAACCACCCAGCCATCAACCGACCACCACCACGATGGAGAGGCTCAACCACAAGCCTCCCCTCCGCCTCCCACAACGCCCCCACGCACGCCCGCGCACTCAACCGCTCCACCGCCCCCGCCCACACGCCCTGCACAACCGCCGACGCGAAGTCGTCCGCCGCCCGCGCGCCCCAGCGGCGCGTCGTGAAGGCTAGGACGGACTCGTCGTCGAGCGATGGAGAGCGCGGTGAAGCGCGGAAAGCGTCGTGGAGGAGGGCGGGGAGGAGGGTGGTGAGTAGGGAGACAGAAGAGGTCGATTGGGGTTGGGTGGTTTGGAAGGGGTTGAGGAGCGCGGGCAGGTGCGGGAGGGAGGCGGGGAGGAGGTGGCGGCCGCCGGTGGGGATGCGGAGGAGGTGTGGGGAGGGCGGGGAGGATGGACACGAGGAGGGGGAGGATGAGGGGTAGGGGGAGAGGAGGAAGCGGGTTGAGGCGGCGGGGTGGGTGCGCGGGGTTGCTTGGATGTGGGGGGTTAGGTTTAGGGTGCGGATCTGGGAGGGGGTTGGTTGGCGTTAGTTGGTGGGATGGATGAGGGCGGTGGATGCGTTTGGAGAGCTGAGAGGGAAAATGCGAGGGGGAGTGCTCTCGACGCGCGCGCGAAGAGATCCGGGCATGGTAGACTTCTGTAAGGAAGGAATACTGACTAGATCAAGCGTCACGATGGCGCGAGGAGCGTTGGCACGGAGCGTGCGAGTGCCTGTCTCGCAGACCATGGAACCACTGCCCACTTTGGTGTGGACAGAGTCTATGACGCCGCCAAGACGATTTGTCGACTCGAAGAGGGTGATGGTGGCGTCAGGGAAGCGTTTGCTGGCATAGTAGGTAGCGGTCAGGCCTGTGATGCCACCGCCGAGTATAGCGATCTGTTTGGGCTCGGATGGGCACTGTGATGCTGCAGCATGACTTTGCCTGCTCATCGAAATCCAGGGCCATGCTCGATGCGGCCACAGGGAAAAACGTGGAAGATTTCTCATTTTGCGAAATAGAATGGACATCAGGAAAAGACAGCGCAGCTCCTGAAAGAACTGAAGAGCAGTCTTTTTTTTTGAGCAATTCTAGAGGAACACGACCATGTTCACAAACATTCAGGCATTCTGTATTTGCTACCTTGTTTTCAGCTGATGCCTTGCAATCAGTTGCGGAAGAAGACGAGCGATCGAAATCTCTGCCATGTACTGAACTCGAACGGGAAGGTGAATGGGTTGTAGCTCTGACCGGTCAAAAGATGTTGTGGTAGTATGATTTTATGATTCCTTGCGTCTTTGAAACTCACTCCAGCATCTCGTAATGGTTCTGGTAAGCCGAGTTGAGATTTGGAGTCGAGTTAATGAGTCCTGGGTAACTCGTACTACTAGAGAGGTTGGAAGTGACGCACCACTTTCCCAATCCGACGCTCGGATCCGATCTCTGTTACGAGAAACCAAGCACACGAAAAGTGATGGACACGTTGCACGGGGAACGGTTCCGATCAAGTGCAAAGCATGGGGATTGTGGATTAGATCACCTTTGGTTGTTTCCTGGTGCGCACCGTCGTGGATCAAAGACAGACAAGCGCCGCTGCAGTGAGTGGTATGTGTAACGGACGACGGGAGCGACCGCCTTTTCGGCATTTCTCGGATGTGATTGATGCTGTTTCATCACATTTCTCAAGTCTGAGGTGCATGGGGTTCTGAGACAATCAATTTGCGTTTCCTCGGCTCACGTGTGTTTTCAGTTCCCCGTGGATGATGCCCCCAACAGTGGTGGTTGATTCGCTCATGAGACCACTTTATTCTGGCAGACAGAGAAACCGAGAATTTTCCTATGGTGTGTCTCATAATCCCGTGCATCGCATTATCGGGAGGAGCACGTTAAGCAATTGATGTGCCGGGGACTGATGACATCCCTTGGTGCATGCCGGTGTGCGTTACACGCGGTCCGACGCGGCGGGGCCTCCCGCTCATGCATTCCCGGTTCCCCGCTTGCAGTCTAAACATCTGAACCAAGCAGCAACGGCGGGTTGTCACAGGTACTGGCCATATGATGCACGGATAGGGAAGTGCTTCTACGATGGTCGAGACCAGGCGGAGAAACACCCTAAGGGCACTTTTTCTGACATGTTACGCAGACAGTTCGACATATTACGATGGTCACAATAAGTCAAATGAAACATGTATAATTCACTTCATACGGAATAGCTTTTTCGCAAAATTTCTGTCATCTTGCTTTGTTTATGCTTGCCGTGCCTGGAATTCTTTGATTGGCTCCATTGACCTTAGCAGCGTACGAAAAGAAGATGAACTCAACAGATGTCATTGCCCCGTATCGCAAATCGAGAGCTAAGATGCAGATGGAAGAACAGAAGGCTAAGAATACTCAAACGGGGGAGAGAGAAGAAATGAACAGAACTGGACGAGATTTCAAGATTTTACGCAGAGATGTTATAAGGTATAGCATAGATCCGAGCGCTTATGTACTCTGAGCGATACGCAGTGTTATACGGGCGGGAGAGTTGGTATAAAACACAAAGGAGCAGCAGTGGTTTGTATAATTTCTTGGTCCAGACGTGTCAGCAGTTCCCGTGGGGGTTTATGGTGGTGATGGTCCAAATTCCCTTCTTCAACCGGAGCTCCGACCTTGGGCCACAGACTGCCATCTCTTACCCGACTAGGCTCTTCTACCAAAATGCTCGGTCGAAAGAGGAATCCCTTGCCTGAGAGTATCGATTCACCCTCATAGCACCCCGCAAGAGGATTGCACAACCTGTGAGGGGTTAAGTGACCAACACGGGGAGATGCACTTCGGGAGGCGTTCCGGAAGTAACCATCTGTGAGCTCCAGACGTCTATATAACAGGCAACCAGCAGCTGTTTGACCATCATCGCCCTCTCCACTCCACATTCCATCACTCGAAGCCCAGCACACTTGCAATCATGAAGTCCACATTCATTGCCCCTTCACTGTTCACCTCCGTCCTTGGAGCTGCCTTGGCACCTTCATTCGACACCATCACTATCCCCATCCCCTCCCAAGGCGAAGACTTCACCAGCACCGTCACGCCCTGCGGCACGGTCAACGGCTTCGCCGTCGTCGGCGTCCCCAACGGCACTCTCGTCGCCGGCACCACGACCATCTTCCTCCCTCCCCAAGCCTCCGCCAGCTCCGCCACCTTCATCGACAAAGAGCTGTCCGCAACCCAAGTCATCGAGCTCGTCCCCCTGCAAGGCTCCTGCGCGCCCTTCGAGCTCCCCGCCACCACGGGCGGCGCCTTCACCGACATCGACCAACTCACGGCCATCAGCACGGGCTTCCCGACCGCCACGGCCGCGGCCGACTGCCCGCTGGGCACGCTCGCCTCGACGGCCAACGCCGCAGCGCAGCAAGTCATCGACGCCATCAACGCCGTGACGCTCCTCTCGCAGAACCTGCAGGCGCCAGCCAAGCAGATCGGATCCACCTTCGGCAGCGCGCAGGCCGTGCTGCAGGTCGTCAACGGGCTGGCCAGCGTCGTGTCGAAGCTGACGACGGCGATTCCGCGCATCCAGGCGCTGCCGCCGTTCACGAAGCGGCAGGACGGCCCCAACAATGGGGTCAGCCCAGTCGACGACGCAACCGACGCCATCGTCATCTCCCTCGCCGGCTTCGTCCGCGTGCACCAGGCGCTCCTCAACATCATCATCGGCCGCCGCGGCCTGCTCCCCAACATCCCGTTCGCCGACGCTGATGCCGCGCAGCTCGCTACCATTGCCCAGGATGCCTCGGCTAACGCTAACCAGCTGCTTGTTGCTATGGGATACCAGCAGGACGCCAGCGGCGCCGTGGTGACTGCTGAGGAGCACGAGCGCCGTGCCGGTCTCGGTGTGGCCGCGGCGGTTGCTGGTGCGTTGCGGTCGGTCGAAGTGGTTGTTGATACGCTGGCGTTTTCCATCATTGACTTGGTCCCGAGGAGGAAGGAGTGCGCGAAGCAGCAGAAGACGTCGATTGACGGGACGCTGGATGAGGCGATCAAGGCTTATGAGAACTAAAGCTTTTGTGGTAGGGAGGTATGGTGCTGCCCCGGCTGTGGATTGGGTAGGGGGAAGAACTGATGCTCGCATCTCTTGCCGGTCTTTTTCTTTCTTTTTCTTTGGCACTTCTGGTTGCCGGTACATTCGTTTGCTATGCCTGTTCTCCATTGGTCTCCTTTTTCCCTTTGAAGCAGGTTTCTTCCCGTAAGGGGAGTGATGGAGGAGTGGATTCGAGGACGAGAACCCCTTTCGGAAATGTCATCAGGCGAGGTGCGAGATTCGGTTCCAGTATCTTTTTCCTACTTTACAATGGCACTGTTGCTGGACCTTGAAAGAATGCAAGTGTGCGATAATTGTGAAGTTTCAAACAATACATTTGCATCTGAAGATCAAAATTCCAATGCGCCATTTGGGATAAGTGTAGTATCTCCACGCGAGCCACAATACTGGAGTCCTTTGCAATACGCAGTGAGCAACTGATTTCAGGTGGAAGCGTGTACATACAGCCAATAGGTCGAAACATGTGATCTGTAGCTTGTACAGTCCCCTCTCGCAGTCGATGGCTGGCGTGGACCTATTTTTGCTCATGTCATAGGTAGTTGAAGCTATCGTCCGGACGTGTATGTAGAATTATTTATTTCAACATTCTGGTCCGGACGATAGCTTCAACTACCCATGTATGTTATTTTTCGAAGACAAAGTTGAGGCATGGTCACGCCGAGAGCCTTACAATGAAACTTAGCCATGATTCGAGGCACAACATTTCTGGAACATAATACCAAACGGAAAGCATTGGGAGTGAATTTTTGGAAGCTAATCGTAGGGGATCATGGCCCAGTGCGTGCTACGCAGTAATCGCCAGCTAGGAAGTGCGGGTATCCTGGAAAGACCTCTATGCCGTAGCAGCATTACTCCTCGGCGTCGAAGAACGAAGCCCCCTGGCTGGCAGCCATGTCCGGCGCCTCGCCCGCCTCTCCGCCTTCATCACTCGACTTGCTCGTCTCGTCCTTGGCCGTGTTCTTGCTGCGAGCTCGCTTCTTGGTCGGAGACTCGTCGCCATCCTGAGCATCGCCGCCGTTCTTGCGCTTGCCGGACTTGGGAGTCTTGGGAGTCGCGGTGGCAGCTCCGCCAGTGCCGTTGCTGTCACCCTCGGCGGACTTCTTGAGCCTGGTGATGCGATTCGTGATGGCGAGACCGACGCAGTCTGTACATAATAAGTCAGATGCTACTCGTAATCTGGAGCTTGGGCGAGCTTACCGGGTCCCATGAAGGCGTTGAGCTCCTCGAGCTTGGGGCCTTTGCTGATCTTGACATCGTAGATCTTCAGGATACCAAGCAATAGCTTCATGATGGTCAGTGAGCTGAAGCTGAAGGAGATCGGAAATGTGTCCGTACCTTGGCATCGGCTTCGGCATTCCAGATCATGGGCATCTTGATGATGATTGTGTTTTGTTAGATGCGGGCGAATCGAGAGTTGCGACGAGCAAAGGTGTGTGGAAGAAGGTTGAGGATGGATGGTTTGCGGTGAAGTGGCTCAGATTTTAAAAGCGCTCGGTCTCTGTTGAGATAAAACACTTCACCTTCCGAATTGAAATGGGCACCTATAAATTTGACCCTCCCGCCAACTATACACCCCAAATCGGCAATCCGCTCTAATAGGAACTGCCTAAGAGGCACAACTCGCGCAGTTACCCCTACTACGGTGCAGAATATATACCCGCCAGTAGCTAACAAACACCAAACACCAAACGAAGAGAGGCGAATATCATGAAATCCGCCTGGTATTTCGTCAGGCAAGTCAAGAATCTCCATGGAATTTTCAGTCTTAATAGACACGGAATACTAAAGCTACTGCTGTCTGTCTTTAATAATCAATGGGCCATCCGCCATCTGCTTTCCAAGCCCTCAAGTAGCAGCAACTGTATCCCTTGTTCATGCCTTTGATAGAAACACTTATGAAGAAGTCCTTCAATGACGCTCGTGTCGTACGCTCACCCGTACAACGAGGAAGCCATCCAACGCCGGCTACAAACATCTAGACCTGCTCGGGCTGCGCGTCAAAGTACGACTCCGCGGCGCCGGTGCCAGAGTCATCCTCGTCATCCTCCTTCTGCTCCTTCTTGATCTTCTTCGTAGGCGACTCGGGAATCTTCTTCTCCTCGGCATCTTCCTCGTCAGTGGCGGGCTCGGCGTAGTTCTTGGCATTGCGCTTGCGAGCCGAAGAACGAGGAGTCTTGGGCGCAGCGCTCGTCTTGGTCGCTTTGGGCGTGGCAGCCTTGCGCGGGGAAGAGCCGCCGCTCTTGCTGCCGCCCGTACCAGCCTGAGCCTTGATCTTACGGAAGCGGTGCTTGAGGGCCTCGGCGGTAAAGCCTGCGCGCGGTGATGATGATATGAGCAAAGAGGCGGAAGTGAAGTGAGGGGGAGGTAGAGAGGGAGGGCTTGTTCACCTTCACCCATGCGCTCGGCGATCTCGTCGTATTGACGAGAGCTGATGACGATTCCACAGACATCCATCGTGGATTGAAAGAGCTGTGAAGCGTGGCGTTAGCGGACGGCGGCGGCTTGAGGGATGCGCGGGTGGACTTGCGCGTTGGTCGACCTCGGCGGTCCAGCTGATGGGCATGATTGCGCGTAGATGTATAGGTTGTAAGTGCGCTGGGTGGTGCGGTGGAGAGGCTGCGTTGCAAAGAGTTTGGGATTGTGGTTGGAGTCGGATGGTGAAGTGTTGTGGTGGAGGGCGGAGGGCGGAGGGCGGAAGATGGAAGTCGTATTTTTATACCCACAAACTCGACGACCGCCCGCCCGCATTTTGCAGCATGTGACATCCCTGAGAGCCAGCGTGTCTATCCTTCTAGAGGGAGGTGGGTGGTCAGACTTGTAGACACCTTCCAGTTAACCACCAGTAACCTATTACTTGATTGTCAGCCAACAGGCACCGTAGATATTCTACGCCGCTCGCAGGCTTTCTATGAATCATCCTGCGCATCTTCTTCAGTCTGTCCCCAACCTTCTTCACACCCTGCCCTTTCAAAAGACGGTCTCGCGTCCAAACTCATACAGGCCACCCAAACCTCCGCAACACCGCGACGACCAAAGACACCGCCGCAACCATGTCTACGGACGACCAGAACGTACGTCCCTCCGTCACTCCCCGCTCCTCCTCCTCCGCTCCTCACCTCACCTCCATCCTCACAACCTCACCCATACCCTACCACCCTCTCACCCCCACCAATCGCAATGACGAGGGCAAAACCATGACTAAAGCCGCAGTCGCGACTGCGCGCAGATACTACTCCTCCACGCCATGCTCCAAGTCTTCCAGCCCAGCCGCGCCGACTGCGACCGCCTGGCCGAAGCCATGGGCAACGGCGTCACCGGCAACGCGCTCCGCCAGCGCATCGCAAAGCTGCGCAACAAGAACCCCATCAGCAGCGCCGCCGCCGTCACGCCTGCCAGTACTACCAAGAAGGGCGGCGGCAAGAAGAAGAAGGCCGCTGTCAGCAAGCCCGAGTACGGCGAAGACAGCGATTACGGAGCGACACCGGGCAAGAAGGGTCGCGCCCGTGGTGGTGGTGGCGCTCGTGGCCGCAAGCGAGGCAGGTCTGACGACAACGACGACGATGATGACGACGACGACGGCGACGCTGAAAGCGAGGCGGCGGAGGAGCTGAAGAAGAGCGGCGCGTCGGCGCGTGCTGCGAAAAAGGCCAAGACGATGCAGGGCAAGAACGTCAAGCAGGAGCAGCGCCAGGTCTCCGAGGCCAAGGAGGAGGAGGAGGACAAGGAGCTGAAGATCGAGCATGAGGAGCTGGCCGGAGATGCCGGTGACGTGGGTGTCGTTGCTGCCAACCCTATCATGGGCGGCATGGCTTTCGGCGCGTTCGATGACGACGAGACGGAGCCGCTCCTCGGTCAGGGATCGTTCTTCTATCTTCAGGATGAGAATGAGGAGATCGTTTGAGCCGGGTCAGGATCAGAAGACACCGTTGGCCAGTGGGCACTTCGTGTGCGTGGTCATGGGGAAAAGGCAACAGTTCATAGCTACTGGATGACTGTGAGATCCCGTATCATGCCTTATAACAAAAGGAAAGGCTTAAACAAACGGCAAAGGAAAGAAAATATATAAAAGACTAGGGGAAATGTATCTTGCTCATGCTATGGTTGCTCGCGTTGCCTGGACTCACTTATGCTAGTCCAGAAAAGTAGCTGTCTTTACAAATGGTGATGCATGAATGACTCTGATCGTCGTTCTGTGTGCTTCATTTCAAGGCGGCTATAAATTTGAACCCTTCACAAACCGATAGCTGATCCCCTCATAAGATTCACACGTTATCTTCTCACTCGCCTCAATTTATATGGCAAATGGCAGGTAAATGCGGGGAATTCACCTGCATCCCATCTCGAAGTTACCATCTGCCACCTCCCATATCACCACGCGCAATGAATCATGTAGGCGAGGTCGTTTCTTTTGCTCCTCCGTATGTTTATTACCTATATGATGAGCCCCGTGATGCCGCAGGCTGCTATAGACGACCTCACGGCGGTTCTAACACAAGCGGCAATCCAGTAGCCTCTACCGCGCGTGCTAGAAGCTCTAACAGCTGCAACACCATCTCTAACGGCTTTAATAGCTACGACTCCTTCGCTTACCTTGCCGGCAGTAGCAGCAACTTCTAGCAACCCTCCAGCAGGCGAAGAACCGCCGCGCAAGATGAAGATTAATACCAACGCCATCCCTGAGATAGTCTATGGATCATTCTGTCAATTCATCATTACCTTTTGGAAATTTGCAGTTGCTTGCAATGTTGCTAGCGCAATCGCTGCGAGAGTAGCAGCATAAGCAGCACCAGCGAGGACTACTGCTAGCCGCTCAACAACCACCACCAGCATCAAATATGCCTACAGTAAGGATACCCAAGAATTGAGTGCGCATTAAGATTTCTACATACACGTCCGGATGATAGCTGGAACTGCCCATGTCATGAGCGAAAACCCCTACTGGGCTTTTCGCTGGCCAGATTAGCACTTGCGTTATTTCTCAATGACAATGTCTAGATTATCATGCAACGTAGGAGCAGCATATACATGTAGACTTTGTAGTTAATGTATTATTCGGGGACTGTAGCATCTTTTATCATTTGTGGGGAGTAGAAAGGTATAATCGTCTGCAGCTCAGCATGCTGGCAAACCGGCTACAGGGGGCCCTGTTTTATATCGGGGTCAACAGATAGATATATTACAAGGAGAATTCCGGTGGCCATTTTGTAATTCAGAAGTGGAATTTTGGTATTAGGTAGAAGTTGCGTGAATTCCTAGTGTCGGCATGGAAGGATGTGCCAGAATCTAAGTGAATAGTAGGCTCAATAACCACCTGGCGAAAAGTGGCTAGACTCTAGAATCACGATGCCAGGAGAAGTTAAGGAGCTATCGGCGGGAGCACCACAATAGAAGAGATATCAAAGCATGGTGGCAATCTAAATCCATTGTTCAAGATTTCGCATTGCTCAGCAGCCCGTATAGAAAGCCCAATGTGTAGAATTCCGCTTTTGTCGTTGAAATGAGCCCCTGAATGAAAAGCCTTAATCCGTCCATGGCGTAGCAAGACGTGTGTCTATCTACACGTCCTCACCGTCCTGATCGAAGTAGGATTCCGACCTGATCTTCTTGGTAGGCGAATCGGGGACCTCATCGTCATCCTCACCCTCAGCACCATCGTCCTTGGCGCCGCGCTTGCGAGGCGAAGAACGGGGAGTCTTCTCCGGATCATCGGCATCCTTCTTCTTGCGGCCGCGGGACTTCGCAGGAGTAGCCGGGGCGCTGGTCTTGCCTCCGCTGTCGCCGCCGCTGCCCAACGCACAGTTGGCGCCTCCGTACTTCTTCTTGAGGACCTTGGTGAAGCGCTGGCTGATGGCGCCGACCGTGGTGTCTGGGAATATGATTAACTTATGACATGCTGCTGCTAAGTGAGAGAACTGAACTCACCACCGCCGAGCTTTTCAGCGATGGCCTTCCATCCGTCGGTGCCGAGCTTGGCGTCGGTAGCCTCGATGTACGCCATCAAGAGCTGTGCGACGGTTAGCATGAACATGGGACTTCTGGTGAAGTTACTGACGCGCGCATCATTGTCGGCGTTCCAAATTACGGGCATGGTTGGTTCTTGTACGCTTGGCTGGACGAAGTTGTATGGAAGAGGTTCTGATGGGAGTGGCAGAGTCTTCTTGGAGTGCGAGTGATGTGGAAGGTTGGTAAAGAAAGGAAGATCAGCGAAAGATGAAAGTGGAGGGTTTATATAGTGCCAGGATGCACGTGAACCTCGTGCTCACATACACATCAATGAGCATGAGGAAGGAGCGCTCGGGTGCTCCTGCCTAGTTTGAGTATCCACACGATCTTGGGAGGCTTATCTTCGCCAATTTGTCGCCAAATTGTCGGATTGAAGCCATTGTCCGGACGTATTTGTTCTATTTAAGGAATGACATCTACGTCCAGAAGTTCGCTTCAGCTGCCTACATTTGATGATTTTGCGCTGAGCTTTTCAAAGCGAGCAAATCAGCGCCGTATCTGCGGTAAAGCACCGCCGAGGGAAATGAAAAGGCTATCGAAAGAATCCAAACATCAAGCAGGAGTCTCGTAGCTGTCAGCCTCAGACCTGAACGTCGTCCAAGCCACCATCGCCGTCAAAGAAACTCTTCTGGGCCTCCTCCACGCCGACCTCCACGCCAGCCTCCTCGCCGTCACTATCCTTGATCTCGTCTTCCTTCTCGAGCTTGATCTTCTTAGAGGCAACCGCGCGATCCTCATCACTGAGCTTCTTCTCACCCTCGTCGTCGGAAGTGTCGGGCTCCTTGTAAGAGCGCTTGGTACCAGCGGCCTTGCGCGCGCTCCTCGGGCGTTTGGCGCTGCTGGGAGCGCTCAACAAGCCGACGCCACTGTCATCGCTGTCCTCGGAGTCATGCTTGGAGGCGGCGCCCTTCCTGTTGCTGCCACGGGTGCCGGGCGTGCCGCCGCTCTTCGGGCCGCGCGGGGTGAGGGGAGCGGGCTTGATGGGGTTGCCGTCACTGTCAGAGAGGAGGTCGGCGGCGCGCTTGCGGACGGAGCCGATGCGATGAGCAATGGCCTGCGATTTGGCATCTACAAGACAGCGAGACGTAAGTGTGAAACGAAGACAGTATGTGCAGGGAAGGTTGCGTACCGAAACCCATGGCGGCGTTGAGCTTCTTCATCATGTCGCCGCTGACTTTGATATCGAAAATGTTGAGAAAGAGGCCGAACAGCTGAGAGGAGTGAGCCGAGCATTTCGAGATTGTGGAGCAAAGCCATCACGTACCTTTGCGTCGGCCTCCGAATCCCACTTCATTCCAGGCGCCATCGTGGTGGTGTCTCGTTCGAAGATGTGGAGTCAATGTTGTGGTTTTTGTTTGGTAGAGGGATCGAGACACGGATGAGGCGGAATAAATAGAGCAGCGGTCGTGGTGAATTGGAGCGCCTAAACCTAATTCGGCAATGCGTTCAAGATTCGGAGAGCGCGCGGCCTCTGGGACAGGCGCCTACTTTTCCGACCTCCCTCTCCCCTCTCTACCTAAATCCTAACCCCCCCCCCCCCCCTCCCCCGCCCCCGGTACGGAATGTAAACCTCGATAATTTTATAGATCTTAGCGACTGCTAGTCCTAATAGTAGTAGCGAGCAGCGTGGGTAACTAATAGTAACTTACGTTACTGCGTACCAATGGTGACTCGCGCTGTCTCTTTGGCTTGCTTAGCATATGGCTAGTATTCTCTTTTCCATAGAGTAGAAATGAGGACTAAATTGAACGAATACAGCGCGTCATGCTAATACCGTGAGGTCGGTTTGCTAAGTATTGCAACGAAGTCGAGGTAGTTGACGCTATTGTCCGGGTGCTCATGTCGCATGAACGTTGTGGCATTCATGTTAAGATGAACACCTTAACTGCTTGTCTTCTGTTGCACACCCAAGGGAATCGACATCGGACGCTTTTTTTATCTCCACTCCTGATCAGTCATGGACCAAACCCCGTACTTCTGCATGCTGAGCGGAACGAATCGTACTCTAGAGACGGGTCTCGTAGACAACGAAGAACATCCAACAGGGGATCAAACGGTTCAATCGCTTTCGGTCTAAGCAGAGCCAGGAGAGAGAACTGAAAAACAACAAAACCATTAAAAAGCAATACACCTAGCTAAACATACATAGACATACACGAACCACTGCAACGTGAAGCTCGAAAACCATTCCAAAAACGACAACCACGAAGCGAAAATGAAAAGAAACAAGCAGGAAAACACACGCAAAGACCAACAATGACGCAAAAGCCAAACCACGAAAACAGCAGCAAAAACAACAAAACCAAAACCAAAACAGAGGGTTAGGCGCCGCATCTCCTATCCTTCAGTCGTCCAACGTCGACAGCATGTGTTCGTTTAACCAATTGAAGCCGCCTCCTATCTTCCAGAGACACGGAGCATTCTGCTTCTTCCCGCGTGTAACATCCATCCATACCCTTGTCTCTTGAACCATATGGCGCGCCGTACAGTATTCAAAAGAGGGGGGCAAAACAATAAAAAAAAAAAGCGCTGCAGTAACACAAACGCACCATCATCGCCTTTCGACCAGCGAAATGACGAGTATGGCGGGGAAGGGGGAAAGAGAAAAAGGTAGAAAAATCAGGCCTTGTATCCAAAGGCCATCGCAAGAGAGAAAATCGCCCAACGGAGAAAAAGCACAAATGCTCGCTATGCTCGAAACCAGTCGAAAAAAGCGTGTCGTCTGTACTTGACAGACGATGACGCCTCAAAGCTCGCTTTTGCCTTTGCCTTTGCCGAAAGAAAAAAAAAAAGCAGGGCTAATCGAACAGGTCGATTAAAAAAGGGGGGTGTTTTGTACCGGAAGAAATCAAGTATTTACTGGTTATTCTCAAAAAACGCAACCAAGTTCGAGATGCGACCCCTGCGCGGGGCGGCGGAGGCGGGCTTGACGGGAAGAGGAGGAATGTCGCCACAGACGGACGACGGCGTCGAACCACACGTGCAGCCGCTGTTGCTGGTCGGGGTGCTACCGCCGTAGACGGAAGTGGCGGCGGTCGAGGCGGAGAAGGCGGTGCTGGCGGAAGAATAGGCGGTCATGCTGCTGGCGTTGCTGAAGCTGCGGAGAGCGCGGGGCGCGCTTGTTGGCGTTGCTGTTGTGTAGTCGGGGAAGAGTTGTTGCGGCTGCCGGATTTGCGGGGGCGATTCAAACTGAGTAGCACCTGTTGTTGGGCTACGACCTGGCGAAGTTCTTGACGCTTAATTGCATGCAACCACAAAGAGATAAAAGTAAAGGAAAACATGAGCGTGCGGTGGGTGGAATGAAAGTTTAATACGCGATTAGTGATTGTGGAAGAATAGTGTATCTATCTTACCGAATAACACCGCCCTCAATACCCGCAGGCGTTTGCGTCATAGTCTCCCCGCTCTCCTCTTCCGCACCCTGCGGCGGCGTGTTCTTGCCCTCCTCCTCGGCCGCCTGTTCCTCCTCCACCGGCTTCTCAGTGATGGGAGCCGCCGGCTCCAGCTTCGGTCCCGAACTTTCCTCCTTCTTTTCCTCAGTATCCTTCTCCGCAATCTTCTCCTTCGCCTTGTCGATACCCTCCACAACCTTTGTCTTCGCCTTCGCGGCAACGCTGCTGCCGTTCGTCTGCTTCGACTTCGTCGACACCGTGCGGCGCGGGGGCGACTTGACATCATCCTTCTTCTCGTGGGTCTTGTTGGCAGAGGATGCCGTCGGGCGCATCATGCGGGCAAGGAAGCTGTCATCGGGCGCACGGGCACCAACGCTGGGCCTGGAGGTGCGGGACTCGGGGCGCTTGGCGGTGCTCTGCGCAGGCAGCGAGGGGCGAGAACCGGCCTTCTTCTCGGCTGCCGTCTTGCTGGCCGCAGCAGTCGTGGTCTTGGCCGCGACGGCGGGGGCGCGGGGGGTCGTCGTCGTCCTGGGCTTGGCGGCAGGCTTCTTCTCCTCCTTCTCAGCATCGCGCTTCGCCGCAGAAGCAGCCGTGGGCTGCGTCAGGTGCGAGGGGAGCTTGGCGGGGCGCGTAGGCGACTTTGGTCTGGGCTTCGTAAAAGGGGGCGTGGCGTGAGCCTTCTTCTCGGAAGCAGGCCTGGACGAAGCGCGAGGCTTCGCGGCGGAGCTGGAAGTCGCAGACTTGAGCGAAGTCCTGCTCGCCCTCTTCGCGGGCTCCTTGGCGGTCGAAGTTTTCGAGGTCGTCGACTTCGGGGAAGCAATCGGCGAGGTGGGAGTCGCAGGAGGAGCGGGAGACTTGGCTCCGGACGGCTTGCTCTCCTCAGCCAGCGCAGGCTCGGGCTTCTCCTCAGCGGGCTCAGGAACAGGCTCAGGCGCGGCATCGGCCTTCGTCTCGGGCTGGGGCTCGACCTCCTCGGCCTTCTCCTCAGTCTTCTCTTCAGCGACAGGTTCAGGCGCCTCCTCAGCGGCCTTCTCAGTGCCCAGAGGCTTCAGAGTCTCGGTAGGCGGCGGCAGACCCTCGCCTCCAGAAACAGCGCTCTCTTCCTTGGGGTCCGAAGGCTTCATCTCAGCGCTCGGGTCCTCCACATCGGTCTTCTTGTCAGGCTGAGACATTGTGGGCTCTTCGGTAGCAATGGCGACGTCTTCGTTCGGTTCTTCGGTGGCGGGAGTTGGTGCGGTAGCGGTGGCGTCAGACGACGACTTGTTGGAGGATTCCGACTTCTTCTCCTCGGCGGCAACCTCGACGCGCTTCAGGCCGGCGGCAGCTTCCTGGAGAACGCGCTGCGCGTTCTCCGTCGTCGCTTCCTCCTTCGGGCCGGGCTCGCCCGACTTCTTGGCGTCGTTCAACTGGTTGTTTTGGTTGTCGACAAAGTTGCCCATGGCCTTGTCCTCCTTGATCTCCATGAAAGGCGTGTTGGTCGGGCCGGTGAAGACGGCGTTCTCGGGCACCGTCTCCTTGATGTCGACGCTGGCGCGGCGGTGCTCGGCCTCGGACGACACGGTGTGCCGGAGCTCCTCCAGCGTCTCGGAGTCGCGGCTGGGATCGAGGCTCATGCTGCCGCGGCGCTGCGTCAGGGTGCTGCCGGTGGGCTCGGAAGGCGCGGCGGCCCTGAGGGCGTCGATGGCGTCGCTGGGCGGGCTCTCAACAGCCGGGCTGTCGACGCCGTTCTCTCCCGGCATGCTGGTCGGGGGCGAATCGAAGGGGCCGACGGAAATGAAGCTGGCGCGCACCTTGGACGTCGGGCGCGAATTGGACTCGCTGCTGCGAACAGAGGGTGAGCCGGGGGTGGGCGAACGGCCACGAAGCTCAGGGGAGGCAGAGCGCTCGGGATGCGAGCTCTCAAACATAGCACGGAGTGATCTCACGCCGCCGCCGCCAGGTAGTTGTGACATGGCTGCGGTGCGGGAGGGGGGAATCAGTGGGTGTGTTCTCTGGAGGGAAAAATTGTGGCTAGGACGACGTGGACATAGTAATGCGGTCGTGGGACTTGATGCGGGCGGGCGGTGGGCCAATGTTGTAGGGCAGGCAAGGTTGCGCGCGGGCGTGGGCACCAAACGGTGACCGGGCGCCGACGTGAAACGCGGGTTTCAGACGGGGGGGTCGTGGGTAGGATGTACACTTACAATGCGCTTCAGATGCGTGTGCGACTACGGGCGCGTAACCCTCTCTCGAGATAGAGAAAATTGTGTTGATGGCTGGCAGCTGTCGACAAGCAGTCGTCCAGACTAGTTCCAGGGTTCGATCGCAGAGCTAGCTACGCCATCGATGGCTGGCCCCCTATGACGACGCCGCCTCCCTTCGCCCATCAATTGACGCTCAAATTACGCCGCTCTCATCGCCCGCCTGTGCCGAACGGCCCTAGATGCGGGCCCAATGACGTCCCGTCCACGCCTCCGCGCCCACCTCACCTCATGAGACTGGCGAACCGGCGGCTCTCAATCAACTGCCTTTGCTGCCCAGCTGCCGTGACTGCGCGACCTGTCCCAGGCCACTGCGGCCCAGACAAGCCCGTCCGTGGACGTGTGCGCACGCTGCGTGGAGCTACCGTAGCGCAAAACCAGGCACGAAGCGGGCGAGCCCTAGGCCGGATCGAGATGGCCTGTCTCTGCCCAAACCGGTCTCCCCAATTCGGGGCGAGGAGAAACACAACCCACATCTCGTGGTGGAGAGGGGTCATCAAACGGCCCAGCCCTACCGGCACCTCCGCTTCACCATCGTCAATGCACCCGGGCGCATGCCCCTTCTCCTTCTCCGGGCTCGCCCCTAATATTGATTGCAGGAGCATTCTGCGCAGGACCAACTTGCTCCTCATCACATGCCGCCGGCCCCAAAATGAGAGATCGCCGGCCGCACGCAACCCGATCTGTCCAGGGATCTCGTTCCATCTGCTGAACCGCCCCGTCCCAGCAGCAATTGCTCGATAAATGCGAACGACCCTTCATATTACCGTCCCCGCCGAATGGGAACACCGTCCACCCTCCTACTTTCCTCTAAACTGCTCCATCGCCCGGCGTCACCTTCCCAAAACTGCCTGCCTCGCCCGAGACCCGGTGCACCGGAGGGGAAATGAGAAGTTAAGGTTACGAATGATTTGCATTGCGGACGCAGCCGCAGCCGCGGCCGCGGGGGCCACCGCTGTTGTTGGTATTATTGCTGGCGCGCCACTGTAATGAAATTGTCGTGTTCTCCAATGGCATCTCTTCCCGGCTGCGGCCAGTGCGTTTGGCTCGTCGTTTGCCTAGTCCAGATGAAGGCCTGGCTCATTACAGCTTTCCATTCCCCACGCTGAGTGGCGCCTCCAATCGAGGACCACGTCTCGTTAGTAACCGTCTTCGCCATTGCGTTGGCTAAGTTCGCGGAAGAATCCTGTGCTCCTGAACAGTGTTGCCTAGATGACGTGTCCGCTTGACGTTAGAATAAAATGTTTCAAACCTTCCCAATGGAGTCTCACCCCGTCGCACGGAACGAGAAAAAGCAAGTCCTACATATGCCAATCAAGACCACGTCCTTTGTCCCATCATCGCTCCCCTGGTCACAAAGGCGCCCGGGAAGCAAGGCTGGATTGAGCAAATCGAAACAAATGGTATGATCCATTGAGATTCAGTAAAACAAGAAAAAAGACAACGCCTGTATATAATGCACATACCCGAACCCGCCGCGCGGTATCCCTGGCTGAGACCGATCAACCCAATCCGCATCGTAAATCCTCCAGACATACCATTGAGACCGATCCGATGCTCTATCTTCTGTACACTGCACGGACGGTGCATCCCTGTCTGCCTCGTGTGGTGACCATGCACGACCTCTAGTTCAACAGTGCGCCCGATGTCGCAAAACCACAGTGACACACCCAGCCATCGATGATATACACACTCTCTTGAGCAAATATGCGACAAGTCCATCTCACCTGGTCTCCACAAGCAGCAGATGCATGCTCGCGTATGCGAGGACAACGAACACGCCGCAGAAAACGGCAAGTCCAATGGCATCGTGCCACAGCGCAAGGACGTTGAAACCAAAGCTGCTAAGAATAGCCGAGCCGGGAACCTCGATGTCGAGGCCGTACTTGTGATCCACCAGGGAGAGGTACTTGACCTCATTGACAATCAGACCCTCAAAACCGTAGTGGAAGATGGACAGCTGCAGATATTGTTAGCGCGTTGTCACGAGAAAAAGGCGTAGAGATCATGGACTTACCGACTGCAACCACAGAGCAGACTTGGGAATGGTCTCGTGGTTAAGGAGGAATCCACCAAACAGCAGCGAGAAGAGCATTACCAGCGTAGCAATGAGGTTTGCCACACCCTGGTTCTTTACGACGATACCGATGAAGAGGCAGATGTTCGCCGCAGCCAGATTGAACAAGGTCAAGAACAGCATGAACTTCCAAAACTCCGCCGCAGCTGGAATGAGACCGGTCATGGGGTACACAATTGCACCCATAATGATCGGCGGGACCAGACGCAGCGGGACGATGTCGAACAGGACCTTCGAAGCGAAATAAGCGATGGGCTTGTAGTAACCCTTGGCACGCTCGCGCATGAAAATTAGGCGCTCGGGAGCGAAAACGGTAAGCGACGTAAGCGTGCTGAAACCGAAAAGAGCAAGCAAGAAGAAGAACAGACCCAAGCGGTTCTGGAAACCCTTGATGTCGTCCGTGAGACCATAGAAGAGGTAGCCGATAAGGACAGCAAGAACGATTGCGATAGCGTAGTGGGTAAGCATGAGCAGCGGGTTCCGGTAAAGGTTACGCCAGGTCCGTTTGGACAAGATCACGAACTGGCTGATCACACCAACCTTGCGGTAGCCCTTAACCTTGTAGCTGCCATTCGCCGAGTTAGAATCGTTGTGCCCGTTTGAGCTCTGGGCAGTCATGATAGTCGTGTAGATGTCCTCGTGAAGAGCCTCGGCAACATCCGAGCGAGAGTAGGTCGCAACGAGGGTGTCGAGATCAGTACCAGTGCTTCCCTCGGCAGCCGGGAGGATTTGATCAGGGTCTTCTAGGATCTGCGGCGGCGGAGCCCCCTGCTGTCGGTGAAGGCGGATGTTGTCTCTCTCAGTATCAGCAATCGACTCATCGTCGGTCTTCGGCGTTGGAGGATGCTCAAAGTTGCTCTTCTTGCGCGTGTAGAGCTGGCGTTCCTGCTGCTGTCTGATCGAAGTCTTCCTCTTATTCTTGGGCCTGGAGCTTGCTGACTCGCTACCTTGCTCCTGATCGATGCTTACGTTGGAAATGCTTGGGATTGACTTCACGCCAATTGCACTGCTGGCCCTAGTTGGGATATCATCGCGAGGTGCAAAGAGAGAGCTGTTCTCATCAATCGGGACTCGAGGTGTAGAAGCGTGCATCGTGAGATCGACGAGGAAATCGGCAATGTTAAATCCAGGAGGACAGGAGTATCCAATATTGTCAAAGTAGGCCTGGCAGTTCCCAAACGGTCCGGAGTAGACAGTCCTTCCTTTGGCGAGCAGGATGAGCTGGTCGAAAAGTGCGACAATGTTCGATCTCGGCTGATGGATCGTGAAGACCACAGTCCTGTTGTACGTCTTGACCAAATCAACCAGGCACTCGACAACGTTGAAGGCATTGTAGGCATCCAAACCGCTGGTGGGCTCGTCAAGGAACAGAATGCTGGGGCTCGTGACCAGTTCGCAGGCAATTCCGACACGGCGCTTCTCACCACCCGAGATGCCACGGCCACTTCCTTCCTCCGAGCCGATGATCTGGTGGCGAATGTGGTAGATACCAAGCTGTTTCTCGACATCCTCGACCCTCTGTTCCTTGGCGGCACGGCTCATTTCCTTTGGCAGGCGGAGGAGAGCAGAATCCATAATCGTCTCATGAACGGTCAAAGTAGGCAGGAGAGCGTCCTCCTGATCAACAAATCCAATGACGCTCCTGAAATCATCGTTCGGGATCTTTTCGCCGTTGACGTAAATATCGCCGTAGATGTGACCGCGCTTGTTCTTTCTAGCCAGGATATCCAAGAAAGTAGTCTTGCCAGCACCAGAGGCACCCATGATGGCCAGTAGCTCTCCGGGACGGACGGAGCCCTGAATGTTGCTGAGGATCTGCTTGCCATTGAGCTGGTATGACACGTTTTCAAAGTGCAGCGCAGCGGGCTTGTGGTCGGCAATGAGCTTCATGGCCTCGTCGTCCTCATCGTCGGTCAAATGAATAGGGCCCCAACCGCGCGCGGCGCTCCTCCTGGAAAGAATCCATACAACGAGAATGACGGCCACAAGGAACAAAGCGCAACCGGCGATCACGCCAGCAATCAAACGAGAGTTGATCGCCTTCACCGGGCGCTCATAACCGGGAACCTCGGTCTCGTGCAGACACTCGCCGGAGTGGCAGCGCAGGGTAATGCTCTCGTCACCGAAGACGCTTGCGATCAAGTCGTTCATGGCCGGCTCGGAGAAAATGCTGCCATCCTCGCTGCTGCCACCATCGGTCGAGATGGTCCTGAACGTGGCTGGGCCCTTGATAGACTCGTCCAAGAACTCGCCAATGTCGATAGAGCCTTCCTCTCCACAGAGCATACGCCCAGGGATACACGAGCACTTGACATTCTCGCAGCGGTATTTGGTAGTGTTTCGGTTCGATTCTTGGTTAACAGTGAAGCCGCAGGTATCGAGGGAGCAGTAGAAAGATTCCTTCTGATCGACCCAGACTAAAGGCTGTTAGCGGCGATGCTGGGAGGGAATGGAAGCACATACACTGGAAATTACACTCCTCGGTCTCTGCGTTGCACGAGAATGTAGCCTGCGGCTTCTGGTCCTTCAGTTGGTCGAGAATCTTGCGGTTCGTGATGTCACACATCTGGTAGTTCTCCTTGACAACGAGACCCTCGCGGTAGCACACTCCATCGATGCCCTCGGGCATCAGGGCGTTGCAAGCCTGGTTAGTGGTGCAGACATTGCAATTGATGC
Source organism: Lasiodiplodia citricola (assembly GCA_023089105.1). Classification (NCBI taxonomy): domain Eukaryota; kingdom Fungi; phylum Ascomycota; class Dothideomycetes; order Botryosphaeriales; family Botryosphaeriaceae; genus Lasiodiplodia; species Lasiodiplodia citricola. The sequence continues at coordinate 369,428 of JAJNLL010000012.1, read as the reverse complement.
CTGCCCAGCCCTCTTTGCAGTCGCACTGTGCGCCCTGGCGAGGCGCCCTGTCTCTGCCGTCGGCGAGCGAGCCGCAGACGGGATCAGAGCAGTCGTTGCCGCCAAAGCCAGGCGGACAGACGCAGCGGCCGTTGTTCTTGCTGCAGCCGGCAAATTGATGACACGGGAACTGCTCGAGGTTGCAGTTGAAGCACGGCGGGCAGCCGTCGGGGCGGTCGTCGTAGATGGAGAAGGGGTCCTGCACCATGTCGTTGCTGGTGTAGTTTGCATAGGTGCGCTGGGCGGCGGCAATGCTGGAGAGGGCCGCCATGGCCGCCAGCAAGTGGGAGGCCCATCGGGGCGAGCGCATGGTGTCTGTTGTTGTGGGCGCGGCCCAAGCTGCGCGTTGCGACGAAGCTCTGGAGTCGCGATGCAGCTGCCTGGAGCTGGCGGTGGCGCGACGTCGCAAATATGAGCGGCGGCAAGAGTGGAGGGCGCAACTGGGACGTGACGAAAATATCGGACGCGGCGGTTAGCTCGGGCTCAGCGGAGCATAATCCGACGCGAGACAGAGAGCAGCTGTGATGGCGGTGAAGCTGGCTTGCTTGCTGGTGTGGAGACTTGCGGGGAGGCAGGTTCATTACGGCCGACGCCGCTCCTCGGCTGCGCACTGCCCGCCTGCCTTCGCACGCTTCCCAAACTGCCTGTGTCTCTGCAGCCAACGCTTCCTTCGCTTGCAGCCGCACCAACCATTGCGCCGCCCGCGTGTCACCTCGAAGGGCAAGGGGGCCGAGATGCTGGCATCAGGTGGTCAGCGACGGCCAGGTTGAGCCTCGAGATCGCCCGTTCACGCGACTCGCGATCGTCGGTCAGCCCGCCCAACAACAGCGCGCCGGGGCTGAGGTGCGGCGGCAACCGTTGCGCCGCTTGGGTTAGCTCCAAGCGCCCTCCGTTCGTCCTAACCTGCGGCCCTGCATCTGCACGACACGCTATAAGCTCCTCGCACTGCTCCCGACTCTCTATCAACGCGAATCACGTTCGACTCTCGTGATCGCTGGATCGCTCGTCTGCTCCAACCAGAGCACCCGCTGCCCTGTTCTCCCGCGCTCTGTCGATCAACCGCAGCCATCATGGTCAACCTGGAGCCCTTCGGTGTCGAGGAGGTAGGTCGAGCAGTTTCTGCAGAATTTTCTCTTGTCTTTCCGTGCGTTCCGGTTTGCTTGTCGTTGAATTTGGCGATTGGGTCCACGTCTGTACGGATACGGCACTGCTTAGCCGGCCAACTGAGTGGAGTCATGTCAATCGGTGTGTCTTCAGCTGCCAAGAGACAGCTAAGAGGCACCGGAAGGGACGGTATTATAGTCGCCTGATATATCCCTTCGCCTTTTCACGAATCAATTACAATATTCATGAGCCCCGGCACTGATTCGTGTAGTGGATGGACGCCCATGAGAACTCCGCCAAGTACAATCTCGCCGAGACCTGCTGTGCATCCATCTCCATTGAGGATTTGCAAGCTCTGGCTGAGGATCCCGCTGAGAAGTCTGTCAATATCCTGACAACTTCCGAAAAGCTCACTTATGGCGCAATTCGTGGTAGCGAGGCTCTTCGGAAGAACCTCTCGAATCTCTACTCCTCGAGGGCCACGTCTCGTTTACCTGAGGACAATATCTTGATTACTCCCGGTGCTATCATGGCTAACACCTTGGTCTTTTACGCCCTTGTCGGCCCCGGAGACCATGTCATTGTCCACCACCCAACGTATCAGCAGCTCTACGAGGTCCCAAAAAGCCTAGGTGCTGAAGTAGATCTCTGGGAAGCCAAGGCCGAGAAAGACTGGGTACCAGATCTAGAAGAATTGAAGGCTTTGGTGCGGCCAAACACCAAGCTGATCGTAGTCAAGTACGCCGCCGCGCCCTCATGTGACGAATTACATCAACTAACATATCTTCCCAAGCAACCCCAACAACCCCACTGGCGCCATCCTCCCCAAGTCCCTCCTCCAGGACCTCATTGACTTCGCCGCAACCAAGTCCATCACCATCCTGAGCGACGAAGTCTACCGCCCCATCTTCCACAGCATCTCGCCCATCGACGACGCCTTCCCGCCGTCGATCCTATCGCTCGGCTACGAGCACACCATCGCCACCGGCTCGCTCTCCAAGGCCTACAGCCTCGCCGGCATCCGCGTCGGCTGGATCGCGTCCCGCAGCGCGGCCCTCGTCGAGAAGATGGCCGCCGCCCGCCACTACACGACCATCAGCGTCAGCAGCCTGGACCAGCAGGTCGCCGCGCGCGCCCTCAGCCCCAGCACCGTGCATGCCTTGCTCGCCCGCAACATCGGCCTCGCCAAGACGAACTTGGAGATCCTGGAGAAGTTCGTCGCGAAGCATGATGATGTCGTTGACTGGGTGAAGCCGAGGGCGGGCACCACGGCCTTCTTGCGGTTCCATCGTGAGGGCGAGGGTGGTGAGCCGGTGGACGCGGCCAAGTTCTGCAAGACGTTGTTGGATGAGACGGGCGTGTTGTTCGTGCCTGGGCCGGAGAGCTTTGGGCAAAGGTTCCCGGGTTATGTGAGGGTTGGGTTTTGCTGCGAGACGGATGTGCTCAAGGAGGGACTGGAGAAGGTGAGGGTTTGGATGAAGAAGAACTATGATGACGTGCCAGTAGTGGTGGTGTAGGAGGTAGAGGTGAAGAATGCGTAGAAAAAGTGAGGTTAAGAAAGAAGCAAGAAGCAGACAGTAAAAAAGAAAAGAATGTGATACAGCCTTGCTCCCCATTCTCAATCGTCAGTACGGAGGTTCGAACTCGTGCAATGTACTGTGACCTGGAATGCCTGTAGTTGGGGCGGCAACCTGATGATCTGTAGTATTCCAAATGGTTGCTGTGTACCGAGTCTCTTGAGCGACTCGGCCACTCTAGCAGATCCGACCGCTGGGCCAGCGTGTATCGACGATGGAAACGACGGGCTACACACATAACCCTCAAAAAACACGTGTAGTAGGAAATTCCTGCCGCCGCGAGGAAGGTTCCGGAACCATCTACCGATGCCTTGGAAGATTTCATGGCGTTCACTTTGTCGCAACTTCCGCGAGCCCACATCCTCCTACACCTAACACCTAACACCAACACACCTTTCACGAAGACCCACCTTCCCTTCCTCCCTCGTCGCCATGGGGCTCAAAAGAAAGCTATATATCTACAACAGACGCGGCGAGCGCGCGCCGGCCGATTTCAACTTCAGCGTATCCAAGTCCGGACGCGTTCCCGTCAAGATATTCAAAGACCAGCGTAAGCCCGCGCTCGTCCACGCTGAGAAGTCATGCTGGCCACATCCCAAAGGCCATATCTCCTTCTTTGCCGATAGGTCTTGCAAGGATCACCCGTTCAGCACCATCTCTAAGAAGCACAAACGTTTTGTTACCGCTGTGTGCGTCACTTGGCGGCCTGTACCCAATGACTGCAACAAGTGGGACAAGTGCATTGTTAAGACATTCTGGATTGATGACAGCAATGCCGCTGAGGCGTACGCCGCTTTTGCAGCTGTCCAGACCGCCATTGATGAGTCTGCCTGGGTAATTATCTATTTCTTTTTTTTACCTATAACAGTCCTCCATTACTCTACAGCAACATTCTATGAGAAAATAAGATAATACCTTCTTGCTACTAGGATCCCGAGGTTCACACCATCATCATTTATACTGATTCTCAGAATCTTCTCGAACTTTTGGAAGAGTTTGACCGCACCGAAGACGGAGAATGGGTCGTCCTCCATAAACAGCCCTGGATTGACCTAATCGAGATGTGAAGACTGGTAGATGCCTTGGACGTCCTTGTCCACAAGTGTGGCAAGAAGGTAGAGATGCACTGGGTGCCATCCCATGTCTACGGCGAGAGCTTTGGTCATTGGCTGGCAGACAAAAATGCCAAAAAGGCAGTAGACGAGGAGATCACACGGATGAGGAAGGCAGGTCCTGGACACACTTACGCAGCTGGCACTCCAGTGGACTGGCACCTGTATTATCACGAATAAGGCCTCATGATGCGGACAATAAAGAGGTTCTAGTACGGGCTTACGAATAATGACCAAGCAGCAAACACCATGGAGACTAGTAGGTAAGTTTACCCTTTTAGGAACCCTCATTATTTTACCGCTACGTGGGTATACGAAGCCTTCGTCGGGACGCTTTTGTACAATTTTTTAATCTTACATTTACGTCCGGACATTAGCTTCAAGCCCCCCCGTAAGTGTGCTTTTTCAGCCCACTCTATCCTCTACTCCAAAATCGGCCGCCACATCTTCCTCGCCACAAACCCGTCGACCCCCTCATCCGTCATGACCTCCTCCGACAACCTCCCCGTGACAACGCTTCTCTCATACTCCGGTCCTCTCACGACAAATGCCTCAAACCCCTCGCCTGCAATCCCACGTTTCCAACATCCCTTCTCCCCCTTGGCGCTTCTATCACGCACGAACCCCGAGTTCGCCTGATCCAACATCAAGTACCACCGCCGCTGGTGCACCGAGCTGATGCTGTTAGTCGCGCCAGGGTACGCGTTATCTCGGCGGATTCGTGCATATTCCTCTTCGCCCTCGTCCTCGCCTTCCAACATTGGTGTAGCAGTAGAAGCAGTAGTAGCATTCATCGCCTTAGGAGAACCAACCTCAACTTCGTGCTCCGAGTCCGTGGACGCCGGTGTAGATGCGGGCTTTGGCTTTATCGTCAAGGAATCAGGATCTACACGACGGCGTTTCTTCTCCGGTCTCGGCGGTGTAGGCTGCTGCGTTAATGCGTAGTTGTTATTCGCGGATGGGAGCCGGAGTACAACAGTGTAATTTTCCGGTAGGCGGGTACCGCGGAGGCGAAGGCGGATGTATGACTTCTTGGGAGGTAAATGGGCATTAAGTTAGAGCAGGCAGAAAATCACATTATTGAGAAAACGTGGAGAGCTGTCTCTTACGCTCTGAAAAGCCTGAACGAGCCGCTCGTTCTCCGACACGGGGTCGACGATTTCGCGGTCAGCAACGTCTGACAAGTCGTCGTCGGTCTCTGCTGCTCGTTTGTGTCTGTCGAGGACTTCATACTCGCCCGTATCCCAGATCAGGAGCGAGCCGGTGGCGTGAGATGCGGATTCAATCAGGTTGTTCTGTGGTAGTCTCAGCCTAAATTTAATCCCTAAATAACACGGGACAGAAAGGGAAAAGAGAAGGTAAGTCTGTATTTAGGCAATGCACCCTACCCACACATTATGCACTCGCGTCTCAATAGCCATGCGGCCCGGTCTCCTACTGTTCGGGTTCCCGGGCAAGCCGTACGGAATGGCGAAGGAGGTAGAACTAGACTCAGAGAATTGCAGCCGCAGATCGTCTGACATCAAGATTTAGCCCGCTGAGTGGTATAGAGAAAACACTGTCTCAATGTCTTACAGTGAACTCCGGATATGGGATGATTGTGCTGATGCACGACGAAATGCCGACCCTTTGCGTGCTGATTTCTTTGATAAAGACTCTTGAACTCTTCAATAGAAATCCTCGGCTCTCTGGGCTCGGCCCTGGACTTCAGCGCTAGGTGCGTGGCGAAGTATTCTAGATGGTCCGTGACTTCGGCTTCGCCAGCTTCGACAGCAGCGAGACTCGGTGCAGTACCATCTTGGTCCTCCGGAATTTGTCGGCTTTCTGGTTGGCGTTGGGGATGCTCGAGAAGCGCGGATCGGTCCTTTCTCTTCTTTCTTGGAGGCGGCGATATTTCTTTTTTCAAAGTGGTCGGCTCGGACATGCTGAGGATGTGGTTTAGAGTTGAGAGTCCGAGATGCCGAAGAGAAACGAGTCGAGCTGTGACGTCAAAGCCAACCTCCAACGTGCCAAGCTCCACTTCCACTCCGCTTTCCATGAACGGCTTCACAGTTCCCGTTCAAATCATCTCCTCACAACATGAATACTTCTGGAAATTGTGTCAAATTAGGCTGTTGGTCATACACGGCACACATGAATAAAGGTCATTCCAAATTCTCGCGGCTGAAGGGAACCATGATGATAGGAAAGTGGAATAAATATATAAACGACCGATCCATCGGGTATCATTTCTACAAGTAAATAGCTGCCTATGTAGCACTACTGATTTTTTAGAAAACCCCACCTTCCATGCACCCATCCTGTGCGCAAAATCCCCCATGCTATGAATGACTTTTTTCCCGATAAATGCCCTTTTTATTCTTCTTCGTCAATTTTTTCCGCATCTCAGCTTACAAGCTCCCCAACTCCAACCACCCCTCCACAAATGCCAATGCACCTCCCGCAGGTCCCTGCATCATCTCGGCAAACTCATCGAACCCGATTCTCCCCCTGCCAACCTTCTTGATCTCACTCTCCGCGCCGTCCAGCATCGCCAATCGCGCCATCCGACGCTCGTCAGGCGCTTCGCGGTGATCGCGCTGCCGAGCGTACGCTGTGGACAGATAGACGTTGGGCGCGCGGGCGGCGGCCGACGAGTGGTTGATGGCGTCGCGAACGCGCTGCTCGCGGATAGCCGTGCTGACGAGAGAGAGGAATTCCTCTGGCAGGTCGCGAATGTCGCTGGGGCGCATGCGGATCTCGGCTGCGGTATCCTCGTCCTCGTCATCGTCATCTTCGTCTTCCTCGGCCGAAGTAGATTCTCCGGAGCTGGGCGTGTCCTCCGAAGAGCTGTCTGACGTAGATGCCTCAGATGAGATTGGGATGAAGAGCGTGGGTTCGTTTGCGTGGCTGGGTGCTGGGGCGGGTGAGGCCTGGCGGCTAGTTCGAGTTGCGCTCCCTTGAGGAACAGGTGTAGGTGGCGGGTTGAGCGATGAGGCCCTGGGCGGATGGATATCGCGCTCGCTGTTGGGACGGAATTGAGGCATGGTAGGGTCCCTGAGAGGTTCTGGCTGTTCTAACGGAGGAGCAGGAGGGATGATCTCAGGCGTCTGAGGCCTTTCTGGCGGCGCAGTGGTATTGGTAGGAAGGCTCGGCATAGGCAGGAAGTTTGCCTGCGCTGGATTGCTTGGGATGCTGTTCGGGCGGAACTGCGGCAAGGTTGGGTCTCCAGGTGGTGATGCTGCCCTTTGGCTGCGTGCGCTAGCTTGCTCTCTTCTCTGGCCCGATGATCTGGCATCAGACGGACGGCTCATTACCAGCTCGAGCCATCTTACTTCCGGGTTCTCGCTGGCCTCGCCCCCATCAGCGTTGTTTGTCTCCCCATTAACCTCTCTGTCTGGTTCCTCCGATCGCCTCGCTCTATCGCGATCCCCATCCGTTAGCAAATTAGACCTCTCGAAGAGCTCGTCCAACTGCATGTCAACAAGGTCCACTTCGAGCCGAGCCTCTCGCTTTTGGGTATCCGTCGCAGTTCCCGGTTCATTCTTTGTTTCCGAAATGCGCCTTGCAGCCTTTGCAATGAGGGATCTAGCTGAGGAAATAAAACTCTTGTATGCTTCGTTAGAAATGCCGTTATTTTCTGCTTGTCGTAGGTCGCGTTCGAACGGTTGAAAGACCTCCTCCACGAAACCGTCGAGAGCGTCAATGTCTTCGTTGGGGATGAAACCCTTGTTCTTCAGCGTTTGGTAGGTTTTCCAGCTCCGGCCAGTAACTAGTGCAACAAATTGGAGGGAGACCTTCATGAGCTCTTCGGCCTCAGGAGATCTGACGAGAGGGTCGTTCTTGAAATCTGCTCCGGTTTTTTCCTCCATGTCTTTGATGAACTCATTGATCCTCTGGCGCCACAACTGACGCTCAGACTTGGTCGCCTGGACTTCCATGGCAATGTCCTCTTTCCGCTTGAAAATTGGGTCGAGCATTTCGTTGCAGCCTTGCTGGGTGACTTGATAGAGAATATCTTTACCAAGGTCCTCTTCAGCTTGTGGGATCTCGTAGCCACCCCAGCGCTCTCCGATGGGCCGCGAAGACGTAGAGATATCAGAACGAGCATCTGACTCAAGATCATCTGCGAAGCGGACCCGGGAGGATGAACGGGAATGCGAGGGTCGGACATAGACGCCATTAGGCATGTCGACGTGACCGTCAATTGTCGAGGCTACGTCGGCCGGGGCATCGGCATGATCAGGCTCTGAGGAATCGGGCGCGAGAAGGCCTTCCTCCTCGTCGATATAGAACTCTCTCCGCCTCCATCGATCCGCAACAGCTTCTTGACGAGCTTGTTCGACCGTCTGACCAGGCGCGCGACCGTTAGCGATCCGAAGCTCTCCAGAATCCGCAATAAGCTGAGAGCGATCTTCAATGTCGTGGCCATCCTCTCGTATAACGTCGTCCTCTAGAGGGTCTCCAAAGCGATCAAAAGTTTTCCTCGATGCCGCGCTCGGTCTTTGTCTGTTGAAGTTCGGTCCACCAAGGAAAGCAGAACTCAAAGGTTGGCTCGACTCAATCGTGTCCATAGCCCCGGCCACACTGAGGTGCTCTTCAGCAACCATCAGCATATCCCTGGTCTTTTCACGGAGGATGTTGTAGTATGCCCGGAAGATGCGCAGAAAGTCCTTGCGAGTCGCATAGCTGTCTCCGTCGATATCGTAGCACTCGAATATTTTGCGGAGTTTGGCGCGGCTATGTGGACTCATGCGGATGAAGTTCATGCCGAGAACGAATTCTTTGAACCCAATCAAGCCATCGCCGTTGCTGTCGAAGAAGGCAAAAACACGGTCGTATACGAGATTCGGCGCAGGGATGTTAGCAGTGTAGCGGGGCACGAAAGATTTGTCAAAGGCGCGCCTGTCTATGGCTGCGCCGAGTTTCTCCGGATCCTCGTCCCATTGGACGTTGGCAAGACACGTGAATTGCTCCCAAAGGCCATCGATCTCTTCCGGTTCGTACTGTGTCTGCTCCTCCAGGCTTTTCCTCACGGCGTTCGGCACAATGGACGGCATGTATCCTGGATTACCTGGGAAATAGACTGGCATGGGATTTCGGGTGTATCCCAGGTACCTGGCAGGAACTTTGACCTTCTGAAACATGTGTGTCTTGGGGTGGATGTTGGTAGCCTCGCAATCGGAGCACAAGTCGTAGTCTATACAGTTGGTGCAGCGCCAACGGATCCCGCGAATGGGCGTGGTGCTGCAGCCATCGCAAGTGATGCCGCGATGAACGATGCCCTTTTGTCGCGCTTGGTCCTCTGCAATGTAGTACAGTGTTCTCCGGAGAGCGTGTCCGTCGCCGTTTTGGTCATTAACCGCCATGCCACCAGCTTGCGATTCGGCCTCGTGCCACGAGGCAGCCTCGGTCTCATCGTCGTTGGCGGGGATGGCCAAGTCCTGTGTGCCATCTGTTTGCGAGACTCCCGTGACCCTGCGATTGTGTCGTCCGAAGGCAGCCATGATCTGAGCTCGCGGGAGGCCCCAGTTGAGGAGGCGACGGTAGATTCGCTCGGTTTCTTGGCGCGTAGAGAGCTGCGTGGAGGAGTCGACTTCACGTTCCAGGTAATTGTCTAAGAACTGGCGTTGAGCCTCTTCAGCTAGCTCCTCGGCCATCCACTGCTCGTGGTGGCAGACGCGTCGGAACCAGTCGACGTCAGGGAGCCTTCCCGGGAAGAGCGGGAACCTATGGCGATGTCCGTGGTTGTCGGCATCCTCAACGACGAAGACGCCGTAGGGCCGGCCGTTGTCGGTGGCGTCGGTTCTGGCATCGGCGTCGGCATCGTCATTGTGGTGGGAGCGGGTGCGGCGTCGCGGGTTGCGGCGATGGTGGACGGCATTGCTGCGCTGAAGGCCCTGGGCGGGCTCGGCGGTGATGGTTGACCAGAGGAGATATGCCGAGAAGCAGGCGGCGGCTCCGGCGACAGTAATCACGATGGGGCGGTATCGCGACAGGGCGGAGGTGGTTGAAGCCATGCGGGCTAGGCGTGGGGAAAGCCGCAGCTACGGCGGATGTAGCTGCGGCAGATGTTGAATAACGTCGTGAGCGCGTCGCCCGGAGTGAGGGGAGTCAGCTGGTAAGAAGCATAATTACAGGCACGCGCAAGCCGGTGCCAGTTTCGGCGAGGCTGGCTTGGAGCGAGACGAAGGGCGATGGTGGCTTTGGACGTTTGTCATCCAGCGGCCATCAGGTTGCAGTTGCCGCACGCACAGCTGACGCGAGCCACTTTCCTCTCTCAACCCTCCCCCCGCACGGTCCAATCCCGAACCACCATCAGCCCTACCACCCGCTGTCGCCTTGCTGCCTTAGCCGCTTATCGCTCTTGCCATTTTACCCTGCGACTACCTTTGATGCCGATCGCACTTGACATACGGGGGTAGTTGAAGCTAACGTCCGGACGTAGATGTGCAATTCTTAAATCGACATCTGCGTCCGGACGTTAGCTTCAACCACCCACGAATAAATATCGCCAAAGACGTCCTGCCACGAGCTTCAACTCCCCCGCTTTGTTTACATTTCGGCAACAAAAGGAAATGATCATCAAATTTTTTATCTAATCGGCACACTGGATATCCCACCACCTACTCCTCTCCACCCGTCTCCTCCACCCCCTCGATCTCCTCCTCGACCGCCTTCTTCTCCGGCCGCTCACTACTGTTGAAGTAGTCCGGGCCGCACGGGTCGTGACACCCGCACGGCCACAAGATGCCCGGCTCCTCCTCGTTAGATCCCGGAAGGTCGACAGCAGCGTCGTACGGCGTGTGCTCGGCATCGACGATGCTCTTGTTATGCTTGCGACGCTTCTTCGAAACCCTGGCTCCGCCGTTTGGACCCTCTCCGTTGGGCGTGCCGGCCTTCAGAGCGTAAAACTTGCCGGAAATAAACTCGGCACGCTTCGCGTCGAAGAACATCTCGTCAAGAGCGCCTTGCCAGGACTGACGGAAGTAGCTGCCGCAAAGCTTGAGCTTCTTGGCATTTTGGAGGTTGCGGGTGATTAATCCGCAGATGTACCTCACCGCCTTCATGTGGCAGCCAAACTCCTGCGGCCTGGGGAAGTAGCCCTTGATGATCATGTCTTCAGAAACCTTGGGCTCGATCCAAACGGTTTCCAGATGGAGCTGGCTGAGAGTCTTAAGTGCCTTCGCAAACCGTCCGTAATGCTTTTCGCCGGGCTGGATGTTGGCTCCAAAGAAGCTTAAGAAGTCGGCGTGGTCAAAGTTGAGATGGACCTTGCGGATATTGGACAACTGGCTTTCGTCGACTGCATCCAGGAAACGGGCTAAGTTGGCAGGCCTGTCGAAACAGAAGGTGTTCCGGCGGATGGAAGTCTTTAGGAGCATGAGCTCATCGTGGGTCCCTTTACTGAAGACACCGATACCGTTAATGACGTACTGGTACTGAACGGGCGTGATAGTCATTGGGCCCATCCTACGCGCATCTTCCGCACAGGAGTAGCGGCTCCTGGCATCTCCGCGCTTGTAAAGGTAGGGCCAGAGATCGGTATCTTCGCCGAGATGCTCAATTATCATCCACCTTAGTTCGCGCGGCAATCCAGAGTAGTTGAACTTTGTCTTGTCGTCGGTCACCTTGCTTTCCCAGAACTTGAGCTGGGTATCGTAGCATGGGGCGAAACTGGGGCTGACACCGCGGAGGACCTCCAGGAATTGGGAAATTGGGACGCAGACATCTTGCTTCAGGAAGACACCCAACTCGTCCTCAACCAATCCCATCTTGACGACATGGGGTGTAAAGCTGGAGAACTGGACGCAGAATGCCGATCCAAAAGCCGGGGAGCGGAAGAATTTCTCTTGGGAACAAAGCTTTGAGATATCCCAGATGCAAAGGCAGTCCGAGAAGGCAAAGTGGTCGCAGCCCTTGGACTGGTAAGAGTTGAGAGAGGCCTGGAGGGCGGAAATGATCTTGTCGCGCGGGCTGAGTCTGATATCATCGGGCCACGCGAACTTCTTGACCTCGCTCGACCAAGCAAGTTCGTTCAGCCATGAGTTGGGGTCGTTGATAGGTTCGTGGTCGGCAAAGGTGTCAAATCGCCTCTGGGTGTCCCTCAGCGCGCTGGCGAGAACGGTGTTCTCTACGGCCTTGATGGAGAGGTTGGTGTATTGGGGCCTGCTGGCCTGCTTGTAGTGCTTGCGACCAGGCATGATGATTCGTTCAGTGAGGGAGGAAGAGTGGCTGTGGTTTGGAAGCAGATTCGAGGTGCTTTTGAATGTGTATGTAATGTGGTGGCTGGGGGCCGGCCTATTGTTCTTATTGTTACTATTGTTGTGTGTTCTCACGTTCGTGGTGCGAAAGTGAAGGGTTGTGCGGAAACTGCAGGACCCTTATTGAGACAACTGACATGTGATCCACGGTTCAAATTCCCAAATATCTAATCGTACGGAGCTGAAGCTATTGTCCGGATGCAAATGTCATCATTTATTATTTTACATCGGCATCCGGACGGTAGCTTCAGCTCCGTATGGCAGGACGTGGTGCATTTCCATGCCAAGTCTACAAATTGGACTACGTACATAACGATCCCGCTCACCAGTTTTATGAGCAAAGCGATTTGCAGGGAAGTAAAGAGCATGCAATTGAGAATCCTTTAGGGACGAAGCTGCGCATTCGTTAGGGGTTTCTCTCTCTCTCCCTATTTGACTTCCTCTCTTCGCCAGCCGCTTGCGTGTCTCGATTTTTCCTTTTTTTCTTTTTGGCTGAGACAGAGTGAACCTCAGCCTCATATTAAATCCTAAGCATAACGTCTGACGTCTTTTCGTCTGTGGGTTAAAGCTATGAGATGCTTCGCGCTCATGAAGTCACCTCTTTTCTTACCAAACGCGCGCATGGACAGAAGCTATAGCGCCTGAGTAATCTTACGAAAGAGAGACATTTGCCATTCTTTCTCGTTCCGCGCCGCAAGAAAATATGCAAGCAAAGAAAGAGACCGTCACATCGTCCTCAAGGCTCCACTTGCAATGCCCCACGTACCTCCACCAAAGCACCTCATCCAACGCCCGCTTCCACCACGCTCCGCAATTATTCAGGAACGCCCAAAGCCGTTCCGAGGGCGCAAAAAAAAAAAAAAAAAGACAACAGCGGCACAAGGTGTAACTTTACATCGGCAACACAAGTGACTCGACAACTCTCCCCCAGGCGCCCCTGCATAACCGACATGCAAAAAGGTCGGTTTGCCTCATCCGGCAGACCGACCACCCTCCATCCCCAGTCAGTCCATCCCGTCCGCAACCCCTCGCATCGACTCGCCTTTTTGCTTCTTCCCCAGCAAGATCCGCGCAAAAGAGTCAGATCCAGCCGCGGGAGGGGACAAGGATTGTAGCGGTAAAAAGGACAACGGGATACAAGCAAAAGCGCCAAGACGAAGATCGCATGTGAACGGGGGGCGCGTAATAAGGCGAGGGGAAGGAGCAACAACCCAGCAGCCGGGGGGAAAGTATCCCGAGCACCGCCAATGACGAGTGAGCGACGGCCCGCCTCTACGTACTAACTACCTCTGTAAATTGAACCCCGTCCACACACCAAAGCATCAATAATCAACAGCTAACGTCAGGCCGACCGACCGGACCGCGCCCGTCCAATCTCCACAAAAAACCTGCGCCGAGAAAGGCAACTCCGTGCGATCGTCCCGGTCACACTGCGCGCCTGCCTGCCTTACAAGAGTGTTATGGGGTTGGTACGACTTAAATTACACACATTCGTGCGGCGAGTGCGCATCATCGACCCCGGTCGGTCTCCTTTGGGCAATCCCGTCAGCTCCGCTGCGTTCGAAGTTGTTTCTCTTCGGCGTGTTACTCGAACGGTCATGATTTGGCCATGCTGTCTCATGCACGGATTCAAGTAGCTGCCTTGCTTGACTCAGTCAGGCAGCAGCCTTATCATGTCTGTTGGTGGTGAACGTGTCATTTTTGGTATCACTTTTGCCTCTTCCCTCTCTATCATGCCTTCACAGCCTTGCAAATCCCCTTCGATAACCCAGTCTGCTCAGTCTTCGCCAACGCTCGCGCAAGGAGAACAGTAAACAGAAAACAAATCAATCCCAGAACTTGATCACGCCGTTCAAATCGCCCGTGACGACCTTGCTCGTCTCCCTCGGGTGCCAGTTGGTGCTGATGACGGGTGCATCGCTCGCCTGGATCTTGTGGTACATCTTGCACGTCTTCCAGTCCCAGAAGGTGACGAAGCCGCCGCTGTCGCCCGACGACACGAACTGGCCGTCGGGCGAGATGGACACATCGATGGCGTAACCCGCATTGTTGTGGCCGCGGAACGACTTCTTGCGGTTCTGCCGGAAGCGGTCGGTGCACGCGTACACGACGATCTGGTTGTCCGACGATTGGAACGCCACGTACTTGCCGGACGGGTGCGGCGCGCTCCGCACCATCGGGTACATGTACGGCTCCGCGATGAACTTGATCGGCACCGGGATACCATACTCCCACGCACGCAGCGACTTGTCGTCTGACGTCGTGATGAACCGCCTGTTCTCGTCGCAGAAGGTGATGGTGTTGACTGGTCCCAGGTGGTGATCGTATTCTTGCACCATCTGCTGCGTCCTCGTATCGAACTGCACGATCTTCTTGTCCGCCATACCAGCCAGGAATTCGTGGTTGAGCGCGGGATCGGGGTTGAAGCGGACGACATGCGGCGTCTTGCCGGTCGAGAACTTTGTGATGCACTTGCCGGTCTCCGTATCCCACAGCTTCATCTGACGGTCGTACGAGGCGGACAGGAACTGCGTGCCATCGTTGTTGAAGCAAATGTCGTTGACGGACTTGTTGTGTCCCATGTAACTCCGCAGCAGCTCGCGATTGTGATAGACATCCCAAATCTTGACTGTGTTGTCCGCGGATGCTGACAGCAAAAGGTGGCCCGAGTCGGGGAAAAAGCGCAGCGCGTTGATGGCCTTGGTGTGGTGTTTCCAGGTGTGGATGCACTTCTTGGGGATATAGTTCTTGAGGTCGGTGATCTCGCCCCGCAAGTTGATTCCCAAATCCTGCGGCACATGCATATATGTGCGCCCTTGGTAGTCGAACTCTTGCGAGCCATGGAAGACCGTCTTCTCTTCCGCCGCATCCTCGTGCTCGTACGCGGTCCCGTCCTTCGTTGTCGGTGCCGCAGGCTGCTCTTCGATCTCGTCCTCTTCATACACGATTTCCACGTCGGAGCCCTCCTCGTCCGACGCAGCGTCCGGTCGCTCGAACTGGTATTTTGCCCATGGGCCCTTGTATGCGCCTTTGCCGTACACAATGCTGGAGTCGCCCTTTTCTTCTCTCTTGCGCTTTTTGCTCGGTGGCTCAGTTGCTGCCTCGCGCGCTCGGTGCGCCGAACGGAAAGAGGCTTCGCTGATGACGATTTCGTCAGCAAAGCCCGTAGGCACGCGACCTTTGGTGTTGCTCGCCATGGTGTGTATATATGTGCCGTATGCGTTGTGTGGTTCGTGGATGAGACGACGCGACTTATGTAGCAGTAGTTTGGACTTTTGGCTGCAGCTCGGGGGCAGTGACGTTGAGCGAGTCAGGGTCTTACGCTGACTCAGCACCACTCAACCCGAGCAAGGCAATGGACCACAGTACAATATAGTGAGATAGATCAGTTGGCTTGCGCCAGAGGAAAAGAAAAGAGCCACAGCACGCCGAGATGTACATGCCGAACGTGGGCAGTTGTTCTCATCACAAATAACGCTTTTTCCACAGGCCAGTGGTGTTTGTCCCATGGAATGAGACGGGAAAGACGCGCATGCGGTTTTACGTTTCAGTACCATTCGAAGTTTATTTTGCTACTCGGCATTAGTTGCGGAGCTATCATACCATTCAAGTCTCCGCCAGGGCTATAAATACAGCCTTGTGCTCGACAAGCCCGGCAGGCGGGCATACAGAGCCAAGGAAAGTACATGCCCAGAAGCGCGTACCCCCTCGCCTATCTCATGTCATTCATACATCCATCCACTCGTCCCAGCCGTTACTACTCATTCTTTCTTAATTCATAGCGCATGTTGCCGCAAAGGCAAGCGACTCCGAGCCGTATTCGCGCCTATGGAAGGCTTGCCGTTTGCTCATAAGGAGCCACGGTACATGCTCTTCTCGGTCTCAGAGCGGATTCAGTGCGTCTCATCGCGGATCAAGGCGACGCTGTTGTCAGGCAAATTAGCATCGGAAGACCGCAAAGATGTCCGGAGTGGGAGGGGACTCACATCATGCTGTAGAGGTAAAAGAAGAACATAACCAAGTGGAAACCGAGCTTGATGAAGGATTCCTGTCCAAGGTGTTAGTGCACGCGTGTCCATTTTGAGCAAAATACTCGGCGCGCAAGTCGCCTGAGACGCTTTCCCGTACCTTCTTGTGCACGTTGAGCTTCCTGAAAATCTCGGTCGCGTCCAGAAGGTGCTGGTTCTCAAGGATCCTGCCACTCGCAATCAGTCGTCTGTTCTTAACCCTGAATCGACAGCCTAGGCGCCTGGCCACGTATTCTCCCGCACAATCGCAGAACCAATAGCGTGGCTTTTCTGGGCCCATTGAGGAGTCGCGTGTAACTCACTTCTTCGCGTTCCATGCCAGGAGGGGCAGGTTGAGCAGCAGAGCAATCCAGTAGCCGTTGATGAGGAAGAGGAACGTCAGGAAGGCGTGGACAGCGGCTTCGGGGATGATGTAGGTGTTCAGACGGTTGCAAAGATCGATGGGGTTGATGTAGTCGCTGTGTCCAGCCGTGTTAGCAGGGCTCGGTGTCATCCACGAGGCGCCGGCTCTCTGCTTGGACGCGCGCGTGAGGCGCGTGGAGAAGGCGCCCGAGCAGCCAGAGCTGCGCAAAGAGCGCTGGGAAGTGATGCGTACCATTCGAGATCAGAGTACATGATCGTGAAGAAGACCTGGAGGAAGAGGTTGACCGCATTTATGAGGACAGCGAGGAGGTAGAGCCACGCCTCGCCAGACATCTTGAAAAGCTTTCGAGCGCGAGGATGCTAGGTAGAAGATTGCGATGGAGAGGTCAACGGCAGCTGCGCGGAAGCGTCGGGCTTTGGTATTTCGACGATGTGATCTGGTAGAGATACGTCGTTGAGATTTGCTTGTCGGTCGTCGGTTGGCGGGGGACGCGAAGACGTTATCTGCCGGAGTGCGCGAGTCGTAGGCGGTGGGCAATCGGCTCGAGCTCCAGAAGCTGGGGACTTGGTGCAGCACCTTGCAAAGAAACAATGCGAGCCGGCAAATGCGGAAGGAAACGGGCTTGGAAGGAGCTGACGTCTTGAGTAGGCGGATAGACGATGACGAAACGCAGTCGGTTTTGCGCTGCTGGCATGAGCTGTCTTCCAAGGCACGCATCAAGCTCCGCACAGACACATTGGCACCCGTCACGAGCCGAGTCACGTCGCCCACTCTTACACTTCCCGATGCGCATTATGCAATGCAACTATCCTTCGGCATGCCGACGCATCTAAGCGCCTTTAAAATCTGAAAGAGGTATCTAAGCGCTCAACAACATCCCGCTAAGCACATCGTTCCCCGACGCCTCTCCGTATGCAACCATCCGACGCATTTCATGCCGCTACTCAAGCACCGTTAGTGGCCTCCTTGGTTCCGTCCGTGATTCCAGGTATCGGGACAGGACCGCCAGGCGAATCCGGTAGCCTAGCCGTCAGGACTTCCACGCCATCCTCCGTGACAAGCAGGGTATGTTCTGCAGACCTATTAGCATGTACTAGACGATTACGACGGAGTAGTTGATTCCTACCAAACTGTGCAGTCCTCTTGCCGTCCTGCGTGGCACTGGTCCAATCATCCGGCCAGGTCTTGTCCCTGTGCGTTCCCAGTGCAATCATGGGCTCGATGGTGAAGCACATGCCGGGCTTGGCCGTACCAACAGCCTTGTTCTTTGCGTAGTGCGGGACGTTGGGCGGGCAGTGGAACAGTTGGTTGATACCATGGCCGCAGTACGTCTTGATCACGCTGCAGTTCCTCTGCTTCGCCAGCTTCTCGATGACGTTGCCAGGGTCGCGGAATAGCATGCCTGGCTTGACAATCTTGATAGCCTCGTCCAGAGTGTCGCGTGCCGTCTCGACGACGCGAATCGAGTCCGCGTCGGCAAGCGCCTTCTCGCCGATGTAGTATGTCTCGTTGATATCGCCGTGGAACCCTTCGTGGTAGAGCGTGACGTCGATGTTGAGAATATCACCGTCTTGCAAGACGCGCTGGTCGGGAATACCGTGGCAAATGATTTCGTTGAGAGAGGTGCAAACCGACTTCGGGAAGTGGCAGTAGTTAAGCGGGGACGGGTAAGACTGTGGATGATGAGCGATTACTTCTTCTGCACCAAATAGCTCACTCGAGCACATTCGCGCTTTCTGTACTCACATTACGGGCGATGCAGGCCTTGTGGACGACCTCGTCGATATAATCGGTTGTAACGCCCGGCACTGCTGCCCTGGCGGCCTCGTCCAGCACTTCTCTCGCCAGGCGGCAGACCTTCCTCATACCCTCGATCTCTTTCGCGTCGAGAACCTTGATCTTGTGTCTGTTGACAAAGATCTGCTCACTCTTCGGAATGCCATCCTTCGCATAGTCGGGGTGTGGTATAGCCTTGGGAACTTCTCTGCGGGGCGACAGAGGGTACACGGGGCGAAGGTCGCCGGTAAAAGAGAAGGACGGGAAGGGGTTGTAGTGACCGGTTTCTGGGTCAGGCTGTGAGACGACTTTCGGCGGGAAGATGTTACGGAGAGGGTTACTTGAGGTTGCGCCGGCGGCCTTGTGCAGTGCCTTGTGCTCACTCTGTAGTTTGGCGGTCAGCGGGGCTGTTCGGCGTCGCGTGAGGTTTCTCGGTGCGTACCCAGCTCTTCTTGAAGCAATCTTGCGAGCAGAAGTAGGACTCTTTTCCTATCTTCTGGCATTTAGGACATTGCAGCGCGCTGGCGTCCTTTTCGCAGTCGACTCCAAGGCACTTGCGCGGGCCTGCAGTTTCGGTAGCCATGGTTGCTAAAGAGGGGCGTCTTGACCGTCGAGATGGTGAAGGGGAGGGTCGCAACCGTTTGAACAGCAAGCTATTTATATGCTGAGATATGCTGCACAAAGAGTGATAGAAGTGCGACCTTCACCGGAGTTGAGGCGGAGTAGCACAAAAACGGCGTTGAATTTCTGGAGATCGGTATTGGCGCCCGCAGACGCCGATCCCGCCACTACCCGCTAGCGAGTCAGATGCGCTCGAGAAAAGGTAGGAGCTAGACGCGGTCGTCCGGAAGATGGAAGGAATAGTCATCAGTTTTCTTACCTCATCACCTCATTTCTCAGGTGACGGCTATATTTTCCCTTGTCGCCGTCCTCTTTTCCAACCCACTTCAACCCAGGAACATGGTCACTCAGCGAACAGTGGTCGTTGGAGCGGGGCCTGTCGGCGCCCTCGCCGCCCTTTATGCGGCCCAGAGAGGCGACGAAGTTGAGGTCTACGAGCTGAGAGGAGGTACGCTCCCTTTTCCTGCCGTTGCTATTGGCCCATTGCTTGATGTGTCCTTCATGATACGTGTGCCTTTCAATCCCTCTTCTCCCCAAAGCCGCTTTGTTCAAAAACGCAGCGCGTCATGAATTTTCAGCAGCTCGAGTCATGTTTGCTACATCCCTACAATTCAACGGAGAAACGGGTCCCTCTTTTGTCTTCACTCATAGTTCAGTGATTCTTACCATGAAAATGTGTAGACCTGCGGGATCCCTCGACAGTACCGCTCAATTTCACAAAATCCATCAACCTTGCCCTTTCCGAGCGGGGTATCCACTCCATGCGGCTAGCAAACTGCCCCGGATTGATCGAATCAGTCTTGAGTGAGACAATTCCCATGCATGGACGGATGATCCACGGCAGCAAGAATGGAGAAAACTACGAAGAATCGCAAACCTACGACGTGCATGGCCGAGTAAGTAGACAATCGCTACTTCGATAAGCAGTAGCTGATGATCTCACAGGCTATATTGGCAGTTGATCGCCACAACCTGAACAACCGCCTTCTGGATGAGCTTGAGAACATGCCTAACGTGAAGTTGTTGTTCAACCACAAGCTAGTCGGCGCAGACTTCAAGAACAACATTGCCTGGTTTGAAGACATGACGAAAAAAGACCAGTCAGATCCCTTCAAGGGCCCAACGACAGCGTCCGGCCACAGGGAAATCGAGATCAAGTTTGATTTCATGATTGGCGCCGACGGTGCTCATTCTGCCGTCCGTTACCATATGATGAAGTTCACACGTATGGACTACACGCAACAATACATCGACACCCTCTGGTGCGAATTCCACGTCAAGCCGGACACCACCAACACCTCCGCATATAACGGCTTCAAGATCTCCCCCAACCATCTACACATCTGGCCTGGCGGCTCATTCATGTTCATCGCCATCCCCTCGCTCGACAAATCCTTCACATCAACGCTCTTCCTCTCCGCCGACGGCTACGCCGAAATCGACGTCGACCCCGAGAACCGCCTGGTCCCCTTCTTCCAAACCCACTTCCCAGGCGTCGTGCCAGATCTCATCTCAGCTGAGGACCTGCAGCGCCAGTACCGCGAGAACCCGCACATGCCGCTGATAAGCATCAAATGCGCGCCCTACCACGTCGGCAGCTCGGCCGTCATCGTCGGCGACGCGGCGCACGCCATGGTGCCATTCTACGGCCAGGGCATGAATGCCGGGCTCGAAGACGTGCGGACCCTGTACGACTGGCTCGACCGCTTCGTGCCGCCTTCACCCACCAGCCCCTCGTCCTCCAAGATCGAGGAGAGCCAGTACATACTCGTCAACAGCGACGCCAAGGAGCGCGCGAAGCAGCGCGCGCGGGCGCTGGACGAGTACTCGCGCTTCCGCCGCCCGGACGCCCACTCGATCAACGACCTCGCCCTCAGGAACTACCAGGAGATGCGGTCTGACGTCAAGTCGCCGGTCTACCGCCTGCGCAAGGCGGTTGAGGAGTGGCTGAGCGTGTGGTTCCCCAGCTCGGGCATCGCAACGCAGTACTCGCGCGTTAGCTTCGGAAACGAGCGATACTCGGTGGTGGAGAAGGTGGTGCAGAAGCAGGGCAAGGTGCTGTTGGCGGGCATGTCGGGTGTGCTGGTTGGGACGGTAGGTTGGGTTGCATGGCTGGCATGGAAGATGAACAGGGTCGACGACGGATCGAAGAACGCCGCTATCTGGTTAGGAAGAACGATCAAGGAGAGCGCAAGGAAGTTTGTGTAGAGCACTTGAAGTCGTACGATTCTATGGCGCGCGGAGACTGTACTATACATTTAGAGAATGAGGCCATTTCATTCATCTTATGCATGTGAGTCTCCAATCTATGTAGCTTGATCCATATGAGATCATTGCTAAAAATCTGCGTAGATTCAACAATATCCAAAAATTTCCTTTGTCCAATCATGACCCACACAATCCAACGCCGTGAAACCCAGAAACCTCCTTCAACGCCATTATCAGCACATGCTCGCTAATAATCCAAAAATTGTACATAAAATATGCGATATGCCCCGTGCATGGCCCTTCTAAAAATAGGACCTTTCAGCACAGGGCATGTTCCACAGCTAATTCACAGTGGCTAAGAGCACTCATGTCATAGCACAGTTGAGGCAACTTCTCACATCGCGAGATATGGAACACGTTCCGCATACCATTCGCCCGCAGTGATTACACGCAAACTGCTGCTGCGATCCGCAGCCGTCCATGTCAATGTCCATGCTATCCTCGGACACGAGGCTAGCATCGCAGTCCTCACAACGTGCGCCTTGCGCGCCATTGGATGCAGCCGGCAACGAAGCTGCGGGTGGCTGCTGCGAACGCGCTTGAGGTATGTTCCAAAACTTGTGGAGGGTGGACTTTTGGACGGTGGGTTGGTGAGACACGGGTGCGGCGTCTGCTGCTACTGCAGGGGCTTGGGATGGAATGGACGGGACGTGCGGTTGTTCGCGCTGCGCATTGTATAACCTTCTCAATGTGGATTCTGCAATGATACTGTTAGCGCTACCGTGGGATGCTGCTTGAAGTGTGCTGGGGATCCGTACCGTGGATGAGGCGTTCGTCAGGCCTGTTGTCTCGGAAGCGCTTCATCGTCCGTCCGCTGTCGTTGCTGGCCTCGCTCCGTGGCTGCCACACCCATGAGTGAGCAGGTGTTGGATAGGCCTGGGTGGGAAGGTCCAGCTGCATGGTGTTGCTGGGGAGGTGGGATGGAGGAGATGGGCTCACGGAAGATCGCGAGAAGAGGCTGGAGGTCGAGGCCGGCGAGGAAGTGGAGTCGGAACGCTTGCGCTTAGGAGACATTGTGGAAATGCTGAACCCGAGAGATGCGCAATTGGAATGTTGGTGGGAGTATATGTGCGTGAAGATGGCGACGGCGTTGGGAAGAGGTAAGCGGGAACGGGACCGA
Source organism: Lasiodiplodia citricola (assembly GCA_023089105.1). Taxonomy (NCBI): domain Eukaryota; kingdom Fungi; phylum Ascomycota; class Dothideomycetes; order Botryosphaeriales; family Botryosphaeriaceae; genus Lasiodiplodia; species Lasiodiplodia citricola. The sequence goes on along the minus strand of JAJNLL010000012.1, from coordinate 347,176 downwards.
ACGTGAGGCTGAGGCTGAGGCACAGAGCACTCAACGCGCGCAGAACGCGAGGAGCGCGTCAGTGACGTGATGAAACGCGCCGCCAAACGCCGACCGCCGATGCGCGGGGCTGAGGTCATCATGTCCCACTTGTCCGGCGGGCTAGAGCCCGTCCCGCATCCAGTTCAACATCTGCATCCCACATCAACCTTTCTGTCAACGGAAAGTCTTGTGCTTGGCTTCTTCGAATATATTCGCTTCACGATTGCATGAATCTTCCGCCCTTCCCGCCATCTCCGTGATTTGATCGAGCTTCTCCCGTGCTTTCCGTTAACCTGCCCAACATTCCCAAGCTCCTCAGGAAGCTAGCTTGCTTTCGTCGCCCGCGAAGGCCCTCGTCCGATCAACGTCCTGACCGCAAAATGTCTATCCGCGAAGCTAGCCACGCCGGCTCCTGGTACTCCGCGAACAAGAGCGCGCTCTCCGACCAGCTTGATCAGTGGCTGGACGCTGTGCCCGCCAGTACCCCCGGCATCCGTCCCGGCTCACAAAATGACTCGATCAACATCCCTTCCGCCGGCGCGAGGGCGATAATTGCGCCGTAGGTTGAGAAATGGTAGCGTAAAAGGTGAATAACAACGGCGTGGCTCATGTGGGATCTGTAGGCATGCCGGATACGCTTATTCTGGTCCTGCAGCCGCATGGGCCTATAAGGCTCTTGACCTGTCCCAAGCGTAAGTACTCCCGAAAGCTCATATGTAATCACAACCCGTATCCGCGGTGCAAAAAAATCACATCACACCGCAAAAACGCACTCCGGCATGAGTGCCGACTCCCCTGCATGGTGATCCACAAGACCTTGTACAGTACGAGAAACTCACGCGACGCAGGAAGCGCGTCTTCCTCCTCGGGCCGTCCCACCACTACTATCTCAGCGGCTGCGCCCTGACGCAATGCGACGCCTACGAGACGCCGTTGGGCAACCTGCAGATCGACAAGGCAACCGTTGCCGAGCTGCGCACGAAGGGGAAGTTCGATACCATGACCCAAGATCAAGATGAGGACGAGCACAGTCTTGAGATGCATCTTCCTTACATCTACAAGGTTCTTTCTAGGTAAGATTCCAGACGAGTCTAGTCAGGGGACCTGCTGCTCAGCTGGCACACCGCGCAGGCAGTTCTCCGACCCCTCCGAGTTTCCGCCCCTCGTGCCTATCCTCGTGGGCGCCACTTCAGCCGCAACGGAGCGCCAGTTCGGCCAGATCCTAGCTCCGTACCTTGCAGATCCGACGACAGTGTTCATCATCTCTTCTGACTTCTGCCACTGGGGCGCCCGCTTCCAGTACACTCACTACGAGAAGGCGCCAGGAGAAGCTCGCATGCTAAGGCCTTCTGAACGGCCGCCGTCGAACCCGGCTATCCATGAGAGCATTGCGGCCGTAGATGGCTACTGCATGGATGCTGTGGAGACGAAGAGCCACCAGCGGTTTCTCGACATTCTCGAGGAGACGGGGAACACCGTCTGCGGGAGACACCCCATCGGAGTGGTCATGGCGGCGATCGAAGCACTGTCTCTCGACGAAGGCAAGGGCAAGTTCCGGTTCGTCAGGTACGAAAGAAGCAGTGACTGCGTAAGCCCCAAGGACAGTTCCGTGAGCTACTGCAGTGCGCTGGCGGTCTTCTAAGGAGAAGTCGGAGACGGCCTGGAGAAGTGTGGGGCGACTCAACTTCGGCTTTTGCCCAGCCGGGGGTGTTACGTGAAAGGCTCATCACCACCAGCAGCTGATGCGCCATTATGTCGGAGCAAGAAAGTCACAGCGGGTTTCCTTATCCTCAACAGGCATGGCGGTTCAGCTTTTCCCGAGCTCCGAAGGATTACATGGTGGGCAGCTTGTATACGGCAGTAGAGGTCGGAGAAGGCTTTCGGCAGAGTCATATCCCGAATAGAGAGCTGCGCCAATAAATCCGAAATTTCTGCCAATGACCGCACGGCTCAGGCGACCACCGCTCATGTGCAGGCTGGAGGGTGACATCTCGAGAGCGCACTGACGGAATGCACACCATCTGGCGAAACTTCGGCACCCCGCGATCAGGTTCCTGGTCGTTGGGCCGCCATAAGCGACAATTCTGGGGTGCATCCGCGGTGTGGGCGTCGGGAAAGGCCATCGGCTCGGTGAGGAGTAAGTGAGATTGTTTCCTGCGCGGCAAGCAGCCTAAACTCTGGCATGCATTTTCTAGAATTCCCATTCTCGCTGAGCTAACTAGGGCCGAGGGCCGTTGAGCCGCATCTCCTTAGCCACCCAGAGCAGACGTGGAGAGACGCCGGGGTGGTCGTGGGCTGACGGTTCGGCATTCCACAACGTGAGCGCTCGGTATTCACCGTTCTGGAGCCGCCGTGTGGGGTTCATGTCGGCAAATCATCCCTGCCGTTTCTCCAATTTCTCCCCCTGTTCTCCAGATTCGAAGGAACTAAATGCGGGGGGCTAACCCGAACAAGGCATGCTCACGCTGAGCCGTGGTGCTCCCGGGCCGCGACCCTCGTGCTGGTCGGGGCGTAGTAAACATGGATCCACAGCGCCTTCACCACCTCGGCGCTTGCTTCTCTCAAAATTTCTTCACCGTCACTCGTCACATGGCGGCCGCCAAGCGTCCTTGGCTGGCGGACGCGCCCATAGAGGGCCTTTCGCGCGCCACAGTCTCACCGGCGCCGGCACGACGCACGCCATTCAGCTCGGTGGGGGTTGCTACATCCAGGCATGCGGCTTCCGGTGCTATGGGTGCATTGCCGCTGATCTGCCGGCGCGGATGTCGCCTTGTGGTGTCGTGAGGAGGTACGAGCCCGGAGCTGCGCGTGCGGAGGTAGGCACGGCCTGGAAGGCGTATAAAACCTCTGGGTGTCGTCCGCACCGTTGAGGCTCATCAAGCTGGTCAACATCCTTTTCGCCATGGCTTCCGCAATCAACTTTTTGGCTCTGCTCGGGATCGCCGCGTCTCTGGTGTCTCCGGCATCCGCCTGGGATCACTCCCTGTACACCACCAGCCCGGAGATCCTGCCTTCACGTAAGTTTTCTTTTGCTTCCCTTTGGCCTTTCATAGGTGTTTTGGCGCAGAAAATTCTTCACTAGGCTGGCAGTTTATGCCTTGAGTGATTCTATGTGTCACTGTGAAATTTGGATCGACAAGATGTAGTCACTGACTGTCCACAGCAAATGCAACCGGTGTAGGCTGGGAGGATGCATTCGCCAAGGCAAAGGACTTCCTCGCCGAGTTGTCCTTGGAGGAGAAAGTCTACTTGGTCACCGGTACCACCGGCCCGTGTGCTGTAAGTTCCTTACCTGCCGATCTGTGAACTGGATTCGCCTGCAAGCAGATGCTCTCGGAGTCATTCAGGATTCTACGAGTGCCATTAAAATGCCGTTGCTAATTTGCTTCAGGGTATGATTGGGTCGATTGAGAGACTCAACTTCACCGGCTTGTGTCTGCAGGATGGTCCTGTGGGCATTAGGCAGGCAGTCTATGCCAACGTCTACCCTGCTGGCGTGAACGTCGCATCTACCTGGGACCGCAACGCTTTCTACAAGCGAAGCCATTATATGGGCCTTGAGTTCAAGGCCAAGGGTTCTCAGATCGCCCTGGCACCCGTTGTCGGCCCGCTCGGGAGAGATCCCTATGGTGGCCGTAACTGGGAGGGAATTTCGCCCGAGCCGTATTTGAGGTATTTCACCCTCACCGCGTGCGATTTTATATACAATGTTAATCTGGTTTTAGCGGAATTGGTGTTGCGGAGAGTGTTATCGGTCTGCAAGATGCCGGTGTCCAGGCCACTACGAAGCACTTCATTGGCAATGAGCAGGAGACCCAGCGCAACCCGAGCACGGCTGATGATGGCACAAGAATCGAGTCTCTGTCATCTAACATCGATGACAAGACCATGCACGAGAGCTACCTGTGGCCCTTCGCCGACGCAGTACACGCTGGTACTGCTTCGGTCATGTGCAGCTACAACCGCTTGAACGGTACCTACGGCTGCCAGAACTCGAAGACTTTGAACGGCCTTCTGAAGACAGAGCTGAACTTCCAGGGCTACGTCATGTCTGACTGGGGTGCGGTGCACTCGGGCGTTGCCACCATCGAGGGCGGTTTGGATATGAACATGCCCGGTGGCATTGGTTTCACTACCCCCTCTCCTTCATACTGGGGCGAGAACGCAACTCTTGCTGTGAACAACGGCACCATTCCGGAGAGCAGACTCGACGACATGGTCCTCAGAGTCCTGACCCCGTACTTCCACCTCGGTCAAGACCAGGACTTCCCCAAGGTCGACGCCTACTCCAACATCCTCAATGGCAAGGCTGAGTCGACATGGGTCAACAGCTTCGAAGTTGGCACTGAGGAGGAGGTCGTTGACCTTCGCAGCGATGAGACTGCCCAGTTCATTCGCGAGTCTGCTGCCAACGGCACCGTTCTGCTCAAGAACACGAACGGCGCTCTCCCCTTGAACGCTCCCAAGAACATTGCTGTTTTCGGTAACGCAGCTAGTGAGTATTCTGAAGGCCTTTACTCTCTTATTGGCGGCAGCCCCTTCAAGGCGAATGACGCAGAGTTCGGCAACATCGCTTCTGGCGGTGGTAGCGGAACCGGCCGCTTCCCTTACCTCGTCACTCCCCTTGAGGCCATCAAGACCAAGGCCAAGGAGGACGGCTCTTTCCTGCAGTACATCCTCGAAAATGAGGCCATCACCGGGTACGGCATCAGCTCCCTTTTGCCCAAGCCCGACGTGTGCCTCGTCTTCATCAAGTCCTGGGCGACCGAGGGCTTCGACCGCGAGACCATCTACCCGTCGTACAACGGCACTGGCGTCGTGAACACCGTGGCCGCCAGCTGCAACAACACGATTGTCGTCCACTACGGCACCGGTCCCTCCCTCTTCCCCTTCGCCTCCAACCCCAACGTCACTGCCATCGTCGAGGCACACTTCCCCGGCCAGGAGGCTGGCAACTCGCTCGTCGACGTGCTCTACGGCGCTGTCAACCCGTCGGGCCGCCTGCCCTACACCATCCCCGTCTCCGACAGCGTCTTCCCCAAGACGCTCGTCAACTCCACCGACCTGGTCGAGACGACGGACTCGAACGCGTGGCAGGCCGACTTCACCGAGGGCAACATGATCGATTACAAGTACTACATCGCCAGCAACACGACCTCCAACGTCCTCTACCCCTTCGGCTACGGCCTCTCGTACACGACCTTCGAGGTCTCGGACCTCGTCGTCGCCGCCGCCACCGACGCCGCCATCGCCGGCACCACGCCCTCCGCCGACGCCACCATCATCCCCGGCGGCAACTCCGAGCTCTGGGACACCGTCTACACTGCCAATGTCACCGTCTCCAACACTGGTGACGTCGCCGGCGCCGCCGTGCCCCAGCTCTACGCCAACCTGCTCGCTGCTGGCGCTCCCGCCGGCACCCCCGCCTGGCAGCTGCGCGGCTTTGACCGCGTCGAGCTGGCGGCCGGCGAGAGCAAGACTGTCGGCTTCGAGCTGCGCCGCCGCGACGTCTCCTACTGGGACGTCGTTGCCCAGGAGTGGCGCGTGCCTACGGGTGCGATCACGGTCGAGGTCGGCTTCAACGTGTTGGAGAGGACGCTGAGCGCGACGCTGCCTTAGGTGGTTAAAAGGAGTTGATGATGATGATACTACATAATGATGTGGAATGATGTATTTATATTTTCGGGTTCGCTTTCGTATAGCATAGCTCAATGTGTAATTTCTTATCGCCATGAACCGTGCCCAGCTTCGGCGGCTATCAGTGAAGTGTGATTGCATAAGAATAAAGGTCATTGCTAAGGTCTGGAGTGAAGATTTTGCCGGCAACGCAGCGGCCCCCAATCCTGCTGATAGGAAATCAATGACTCAGACTGACCCCGCATTCCTAAAATTTCCGTGTACAATGTCAGATCTCCTTTAAACTCTACAGCAGAGCCCGTATTCTTTGAAGTTACATTTGCGAGCATTTCACAGTACCGACAATCATCCTCACTGATATGTTGAGTTGTCTCGAGATTCTCACAACACCTTGCCGCAGGTTTACCGCCCCGACCGCTTCCGTACTCATCAAACACGGACACATATTATCCTGTACCTACGACAATTTTACAGTGAAGTGATCCCAATTCTATAAGATGGCGTTGTACGATCCGTCACATGCAAGCAGTACGGGTTATCTTCAGATCCAAAGCAGCATCGTAGAGCCCAAACCGGTTATTGAGATTGCTCTCAAGCTCGATGCCAGTCAACAAAAGGGTCTTCTTACATCATTTTCCAGCGGGGACAAAGTCGAGGGCGAAGTGCTTGTGACAGCTGTAGGGAAGACCAAATTCCACGACATGAAGATTGGCTTTGTCGGTATGTATCCTCATTGAGCCATCTACAACACTGCAATCGGGGACACAGAAACCATTAATTACACTTAAAGTCTTAGTTTGGGTACTGATCAACATTTCCCCCAGGATCAAGCAATACCTTTTGTCAGAGCGCATCACGAAAGACCGGTACCCATACTTTCCTTGAACTTGATCAACCCATAGCCGAAGCAGCACTGCCGAACCCACGTATTGCTGAAGCCGGCCGAACCTTCAAGGTACCTTTCACTTTCGTCATCCCCGAGAAGCTTCTGCCTGATGCATGTCGATGTTCCGATGAAGAGGTCCATGGCATGCACCTGCAGTTGCCTCCAAGTATGGGTGATGCGGTGACTTCTGGGCACGGCGGAAAGCTTCGTGATGACTTCACAGAGAAGACGGCAAGGGTCTCATATGCCATTAAGGTGACGATGCGCGAGTACAAGGCCGACGGCAAAATAGCCACTCTTGTAGAAAAGACCAGAAAAGTACGCGTGAAGCCCATTTACGAGCGCCGGCAAACTCTTCTCAGCGGATGCGAAAACACCGATTACCGACTCAGGAACGAGAGAACGATCCGCAAAAGATTTGGGGAGGCTTTGGGCGAATTAACAATGGAGGCTCAACAACCGTACAGCCTACATCTGGAAGATACGCGCGCGGCGACCTACGACCCTCTGTCTGGACAGGCAAGGGCCTTCCTTCGTTTCGACCCTGCCAAAATGGATAGCCCTCCACCAGATCTTAGCAGTCTGAAGAGCGAGCTAAGAATCCTCACTTTCTATGCTACGACGCCACGGGTCCAATTCCCGTGTCGCGACCAAGCTCAACGCGACACTTCTATGGACTTCAGTTCGGTGACACTACCACTCGCGTCTCGCTCTGTAAGCTCTGGACTGTGGACGAGACATGAAGAGCAAGGGGGAAAACCGTTTTACACCGCAAACCTCCAGATTCCCATCGAGCTCCCGACAAGCAAAACATTCGTCCCAACATTTCATTCATGTCTCATCTCTCGCGTCTATCGCCTTGACTTGTCGATTTTCACCTCCACGGTGACTTCCCTTACTATTAAAGTTCCACTTTGGATCCTTTCCGAGGGAGGTATTGAGGGTGTCGCTGAGAACTCCCAGCAAGGATTCGATGGTCACGCTGTGGGAACGGGACAATATGGGAGCACTGCAAGTGCAGAGATGGAGTGGATGCAGGACCCGAGTACACCACGAAACCTCACACCACCACCCGAGTACTAGGGGGAGAAAGAGGGTGGGCTAAAGATATTCAGCAGTGGTCGCATTGGAAAATGTCTCACTGGGTTGTATTGAAAGTAGTATCGGAATCAAACTGGGTGTGGTATTGCAAGCTTACGTGGAACATGATAAGTATAGCATGCTGTTGTCGTATGACTATCCCACTTTTCACAACTCTATTATCCATGCTCAGCGTCCGGGGGCTTGAACTTATTCAAGGATGTGTGACTGCTTTTTGTGGTTAGGTCTTGGCCCCAGCTGGAACTTCTTTGAGGATGTGTGGCATCCTTTTGTGGTTAGCTCGTAGGTGGAGCTAGTCAGCGTCAATCCCCGAAAACATTATATGAAGACTCATGGCCGCACAGAAAAGTACGCTCGCATGTGTGAGAGAATTTTGCTGGCTTGAGGAATAGCAAAAATAATGGGCTTCAAAGTAGCACTTATCACTGGAGGCGGTGTGTCCCTTTAGACCACGAAAGGTTCCCATTGCTGATGAACACACGAACAGCAAGCGGCATCGGCTTGGCCACGGCAGAGGAGCTGGCAAAGCAGGGGGCTGGAAGCTTCACATCATTGACCTGCACGAGGAGCGAGGAAAAGCGGCAGCCCAAAATTTGCCCGACACTACCTTCCACAAGGTAGACATTAGCAACTATGCAGACCTCTGCGGCGCCTTCCGCAACGTCTTCGAAGCCGACAAACAGCTCGACTTCGTCTTCGCCAACGCTGGCACCATCGAGAGGAGCAACTTTTACGAGATTCATGAAGACGGCTCAGCACCACCGCCCTTGCCAGATCTCGCCACCATCGACATCAATCTGAGAGGTACCATCTACACCACCAACCTGGCCATCCACTACTTCCGCCTTTCACCGCACAAAGGTGCAGGCGCCAACCTGATAATGACATCCAGCGCCGCGGGAATCTATCCGATGTACTACTCGCCAGTATATTCGGCATCGAAGCGTAGGTTCAACCTGTGCCCTTCTTTTCTCATTCACCAGCTAAGTATCGCGTCCAGATGGCATCGTCGGCTTCATGCGTTCAATCGCGCCCATCCTGCACAAAGACGGCATCCGGACGAACGTCCTCTTGCCCGGGTTGGTGCGGAGCAACATCCTGGAGGAAGCGGCGTGGGCGGCGTTCCCTGCAGAAGCCGTCACGCCGGCGAAGCTCATGGCAGACGCGGTGTTGCAGGTCATCGGTGGCGGCGACATGACGGATGCGCGCGGCGTGACGATTGCCGGGCCCAAGCTGTACGGACGCTCGGTGGAAGTGGCGGTCGACCGGTTCTACTTCCGGGAGCAGCCAGAGTACTGTGATGAGAAGATGCGGGCTCTCATCGAGTCGACTGGTGACGATGCGCAGCTGGGGACGTTGGTGAGTGAGTGATATCCGAGGCTTTTGTGGAGACGTAGAGCCTGTACCCAGATACTTAGTATTCCAATGAACCCAAACCCTTATGCTTTAGAAACGCTCACTATTAGATTTGCAGTAAAGTGGTTTCATAGTACTTACAGAGTCACTGCCGCAGAATCGAAGACAAGATGTCAACATCACCTGCAGCGTCACCCACAGGCTCTCTTAAAGTGATACTAGGACCGGAGGAGCACTTTATCGTAGCCTTGAAGGAGACAGATCCCAGTGTGATAAAGGAAACCGCGGTCCACGTCGAGGTGAAGTGAGACCAAGGGCCATCATACGCCTCAGAGCGCCCGGACGCGATGGGCAGCGTGGCCCTCACTTCACCAGACGAGCATCGCAGACGCGCGAACAGCGAAACAGCCTCGGACGGACAAATTGTCGCTTCAGCTTCAGCCATGGCAATGGAGACCGCGGATATGATACGAGCGAGGCAACGAAGAAATCAGCTAGTGGCACTACCTCAGCAGAATACTCCAGTGACGAACAGGACAACCCTTGGAGTGGATTAGTCGCTTATACTGCTGCTCAGACATGCCGTTGCATGAGGATGGATTACCCATCGGTTTCGGGTGGGAGGAGGACTGAGATGCGTAGGTGACGAAGCATCTGAAGAAGCTCGTCTCGGCAGACAGGGAGGATGTGACTAAGGTGCAGTACACCAAGGACAGCTGCACCAGATTTCCCTGTGCGTGCCCACCGCCAACCACCTTGTCACCTTCGCCCGTTCGAGCCTCACGCGGATCAGAAAAAAAATTGGCAAAAAACCTGCACCTGCCCATCCGAGCAGTAGCTCGGCGGACGGAAGGCCTTATAGCCTTCTTGGCAGGGAAAAACCCCCAAGCTTGCCCAAGGCTTCATTGGGATTTTTATTGTGGATAGGCAGCTGCTCTTTGTTTTTGTCCTTTGTGTTTTCGACCTATCACAAGTGAAGTTAGCCCATTCTTTCATTTAAATGGTAACTAGAGTAGTTACCATTCTGCCACGAAACCGTAGCAGTGCCCTGAGGGCGAAAGGGAAGGCTGACCTGTCGATTTATATACGTCATACCGCCTCGAACCCTCCGCCGAGTAATTGCCTACACGTAACAGCATATTCTCTCAGTCACTCCCCTCACTCGAGAAACATCCAACCGTCGAAGTAATCTTTACTGACTGCTCTTTGTGCAGTGCGGTCTATTCTGCATGCGTCTATCAATAATACGGGCTATAAGGGGAGTCCTCGTTCCAACGTGGGGTTTCCTGAAGATCTATAGCGCTTGTTGCCCTTCTTCGTAGCATCTCTTCCCACTCTTTCAGGATCTCGCTGTCTGTATCGCACTCTATCTTTGTGGTACTAAAATCAAGCCAAATATAGTTCTCTCCTGTGTTGTTCCGTAAAGTGTTTCCCTGTGCTCGCTCCATACATGTTCGCGTATCGGTTCAGGCCAGGCCTCTGGCACAAGGGCCCGCAGAGACTCTTATACCAAATGAGTGGAGTGTGTTTGCCCAGGTGTGCATCTCCGGTGACGCTGCGATAATTGTTGGGTGTTTTCTGCCCAAGATCCACGGGCGTTCTGCCAGACTTTGGCAATCTGCAGTTGGTACACTCGGCGCAAAGCACTCCTGGCTTCTTTCGATGATTGTTCCTCTCCCTCAGTGCTTCAAATATTGTCGGGAATGTCTACTCAAAGCCACAGTAGATTGCAGAAAATTTCGTCCTTCTATACCCCGTGAGAGATGCTACTGCCTGCATGGGTAGTTGAGGAGAATGCAGGCTTTAAATGCCCGCAGTATCTCTGATAGGGCATGTCAGGAAGTGCCTAACTTCTCTTCAATCAACTGTGACATATTTGAGTAGTCCGTTATTAGTCGAGGTCGTCATTCGTGGGCTTGGTTTGCCCGTTCGGTTCGCTACCCTTGTCCTTTTCCACCTTCTCCCATTCTTCCTGCTTGGAGCCTTCGGTCTCGCTGGAGCTCCCGGTGTCGACATGCTCGACAGGAACGAGGGAGAAGAGGATGACAAAGTAGACTTCCTTCGTCTCGAGGTTTCTCAGGACGTATCTAAGAGTGTGAGTTCTTTGTCAGTCAGATAAACTGTTGGAGCTAAAGACCGAACAAGCGGGAGTGTTTTTGGTGGGAGAGTTCAAGCCAGACAACGTTTTAGGGACATACCGAAGGGGCTGGCCATCCCAGTACTTGATGACAGGGATGGTAAGAATAGGAAGCTTCAGCGAGAACTCGTTGAAGTCCAGATAGCCGTTGAAGAAATCACAAGCGTAGGCACGATCCTTCTCGAAGACGAAATCTTGCCTGGGCTGGAGCTGCTGGTAGTGCCTCTTCCTCTGCGTGTTGTTGGCAGGCATGCTTGACTTTTCGCGTACTTCCTGGCCATCTGCCTGAGCGCCCTCCTTGAAGATTATGGCGGTTTGGTCTCCTTCGCCGGTCTTCTCACCGGCGCCTTCTGCGACCTCGTCGATGCTCTGACCCTTGCCACCAACTTGTAGTATGTTCATGGAGCTCAAGATGGGCGAGTAGAGGTAGGGCTCGTCGGCGTATGGGTCGCCCTCCATGGTGGCGTCAACCCACCCCTTGACCCAGTTGAAGGCGGTGCTGAAGCCCCATGGCAAGCGGTCGCGAATAGGGTGATCGAAGTCGTTTCCGAAAACGAGTTTGTCGCCAGCGATATCCTTCTTCAGGCGGAACGAGTATGCTATGCTGTAGCGATCGCCGGTGTGGTCCGAGTGCTCGAAGTATGGCGATGTCGCAGGGGAACCTTGAGGCAGACCTTGGGCTGAGTTAGCGTACATGAGCTTCAGAAGTCAAACAAGACATATTACCGCGGTAGTCTTTCACGCGGACCCAGACTTTGGCATCGAGGTGTTCGGTTGAGATCCCAACAGAGTTGGCCGTGTTTACGAGCACTTCAGTGTGGTTCTTTTCGTCGTAGTCCGGACCAGCGGTAACTTTGAGGATGTATTTGGTGTAGTCAGCCATGATGAAGAGGTTTCTCGGCAGGAAAGACCTTGGAGGTGGTGTGAGGGCAGTACCAGTGGACGTGGTGGACGAAAGATGCGGCCCGACTTTTGTGTCGAGAAAGAAAGCGGACAAGGGCTGATCATCCCCGCGACACCATGACGTCGTCGGGTCGATCTACCGCGCGCCACGTGCGAGATCTCGAGCGTTTAAGATTCCCGGCTTACTTCATGCCACGGACTACGAAAATGCTTCTTTCTCGTTCCATTCTACCCGAAACTCAGCACATTCATTATCATCATTCTCTTTCTGGAGAGCGATTAACTGTGGAGCGGGGACAACAGCGAGGGCGCCGGGGCACAATGCGGCCTTGGCATTTGCATCGGAGCTTCTTTCGCCGACATCTCCAAACAGCGCGTCACCCTCGACGCGTCGTCTAGAACGCGACTCAACGCCACTTACTCCTCGCAACGTCGGCCTTCTCTCCCACCATGGCCCCAAATGGTAAATTTTTCAACTCATAGAGAGAATCATGTATAATTAACTAATTGCAGATCGCGAGGAAAGACGCCGCATGCGCCAGCGCGGCGCCGGGTAAGCTCCACGCTCTTCCGCCGCTGCCGCGCCCCGCTTACAACCAGCAGCACGAGCGGTCTATCCGTGGGGAACTTTGGATTCACCTTCGGTGCTCCGGCTCTCTCTGCGCAATCCTCTTCGCGCCTAACCCCGAAAGCGCTGCCCCCTCAGCCCTCGTCGCATCGCACGCCAGCTGCCGCAGCAGACCCTCTACCTGCGCAACGCTCAACTCGCCGAACTCCTGCCTCCAATTCATCGCGCCGCACTTCGAATGCACTATCCGCAAAGCGCTCGTCTCGAAAATCTCCGGCCCCGCTACCGCCGAGAGCGTCTGCTCGTAGAACGCCAAAGGAACAACCTCCGGCTGCAGCGCCGGGCAGTTCTTCGGTTCGGACTAGGAGTGGGACACAGCGGCGTTCGAAGACGCCAAGCCGTGAAAATGAACAGGCTTTTGTGACTCCCTCTATCACAGGGAAGAGGAAGAGGCCTAGTTCTGCCCAGCAAGTGCCGGAAAGCCAGCAAGATGAGCTGGAGCAGAATGATGAGGAGCACCAGGCATCTGCAGGGAAATCACAAGGCAGTTCGTCGAGGAGAACAAGTAGGATTGTCCATGCGACTCCGGTAGCCATTGCGGCGGATGCGGAAGATGAGTTGGAGGATAATGACGTGGACCATACATTGTCGACAGGGCGCAGACCTCTGAGCTCATTGAAGAATGTTGGAAGCGCTAGGGCGGCTTCGAGCCCTGGCTTGTTTGTCAGTCAAGATGAAGCTAGCCCTGCTCCTGCTTCGAAACGTTCTGGGCGACCTCGAAAATCCATCGAAGACCCCGGAAGCACTGTCGCCGAGCCATCGAAGACCGCCGCAAAGAGACCAACTCGCAGAAGTTCACAAGCAGCGAGGGTCCACGAAGATTTGACTGAGGATGAGGAAATAGGAGACGACGAAGTAGAAGAGGATGAACCATCTGCGGATGAACTTTCCCCAGTCGCTTCTCATCGCCAACTTGAGCGCATTCAGGAGGAGGATGCAGACTCAGTTGTTTCTCAGCCCGAAGAGGAGGCCTCTTCTGGGGATGACACTGTGTCTCAAGCCCCATCTCCCAATATTTCAGCGAGCAGCGTTGCATCTCAGCGAAAGTCTCGTGGCAGACCTTCATTGCCCAAACGTGCAGCGCCGGCTCCAAAACCACGGAAAGACCAGCCAAGTTCAGCCGGTCCAGCACGAAAACGACCTCGCCGCAACGCCGCCGCCGCTGACAGAGGTCCACGCATTCCTGTTACCGTCTATCGCATGTCAGCGCCCCGCAAACCCACCGACGACGCTTCCGAAATTGACGAGCTCGAGCTCCCCACACCGTCCGCGGTGGCCAATCCGCGCCTACCTGCCGTCAACCCTGTCGATATCCTCGCGCAGGTCACCACCGAACTCATCGCCCGCATGAACGATTCCCTCATCCGACAGGCTGCCGAAGTGGGCACCTCCGACAAGCCTCGCCGTGCCGAACTCAAGCGCCGCTCTGGCGTCGTCCAAGCATTCTCCACAGAGCTGGCCGACCGTCTCTTCGAGCTGACCGAGGCCGTTGACGCCGGGGAGGCTCTGCGCGTTCGGCTCAAGGCTGCTACGAAGGAGAAGGTTGCGCTGCGCTCGGAGTTCTTGGGTATACGTAAAGAGCGCGAGCAGGTCGCGCTGCGGATGGATGCGGTTCGTCAGGCTCACATGGAGGCTGAGGCGAAGAGGCGGCGTGATGAGGAACTGAGCGATGCGCTGTATGGCATCGAGACTGCTGTGCAGCGGGGGAGAGAGAAGGCGGCGCGGGAGGGCCGGGAGGATGAAGGCCCGCAGGTTAGCCCCTTGTGGGAGATTGAGGATGCTTTGAGTAATGGCGTTAGTGCTGTTGGTCCTGGAGGTGGCTTGTTGGATAGGGTGAAAGACTTCAATGGCTTTTTGGGTAGGGCGGCGGGTGTGCTTGAAGGGAGGTCATGATTTGGTTTGATATCATTGTTGGATAGAGCGTTTAGTTGTATACCCTCATTTGTTGGATTACATTGGCGTTGGTTGAATCGAACTTGGATAGGGTAGTACTGCTGTCCTTCCAAATCATCTGCTCCTCTGAAAATCTTGTCTCTGCTGATTATGCCTTGAGGAGCACCTCAAGTTCCCACAAGCTCCTCCGATGTTGTTTTACGCCCCTCTCACCTCCTTGATGCCAATGTCCTTCTTCTAATCAACCCGCCCTGCACCATCCTCCTAGGTGCAGCAGTTTCCTCGTCGCCATCTTCTCTCAACCCTGCAGTCACCCTCTCGGTATAAGATATCGGTCCCGTAACGTCTCGTCGCCCTCTCCGCCCCCCAGAAGACCGGTTCCCGCTCAACATCCGCAGACACCAGCTCCACGCATTACCCAACTCACCAGCCCCAATGAGCCCCAGCAAGATGATCAAAATCGTCAGCGGTATACCCGCAGCCCAAAAGACCCACTGCCGATGCGGCATGTCGCGAATATCCGCCGTATTCATCCCCATGAAGCCCGACACAAACGACAGCGGCAAGAACACGATCGTAACGATAGTGAACGCGTAAATAGCAGCCTCCTGGCGGTCCTTGTTGGAGTCGATCATCTCGAGGCTGGCCAGGCGCAGCGCCTCGGCGTTCTGGCGCATGCCGGCGAAGCCGCGGATCTTGGAGTCGACGGCGGCGGCGCAGTTGTCGACGACGTTGGGCGCGACGGCGTAGGGCGCTGAGAAGAGCGTGCGCCCCGCGTGCTGCTTGCGCTGCTCGAGCGCCACGCCGAAGTCGGTGAGGACGGTGAGTTGTTGGTTTAGGACGTTGGTGATGGCTTCGAGCTCTTGTTTGAAGGCGTTGATGCTCTTTTGGTGGGCGCGGTTGAGCGGGTCTTCGTCCATGCGGTGTTTCTGAGTCTTTTGTCAGGATGGTTGTGGCTGGAAAGGAGAAGCAGAGGGGGTGGGATGGGAAGAGGGAGTCCGGGATTCGACGTACCAGCTGGTAGTAGTAGTCACGATACGAGGTGAATACGTCAGGCCTCATGCCGGTGAAGTCCATCAGGAGCTCTTGCGTGAGCAGGCTCAATATGCCTAAAGGCATGGCAGCAGCTCTGTTCTCTAAGGGCTTATCTTGAAAACTGCGTAGAAAGCTGGGCAGACCGCTAACCAGTTCATTCTCGGAGCGCTCAAGATGGTGGTCGAATGCTGACATGTCGGAAGGTTTCCAATGACATACGGCCAAACATGTGTGGATCCAGGCTACAACGAACTTGTCTGGAGGGTTGCTTTGAGATGGCGGGGGAACTTCGAGGTCGGATATGTTTTTGGATAGGTCTCTCAAGCGCTTTGCATAACTCGAGATTCTGCTGAGCTCTTCAATGTCTGAGAGCTTGTCCTGTGGAATCGGTCTATTTAGCATACGATGAATAGCTGCCCAGAAGCAAGCTGCCGCTGTGGCTTGGCAGTCTAACGGAAGGAAAAACTGAAATATGTCCACGAAGTCCTTGACAAACCCAGTCACTGATTTCTTCCATTCTAGTGCCGCTTTTGTGGGTGTGGGAAGCGCTTCCAAAGCGTCTCTCACAGACTGGTACGAAGATCTGTTTCGCTTTCCCTCAATGAAAGCTGATTTGTACTCTTTTCGATCGATCGGATGGCTCTCTCTAAGCAAGAGTTTTTGAACCTCTTCCAGCGCCTTTCCCAAGCGGACCGCGCTTACGGAGCGATCTTCGCTGTTGCTGGTGCTAGCCAGCCAGGTGAAAACGTGGAACTGGTCCTTGGTGGGCTCCAAATCTGGCAATATCACCGGCTCGCTCGATGGTTCGGAGACCAGAGTCTCAGTATCATCATCAGAATAGCCTCCTGGGGTGGTCGTCGGTATCCTCAGCGAGTATCCACTGTCACTGGAGGACTTGTGAGCAAAGCTTAAATGTAAATTTAACACCAACATACCCGCTGCTGATAGATATCCGGACTGTTGTCCGTTGCGCTTTCTCGTAAACTTTCGGCCAGTCATTCTCGCTCAGCACTGTGCTGTCGAATGTGATGGTGTATGAGAAACCAGCTTCAATGTCGTAGTCAACCATGGTGTCGAAGAAGTTTGAATGTAGCATCTATAGCACCGAATCAGAAATAGCCAAAAAAAAAAAAGTTATATGTAGGATGTGACTTACAAACCATGTTTTGCACTTCTCCAATGGTAGAAGCCATATGTTCATGCACTCGTCGGATACCTCGATAGACTGAGGCGTTGATTTTACTGCATCAGCCGCCAAAGGTTGTGAGGTGATTGTGATTGAGTCTCGGGCAATCGATGGTGGATCTTCGCCCGAGCAAGTGATCATGAACTCTACAGGAAAAATTAGCAAACAACCCGGAGGAATCTTTTTTATTGATAGTATGATAAATGTTGTGTCTAGCTATACTCCAAGCATTTAGGGCAGTTGTTACATATGGAAGACGATGGCTCTGCAAAACATTCACCGGGTGCGAGCCTGTCACGCAGATTTTGAAGAAAAAAAAAAGAAATGTAAAACTCACTATCGTCTACGATGAAAGCCCAAATCTGACGCACATGAAACATAAAGTCTTTCGGCGTGTTCGGAAGCTGGGTCACGGCCTGCTGAAGATCCTGTGCTCGACTAGCTGAAGAGAACAGTGTCTGTAACAGCGTCCTTTTCGGGTGCGCTTTGGAGTTCTCTGGGAGCTTTGGTGGTCCATACTTCTCAAGCGTGAAGAATGGCAAACAGATGAAAGCAACGCTGGGAGCTCCCGTAGTGTCGTCAAACTCTTGGTTGAAATTAGCCATCATGTATCTCCCTTGCATCCCATCCTGTGTTAGCAATGGCTTCTCGAATTGTCTGGAGATGCCTCTCAGCACCTTCGAGACGTATTTTTTCTCCTCCTGGTTAAGTCTGCTTGTTTTCTCCACCCGCCGCTTTTTATTGTTAGCTATTGCTGCATTCGCACCTTGCAGAACTTACCGTAAAAGCCTCAAAGTTCATGACATCCTGTTTAACATGCACCCACTCAAACAGGCCCCTTCTCGCTTTTCCTCTCGTACCTACTCCTTTCTCCATCTCCACGACTAACTCTGCCACCGGATCCTCCCCACCACTCCCATTCTCCACCCACTGCGAGAAAAGCACCCTGTACCTCGTCTCATGCGCACTCCCCACGGTACTCGTCGCATCCACACCATTTACGCCTACAGCCCCTCCTCCCTCCTCCTCTTTCGCATCACTCACATCCCTATCATCTTCCCCTTCTTCCCCCAATCCTGTCGCAAACACCCCAAAAACATCCTTACTCCGCATACTCAGCATAAAATCCCCATACCGCATCCCCTCACGCTCCTCATACCCCAACCCACCCCCTCCATCTCCGTACAGATCCTCCGGCGATTCAAACGCAATCTCCTCCGCATACCGCTCCGGCATCTCCGCTGCGGCTTCCTCACCAGCTACGGGTGCTTCTGCGACGACATCCTCAGTCCGACCTACCCTGACGGAATGCCTCGTCGGAATCGTTGTCGTATAGGTCGTGTAATCGCGATACCTACGAATCCTAGACCTGGACCTGGGCCTGGACCTAGACCTCTCGCGCCGCCGACGAACCTCGCGATACTCGTAGTCATCATCACCACCAACACCAACAGCACCGACCTCGTACTCACGGTCGGCGGCGGCGCGGCGGTTGCCGCTGCTGCGGCGCACGTACTCGAACTCCGCGGGCAGGTCGGCCGCGACTCTGTAATCGCTGCGGGCGGTGGCGGCGGCGGCGGCGATTGCATCGTCTTCGGTGCGACGACGACGCCCGTAGTCGATGTCTGCAGCAGCTGCTGCTACCGGGGCGGTTGCGAAGCGCTGCTCCGGCCGCGTGCGCGTGACGTGGCGGCCGCCGTGGTCGCGGCTGTAGGGTGCCGCACAGGCACCGCCGCCGCTGCTGTTGTAGTAGTAGTGGCGGTGCGAGGGGCGGGTTGGTGGTGGTGATCCGCGGCGGCGGGACATGATGACGCGCGCGCAGGTCCCCTTGCGTGTCTCCTGGTTCTGTTTGGCCGGTTCGGGGTCGCTTTTTGGGAAAGGGGACGCGCGTGTGCGGTAGGGCGGGAAATGGAGGCTGGGAATAATGGTGGCTCGGCGGCGATTTTTAAGAACAAGGCATCAATTTCAGCCCCCGAGAAAATAATTGACGACCTAAATCATTCCTGCAGAGCTGATCATGCGGCTGACGGGGTTGTTGCGGCTGACACTGGTGGCCCCAGCCCATCATTTCTGTGCCCAGCCACTTATACTGCCGTTTATCCGCTGCAAAAGCTGGTGGCTTGCTTTAGCGCCTCTGTTAGAAGCACGATCATCAGCCTACACGAGAGCTAACAAGATGATCCTCACCGGAGATGAAATCACCAGGTAAAAGTTGCAGAGCGAAATCGCTATAAACCTGAGATGCATAATAGCTTGCCATGTCTTCAGCAATCAAATATTGTGAATTAATTTGATCATATCCGAACAGACCGTACCAGAATTCTGCTTGATGCAAAAGGAAATCATGCAATGCTCCCGTTCCACATTTGCTGTGGAAAATGCAGCTGCCTGCCATGCTGATGGATGCTTGTAATAATCAGGGTATTCGCCGCCCAGCCTAGCGCCCTAAACGCCATGAATGAATGTTTGATCACGAGATCCAAAGAGCTCAGATGACTGTCAGGGTGCTGACAGTATCATTCTTCAGCACCTCGAAGATCAAGCCCGGGAAGCCAAAGATCTCACTAATGCCGAACGTCGAGTCAACGGCTGGCGCAGCAGATGCTCCGCCAGAGCGGCCCTTCTTCTTCTGGACTGGTGAGCTTGTTGCTTCCTCGAATCCACCAAGAAGCTCGCAGCTGCTGCCTGGACTGTCGCCCCAGCCTCGGTTTAGCACCATCCCGCGCTGCATCGAGCGTTCCTCCTCTTCCGTCGCACATGCCGACTTGAAAGCCTCGCAAAGACGGCCCTTGACGTCCGTAAAGGACATTTCGGAAGTGAGCGATTCCCTATACAGTTCTGTCGGGACATGCTCAAGCGTCCAGCGGCTCCTTCGGTGGCGGTTGAAAGGATATGAACCAGGAACGTTTCCGTGGAAGATGACTTTGGTTGCAACTAGGTTATTTCTGGAATTCGGAAAATCCTTGGGAATCTCGCGAGGCTCATGGTGTGAAGTCGGTGAAGCGGTGGAAATTGCAGTCGGCCTCGAAATGAGTACATCGAAGCCGTGGTGGAAGTAGTTATAAAAATGTTCTACCGATGTTGAGTCATCTGTGTCCAGGTAAACTTTCCCACCATCCTCAGATCCCTCGGACTCTTCTGGTTCAGAGCCCGTGAATGATTCGTGGTCATCAGTATCAGAGGATTCAGCATCTCCGTATGCCATCGAGCCAACACTATTACTGAGAGCATCTAGAGTGTTCTGCTTGTTTCCATGGATGGAAAGGCGGTTATCATTCTTGCGATAGATGGCATCCGGCGGCCCCAGTTCGGTGATCAGATCCTGCGGAGTGGTCTCGCTCAAATTGATCCAGAAGGGTGGGCTGGAGCGCCTGACGAGTTCGATACGGCCTTCACCGTAGATTCTGGCGACTTCTATATCATCCGCAACATTCGCTTTGGCCGCAAGCTCCAGGGATCTGGGGTTGGGAGGAGTATGGGTAAACAGAGTACCCCGGGCTTTGGACCAAGACTCGCCGTGGAAGATAGCCATGGATGTAGCTGCGGATGCGGCATGAGACGACAACAAAGAGACGAAGTCTTTGTCGGCAGACCACGAAGAAGCTAGCAGAGGGAAGTTGAAGGCAATTCCAGGGTATGATAAGACGTATGTTCCAACTCCCTTGGTATCGTCAGCAGCGGGAGGGATATACTCTCCAGCATACGTCGGACCAAGCAACCTGTCGTAAACATGGCGAAAGCGAGGACCTGTCGGGCCAGCTTGGGCACCTAGAGCGCTGACAGCACCTTCTCCGGCTTTCACGACCTCGGTATTCTTGTAACTGAGCTTTGTCTTGGTGAAGTCGATGACCTCAATGAGCCGTAGGCGTTGGTCAGGGCCGTCGAAACGCAGGCGGATGCCGTTCTCTGGTAAGGTGATGACGACTGGAATGCGCAACGGATACTTGGGATCGAATAGGAGCTGGATCTTGGGGTAGAGGGAAGGCTGGGCCTTGATTCGAGTGAGGATGTCATGGAGTGAGGCGCCAAGCGCTATGAGCAGTTAGTATCCGGCATGCGCAAGCAAGTTTGGGTGGTGAAACTCACTCATGAACCCCAGGGAGCGGCCTGGGGTTATGGCGGTGGACGGCGGAGGACTTGACATGTTGAGGTGAGCTCGGGGTGTTGAGGAAGAAGCGTGGGAGTGAGAGGCGGGAGCTGCAAGCTGCGGGCGGGACCCTGAACGCCCCGCGCCTATCAACACGTCGACCACGTGCAGCGTCCACGCGCACTAGTGCCCTGTCAAGGCTGGAACCAACCAGGTGCGCAGCTGCAAACGCGAGATCTATCTGATCCCAACCTGAAGATAGCTGCGGGACCGAGGGTTGAGGTGCGATATTGGCCAGAGGGAGATGCAACCACGATTGGCGAGCTCCCAGCCTGCGGCAAGGAAGACAAGGGACGCGGGGAATGACTGGCCAGCTTTAGCGACGCCTAGAGATTGGCTTATGTGGTGGTGATAAGCCGCGTTTAGGCAGCGCAAGCGTAGACACTACCACAAGGCCCAGGAGAAGCACCGAGATGTCCGTGAGGGGCAGGAGAGCGGTGCTGGTGCTTGGGGCGATGATGTCGTTGCTCGGTTGCGGCCGGCGACACTGACATGGCCGCTTATCGATTAGGCCACTCACTGAGTCATGCCGAAGTTTCGCCGCCGAATTCCGTGGGTTGTTCGCAGCCCGGCGCGCCACGCTCATGCGCGGCTTGCGAGATATACTTGGCGATAGATGGCCTATGGGTTGTATATAACTCGTAAAGAGCGGTCCGAGAGGGTATCTGAGAAAATCCGTGAATGTTGTGTTGTCGTGGGTCGGCCACGCGAGTGTTTACTTTTCGCCTAAAGCGGCAGTCGCTGCCAGGGTACACGAAAACAAACCCGTCGCTTCCCGTATAGCAACTCCGCACTTCGACACTGCAATCGCGACACTAACACACAGCCTGACCCCACCAAACCCCTCCACATTTTACAATGGCAGGTCCCTCCAGACCTGGCCTTCCCGCCAGCAGGATGAACTCCATGCGCCCGCCCACCGCGCGCAGCCTACAAAGCCTCCGCGCTCAAGCCGGCACACCATCCGGTCGTGCGTCGCCCGCCGAGTCCATCGCATCCATCGCAACAAACGCTACCCGTGCCAGGTCGCCCGAGTCGCGTAAGCGCAAGGACCGCGACTTCGATTCGAGAGTAGATACCAACATCAATGTCGTTGTGCGCTGCAGAGGGCGCAATGACAGAGAGATTCGCGAAAACAGTGGCGTCGTCGTTTCCACAGATGGAGTCAAGGGTCACAATGTCGAGCTCTCCATGGGCGCTAGTGCCCTGAGCAATAAGACTTACAGCTTCGACAAGGTCTTCTCACCAGCTGCTGACCAGCAGATGGTTTTTGACGAAGTTGTTGCGCCCATTATGGACGATGTGAGTGCTGCCGGTACAAGCGCTCTACACGCCGCTTATTGATATTCGCAGGTTTTGAATGGCTTCAATTGCACAATATTCGCCTATGGTCAGACGGGTACTGGAAAGACCTACACCATGTCCGGAGACATCACCGATACGCTGCCACTACCCGACGCCGCCGGTATCGTTCCCCGTGTTCTACACACCTTGTTCGAAAAGCTCGAGAGCGCAGAATGCGAGAATTCTGTCAAATGCTCTTTCATTGAGCTTTACAATGAAGAGCTTCGCGATCTGCTCGCCGTTGACGACAACACCAAGTTGAAGCTGTACGAGGACAACAGCAAGAAGGGGCATTCTGCAACTGTGGTCCAGGGAATGGAAGAGTCACACATCAGCAATGCATCCAAGGGAATCAAACTGCTCCGCGAGGGTAGCCACAAGAGACAAGTCGCCGCGACCAAGTGTAACGACTTGAGTTCTCGGAGTCACACCGTTTTCACCATCACAGTCTACTTGAAGCGCGCAACTGAGACCGGAGAGGACTTCGTGAGCGCAGGAAAGCTGAACCTGGTCGACTTGGCTGGCAGTGAAAACATCCAGCGCAGTGGAGCGGAGAACAAGCGTGCAGCTGAGGCTGGCTTGATCAACAAGAGCTTGCTTACTTTGGGACGTGTCATTAATGCTTTGGTTGAGAAGAGCTCTCACATTCCTTACCGCGAGTCCAAGTTGACTCGTCTGCTGCAAGATTCCTTGGGTGGACGTACGAAAACATGCATCATTGCTACGCTGTCTCCGGCAAAGAGCAACCTTGAGGAGACCATTTCTACACTGGACTACGCTTTCCGCGCCAAGAACATCCGAAACAAGCCTCAGATCAACCAGATGGTTTCTAAGAAGACCTTATTCAAGGAATTCACTACGGAGATCGAGAAGCTGAAAATGGAACTCATTGCCACCAGACAACGGAACGGTGTTTACCTTGCCCAGGAAACGTACGAGGAACTTACCACCGAGAGCGAGTCCAGGAGGATCCTCGTCCAAGAGCAAAAGGATAAGATTGAGACCATGGAAACAAATCTCCGGAACAAGGTCCAAGAGCTGTTCAATCTTACTAACAATCTTGCCTCGCTCAAAAAAGACAACGAGGCGACCAAATACATTCTGGACGGCACAAAGAGCATCTTGGAGAAGACTGAAGTGGTTTTGGAGCACACCAGACAGAACCTGTCTGAGGAGGCTGCTTTGAGAAAGGCTCACGCAAAGACGGAGGAGGAGCTTGCCAACATTGGTCAAGACCTCATTTCGACCCTTGGCAAGACCACCTCTGACATTGGTGGTCTGCACTCCAAGCTCCGCCGTAGATCCGATCTCCATGCCGCCAACCGGCAGCAATGGGGCTCCTCCCAGGCTCAGGTTGCGAGCACCACGAACATGGTTGACGAGCGCATTTCCGGCTTCCAATCACATCAACAGGAGCTGATGGCCGGTCTTGCTCTGAGGATGCAGGGCTTTGTGCAAGATGAGCTAGAGAAGCTCGGGGTCTCCCAGGCTTTTCTTTCAGAAAAAATGACAGCTTTTGAGCAGTCAGAAAAGGAGGTAAATGAGCAGACGGCCAAGTCCAAGGAAGACTTGAATGAAGTGTTGGAGGAGATCAAACTTCTACGTGAGGACGTCAAACAGAAGGTCGGCGCTGGTTTGAATGACCTTTCTGCAGCCGCAGAGAGAATTTCGGCGGGAATTGTGACAGAGCTTGAGGCCTTCCACACTCAGCTTCATTCATCTTACGCAGCTCTGGGCCGAGACTTTAAGAGCACCTTTGACGACCTCATCAAACAGTTGAACGAGCAACACACGGAGGTTGACACTCTCCGGAAGCAGATGTCTGAAGCCAACTTTGAGATCCTCGCAGCTAACAAAGCTGCTCACGCGAGCGTAGTCTCTGTTGTTGAAGAGGAGAAGCAAAAAGCTGTTGCTGAGCGTGAAGAGCTTCTCGCTCAGATGGCTGCCCTGATGAAGTCGACTGCGGCTGCTCAGGAGCAGCGCCTGGCCAAGCGTATCGCCAACGTTGGTAAGGACCTCGACACTGCCAACACCACGTTCGAGATGGCTGCAGACAACTACAACAAGAACATGGATGGATGGGTCAACAGGGCGTCCGACTTGGTCACTGGGGTTGTCAAGTCTCGCGAGAACGTCAAGACCAAGATCAAGGCCGACTTTGCCAGTGCAAATGAGCACACTGATTCCCTTCGTCAAACCACCGCTTCGGTGCATGATTCGACGGTCAAGATTGTCAACAGCCAGATGGAGAACATGGATTCGCAACTCCACTCACTCGACGACATTGTGGCCCGTATTCGGGAGCAGAATGAGGCTCATCACACCAGCCACACTGAATCTCTGTCTGCTCTGACGTCCAATGTCCAGGCTTCCTATATCAATATCGGCGAGCACTTCAACACGTCTTTCTCTCGCATCCAGGATGTCAGCTCGGACATGGAGGCTAAGACAGCAACTCTGCAAGCTACTCTGCCTCTGCTGGCTGAAGATGGAGAAATCCGTGGCCCACTCAGAGCTCTTCGCGAGGATATCGAGCAACAAAGTCTGCAAGACTACGCACCCACCGGCGAGACTCCGCAAGTCACAAAATACGCATACCCAACGAGTCTCCCACGCACCGAGGCACAGGACTCTTTCCTCGCCAAGCTCCGGGGCAAAGCTCCCTCCAGCCGCTCTACCACCGCATCTCCCCAAAAGAGTCCAACGAAGCGCATGGTCTTCACCGACGCCGCCCCGCCCGCAGACGAGGAGCACACCACCACCTCTCTTCCCGCCCCCTCCGCTCGTCCTACAAGCGCTGCAAGCGATACCAGCATCACCGGCGGCCTCCGCGAGCTCGACCCCAACACCATCAACCCGTCTGCGGTGGCAGAATCGGCATCTGCTCCACCGACTGTCGCTCTCACGATCGGCTCCCCGACCCTTGCGCCAGCCGTGCCGACACTCAAGCGCCAGTTCTCCGACAGGACGGAGAGCAAGCTGCCGATGAAGAAGAAGCAGACTCGCATGACCGTTGCTGGCGCTCAGGGTGTTGCAGATAGGGAGAATCTACCGCAGGGCTCGGACTTCAGCAAGAGTGTTGGCATCACTGGCAGCGGGAGGAAGCTGAGGAGTCAGGGCGGTGCTGCCGCGTAAATAAGACTTGTTCATTGTACATTTCTGGCGCAGTGGCGATCGGCCTGATGGGTTGAAGGGGGTTCACGGCGTTTTATTCGTGGGTATCATGGTTCGTTGGGATAGGATTCGTCGCCGTTTCGCTCCCTTTAGCTCATTTCCTTTGTCGACTGGTGGATAGGTTCCTTGTGTCAATCCTTGGGTGGTGTTTCTTTGCATTAGTGGTGCTGGGGGGTACGTGTACAATTCTCTGGATAGCGGATACCTTTCCGACTTTTGAGGGGCATTTCCTTGGCGTTGTTGATTGGCTGTGTGGGACTGGGCAGGAGGCTAATATCGATTACTGGTTTTTGTGATATCGTATTCAGTCGGTGCTTGACGTGTCCGGTAGATCTTTGATGCTTCACATCGCATAATTATGTGGGGCATCCCACGACTCAATTGACAGCACAGCCTTGTCAGCGTGCGGCACAGCTCTGCCATCTCAGCAGGCAGCAGGGTTCCGTGCTCCTATATGTAGCGAGCCTTCCCTCTCGGCGTCTCTGTTTTCATAGGCTCACGGTCCATCAACCACCTTCGAAATCTGTTGCAGGGACTGCCACTTACATCCACCATTCGAGCCCACGCTTACCGGACTGTTATTGGGTATTCACGCGAGAATGCAGAACCCGGAGATTGAAGCCATCGATACGAGCCTGGCCACGTTCCCGGAAGAAGGCATGCCTGACTTCTTCTACTAATATTCCCGACAGCCGCCGCCTGCGAGATCTCACCGTTGCCGGTCTTGCTGCTCTATGTATTATAAGGATCCCCAAGGCTATCTTCGAGTCATTCCTGGCCCAGGTCCAACGGACTTTGATTCCACAGGCCATGGCTTAGAAGGCCATGGACTATTCGTGTGGAGGAGATCAACTTTCACAGTGGCTTTTGCATCATATGTCGTCTTATCCGTGGTCTGATTGCTGGAGTAACCACCAGCTGTGAAGATATCGAGCTCAAGACATTAACCGACGGCTCATGTATGGCTACAGTGAAGCAAAGTCGCTATTATGAAGGCTGGCTTGTCCCGGAATGCCAGTTACACAGATGTAATGCCATATCTGGGACAAAGATGTCTAGAGCCGACCTTCTTGACCCAGACATGATCCGCCAATGGATTAAAACATGCGAGAACTCTCACAACCCTGGAAACAACCCTGTGCGTCTGTCACGGCTGAGAAATCCAGTCGACATTACTTTGATTGACGTAATTGATCAACACCTCGTACACGCCTCGTCATCCATGCCATTTTGTGCATTGAGCTATGTTTGGGGTGGCGTGGAAGGCTTCAAAACCACCTCCACGAACCGCGCGGTACTGGGACTACCAGGGTCTCTACAGCAACCGCAAGTCTTGAGTCAAATCCCGCAGGCAATCAAAGATGCAATGCGACTGGTCTCTCTGATTGAAGAGCGATTCCTCTGGGTGGATGCGCTCTGCATACAGCAGGACAATGCAGCCATGAAACATAGTCAGGTGATGCAAATGGACATCATATATGGCCACGCGATGTTGACCATCGTGAACCTTCCTGGCGAGAATGCGGACGCGCCTCTCCCAAGAGTACC
Organism: Lasiodiplodia citricola; assembly: GCA_023089105.1. NCBI lineage: Eukaryota > Fungi > Ascomycota > Dothideomycetes > Botryosphaeriales > Botryosphaeriaceae > Lasiodiplodia > Lasiodiplodia citricola. Next base: position 320,180 of record JAJNLL010000012.1, on the reverse strand, counting down.
TAGCGAAGCAAATGTACAATTAGGTGGATTTGTGAAACAGCAAACCGGTCAAGCGAATAGAGCAGGCTTGGTTGCGGTCGGGCAGACGGCCGCCATGACTATTGAAAGATCGAGCCATAGTACTCGAGCATGGACATTCCAGGAAAGGCTTCTATCCCAACGTTGTTTGTTCCTTGGAGAGGACCAATGCTTTTTCTTCTGTCATTCCCAATTAAAGGCAGAACTTACTTGCAAAAAGGGAGTTAACTTCGCCCTTGACATCTTCCCGGACTGGGATTGTGACCCTCCAGAATGGTTCGTCGACCTCTCGCCATATTCTCGTTCTGAAAATATCTGCAAAGCTTCCGTTCAATTTGCTCACTTTCAGAAACTTCTCGCGACGTATCGATGTAAAAAGCTCTCATGGGAGTCAGACACTTTGAACGCATTTTCCGGGATCCTTGCTGCGCTTACAGACCAGAGTGGATGGAGCTTTCTTTCTGGACTACCCGAGCAGCACCTTGAGTTTGGGATTTTGTGGATACCTAACGGACCAGGACACATTCGTCGGATCGAGGGGTTTTCCACGTGGTCATGGGCAGCGTGGGATTGCGCTCCCACATGGGGTCGTCACTTTGGGTGTCTATTTACCCTTCGTCACGCACAAAAAGGCCGGACAGAGATCGACGGCTTACAGACATTTCGCCAAACCCCACGGCGGCCTATTTCCAGTGAGCCAACAGTGCCTATCGGGACTTCCCCTCCATCGGATGCTCGCGCCGGGATCGATGTGCTCGCCTTTCATGCTTACACAGTTTCTTCCCAGTACTTCAACCTGAGGTATAATGAGAGTCTATGGTATCCTAAAATCTTTGATTTTGAGCTGAGACCCTGTGGGGTTTGTGGCCCAAGCTCCACGGCCATTGGAGATGTGAACGAGGTGATGGAGGTTGTCCTCTTATCCAGATTTCGATTCGAAAAAAGAGAAAAAGGAAGAGGAGTGATTGATGACTACACAACGTTATTTGATGAGGAGGAATACCCAGACTATCAATGGGCTTTTCTAAACGTTATGTTTGTTCGCTGGGAGGGGGGATACGCCGAGCGTGTGTGTGTCGGTCTTATGCATGAGCGTGCATTCATGAACGCGGGGCCGGTTTGGAAAGAGATACTCTTAGCGTGATGCTATCTCAAAGGAAACTTCTTAGACGGGCACACAGAAAAGGGCGCCGCTCGAATTCAGCACAGTCAGTTTGTATGAAATTCTCCAGGATTCCGTTCGCTGCCAAGTGTATGATCGCGAAAGCCCACCCGCTACGATTCCGGCATCGCAACTATCCACTCAATTCTCAGCCTCTCCAATAGACTCCTTCAAGATCTCCCAGTCATTCACCACCATCAGGATCTGGAATCCCAGTTTCACCCTCTGCTCCTCGAACAAGTCATTCAGCTCGACGTTCCACACTTGCAACAGCAAGTGCATGATGCGCTTGTTGATCTGAATAATACCATCAGGGACGGAAGAGCTTTCCAGATTGTGAACTTGGGTTTCGGTCAAGCTTTCGTAGGAAGCGTCATCGTCGCTGTCACTGGAAGCCTCCTCAGTTGGGCTCATCAGGATACGCCTGTAAACTCCGTCGATGTCTGCTTGTAAGCGCTGGAGGGCAGTCTCAGCTCCACGAACCCAGTCTGCGTTGCTAACGTGAGGGGAGGTGGTGACTTCAGCAAAGGTGAGAGCCATGATGGCTATTTGGTATCCTTGCGAGAAATTGATGGTTGTTGTTTGGAGATGGAGGCAAAGCTAAACAAGAGGGTTTAAAAGTTCTTGGAGCACTGAAGAGCAGAAGCACGTGGGTGTGTGCGATTTTCTAAAGAGGGTTCTACGTGCATGTGGCAGCTCCTCGAGGCTGAAAAGAGCATTCCGCCACATGAGCATATCCGGATACGGATCTGAATTCTCAAACAATTTCAAGCACGTGGATGTAATATCTAGGAAATAGATTAATTCATCCCGAGGAACCCAAATCTTGGAAGTGTAAACAACCCGTTATGATGGTCGAGGGAGGTGTTGAGCAATGGGCCAATAGGAATCAAGAGCAAGCGGATTATGCAGGAAGCTTGGGCCCGTCCAGGATCATGGGCCTTTGCGAGGCGTGATTGTCGCCGGCGTCATCGACCTTTGCCTCCATTCTCCTCTCACCCCCTCCGCACCTACTGCGCATTTTCGACGTCGCTACAATGGGCTCCTCGGCATCCAAGGCGTCCCGCGCCGCCAACAGCGCCGCCCGCGTCTACCCCACAGCCGCATCCAAAGCCGCAACGAACGCACCAAAGCCCACACAAGCCGGCCGCGCCTCGCAACCTGGTCCTACCGTGCGCCCGCAGCCGCAAGCCAGCGAGACGAGGAACGAAGGTACGCGCGCAGCATCAAATCCCAGTTTCACCAATTCCCCAATCTACAAACCACCCTCTGGCACCACATCTTCACAACGGCCGCGCCGCGCCGCACCGCAGACCCTTCAGCAAACCCTCCCACTAACCTCACCCACGCCACCACAGCCATCAACCTCGACGCCGCCGACCCGGCCTTCGCCGCCCAACTCCGCTCCATCGGCCCCGTCGAATCGAACCCCTACACCTCCAACTCCTCCACCTCACCCTACGAGCCGCACCGGCAACCGCCCGAGCCCAGCACGAACACCAAATCCACCATGCCGCCCACCTCCTCTCGCCGCCACGACGCCAACACCAGCAACCTCCCCGACTTCTCGACGGGGCCCAACCCCTTCGGCCCGCCGACGGGCGCGCCCATGCCCCCGCGCATGCACAACCCGGCGCTGACGATCCTGTCGGCGCGCGAGCGGCTGGCCGAGGAGGCGGAGCAGGAGTTTGCGAACCTCGGCCGCCGCGGGGCGCCCGGGCGGCGGTTCCTGGATGTGGTGGAGCTGAGGAAGGTGCTGGTGCTGCGGGATCAGCGCGGCGGCGGCAGGCCGGCCGGCGAGATTGAGCGGCAGTTGGGGCTGCGGGAGGGCGTGGTGGGGAGGCTGGGGCCGAAGGGGGTGGTGGAGGCGCTGTGAGTGGTGTAGGAGATTGAAATTGCCCCAAAAGAGTTAGGAATCTGCGCGACTTTTCTTCGCGCTTGCTCCGTTGTGGGGAGGATTTTTTGTGTGGAGAGGCGCGGAGAGAGGTGTGGGTTGGTGGCCGATGTCGGAGAGGGCGTCGACACGGACTTGAGCAGTACATTTGGGATTGGCTGATGCAAGAATCTTCCTCAGCAGCTAAAGAGACGCGAGGGCCGATTTGTGACGTCCAAGGCTGGGTTCAAGAAGTCACACGGTGCTGCTGGAAGGCCACGAACGATTTCTGGCATCGTTTGGTCTCAGCAACGGCCGTGCTTGTAGCTTCTTTCCTCGGTCGAACTCCAATTCTGGAAGAACTGGCCGTATTCGATGAAGATCCACGGAGCAACCCGGCAGTCTCTTATATTGGTGCGTCGTCAATCGAGCACCATGGGCGGCATCTATCTCTACTCAGCAAAAAGCGTCAAAAGTGCTGATATCTCTTAAAGTACGAGAAAAAGGACTTTTCGTTACTAATAGGAGACTCTGTACGTTCGATATGTATGTATGTACTATACCAAGCGCCTCGCTCAATGATGATGATTCATGAACTGAAAGATGAAAGAGAGCATATCTCCAACTTTCTTCCTATATTCTAATTTCCTATCCCCTTCATTCCGCATCAACCAATTCCAGTCTACCACGCCGCATGCCCTCCATCTATCCTCAGGTCGGCGCCGGTCATGAAGCTGCTGGCATCGCTGATGAGGAAGACGCCGGCGCCGCGGTACTCCTGGGGCGCGCTGAGGCGGCCGAGCATGTTCTGGGTGGGCCAGTCGGTGCGGCGCTCGGGGAACTGCTTGAACAGCTCCTCGACCATGGCCGTGACGATGTAGCCCGGCGAGATGGTGTTGACGCGGATGCCGTACGCGCCCCACTCGGAGGCCAGGTTGCGTGCGAGCTGGATGACGGCGGCCTTGCTGGCGTTGTAGGCCGGGCAGATGAGGCCCTGAAATTTCACCTCTCGTCAGCGCACTCTTCTCTAAGAATCAATGAGCCAGTCTGGGGGATTGGTTCCTCCATACCCTATTCGCAATCGTCCCGCTCATGCTGGCAATCATGACGATGCTGCCGCCGTTGTCGAAGCGGATCATCTGCTTGGCGACGGCCTGGGCGGTCATGAAGGCGCCCGTGACGTTGACCTCGAGCATCGTGTTGGCGTCCTCGGCGCTGTACTCGAGCGCGGGCGTCTCCTGCTGGATGCCTGCGGCCGCTATGAGCCCGTCCAGCCGCCCGTGCTCGTCGCCGATGGCCGCGACGATCTTGTTCAGCCCCGCGACGTCGCGCACGTCGATCTGCCGGTAGTGCAGCGCGGTGCCCAGCTCGCTGCGCGCGCGCTCCTGGATGGGGGCGAAGTCGGGGGACGGGATGGGCAGGCGGTCGAGGGCGTAGACTGTGTTCGTCCCCAGTTAGCAATTCGGGTCTCTATGAACTATAAGGCTAGAAGAGCCCAGTTGGACGGTATAGTGGGTGAATAATCTCCCTCCCACTAGAACCCTCCACGGAAAGGCGCAGAGAGAAACTCACCAGTCGCACCCGCCTCCAGCAGCGCCTCCGCCTGCGTCAATCCCAGCCCGCGCGCCCCACCGGACACCAGAACGACCTTGTCCCTCAGGCTAAACTCGGGCAGCCGCTTCTGCGTGCCCAGGTACGCGGTGGCCGTGCTGGCCTTGTCGGCGGCGGGCGGCGCCGGCGCATTGTTGTCGCTCTCGAACTCGCGCGGCGGCTCGCGGACGGCGGCGGAAGCGGAAAAGCTGCGTGCGGTGGGCGCCGATGCCCTGGCTATTCTTGGCAATATTGCTGGTGCGGATGCGGTCGTCCTGCAGGAGAGGGTTGGGATTGATATTGCGGGGTGGCGTGGGGTACTAAGCGACGCGAACGTGCGGAGAAGAGCGCGGGGAAGGACGGTTGTTGCTGTCGACGGCGGCATGGTGGGATGGTGGGATCGGCGGACTACTCGTTCGGGTAATTGCTGTCGCCCTTGCGGAAGCCCTGCTGGATCACGGAGAGGGCAATTGGCTGCGAAGGACTCATTATGAGAAAAGCGTCCTCGAATTATGTGAAGATTGTAGACGCACCTCTCTGAAGCTAGGTGGCAACGAGGAATGAGCCGCAGAGAGATTTTTCTTTTCTTTTTTTTTTCTCTGGTTTCCCACTCAGGCGCGCGGGATGCTAGAGAGGTAGTGTAGATCTGAGATGGACGCTCGCGTGCAAGCAAGATCAACGCAAGCAATCAGCAAGGGGGGCGAAACCCAGAAACAACAAAAGCGATGCTGGAGATCAACGGCAGAACAAGGTGCAGAATGCAGGCTCTCTACGCCCCCAAGGAAGAGCGTCTTTGCTTTTTATACCTCTCCGCCCATGAGTAAAGCTAGCCAGCTACTTGCCGCGCTTCCTGATCCTCCGTCTAGACCGTCAGCGCAGCTGCATCAACCAAAGGAAAACCAGAGCGCCTCGTCACGCGGGCCCGGCAATCATTGAGTAGCCGCCGCGCCCGTTGCGCGCTGCCGACTCTCTCACCAAGCCACCGAAGCTTAGGGGGCGAAAAAGAGGGGAGAGCTCGAGCTACTATCCGTCCGGGATGCCCGAATTGGTTTCCGGTTGGGGAAGAGGAGGAAGGTCGTGTGGACAATGTCGTGGCACGGCATCAGCCTCGCTCTCACACCAATTGCCCATGACAAGAAATCCATCCACTGCACGTTCCACCCTCCCCGCAGAAAAGGGGAAAAAAGAAAAAGAGGATCACTGCCCGGAGAAAGGACCTGACCCAGTGGCCCGTGGACTGGAGACGTGGTACGGAATTTCCGCATTAGGCAATCCGTGATGCTGGGAGACACGAACGCCGGCCCCCGCTGCTCTGCCTGCCGCCACATCATCTGAGATTCTGGATTCTTTTGGGCTCCAGCACCCGAGTAATAATAATCGGGCCCTCGCGGCTCGAGGGAGAAGATCTCGAACGGTGAGTACGTTTGTGGGCCCCCGCCGCAGCACAGACAGGATAGCCGCATATGTTGTGTGTAGTCTGGCTGTCTAACCTCTCTAACAACATATTTGTGGAGTTGCGTGGTTGGTTGAAGTGGATATAAGGCTATGGTTACACAGCGCCTTCTGCCGGAAATAACGGCAGCGGGAAGTTGTCCTGGGCTAATTCTGATGTGCAGTTGGATTCCGCCATTGCAGCAGTATGACATGCAGCGGCTATCATAACAGCATCGCCCATACAAACGGGAGCAGCGCTTAAGAATACTGTTTTAGGAAGTGGATTACCGGTCTAGAGGCTTGCTAAATGAGTGGAAAACATCATGCGGACAATTTCATGTCGCTATTGGTGAATCTCCGCTCCGTGCATTTTGACCCCGGTACCTGGGATTCCTTCCGGATCACCTTATTGGGCCCTCTTCTTTATTTCTTCACTCCGAAGCCGGCAAAAGGCACACCCGTCTTATCCACGATGTATTCCATAGCTTGCAATACCTTTTCATCATCGAAAGGCCTACCCACCAGTTGCAAGCACACCGGCGCATCACGGTAGACCTCAGGGTCGTCTGTATCACCAAAAAAAGTAAGTCAAAAAGGCCCGAATGAAGATCAAGAGCTTGGACAACATACAAAGCTGGTGGTTGAAGGCGTCCTGATCGTTGCGGGGCTGGTAGGCCTCATCCTTGACATCGACTGTCGTGTCGACTTCTGTGACCTTCTGCAAGTCAGCATGTGTTGTTCTCGCATGGTCGATCCAACCAACTCACCGGGAAGACGAGCGACGGGTAGTCCAGCAGGTTCCATTGGCTCGTGTAGCCCCAGTACTTCGCGTTGTCGACCGGAGGTGCGGCACCAGGTCCGACCGGACAGAGGATGACGTCCACCATATCTGAACCGTCATCCTTCGTAGCTGTTGCATTCCAGTGCGCCGCGTACTCTGTGCGATACTGCTCGCGCAGCTTCGTGAGACGCCAGACTTCAGGGATTGTGTAAGGCTCCTTGGGTACGTGCGGATTCTCTTTCAGGATGAACTTGGAGAGTGGCCGCCAGGGTTCGCCAGAAGCGTCGATTGCTGCTGCCTCCTCCCGGCCACCGTCGCTGAAATAGAGGCTTGCCTGAAGGTCATTGTCAGCTCTGAACCGAACCTTCAGGGAATAGAAGTTGAAGCGGAAGTCGATATCCTCAACGAAGATATATTTCGGCTTGAAAACCTGGAAAATATGGAGGAACTTACAATAATTTCCCAAGCGAGGTCATGCTTATAGGGCGTCCACTCAACCACCTCAACCCCTTCCGCCGCCTTCAGCTTGTCCACAACCTCCTTCAGTGCCCTCAGCACCGGCGGGTGCGGCTTCACAACACCATCGTCCCACAAAACACCAACCTTCAACCTCCTCTTCCCTTCCGGATCCTTGGGCAGCCAATCTTCGTCGTACCTCCACTTCATCGGAACCAAGTCGACCTGTCTCAACCACGGCTTGGAATCAATCAGCGTCTTCACAAACACCTTGATCCCCTCCAAGCTCGTGCTCAGCGGGCCGATAACAGGCACAATCTGCTCCTGCCCCTTCATCGTCGCCACGCCGCCTGCCAGCGGCAGCCGGTGAGCCGTCGGACGGAGGCCCCAGACGCCATTGTTGGCCGCGGGGTTCCGAATGCTGCCGCCGATATCCGTGCCGACGCCCAGACAGCTGCCGCGGAAGCCGATCAGCGCGCCCTCACCGCCGCTGGACCCGCCGCTCGTCAGCGCCGTGTTGAAGGGATTCACGGTGACGCCGAAGATGTTGTTGGACGTCTCGAGGTGCATCAGCGTCTGCGGCTGCGTCGTGCGCGCGTAGAAGACGCAGCCGGCGGCCCAGAGAATCTCGAGGATGAGCGCCTGCGGCGCCTCGTGGTCCGCCCACGCGCAGAAGCCTGCGTTCGTCTTGAACCCGTCGCCCATGGCCACGTGCTCCTTGACCGAGATCGGCAGCCCGTGCAGCGGGCCAACGGGCTTGCCGTGTGCCGCCAGGTGGGCGTCGAGCTCGGCGGCGCGGGCGAGCGCGCGCGCGGGGAGCAGCTCCGTGATGCAGTTTGTGGCGTGTTGTGCTAGCGCGGCGCGGCGGAGGAAGGCCCGTGTAACGGTCGTCGAGGTTAGCTTGCCGGCGGCGAGGGAGGCCAGGAGGCCCTCAGGGGGCGTCTCGGTGATGGAGACTTCTTCCGAGGTGAGGAACTGAGAGGGTAGGGAGGTGGTGTTGAGAGGGAGTGTGTCTGGCAGCTTAGAGAGAGGGGGCTCTACGGCGGCGAGGGTTGTGTCGCGGTGGGCTTGGAGGGCGGCGGCAACTTCTTGCCAGGGCTTTCCGTTGGGGATAGGGACTGGAGAAGCCATGCTTGGTAGTATATTCAGCAAAAGGGTCAAGAAGTTCTGAATGACCAAGGTAGGCTGTTGAAGTGAGGGGATGAAGTGGAATGGCGAGCTGGAGGAAACCGTGGTGGAGTTATTTGAGGGCCGGCATAGCGGTAACTGAGGGAAAAAGAGACAGCAGCTGATTACTAGTCGCGACTTTCTGCAGCTTGTGTAGCAATGCCCTACAGTGGGGTTCGAGATTGATAATGGAGGGGGACTGATAACCGCCGGGCCCAAGCTCCTTTCTCCTTATGGCAGGTACAACCGACGGAATCGCTTTCCCAAAGACACATCAAGTCTTCTAATAATTCGAGGCAGGCTGCTTCTCTGTGCTAATCAATTGAGAGTTAGGGTGATTTGATCGGCCAGGAGTCGGAGGTATCTAACTAACGGAGCGTCAGAAGGCTTGATGCAGGTACGGGCTATGCAAGGATGCGAGCCGAGGAGCGGGATATCGACTATCGGCCTATCACGGCTTCGTCGGCATCGAACCTCTACATATCTGCAACCTCTGCATTCTTATCTCAACGACTCTTTTGACTCTCCACCTGCAAAAGAGATCGCCATACAGGTTGTATTCCGTCAGGTAGCACTAGAAAGGCTTTGGCCCGAGGTTACCATGATTTGGTTTTCAATTCCTGCTAAAACAAATACTTTTGAGGTCTTGTGCCGACCTTTTTGACTAACCGAATACCATCATCTCCCTTCATCATGCAAGATATCTCAATGCAGGGTAATGTTCTCTCACTTCACCCTATTTCTCACGGAAATGACCTGCAACTAGGAACGCCAGTTCAAGGGCCTGTTTCTCGTTCAGGCGCGGGTCGCAGTACGTCGTGTAGTTCAAGCTCAGATCATCCTCATCAAGACCCTCGCTGCCACCAAGACATTCAGTGACTGCGTCGCCAGTGAGCTCAAGGTGCACACCTCCGAGGAAAGATCCCAACTGCTGATGGATTTTCAGCGCAGAAGCAACCTCGGAAAGAATCGAAGAGAAGTGGCGGGTCTTGATTCCCGATTCGGTAGAGCGCGTGTTTCTATATTCAGCGTCAGCAACGATCTCGTCACCAGGGGCATTCGGAACTTACCCATGCATAGGATCGCACTGCCAGACTACGACATGTCCGCTGCCTCTCACAGCCTCGATGTGTCCTCCGAGCATCTTCTCAACCTTGTCCTCTCCATAACGTGTGATGAGAGTCACCTTTCCAATCTCCTTGTCCGGATTGACGATGTTGAGAAGCTCAATGAGCTCCTCGTTCTTCATCGACGGCCCGACCTTGATGCCGATAGGGTTCTCGATGCCGCGGAAGTATTCGACGTGCGCGTGCGTCAGCTGACGTGTGCGATCGCCGACCCAAAGAAAGTGTGCGGCTGTGTTGTACCAAGCTTTTCCGTCCTCGCTAGGCGGGACCTGAGTTCGAGAACCAGCACCCCTCGGCCGAGGAAGACGGCGCGTCAGAGCTTCTTCGTACTCGAGCACGAGGCCCTCGTGGCTGGTGTAAAGTTCGACTGTTTCCAATTGGCCAGCAGTATCGGCGCCGATAGTGCGCATGAAGCGTAGCGACTCGGTGATGCTGCTGACGATGTGTGAGTACTGCGTCTGCAGTTTGTCATCTCTAACATGGCCGAGACTCCAATCGAATGGGTTGTGCAGGTCGGCGATACCACTGGACAGCTGTGCCCGAACGTAGTTCGACGTGGCAGCCGAGTGAAAGTAAGCCTGAACGAGTCTATCAGGGTCCGGGTTCCGCTGGTCTTGAGGAAAGCCGTTCAGAATATCGCCACGGAAGCTTGGGATCTCGACGCCGTTGACTTTCTCCATAGCGCTCGAGCGAGGCTTCGCGTACTGACCGGCCATGCGTGCGATGCGGACGACTGGCTTGTTGGAACCCCAAATGAGGACTAAGGACATCTGGAGCAAGAGCTTGATCTTGGAATCAATAGGGCCATCCTGGCAGTAAGAAAAGAGCTCAGCACAGTCACCACCCTGCAGCAAGAAGGCATCGCCAAGAGCAACACGCTTGAGGTGTGAGCGGAGCTTCGTGATCTCAGTGGGCGTCACGATTGGGGGGAGATTGCGAAGCTTGTCAAGTGCAGGATCAAGGCCAGTCGGGTCGGGATAGGTGATGGCTTGCACAATGGGCTTTGAGCGCCAGGCTACAGGAGTCAGAACTTCTCTTCGATTATTAATGATTCTAGACAGGCATACACGACGGAGTCCATTCAGCTGCAGCCCCATTGGGCGCGGCCGAGTTCTCAGTTGAATGGGTCATTTTGGTTGAAGCGGCTAGTCAATTCTCGAGTCTTTCCGGATGTGCTTGTAAACAGGGGACTCGTTGCTCCGCGCGGAAACTTCGGCTTTCTCGTCCTGTACCGGTGTTAGTGAGTTGCAGAGGTGTCTTCAGCAGTGTTATGTACGTATGCGTCGAAGCCTATCTCCTCTTCTTTACGGCGAGCGTCTCGACAGATCGCAAGAGCCACCGTCTTTTCAGAAGGGTGAAGAGACTCGTAATGTGCACGGTCTTTGCGAACTTCGCGCCACACGAGGGCCAGGATGAGGAAGAAGGCAAGAGGGACTGCGAACGAGTGCAGGCAAAAGGGAGACATTGTCAGAACAGGGTGCCGGTGGCTTGAAAGGAAATAGGATAGCGAAAGTAGTGTGGGGACGAAAAGGAAAACACGGGAGCATGTAGAAATACTTATAGTATGGGGAGAAACAGAGAAGGCTGAAGAAAAGTGTGGTACCTTGGTGGTGGGTGTCGCTGGAATGCTTGACTTGGAAATGCGCGCCGCCGTGAGACGGTAGAAACGCAGCGCTTACGGTCTCTCGTGAGACGGTTGACGCAAACGACGTGGAGCCGGAGTAAATTTGCGCTCAACAAGTGTTAGAGCGGAAGGAAGGGAGCAGTAGAAGACGGCGAAAAGAAGAATTGGTTGGATGACTGTACTGCCAGGTGGGTGGACCGTGGCACGGGAGCTCCGGACCCGAACCAGCCACTGGCGCGCTCGCTTGGCTACTGGAGCTGTGACGTCTACCCGCCTTCTGCAAGCCATCCCTCCAACAACCACTCTACCCGTTCTTGAACACGACTCCCGCATCGCACAATGGCCGAGGAACCACAACCCGCAGGCGTGCACGAGGGCGCCGAGCAGCCGCCCGCCCCCGCTTCTGCCGAGGACCGCAAGGCGCAAGCGGCCATGTCGACTCTGGACGCCGCCCAGCGCGAGGACGACGGCGCACCGAAGAAGAACGTCGACACGGAAGCTTTGGGTAAGGCTATGAAGAGTCTGGACGTGAAGGACAAGAGCAAAACACAGGAAGTCAAGAAGGCCGTCAAGGTCGACCCCGCAGATGTCGCTCTGCTGGTACGCTCCCCTTCTGCGAGCGGTATCTGCGCGCAGGCGCTAACAAGGCACTTCGTGTGCAGGTTGAGCAGCTGGAGTTGACCAAGCCGAAAGCGACCGAGCTCCTCAAGGCCCATGACGGCGACGCTGTGAAAGCAATGTCCGCCTTCATCGGAGTGTCCGCCTGAACTCCGGCACGACACTGGAACGGATCCGCTGTCGAAACGACGCATCCCATGACGAAATGATTGAATGACAAGAAACGATACCGCTGCGGGTAGATCGACGGCATGCAGATCATGGAGCGCATCCTCCAGATCCAAGCGATATGCATCCACCAACCCTGCACTTGAAGAATAGAGTGATAGCGGAGAGTAGCAATGGATACGGAATGCCACCAGACCACTGAGGCCAATCTACTGTATCCTCGATCGATGCATTCGAATTATGAATGACTGACTCTTAGGATGCCACGGATAATGCCAGCGTGCACAGCACCTTGTAGGTATTGAGATTCTCTGAGAAGGTTGTACCTGAGCTTCGCGGCCCGGACGAGGTTATAACCAGAGGCTGCTGGGCTGTTGACGAGTCGGCCTCCGAAGGCGCCCCCGCTGATCACTACTACAACTGGAAAGTGCATAGGAACACTGGCACGAGGGATCATGAGCACGGAAGTTGAAAGGCTCGATTGACTATTTCTCTTTGAGGAATAACACCCGGTCGATTATTTCGATTTTTACGCAACAACACCCTCCAGGGCAGCGAATTCTTCGGATACTTCACAACGCAGTTGTACCATTGGCCACCTTCAAATCCAGGGCCTCGTGGACGTCTTGGCAGGGCAACCTATGCGGGAGCGGCAGGAAGCGAGCGAGTTTCCATGCACAATCACCGACATCTCCTAACCTTCTAATCCCGTCAACCCTCCGACCCCGGCTTCGCTGCCATTTTCCGCACGGTGTGTCTTCGTCATTCTAGCGGCTTATGCCGAATCAGCCCCATGACCGGTCACGCATGATGAATTCGTACTAAAGAGGCCGTGAACACGGGCTTCGCTGATGGCTCCATCACGGCAGAGTCTGTGGGCATATCACCACCTTCCCTTTCCCGTGCTTCTCCTTTCAACCTTGGCATCCGATGCATCGAACGCAAGCACAGTTGTCGGCCGTCTTTCGGACCCTCCCCCCACCCTGTTTCAGAAAAGTCGTTGATGTTTCACAGCCCAGCCGCCCACTACGTGCCCGTCACTTCCAGGGGTAAAGCGGCAACGGGTAGACCCGTGGTGTCGTGATGACTGCGCCTTTGATTTTAGTTTTCTCTCGCCTTTTCATCGCTTCATTTCCTAAGAATAGTGGTGGCTTTTACACGGTCTCCGGGTATATGGGGTGTCTTCGGCATTATTCACCATGCCGCTGCCGCGTCCGTGAGCCCTGCATCCCGTTCCAGTCGCGCCCGGCATCGGTTACGGTGCGCGTTACCGGATAAAACCTGCCAAGCCTGTGGCTCGTCGCAGGGAGCGCCCGCTGGGTCCAAGTCCGCTATAAACAAACATGCCTCCACAGGAACGGTACACGTTCTGGACCATTCGCCCTTGGCGCTTTTCCGGATTTGAGGCCTGTCAATGCCGAAAACGCAACGCTCCAGCTCTCCCATTTGTATCGAGCGGGTGGGCCCGTAAGGCTAAATCCAGCGCGATGCGGGCCGGATTCCAGTCGAATAATCCCACGAATGTCGCAAAGTCGCGCCGTCGCTCCTCGGTGGAATTGCAGGCGTAGCATCTGGGTCCGCCACAAGGCTTGGACGCAAATGGGAAGTACTTTTGCCCAGAGGCTAAGCATACTCTATCTCCGGTTCCTAGGGATGCCGGGCCAGACACCCGCAACAAATTCCATGCTCCGCTGGGATCGTGCGTTGCCAAGCTTCCTCTCTACCAACCTTAAAACATCTAGCATAAGGAACAGGGATTTAGCCGGGCCGCGCGATGCGTGGATTGGCCGACTCCTTTATCGTTTTCCATGGGTGACAGCGTGCCCGACCAGGATTCTGAACAGTGGTATTCGAAATCACCAGTACCCTTCCGTCCAACCCACCGGACGCTTGCACGCCATGTACGAGGAGCATACTTCCAGTGCACCTCGGTCTGCTTTCTCCCGAGTGAGCACCCTCTTTGAGCCTAGAATTACCCCACTCGTCACCAGCTGCACCCCAGATCTCGCCTGTGCTTGCAGAAACCTACCCGCCCGGGTGTAAAGCCTAGTCACGTATGCACGTGAGCCGGAGCTTGTATTATTTTGGCATTGTTTCCTGCAGTTTCCGGGAAGAGAGGCCGTGGCCTGGCCCCGCCCAATAAACTAGCGAGCGGTGGTGTTCTGAAACATCAACCCTACGCCGGATACCGCCAGCTCCCGCACGCTCCTGATTTGTGGAGCGTGTTTACAAGTTCACCTCACCATCCTTTTTCTCCGTACCGAGATGAGCCACTGCATCCCACGGACCAATATGCTGAACCTCCCTGTATTCTCTGGATAGGCGCCACACTCTCTCCACACATACTGACAACTACAAAAGCAGGGGCTGGGTCTGCTACATTCTAGTTGCTCGTCACGGCTCTCTCTCACCCTTAGCAGCCCCCATCCCTCATTGGAGGGCACCGCCACCATGGCACGTTTCGCTTTGTTTCTGACCTTCCTCTCGCTTTTCACCTCCGCGCTGGCCGCCTTCGGCGTGACCAAGTCGGGTTCCAACTTTGTCGTCGATGCAGGCTCGTCCAATCCGTTCATTGTCACCATTTCTGGCAGCAGCTGCGACATTACTTCCATCAAGTACCGTGGAGAGGAATTCCAATACTCTGGCAAGGGCTCTCACATCTCTTCTGGTCTCGGATCCGCGACTGTGGCCTCGGAGATCGTCAACAGTATGTCGATCCATTCCCACCTCTCATCTTTTACCTCACTGACACCCTACAGGCAACATCGCCAAGATCACTTGCACCACCAGCACCTTGACTCACTACATCATCGTGAAGTCTGGAGAGAGCGCCCTGTACATGGGCACTTACTTCAGCTCTGAGCCCTCGATTGGTGAAGCCCGTTTCATCGCCCGCCTTGACCCGAACAAGCTTCCTCTCGAGTACCCGTATGGCGTTGTCTCGACGACTGCCGGCAGCAGCAGCACCGTTGAGGGATCTGACGTCTTCGTCGTGAGCGGCCAGACTCGCAGCAAGTTCTACTCTAGCCAGCGTTTCATCGACGACAAGGTGCAGTGCGTGTACCGCGATGATGATGCGATCCATGCTTGCATGATCCTCCAGCCTCTTTCCTACGAGGGATCCAGCGGCGGTCCCTTCTTCAGGGATATCAACACCAACAACGCTGGTGACTCGACCAACCTTTACTTCTACATGAACTCCAACCACGCCCAGACCGAGAGCTACCGCATGGGCTTCCACGGTCCTTACCAGCTCCAGTTCAGCCGTTCTGGCATTCCTACCACCTTTGATGCGTCGTTCTTTGAGGACCTCAAGCTGACCGGCTACGTCGCTACCTCTGGCCGTGGCTACGTTAAGGGAACTGCTTCGGGTGTTGGCAGCAGCTACCAGAAGGTGCTCCACTGGTACAACTCCAACGCTCAGTACTGGGTCTACGCCTCTTCCAACGGCGCCTTCACCTCGCCTGCCATGAAGCCTGGCACCTACACCCAGGTCCTGTACCAGGATGAGCTCAAGGTTGCCACCGACTCGGTCACCGTGACCGCAGGCTCGACCGTCACCAAGAACATTGCGTCCACCTTCTCCTTCCCCTCGACCATTTTCACCATCGGCGAGTGGGATGGCCAGCCGCAGGGCTTCCGCAACGCCGACAAGATTGAGCGCATGCACCCGTCGGACAGCCGCATGAGCAGCTGGGGTCCTCTGACCTACACTGTCGGCTCCAGCGCTCTGACGGACGTTCCCATGGCCATCTGGAAGGGTGTCAACTCGCCGCTCACGATCAAGTTCACGCTCAGCTCTTCGCAGACTGGCGCGGCCACGCTCCGCATCGGCACGACCCTCGCCTTCGCCAGCGGCCGCCCGTCCGTCAAGATCAACAGCTACAGCCCGTCTGCGCCGAGCGCGCCGACCAAGATCGACTCGCGCGGTGTCACGCGTGGTACCTACAGGGGCAACGGCGAGATCTACACGTTCAACATCCCGGCCGGCACTCTGGTCTCGGGCTCTAACACCATCACCATCGAGTGCATCTCGGGAAGCTCGGGCGACACCTACCTTGCCCCCAACTTCGTAAGTCTCCATGGTCTATACTATACCGAAAGAGCTAGTACTAACCAGATAAACAGATCCTCGATGCCATCGACCTCTACAACAACTAAGTGGAGTGAAGGATTGGAGATGAATTTCAAGCTTCTGCATGTACATAGTTTATGTCTTACAATGAACATACATTTTGACTTTGCATTACTCGACGATACGAGATTGGCGAGGACGTAGCTCCACCGCAGTGCTTGGCCACGACTTTTGTGTGGCTGAGAGAGAGCGCGGCCCCGGTCGTGCATGGATTACATCATCCGCCTGCACGATCCGTGCGCAGCTGAGACGCGGCTGCGCCCGCGGACGACGCGGTCCAGCCAGCAAGCAAACACCATCACCGCTCTTTTGGCTATGCGTCCCGCCCGACACTGAAAAACTCTTCATCCCGGGCAAACACTGCCAGAGTTTCCCATCGCCGACTCAAACTTCCTGAGTCGGGGCTCGATCAGCTCTGGTTGGCTTATGACGCTATTGCTGGGAGCGCCTTAGTTGTTGACATTTTGCCGTGATGGATTACCCAGGCTTCCAGTCGCCTCTGGTCGCCGACGACCTCATCGGCACCCTGAAGAACCACAATCACTCCAAGGTAAGTCTGGACAGCGAGCCGGCAGACGTTCAATGCTCCCCGCTCGTGTTCGTAACCTTCTGCCTTTCACGCCGGAGGAGATACGAGGGCATTTCGCTAAACCGCTTATATTACTCTTGCAACACTCTTCACTAACCCTTTCAAGGTTCCGGAGGCCGGCGGAAGTCATCGTGACAAGTCATCATCCGTCTACAGCCTAATTTACACTTTGATCCCTTCCGTCCTCATAGCCTTCATCCTGCTTACCACCTTTGTTTTCCTCCGAAGCAAGCTCCGGCGCTTGTATGCCCCGAGAACCTTCATCGATACCCTGACAGAGCAGTAAGTGTTCAATTAAGATCGAAACGCGAAACGCCGTCTCACCATCATATAGAGAAAAGACTCCAAGAGACCCTGACACGAGGCTGGCCTGGGTCAAATACTTCACCACTTTCGAAGACACCGACCTTCTCAACTGGCAGTCCCTAGATGCTTACCTTTACGTGCGCTTTTTCAAGATCATTGTCGTCACGTGTTTCTTTGGTTTCCTGCTCGTTGGCTCCGTTCTCATTCCTATCAATGCCACTGGAGGAGGCGGACAGAAGCAACTCGATATCTTGTCATTCAGCAATGTCAAGGATCCGAAGCGCTACTGGGCCCATGCTGTTGTGGCGTGGGTCTTCTTTGGTGAGCCTCATTATTTTCGCGCTCACGTGCTAGCCACTAATCATTCCAGGCTTCGTCCTGTTCATGATCACCCGGGAGACGATTTTCCTCATCCACTTGCGCCAGGCTTATCTACTCTCGCCCTGGAATTCGAGCAAGATCTCCTCCAGGACTGTCCTCTTCACTTCGGTGCCCAAGCACTACTGTGACAAGCAAAGGATCAAGAGCCTCTTTGATGAGGTCAAGACAGTCTGGCTCGTGGAAGATTTCAAGGAGCTGGAGGACATGATTGAGAAGATGGACAAAGTCGCGCTGAAATTGGAGGCTGCTGAGATCAAACTCATCAAGACCGCCAATGCGAAGAGGTTGAAGATGGTCAAGGACCCTCACGCGAACCCCGACGATCACGACACAGACCATTGGCTGGCCATTACGCGCCGTCCGAAGCACAGACACGACAAGTTCGACTTCATCTGGGGAAACAAGTTCGACACGATTGCAGAGTGCCAAGAAGAATTGCGCAAGATGATCCCATCCGTCAAGGCTGCCCAAAAGCTGCGCATCGATGGCGATGCTAAGCTTCTTGGTGCCGTGTTCATTGAATTCGAGACGCAGTCCGCTGCTCAGGCCGCTTTCACTCTGGTCTCGTTCAATCATCCCGAGCGCATTGTTCCCCGTCAGGTCGGAGTCCACCCCAATGAAGTTCTCTGGAAGAACTTGCGTATGTCTGACTGGGAGGCGCTTGGCCGGAAGCTACTCGCTTTTGCATTCGTTGTCATCTTGACGATTTTCTGGGGTATTCCCGTTGCCTTTATTGGTACCATCTCGAACCTGAACTATCTTTCGGAGAAGTTCAAGTGGCTCGCCTGGCTCAAGAACCTTAACGGCAAGCAATTGGGTCTCTTGACTGGTCTTTTGCCTTCTTTGCTGCTGTCTTTTATCCAGAGCTTGGTCCCTCGATTTTACAGATGTAGGTAACCATTCTCTCTGAGGTTGGGACCGTGCTAACTTGTTCACAGACATTGCTCGACAGTCGGGTGCAGTCACGCTTTCTCAGGTCGAACTGCGCACGCAGCAATACTTCTTCGTGTTCTCGCTGATTCAGGTCTTCCTCGTCACCACGTTTTCGTCTGGGGCAACAGCTGTGCTCGGTCAAATCGCACGCGAACCTCGTTTGGCACCTGCTCTGCTGGCGGAGAATCTCCCCAAGGCATCCAACTTCTATATTTCCTACTTCGTCCTATACGGCATTGCGATCAGTGCCGAGCATGTGTTCAATCCCCTAGGCTTGTTCTGGGACGAGATCCTGCCCCGCATCTGGCCTTATGCCACGCCCCGAGAGTCCTTCATCAAGTATGTTACCCTGGACACTCCTGGTTACGGTTCGGAGTGCGCCAAGTGGGCGAACTTGGCAGTCATCGCTATCAGTTACTCGTGCGTTGCACCGCTGGTTCTCGGATTCGCAACCGTCGGCTTCGTCTTCATTTACCTGGCTATGCGGTACAACTTTTTCTACGTCTTTTCCACCGATATCGACACGAAGGGTGCCTTCTATGCGCAGGCGCTTCAGCAATTGACTGTCGGCATCTACATTGCCGAGCTCTGCCTCATCGGCCTGTTCTCGACCCGTATCCGTGGCGACCTCAGCGCCAACGGTCCGCTGATCCTCATGATCATACTCTTCTTCGCCACCATTTTCTACCAGTACCTCATGAGGGAGACCCTTACGCCGCTCACCGAGCTTCTGCCCCGCAACCTCCTCGCCGAGACTGAAGCAGATTACGAGGCCCGCATCTCTTCCGAATCTGCCTCTGCCTCGAACGCCCAGAACGGCAACAACAAAAAGGACAAGAAGAACCAGAAGAAGGACAACGGCACCCGCAACGACCAGGCCGCCAGCCAGCACCCGGAAACGCAGCCGCTCCTCGCGCCGGACCACGCGGCGCGCGCAGGCGTGACGCAGCACCGCGCGGGCTCGATCCACCACCCGTCGCGCATCAACGACATCTACGGACACGAAAAGTACAAGAAGGTCAAAGACAACTTCCAGCGGTGGTTCGCGCCGCACTCGCAGTCGCCCGCCGCGCTGGCGTCGACGCTGCACCCGTCGCTGCGCGAGCCCGTCCCGCCGTACCCGGAGGACCTGGCCAAGTTGGCCTTTGTCAACCCGGCCATCACGCGCGAGCCGCCTACGCTGTGGATCGTGCGCGACGAGATGAAGATCAGTGAGCGCGAGATCGGCGAGGCAAGGAGGGAGGTGGATGGGTTGGATGTTAGGGATGATGGGGCGTGGTTGGATGAGAAGAATGTCGTGCAGTGGGAGAAGGAGAGGTTGAGGGATATGCCGCTTTGGCATGGGAGGGTTGTGTATTAGTTGGTGGGCGGTTTTTCTTTGATGTGGCTGCTCCTGGTGGGAGGGGGCAACTTGTATAAGTGACTGGATCGGGAAGGGGTTGGGTGGAGACGGGGGTGATGTATGTTGTGTGTAGAAATTGTGTATGAAAATTACGATCTTTGCCATACTGCATGGTCGATGAGATCGGCCCAGTATATTCACTCTTTTCAAACGACTTAGTTCTATGCCCTGCTTCGGACTGGAAAGTGAGACCTTTCAGTGAAGCGAAGTAGAGAAGCGTAAGTTGGTCCAAACTATTTCTACTCAAGGCCCCAGACGCATCCCATAACTTATCTCAGTGCCTATTGCCGTTTTTGTACAAGATATTCTGCGATAGCTCATAGAAGAAGTGCCTCTTTCCTTTGAATTGTAATGAAAGGGATTAGGAAAAATTAAACAAGATTCGATTTACCTCAATTTTTTCTTCTTCAGCACGTTCCGTTTCTTATCTGATATCCCATCTTCTGTCCTTTCTTGTGTAAATCCTCCCCCGGACCAGCTACAGCATCGCCATTCTCCCCAGCTTCTCAAAATGATCACGATCAAAACCCGCCATCCAACCAAGCCGGCACATACCTACTACTAGCCGGCACAACACGATCATTCGCCTTCACACCACCACCTAGCCCCGCGTGGCCACCACCATGACCATTCACCGACACGGCGCCATTCACACTACCGTTCACACTTCCCCCACCATTAACACCATTCAAACCCAGCCCCCTGAACGCCAACTTCGCGGATTCGGGCCGAGGCGGCGGGGGCTTCCAGAGGTAGCGCGAGGCCGGGTGGTCATCGGCGGGCAGCTTCTGGCCGCGCACGCCGGACAGGGTCTCGCGCAGGGTGGTGCCGGGCGGGAAGGGGTAGCCGTCCCAGAAGGTGCCGCGGCGGCGCAGCTCCGGGATGAGGAGGTCGATGACGTCGGTGAAGGATTGGGGCATGATTGCGTAGGCCTGTTATTGTTGTTAGCGAAGCTGCGAGGAGGGGAAGAAGGGAGAGGTGTAACTAGAGACACTTACAATATTAAACCCATCCACATCCGCCTCCTCGACCCACCTCTCCAACTCATCCGCCACGCGCTCCGGCGTGCCGACAATCGTCCCACCAAGGCCGCCGACGATCAGGTGCTCGGCCAGCACCTTCTTCGTCCACTTGCCGACCTTGGGCTGGTGCTTGCCCAGGCCCTCCATGTAGCTGCGGATCGCATTCGTCTGGACCAGCCGCAGCTCCTCGTCGTCGTCGTACTCGTCCATGTCGTAGCCCGTCCACCCGCCGAACAGCGCCAGCGCGCCGCCCACGTCTCCGTAGCTGGCGTACTCGGCGTACTTGGCTTCCGCCTCCGCCTGCGTGCGGCCCAGCACGATACACACCTTGGCGATGACCTTGATCGCGCGCGGGTCGCGCCCATGCTTGGCCGCCTGCTCGCGAATACTCTTGACGCCGGCCGCGCAGCTCGCCGGGCTGTGCCCACTCACAAACACGGCCTCGGCGTGCTTGCTCGAGAAAGCCGTGCCGGCGCGGCTGGTGCCGGCCTGCATGATGACGGGGACGCGCTGCGGGGACGGCTGGCATATGTGTGGGCCGGGGACGGTGAAGTGCTTGCCTTCGTGGTGGATGGGGCGCACGCGCTCCGGGTGCGTGTAGATGCCGCGCGCGCGGTCGAGGGCGACGGCGTCGGTGCGCCAGGAGGATTGCAGGAGTTTGTACATGACTTCCATGTATTCTTCGGCCATGGCGTAGCGGTCGTCGTGCTCGGGTTGGGCGACGCGGCCCAGGTTGCGCGCGGCCGAGTCGAGGTAGCCAGTTACGACGTTCCAGCCGCAGCTGGGTGGTTGGTGGTGTTAGTGGGGTGTTGAGATTGGGAAGGGGGGATTGCGCAACTCACCGTCCCTTGGTCAAATGGTCCAGCGTGCTCAGCCGCCTGGCGAGGTGGTAGGGCTGCTCGTACGTAGTACTAACAGTCACACCAAAACCGATGTGCTTGGTGGCGGCGGCCATGGCGGGCACGACCTGCATGGGCTCGTTGACGGGCCACTGCGCGCCCGACCGCACCGCCTCGTCCAGGCTCTTCTTGTACACGTCGTAGCCGCCCAGCACGTCGGCGATGAACATGGCGTGGAAGCCGCCGGCCTCCAGCGTCTTGGCCAGCTCCACCCAGTGCTCGATGTCGTTGAAGTTCATGGACTGGTCGTCCGGGTGCCGCCATAGTCCTGGCGATTGGTGGCCGCTGCCTGGGTTTGTGAGCTTTTTTGTTTTGTTTTATGGAGGATGATGATGCGGTGCTGGGATGTGGAGTTGTGGGGAAGATCCACGGGAGAAGAAGGGAAAGAGAGGAGTGTTGAAGTGTGAAGGAGGGAATGTTGCGGGAAAACGAGCAGTAAACTTACACATTTCAACGAATGCGTTCAGAATCATCTTCCTCTTCGGCGCGGCGCCATTGGCGTGGCCATTGGTGTGGGCGTAGCCGTTGGTCTCAGGTGCCGATACCATGGTGTCGCTCTTCTCGCACGCAACGATCTTCGACGTGCAGCTGTCCCCTCTTTTCCAATTATCCAATGGTTGTCAAGCGCGTACAAATGACGTGCTGCTATCGCAACACTGTTGCTAACAAACTGGAACCGCGCAATAAGTTGTCGGGTGGTGTTCGCAAACGCAGATGCGAAGAGCGAAGAGGGGGAAAAAAGAGAGAGCAATTGAGGGGCACAATTTCCTGCTCAGCCGTCCGACCGGAAAACAATGCTCACCGGGGTTACGCGGGGCTTAAGAGGCGAGCAACAATACATGGTGTAGATGACGACACCGCACGTGATTCTTGCACCATCTTTGGTAGGCGCAGATGAGTCGTGGTCGGTGCCTCTCGACCCACAAAGCGTTATCGGCTGTCTTGCGATATATTAGAAAGTGGGATGGTGTCTTGGGGGGTTGGCCGTTGATTGTGAGGCCAGCTGCGTTGAGCGTCTTCTCCGACATCGCCGATCTATACTCGAATAGGAAATCCGGTGGTGTTTGATGCTGCTGATCCAACGGCTTTGCGGAGTGCTGACGTGCATGTGCGCAACAAGTCTGAATGCATGGTGAGTCTGCATATATTGCCAGATTTTCTTCTGCGTATTAACCAAAAAGACAGTATTGTGGTGGTGGTACATGTGCGACTGAACAAACGTGAGACAAGCCTGACTGAGCTGAGACCCGTGTACCTGGCTTTCCTCCTCTTTTCCTCTCCTGTTCTACTCTTAAGCAACGACCCTCCTCTTCGCCCTAATTCTAATATCCTTGACCGGCCTCATTACGCCCGTCCCGGGCTTCATATCCGGCACCCTCCACGCCGAGCCATCCGCGGGCTCAAAATCCCACAAGCTAGCCACCGACGCGACAACGCCCAAGATCTCCTTCTCAGCGAAGGTCCTGCCCTTGCAGATGCCGGTGCCCATGCCCCAGGGCTTGAGTGGGCCATAGCGCGCAACGCGCTTGCCCGACGCCTCGTCCGTCTCGATGAAGCGCTCAGGCACGAACTTGGACGGGTCGGCGTAGACGTCGGCGCTGCGCTGGTTGATGCCGAGCGGCACGGTGATGTAGGTGCCCTGGCGCAGCTGGTGCGAGTGGTCGCCATCCGCGACGGTCAGGTCGCGGCCGACGTAGCGTAGGCACGACGGCTCGTTGGCCATGCGGAACGTCTCGAGGTACGCGCTCTTCAGCAGCGGACAGTCGCGCGACAGCGCCGGGTAGTCGATCTTGGCGATGCGCGCGTGGCCGGTGGTGGCGTCGGTGGTGAGGTGGACGTGGGGAGCGATTTCCGCGCGGATGTCGGCGAGCAGGCCTGGCGTCGCGTAGACGTACACGACGAACCAGTAGATGAGCGGCTGCGTGTTCGCGTTCTGGCCCCAGAGCAGCCCCATGTCGATGTCGCCGCGGTGCCGGTACGAGACGTTTTGCGCCGTGTACGCCTTGCAGCGGTCGAGGGCGACCTGGCCGACGTCGGACATGTCGCAGTCGAGGGATTCGCCCTGGATGTGCTTGTCGATGCGTTCGTAGAGGGAGTACAGAGCTTGGAGAACGCGGCTCCGCGCGGCAAGGCCTTCCTGCAGGGACTTGATGGGCGCCCATTCCGGGATGCCGATCATGCGGAGAGGGAACACCTCGCCGTCAAACTTCCAGAAGTCGTCGATGAGCTGCGGATTGCGCTTGAGGAAGTCGGAGCCGTAAAGCAGGGGGATGGCGACGGAGGTGCCGAAGTTGCGGATGAGGCTCTCGAGACCGGCTTCTACAATGCCAGGCTGAGTCGACGTTTCCGGTTGGATCAACTTGTGGTTTGCTGACCGTTCCCAGGGATTGAGCTCTGCCGGGTCAGAAGAAAAAGTGATAAGATTGTAAGTTTTGGCGCCGACATCTGCTCTTTGAATCATTTCCAGGGATGTAGATTCGTTCACGAAGCCTTTTTCGACGGCAGCGAACAGGTCTTTCTTGCATCGGTTCAATGCATCACGCATCTCCTTGGAGTCCTCGCCACCGAAGACGCGGATGGTGATGGTGTATCCAACCGGCTCATGGTCCAGAGTATGGAATGGCTGAGCAAATAGCCGCTCGACTCCTTTCAGGTTATGGATGACCTGGTGCTGTGAGGTGATGCCGAACAGGGAACCTCCGTAGCGGCGGAAAAGAGAACTGCATTCACGCGTTTGAGGAAGCGCTATTGAGGGGGGATTTGCGGTCGTCAGCTTACAGCAGCTTTAGCGCGACACCATCGGCCATCAGGCACGTGCTCGCGATAAAGATTTCGATGGGAATCCATGTTGGCATGACACGGTCCCGCTTAGGGCCACTGAGAAGGCGGAATGCGATTGCTGCGACGAATACGGCCGCCAGGACTTTGGTGTAAGAAAGTCCGGCACCACCGGCTGTTTGTGGCGTGTCCATTGCGGACGATGAAAATCAGGGCAAACGTGGGGATGGTCAAAGGAACAAAAGCAGAGGTGGAAAGAGCGACGGCGAATAGGTATTAAGAAGGGTACGGCATTGGTATGGGAGGGTGTGTCGATGATGTCGGTCAGGGAGAGCGAAAGCGAGCCACCACAGCGTTTCATGGGCGCACGGACTTGTCGTGCGATGGCCAAGTGCTTTGCCTGCTGCGCCGTAATTGCCGTGATAGGCTCCCAGGGCCTTGCTCAGAATAGCCTTAGCAGCACCAATCGCTGCACGCTCCTTACCAATCGTAGCTTGTTTGTGCCCCAGATCAGCCGCGCGGCATCCTCCGAATCTGACCCTTCGGCCCCCCAAATCCTCCCAATCCTGCCATGCTATAATTCTGCCAGGCACACAGCTATAAATCGTGCCAGACACAGCCGCGGTCGCAGCCGCAGCCGTTATACTTGGACGCATTTTTCCCAGAATAAAACGTTGGTGTTCAAGACGTATCTAAGTCTACACGGAACCAACCGTTGTCACGTGTCCGAGCTATTTCCATGGTCGCAGTCCAAGCGAGCAGATCAGGAAATTGGTGCGGCGAAAGGACGGAGACGGGTGCTGAGTTACCCGACTTTGTCTGCGCCCACTCCCGAATGCCGACCACGTTTGTTTCCCTCATCCAAACGCAAACCTGGCTCCCGCCAACGTCTGTACCATACCGACCCCAACCAGACATTGGCTTGAACCCGTTGCAGCCAATATCCAGAACTAACCGAAATAGGAAAGTGATATCACGTCTCGTTTGCACTCCGACTTCAACACCTAAGCACATGTCCAGACTTCTTAGTCATTTAGCTATTATAGGAGCCTAAGGCGGATTATGCAACTTCTATCTGTATCTCTTCCGAAAATGACAAAGACGATCGAGGTCCGGCGACTGTGCCACAAAACCACGTTCGAATGCAGCCACCCGAATGTAACACAAGGGTCCACTGACGTCGTGAGAACTTCAAGGTCGATCTTAGTGCGTGGGCTGTTATCTACTTACTACCCGGATGTATATGAGCAATTTCAAAGATTACTTCCGCGTCCTGACAATGCATTCAACTGCCCACAAATGAAGAATGTAGTAGCTAGAGCAACTTCGGCACCACTCGGCGCAGCTATAGAGGAGTGCCTTTAGAAATCGTACTATCTGGCCTGCCAATGTATGCGGCATCGGTCTCGCTGTCCTTTGGCTAGTGCTCTTCTTCCTCTTGCTGCTCAGCTGTCATTGCCTCATCCTTCCTACGATTGGGATTTTGCTTTGGGCTCGTAATTGGACTTCTAGTCAGCCTTTTCAGAAGGGCTATGTGTTTCAAACATGCATCTAGCGCGGGGATCAGTGGAAAGCTGTTGGCTGGCTTTCTTAGGCGCAGATTCGTGCATCACGGCTTTAATTCTGCTTTCCTTCATTTCTTATCCCTAAAATTGAAAAGAGCTATCCTGCCCCTAACAGATACTTCACACAGAAAAATTTTCATTTCCGTACCATCGAAACTGAGGCCAATTAATGTGAACCACGGGCCGCTTTGTGGGGAAAGAAAGGGGTTGGAGCGGCGGGTTCCCTTGGTTCCTTCGGTTCCATAGTTGGCCGCAGCAAAAAGTTTGACTGTTAGACGAAGAAATAAAACAAAAAGAAAGCTGAGCCAATCAGGAATCGAACCTGAATCTAATGCTAACGAGTGTATACTAGCTTACAATGAATGTTTGGCTAAGTGATCGTAGAAGCATTAATGCTGGCCATTACACCATCGGCTCTTATTGATAAATAGTGAAATGACAGTTTTTTATTATATCACCCAACATCAAACATGCAAGCCTGAGGGTGGTGAGCAGCGGCCATCGAACACATACAACAGCTAATCCGCACGAGGATTGCGCAGATGCAGCTCCGTCGTGCCGACCTGCTCCTTGTTGTTCGGCTTTGGTTGGAAATGTTGAGCAACGCGCTACTCGTCGGCCATCTCATGCGATTTAAGTTTAATATATAAGAGATCCAGCAAGTCCTGTCTCTTAACATGTGCGGTTTCTTAGCATGTTGGCTGCTAGGCCGGTGTCGAGCTGGCTCTTAATCTGATCCCACAGTCTTTTTTTTTTTTTTTTGCAGATTTTCAGCTCGAATTCGAGTACCGCCAACTTGAATGCTATTTTCTACTTTTCTTTTTGCATGTAAGTGCTAGACAATGCTTCTCATATGCGAAGGGCACGTGTCATAACCTTGTCACCACAGCCCAAACAGTGTCCATGCAAACCCACCACACAAATTTATAAATATACCAGTGATTGCAGGTACACAATAGCGCTCTTATAGAATATTAAGGAACCAGAAAAGTTAATATCCAGTATAGGGGAACTGTTTCCATTGAACATCTATCAAACAGCGCAAGGCGCAGCCTATTCATTCCCTCGTCCTCCCCATCGTTGCCATTATCGTCCCTCTTATGCTTTCGGAAAGCGGCCTCCACCTAATCTACTCTTGCGTCCCCGCTGCCCTATTCCTTCCGCCTCCATGCGCCTCTTTCCACCTCGAAGCCACTTTCTTTCCCATGTTTGACGGTGACCGGATCACGATGCGTGGGATCAGGAACCGTCTGATGAAAACTGGTGGAAGTGGTGATATCGTCGATATAAGCTCTGCAGAAGTTCCTCAGAGGCCTTAACGTGTCGTCCATTTGCCTCTGGCTGTACGATCCGGAATTAATGTATCCCATAATTGCGACGTTGAAAGATTCCTGGCCTCGGTGGGAATTCACGGTGAGCTTGTGTCTCTCGTCTTCTCGAACTCGCCATTGGTAGAAGAATGAGCTGGCATCGATAACCAAGATGAACTTTGCTCCGCGGATCGCGTTAATTATATCCGCCTGAGATGGTAAGGGATACGAATCCTTCTCCGAGATCTTGTTCAATCCGCGAATGTCAACAACTACTCGAGGCTTCTCTATCCACGCTCCGTTTTTCCAGATCCTCTTCCAGGTCACGAAGACTGGGTATCCGAAAGTGGGGTGCTTCTTGGTCTAGTCCATCTTGCCTTGTTGGTGGAGTTTGTCGAACGTTTTGTCTACATCCGCCTTATCTCGCGCCGATGATGGGTAGACCTTGGTGGACAGATTCGCTTCCTTCTGCCATCCATCCTTGAGCGGAATGGTGAGTCCCTGAACACGTACATCTCTCCGTCGAAATCCCCCCGGGCCTCTAAAACCCTCCGTCCCTCTCTTATAGACGCCGGCGCGTCGTCAATGATCACTGGCCCGGTGTAGCAGCGTGTTGCCTGAGGAGTGGACGATCTGGTTATCAGTCCGTACTGTAAAACGGCTGTGGCCTTCGAGCAGGCGGGCGGGAGCCGTTGAGGATCGAGGTCAGAAGAGGACGGTCGGACTTGAATATCTGGTGGGAACGCTTGCGGCTCCATGATATGCGGGATTGCTTTGGGGTTTGAGATCAAGCGGGAATCCTTGGGACGTAGCACTAAGCGTTGACTGGGCTTATGTGTATGTTTCTTCAGAGACATGGTCGGAAGCGCGTAGGAGCCAGACATAGATGAGGGCCGTGCTAGTGTTAAAACTGACAACGTAGGATTAGGCGTATCGTGACATGACTTGGAAGCTGCCAAGAAGCTGCTAAGGTGTCTGACACAGGAATTGCGCCTCGCGCGAAGGGGCTTTATGCCAATGAGTGACTCGTGAAACGGGCGTGTAGTGTCTACGGAGGGAAAAGGCTAGCGCAAGAGTTTGCATAGCAGCTCAAGGTGGAGTTGGAAGTGCTATATCTTCATTCATTAGTACTCGAATCCATTGTTTGGACGTAAGTGTTGGATTTTGAATTGTTCAAATACATATATGTACTTAGATTCCTCTCATTCGAACCGGAAAGGCAATGATCTCTAAAAGCCGGATGATACATATGGACATCGTGAAATATATGTTCTTTCGGGTGGCTGGCTGCCAAACAGGGAAAGAAAAAACAAAAAGGAAGATAATGGAGGATCAGGTGGATTGCACGCCTTCCGCTTAACACTTCTCTCTGGCACATCCAACACCAGGCTGACCAAAACTAGATCATGGGGCTTGTCAGCCCATACATTCACAGTTCTTTTCACCATGTTTGTTACCTTGCCCATCCGACGGCTTCTTGTCTCCGTCACTCCATCCGACACTCTTCCTTGCGACCGTCTACCACCTTCTTCCTTCAACCCGCCCGCTCTCATGGAGCCTCCACCAGACAACCTTGCCCAGGAGGAGCCCGGTGGCATCGAAACCGCCGCCGCAGATGCTGTTGAAGACACTCCGCCGCAAGCTATAGGCAAGCGGCGCAAGCGCAAGCGCAAGCGCACGGGTTGCTCCTCTCACACCAGCACTTCTGCTACCTCTGACACCGCGTCGGCACTGGAAGACCACACGGCCAGCAAACGAGCGAAATTCTCACATGGTAAGTCACCTGTACATGTTCTACTAGTGCTATAAATATTACCGAACATGTCAGACGCCGCAGCATCCGATGAAATAGCACCTTCCGCCTCTGACATACCACCTCATGTCCAACAACCTCAGCTAGCACCACCCGAGGCATCCACAGTCCCGTCCTCCGAAAGATTCAAGAGGTCGCCTTTTCGTCAGCAAACTCGTTCGTACCCCGGAACAATCATCATTGACGAGGAGGACGCTTCCATCGAAGAGGGCCGACGAGTGTGCAAGCTTCACGAGCCAGATGGACAGATATACATGTTCACAGATGGGTCGACATGTCCAGGCGAGGGTTCTGGGATCGGCATCGTGTACCGTTGCGACACGAGGACAAACGACTGGGCGGAGATTTCGCAGAGCCTGCCCGACACCAACGACTCTTGCGTAACCGAAGCAAAAGCTCTGGCAGTGGGAATCCAATTCTTCGGCATGGATTTCGGAGCCGATCCTGTTATCAAGGGACTGACCGTGCTGCTGGACTCGGCGACGGTTCTGGGATCACTTATGAACTACGATGTCAACAAACGTCGTGGAACTGATGATCCAGAGAAATTGGCATGGCACGTGCAACAGATCCATAAGCAGACGGAAATTGTTGTCGCGGTGGGCAAGACAGTCACCCTTCGATGGGTCAAGGCGCATGGAAAGGTTGACAAGAGGGTAGAGGGAAATGCTAGGGCTGACGAGCTGGCCAAGCTTGCCAATCCGTGGAAGGAGAAGAAAAAGAGGAACAAGGCGGAGCGTATGCTTGAGCTTGCAAAAGCTGCCGCACAGAGGGCCAAGAAGGGTATTCAAGGTATGACACTATGATGGATGGTGTTTGGAATCGGCCTAACCCACCACACCACGCCATCAGTGTTGGCGATCATTCGGGCGTGGTCAGTTAATAATCCATGTCGGGAACGCATGTTCACAATAGATGGGGCCTAAAATGGGAACAGTAGATAGCAGAGACTATGAATACTCAGAGGCAATCAATTTCTATAGATTATAACTTCATTACGCGGGTATTTGAAGCTACCATCCAGACGTGAATTTATATTTAATAATTATACATTTATGTCCCGATGATAGCTTCAACTACCCGCGTTTGTCGAATAACTTGTTCCGCGGAGATACTGATCAGCAATAAAGCTAGATAGTGTTAAATTCAGCGGAACAGAAGATGCTCCACTTAGTTGATATGACTGATTTAGTAGAGCAGACAGTTATCGTCAACAGGTGGAGAGCACGACTGTAAAATGCAAGAGACTTGAAAAGGAAGAATATAGAGGGCTAAGAATTGAGCTGCAATATGGTAAATCTTATAGCTAGTTAAATAATTCGTGAAGTTGTAGATGTCGGGATCAAAATGGAGCAAACGTATGCGGACGCAAGCTTCTGCTACCCACCCAAATGGCGTCCACTACCCATGCATATTGAGCTGCTGTTCATTGAGACGTATCATATCTCCTAGAAGCTACCGTGCGTCAGAAGGTTGCGTAATTACCATTCTAGTTATTGTACAGGATTATGGAATGCGATATGGCGTAGGTGGCTGCAGGCTGACGGAAAAGCGGAAGCGCGGCGGTGCATCAGCACAAGGCAGAGCGCTGTAATTCGTGGCACGCAGGGTCCCAGACGAAATCAGCCTTGTTGCTTGATCTACGTCGGTGAGACGGAGGGAGTCACCGGCCATGCGCGAAACGTGGCATTCGCATCTACCTCTGCTGCCTCGATCGTCACGCCGCGCCCAAGAAAGCGCCTCCCAGGGCGGGGATGGGGCGCAGAAAGATGCGTGTCGGCTCCCGATTGGCACTTCATTGCATGGAGGCTTCCACTCTGCCGATTGGGTCGACCATCACATATAACCATCAGGTCGCCGACACGCCATACCTCCGAGTCCCTCATCCTGCACCACCTAAAGAATCTTCTTCTTTTCCAATCATTCATTCACAAGCTTTAACTACCGTGTTCATCGCTATCTCAACCACTCAAGATGCAAAAGAGATTAGATCAGATCGCACAAGACTCTCCGAATGCCGATAGTTTCCTTTGCGAGAGGTGCCGTAGGATCAACCTCAACAACGTACCCTCACTCAAAGCCATTTCTTACTGGGGCCACCACATCCTTGACTTTCGATCTGCGTCAGAAATTGTCGAAAACCCCAATTGCTCCCTCTGTCAGGCTCTCGATTTTATTCGGCCACGGAATTTCGTCGAGCCAAGTCATCTGTCATATTCTTTGGTGGCAGTCTACAATACAAACCACGCCGAACGAACTGAGCTTGTCTGTGAATGTACAAGAACAAGAAAAAGTTGCCCACATGACAGTATATTTTTGACGATCAATGTGAAAGGAGAGTCAGCTATTCATGTCTGGCAAATGGGCAACGTAAAATTTCGTCGCACCCGCGGGTTTCCCGGCTGCCTGGCTTTGCCCTCAGGGCTGAAAAAAGAGAGAGGCCTGTTTAAGGCGGATTCTATTGGTAGAACAGTCGATTTCAACATGATGAGAAGCTGGATAAAGACTTGTGAGAAGAAGCACGGCGACTTCTGCGCCCCCAGCACGACACAAAACTCTACACTCCGACTGATTGAATGCGATTCAAGAAGAGTCGTTGCAACCCCGAAGCCACCAGAAGTTTCGACCTATGCAGCGCTATCTTATGTATGGGGCAGTCAGGAGTCGGATGAAATGTGTCCGGAAGTGCTACCCAAACACCTGCCGAAGACCATTGAAGACGCAATCACGGTTACCAAAAGTCTTGGCATCCCGTACCTTTGGATTGATCGTTACTGCATCAACCAAGATAACGAAGACGAAAAACACAATCAGTGCAGCCTCATGCACATGATTTATGAAAACGCACATGTCACCATCATCGCTGCAGCAGGAAATGGGCCAGACCATGGACTTCCTGGAATAGGGTCATCCACACGCTCTTATCCTTCAGTGCGTGTCGGATCTCATCTCTTCGTGCCTACTTTGCCTGATCCAAGACTATCGATTCAAGCCACGAAGTGGTCAACCCGGGGGTGGACTTACCAGGAAATGCAGCTTTCCAAACGAAGACTCATATTCACTGATTATCAAGTCTTGTTCTTGTGCAGAAGGGCATGTACAGATGAGGCAGAACAGAGGCTAAAACCGGGTACCGAACTGCCCGATGAAAAAAATCGGCCTAGTACGTCTCTTTCTCCATGCTGTATATCCGAGGAGTCCTATCCCATGATCTGGAATGAAATCAGCGAATTTTCAAAATTGGATTTGAGCCACGAGGAGGATCGCCTGAATGCAATGCTGGGTATTTTGCAGCAATACCAGGAGTCGTACTGGAAAGATTATATCACCTTGCGGCATCTTGCGGGGTTGCCAGTCGCCAAGAATGGACGCCCACAAGGTGGACACTCAACCTGGACCCCTGCTATCATCGAAAGTCTTGGGTGGAAGACAGAAAGAGCAACGGAGAGGCGTGATGTGCTTCATTCAGGCTTCCCCAGCTGGTCATGGACGGCCTGGAAAGCAACCGAATACAGCCCTCCAGATGTATGGGTACAATATCATCGTCTATCTAGATTTACATGGGACGAAACCATCTCTGTCGAACGTCCTGATGGAGGCCTAGTCAAAGGAAACGAATTGGACTCGCTGCTTGAGGCGGGTCATGACTTTTCCCGGATACGATTTATCCATCTAAAAGCATCGTCGTTGAACTTCATGATTTTTTTTAAAAAATTCCCGGAAAGGGTTTACAGGGGTGAGGAATACACGTGTGTGGTACAGAATCACGATGTTGACTTTTCCTGTTCTCTCTACTTGACCGATTCAAGCATTCACGTACCCGAAGATGGTCTCCATTGTTGGGGTATAGCGCTCGGCGAAATCTTGAAGGTGATTGCATTCAGAGTATGGTTCCTTCTCGTTCTGAAGGTCGAGGATTGGTACGAGAGGATTGGTCTCGCTGAAGTACGCAACATCGACAAATTTTGGAAACTTCTTAAGACCCGTAGCTTTAGACTTGGATAGAGCTGTGTAATGTGAAGCGCTCTCAACAGACTCAATGCTCAACGGCATACAAAATGCTCGTATCTCATTTCACTGAAGGCAGATAAACGAATACCGCATCATTCCATCCTACGAAGAACATCACCAATGACTAGGCCCAAACGTCTCCCCCGGCGCAACCGTCTTCTGCACCGCCGAGCCCTCATAATCCATAGTCTCTATGACGGTATTCCCCCACCACTGCGGCGGGTTAACCTGCGGCAACAACAGCGCAAAGAAAATCACAATCGTGCTCAACGCCAACCCGGAATCCAACGCCGCCGACGTGATGTAGTTATACGTCATCCACCACCCCCTCGCCCTGCGCCGAATCAGCCTGTTAAACACCAACCCCACAATCGCCCACGCCCAGTAAATCAGCGGCGTCGCCGGCGGAATGTAATTCAGCTGCCCGAACATAACCGGCGCGTTCAGATACCGCGCCGGCGAATGCGGGAACTTCCTCGCAAGGAGATAAAACACAACAGGGGTAACAGCGCCGATGAGCCAGAACCACTGCAGTCCCGCATACGTCGCATCACCAGAAAACATGCGCCGCGGCCCGATGGCGCCCCAGATGATGGACGCGTTGAAGAAGACACGGCCGTTCGGGCATGTAAACCGCGCGCTCTGTCCGGACTTGCAAATATCCTTGATGGCGCCAAACGCCCAGTCCAGCACCGCGATCTGCACGACCGACCCCCACACGGTCGCGACGCCCTGCGCCCAGAAGACGGTCTTGGGCGGCAGCTTCATGTAGTGCGCGAGCTTGAGGTCCTGGGTATACAGCAACCCCTGGAACATGGTGATGTACCCGATCGTCTTGAAGCACATCATCGCCAACGGCCGTCCAGGCAACATGTACCCGATCACGAACTCGGTGAAGACGTTGAGGCCGATCTGCACGTTCGTAATCGCCCACACCATGCCGATGGGGACGAACCACGCGGCTGCGATGAGCACCGCGATGATGTACGCCCACCACGTCAGCTCCGTCGGGTACCCCAGCACCGTCCCGAAGCCCATCCCGACCATGACGAGCCCCAGCGCCCAGAACCACGAGTCCGGGGCCTCTGGGTAGCGCTTCATCAGGCGCGCGTGCACGTCGTCTTCCTGTGCGCGGGCGGCGCGCGCGCGGTACCAGAGCTCGCGGTGGTGGTAGAGGGCGGTGTGCACGATGGTCGCGACGATGGTGGCGAAGCTGAGGCCGTAGCACATGGCGAACGTGGTGGAGAGGAAGATGGGCGAGTACGCCTTGTATTTCTGCTCGTCGAAGCGGTAGCTGGGCGTGAGGATCTTACTGACGTTATAGGCGGCGCCCGTGTTGTCGTAGCTGTCCGAGTCGCTCATGGGCAGGTACTCCGAGTACCAGGCTTTGGTGTAGTGGATCCCCAGCGGCGTGACGATCTGGAAGACGACGAGCCCGATGAGCGTGTTGGCGATGGCGTGCCATGGTGGGATTAGGGGGGACTGGATGTACGACGTGACGTACGTCCAGTCGAACGTGATGGGGATGAGGGAGAGCCCGCTGTAGCCGCCGAAGAGCTGGTTTATGACCGGGTTGCGCGGTTTGATCCAGGTCACGAAGGCGAAGACGCTGAGACCCTGCCAGATGAAGCCGGGGAACCAGTACCATACGAAGCCGCCGATGACGACGTACAGGAACCACCGGTACCGGCTGATGGACCAGCCGTTCGTGTCGGCTGGGTTGGGCGCCGAGGAGCCGCGTTTGTGCAGCGTGAAGAATAACGCGCAGTTGGGTAGAGTTTGCGGGAAGATCATGGCCGCTGGGTAGACGAGGAAGCGGCGGAAGGAGCCGGCGAGCCCGAAGCCGAGCATCTGCGTCGTGAAGGTGAAGAGCAGGTTGAAGCCCCACCCCAGATCGTACCCGTAGAAGCCGCGCAGAGCTTCGATCGTGTCGGTGCTGTAGGCCACTCCGTTGCCGAACGTCACGTTGGCCATGATGGTGATGAGCGTGTGCTCCTTGACGTTGAATGGCCCCGGGTTGAGGCTGAACTTCAGCCCGAACATGTTGAACTGCCGTGAAGGCATCGTCTTCTCCCAGAGCTTGCCAACGGGGTACGAGAGTCTGCATGCATTAGCACCAGAGGAAGAAAGAGAGCTTATACACCTACAGCTGAGCAACAATCGAAGTGATGGTAATGCTCGGGTTGCGCAGGTTGAACAACATGTTCAACCCACTTCCGATGGTCGTGAAGATGAGGCCGATAACCCATGCTCGGATCGTGTTGCAGGGAAGCGTATGGTCATCAGTGTTGGGCACTGCCGAGGCGACTTCAGGATAAGGCGAGTTTTCTCCAAGACCCTGATCGAGGCTGATTTCGGCCTCGACATCGCCCGTCTTGACAGCTGCTTCGATAGCATCGCGCTTATCGGACTCCAGGTTGGGGTCCCATCTGGTAGCCATTAGTCTTGACTTCTGTTACCTGTCACAACAGTGTAGTACCGGTGCAAATCGCTGAATGTCTGGAGGTCCTTCTGAGCCGCAGCAGCCTTAGCGTGGTCGTCGACCTCAGCAGGGGTGGCAGTCGCCGTAGCCTCCTTGCCCTCGATCGTATTGAGAGTGATGCCATCCGTATCCCTACGGGAAACTGGCCATGGTTTTCGAAGGCTGGGCATCCTGCCTATTCGCGGCCAAGTGTTGAGTCGGCAGACGTTGGTTCTCGGTGCATGGAACGCCAGATGAGCCAGTATATAGTCTACCGATCAACCCAGATAACGGGCGCTAAAATATGCGACGTGATGCATGGAA
This sequence comes from Lasiodiplodia citricola, assembly GCA_023089105.1. Taxonomy (NCBI): domain Eukaryota; kingdom Fungi; phylum Ascomycota; class Dothideomycetes; order Botryosphaeriales; family Botryosphaeriaceae; genus Lasiodiplodia; species Lasiodiplodia citricola. The sequence goes on along the minus strand of JAJNLL010000012.1, from coordinate 284,233 downwards.
TGTTACCTTGACCGGGGCTGGTCCTACAGGCGATCGCCTACCGTTCCATGATAGCGATATCTCAATGCCATACAGCCTAAGCTCGCCACCACTGACATGTCTAATCGGCTTGAAGAGGAAGGAGCATTTTGCGTTGGCTGCGAGAGGATCGAGAGAGCTCGATACGCGGGTTCAGAGTTCGGCTTTTGGTGCCGATGATGGCAACCACCTGGACGTTAGGGCGGGGTGTGACGCGGCTGAACACGATCAGGGCTGGAGCTGAACAGGCCTCTTCATCCTACGGACATGCAAGCCCAGGGGTCGCAAGACTCAGCATGCTGTAAGCTCTTGGCTATAAGCATGGCAGAAATATGTGTCAGTCTGAAATTCTAAAGATGCTTTGCGAACTTTGTGGCGCAAAAATAAGACTTGGGGAAGCTCCAAGCCAAAGTCAAGCACCGGTAGTACATGCTTGTCTGCAGCTGCGAACGTGCGATTGGTCCAAGCGATGTGGAGAGGGGTCCGCAACGGCTGATAAGCGCTCCAAGCACATGGGTGGCCTGACTGTTTTACCCGGAAGAAGATGTCGGCCTTTGGTGTTGTCGTACGTCGACATTTGGCGCCGTCCGGTGGTAGGTCTCAGCAGCCTCGAGAAACAAGTTTCGAGCGCATAACTCGGGTCCGCGAGAGGAGGCTGTCTCTGTAAGCAAATGATTCGCAACCGAGAAGCTATAGCGAGTCACAGAGCCGGCATGTGCGTCGTCACTACCCGGGTTGCGCCTCCTCACAACCCGGGTGGGGGGCGCTTCTCCTTACCCCACTCATCCAGATCTATCGCCTGTTGTAGCACCTCCCCGTAGCCCGCCCTAGCATATCAACGATGCTTGGGAGCTAGCGTGGAAGAGCAATAAAAATCTAGACTTGGATGCATCCAAGATTGCTTATCGTCACTCTTCAGTGGCAGTAGAGCCGCCTTCTGTGACGCCTCATCATCACGCCGCAGATGGTCCTTTCGAGCCGTCGAAAGCGCTGTCGTCCGTATGCATGTATTCGTATCGGTTATCAGCGTCGCATATGGGGTGTGTACGGAAAGATGACGTTGAGCGCGGAGTTGGAGCTGCCTGTTTGGACCGAACTAGTGCGGGTCGATATCTGGTTTCTTCCCCACTCATGATACCTTCATACGAGATCTTACCGCCTGACATGTCTATATCCAAATGCTCTTTCAGAAGGCTTGCTCGTCGCCTTGCGTCTCTTCGACCCATTCTCCAGGTCTGAACAAACACATCAAAATTAGTCCATGCTCTTATCATGAAAGAAGGGCGGTCGTCGGGAAAGTACACGGCGTCTCGTGTCTGGCGCTTCCGAGTTACTTTAGCCATGTTTATCGAGTATAGACGTATACACGCCGAAAAGATTGTATGGAGTCGATGTTTGCAGTTGAAATAGACTCTCCCGCGGTGCCTAGAGAAAGCACTTCGGTGTCCTGATTTGGTATGGTGTGACGACTCGTCCAAGCCCCAGGCAGCAGCATAATCCCGCAGAGCGCAAAGCGGCAGCACTGTTGCGGTTGTTAAATGACGGTCCCCGTCATTCTTTTCCGCCATACGTGCCGTATATAGCTGTGGTCGTCCGGCAGCTATGTAGAGCACTGGTACTACTTCTTGGCACCCATGACTTTACCCACATTCCTATACAGTGAGCTTCGTAGGATTCATATCCTGGCACACTCCTGTGGCGTATCATCTATTTCTTTGTTTAGTACAAACAATCTACAAGTACAAGCATCAATATTTTCTTTCTCTCATCTATTCCATTCCCATCTCTCAGACCCGCTCACTCCGACGCCTTCACCACATCCTCACACCTCCCACACAGAACGTCCGGGCTAGGCGCAACATACCGCCAGCACCTCGGACACTTCGGCTTCCTCGCAGGCCGCACTTCCGCAACAGCCTGGCCAGTAACACCAGGCAGCTCGAACGGCGCCCTGAAAACCCATTGCTGCTTACCCTCCTCCACCTCACCAGCAGCAGCAGCAGCAGCAGCAGCAGCAGCATCGCCACCACTCACAATCTCCACCCCACTAACCACAAACACAGCCGCCAAATCCTCCCCCACCATCCCATCCACGAGCACGCCGCCAGCAGCACCAGACGGAAGCCTCAGCACGACCTCGCACTCCAACCCACCTCCCATCAACTTCTCCTTCCGCGCCTCCTCCTGCGCCGCCTTAACCGCATCGCCCGCGCGCCCCAACACCTCGACCGCCCTCTCCACCCGCTCCCCCTCCCCGTTCACCCCCTCCAGTTCCGCCACAAACGGCCTCCACACCCTCCACCCCGGCCTCCCCCCCTTCTCCCCCCCCTCCTCCGCAGCCCGCCTAATCGCATCAGGCACATACCCCCAAACCTCCCCCACCAACAACGGACAAACCGGCGCGAGCATATCGAGCAACTCCTGGAATACCCGATGCAACACCACCTGCGCGCCCCGGCGATCCGCCTCCGTCCCCGCGTAAACGCGATCCTTCAGCGTCTCGAAATAAAACGCCGACAGGTCGAGCGCCGTGTAGCGGGCCAGCTGCGCCGTGCCGCGGTGGAAGTCGTGCGCGGCGTAGGCGGCGTGGACGGCGTGGCTGGTCCGCGAGAGCTGGTGCAGGGCGATGGCGTCGATGAGGGTCCAGTGGTTCGGAACTGTCGTTTTACCGCCGGAGGAGGAGGAGGAGGAGGGGGAGGAGGAGGACGAGGACGAGGATGATGGGGAGGAAGGGTCGAAGTCCGCGAGGACGCCGAGCAGCCATTTGAAGGTGACGCGGTACTTGTGCAGGGCCTGGTTGACGGCGGCGAGGACGGGCTGGCCGATGACGACGTCCTTTGTGTAGTCGCTGCTGGCGACCCACAGGCGGAGCGCGTCGGGGCCCATGGCGTCGAAGGTTTCTTTGCCTTGGTTGTTATTGTTTTCTCCTCCCTTTTGCTTCTTCTTTTTGAACTTGAGCGGCGGGAGGAGGGAGCCGTCCATGATTTGCGAGGGCGAGATGGTGTTGCCGAGGGACTTGCTCATCTTGCGGCCGTCCTGGTCGAGGGTGAAGCCGTGCGTGATCAGCGTCTTGAACGGAGCCAGCATCTTGGCGGCGTGCGTGGTCCCGTTGTTCTTCTTCACGCTCTGGTGAGCGATGTGCGTCAGGAGCGACGACTGGAACCAGCCGCGGTGCTGGTCGGTTCCTTCGAGGAAGACGTCGGCGACGGGCTGGCCCGGTCGGGGGTCGAGCAGAGTCCACGCGGTGCCGCTGTCGAACCACACGTCCATGGTGTCCTTGCCGCGGATGAAAGAGCCGTTGTTGAGGCCTTCAGGGATCCAGGCGGGTTCGTCCTCGGCGTCGGTCCACCAAGCGTCGATGCCGCGTTGTTCGATGACTTTCATGATGTGCTCGATGGAGCTTCCGGTCATGTGGGCCTTGAGGCTGCCGTTTTCCGTCTTCTCGTACAGTGCTGGAATTGGGACACCCCAGGCGCGTTGACGTGACACACACCACTGGCTGCGACCGCGGACAAAGCTCTCCAGACGGGCTTTTCCGGACTTCGGGTGGAACTCGACGTCCTCAAGAGCCTCGAGAGCACCATCCTTGATCCCTTCGACATCGGCAAACCATTGCTCGGTGGCACGGATGATGACGGGTTTCTTGGTCCGCCAGTCGATAGGATACTTGTGAGTGATGTCCTCGACGGCAATCAAAGGATCCCTTGGCATCGCCTTGAGTAGTTCGAGAATGGCCTTAGAGCCCTCGCCCTGAACGGGAAGACCGGCAATGAGGAAGGCTTGACCCGGTAGAGCCTCTTTAGTGAAGCAACCCTTGTCATCGACGGGGGCAAAAGCATCAATGCCAATAGACCTGCAAACATTGTAGTCGTCCATACCGTGACCAGGAGCCAAATGAACAAGACCAGAACCAGAAGCGTCGGACACGAAATCGGCATGTATGATGGGCTGGGCACTCAATTGATCGGGTTCCAACGGATTCGCATACTCAACCTGGCCGGCCAGCTCAGAGCCTGGGATTGCATCCACAAGCACCTTGAACTCAGTCTTCAGGGTTTGCTGGAGAGCATCGAAGCGCGCCTTGCCTATGAGAAACTGACTGGGCCGATCACCGGTAGCAGTAGGCCGAGACATTTCTACAACAGAGTATTCCATATCCGAGTGTACCGCAATCGCCCTATTAGCGGGCAGCGTCCAGGGCGTTGTAGTCCAAATCAGAGCACCAAGTTTTGTGATATCGACACGGCCGGCCAAGCTCGCGGGGAGCTTGGTGATGGGGAAACTGACGTATGCGGTGGTAGAGCGGTGGTTGTCATCGTACTCGAGCTCAGCCTCAGCGAGAGCGGTTCCGGACGAGGGTGACCAATAGACGGGTTTGAACTGACGGTAGATGAGGCCTGGACAGCAGTTCAGCTTCTACCGCAATACCGCAGAGGACGTTCCGTTTCTCACCCACCCTTTTCGACCATTTCCTTGAAGACGCCCAGCTGGCGCGTCTCGAAACCCTTCTCCATTGTCTTGTAGGCATTATCCCAGTCGCCCATGATAGCCCATTTCCTGAAGCCTTCCTTCTGCTCCTCGACAGTGCGCTCGGCCAACCGGCGGGCAGCGGCGCGCACCTCGACCGGGCTCAGATTGTCGCGGTCCGGATTGCCCAGGGCCTGCAGGGCCTTGACCTCAATGGGCAAGCCATGGCAGTCCCAGCCGGGAATGTACTGCACGCGCTTGCCCTGCGCGACCTGGAAGCGGCAGATGAGGTCCTTCAGGACCTTGTTCAGGGCGTGTCCGATGTGCAGGCTGCCATTGGCGTAGGGCGGCCCGTCGTGGAAGACGAAGGAGCCCGTGGTCTTGCGTTCGGGCGACTGCTGCCAGGTGTAGAGGTCGTCGGTGCACTGGCGTAGCAGATCCGGCGACGGCGACGGGCGCGGCGGGAACGCCGACTTGGGCAGCTTAAGCGTGCTGGACCACGATTTGGCGGTGCTGGCTGCGGCGCTCCGGAATATTTGGCTTGGAGCTACCATGCTGCCATGCTTGTCGTATGCTGCTGGTGACGCCGAAAAGTCGACGCGGGCGTGTCGCGCGACAATGCCATCTCCGCCTCCATCTCCGCCGGAGATGGTTCGGTCGCATCTCGCTTACTGCTGACCACCACTACCTTTACAACCAAAACGAGGATGGTAAAATGTAGTGAATACACTATTATTTCATTAAACTGCTTGTCTTCGGCACAATGCTTTACAATCTTTTATGCACCATGTCTCATAGATAACGTTTACTCTTATTTCAAGTCGGACGATGTCGAAACACTTGTGGAAGATAGGTTGACAATCTTTTACATCTGATTGGTCAGGTACACTCTAAGGACTGTATCGTCATCGAAGAATACGAGAAGTCCCGAATCGTCGAGTTGCATCTTGTTTCAAGAGATTCAATTGGTGAGGCTACAAATGCAGGCTACGGGTCATTCGTCAGCTCAGCCCCTCCTCAACCCCACACTCCCAAATCCCTCCTACCTACAGTACCCCCTCTTGAGAACAACCTTCTCATTCACACTTCAACGTCAGCTTTGGACGACTCTTTACCCCAAAACATCCGAACATCTGCTTTTGGATTCCTCTCCATTGAAGTTTCCAAGGACACATTGCTGCTTTCAGCCTCGCTCAGCCTTGCTCTGATTTCCTCAACCTTACTCAGCCTTACTCAGCTCTTCGTTCAATTTTCAACTATGAGCATCCGAAAAGATCAAGGGCCAGCAAATGTGGACCCACCAGCCTACCGGTACAAGTCCATTAATCCCCGCGAAGAAATCCGCATAGTCAAGCTACTTCCTGGAAACTTCCACGCTCCAATTGAGCTAAAAATCACCAAGAAAAATCTGCTTGAAATCACTAAGAAAGATCGGAAGGCTGGAGAACAGAAGGCTGAAGAACAGAAGGCTGGATATGAGGCCCTTTCGTATACCTGGGGTGACCACAGTAGCAGAGTTTCCATATCGATCAAGGTCGGCACTCCGGAACAGACAAGGTCAATCAAGGTCACGCGGAACCTGAGTATGGCACTTCGGCACCTACGAGATCATAGCAAATTAATGAGCCTCTGGATAGATGCGCTGTGCATCAACCAAGGGAACACTAGAGAAAAGACGCACCAAGTCCGCATGATGACCGAGATCTACGAGAAGGCGGACCAAGTCAGAATCTGGCTCGGACCTGAAGCGAACGATAGCGACTTGGCCATGGAGATGTTGGCGAGAAAGGGCGACGAAACGCTCGGCAGGGATCTGATGGACAAGAAAAACGATAGAATTCGTCGAGCTCTTGAAGCACTTCCCACCAGAGACTACTGGACCAGAGTTTGGGTCGTGCAAGAAATACTCGTAGCTCGGTCTATCAAGATCCACTGTGGACAGTTCGAGGTGGACTGGGACTCTGCAGCAGAAGTCTTCCCGAAATTCTTGACAGCCCGGAGAGATTTACTGGTCCGCAACATGTCGCCGAGCAGCACGCCGGGGGCGCCGTCTCCAAGAAGACGAGCGAGTTCTTTAAGACAGCTGCCCCGCAGCACATCGCCGGGCAGCTCGCCGAAGGCACCGCCCCCAAGAAGACAAGCCGGTTCAAGAAGACGAGACAGTTCTCCAAGAAGACAGAGTTCTCTTAACGCACTGCAGAGTACTTCGACGATCGGTCCCTCACCAGGAACATGGGACATGAGAACCTCGCCGATCCAAAACGTTGAACGCCTTGCTAAAGGCCGGTCCCCGGAAAGCAAGAGAGGATCTTGGTGGCTCTTCAATATGCTACTAGAGCATCGTCACTATGGAGCAAAGGACGAGAGAGACAAAATTTTCAGCATGCTTGGTCTGCTGGATCGATCTCTTCCCCAAAACGAAGCCCAGCTCAAATCAGCAGAACTCTATATAAACTATAGCCTTTCTTTTCTCGATGTGTCCATCCGGCTATTCAAATATTTGGTCATTTGTCATCCAAAGAACGAAACACCCAGAGACGATGAGAAATGGCTACTGAACGTTGTTTGCGCAAGCCAGCCAAGGACCAATCCGGGGTTTCCGACATGGCTTCCTGACTTTGCACGGGACAATGGAATGAAACCTTGGCCACTCGGTGAAGAGTCGGGACGTCCTGGCTACTTCGAAGCTCATGCAGAACTTTCCAACGTCAAACGCACCCTCTCTATCCAAGGAGCAGAGATTGGGACCATAATTGCAGTGACTGACAATCAGGATGACTGCCAGGCAACAGATGACCTGAGCCTGCTTGCTCGATTGGGCTATTTCCTTCGATTGATTCCAGAGTCCTTCCAGAGCACTGGACACGTCTGGAAATCGCTCATCCTCGGAGAAGAAACGGGGAAAAGACTTGTCAAGGCTGTGAACAAGAAGCTTCCTATTAAAAACTCTCGAATCCTTAAAGATTTCGAGGCCGTCGTGAAACACGGCTCAGACCAGTTGTCTCATGAGCTTATTCTACCACGGAAGGCTTATTATCCCAGAATACTGCGAGGATTCCTGAATGAGTTCAGAAGCAAGTCTTACCGCAGGCGCTTTGCTGTTTTTGAGCGCTCCATAGAGCACAAGAAGCTCAAACATGATGAGCCCACCAATGGTGGAGAGGGCCCGAAGGATAACGCGGAAAAGCTTATGGCAATGGTTCCTGAAGATGCGAAGGAGGGAGACAGTCTTTACCAGCTCGGAAGCTGTGAATACTGGGTTCTTCTGCGACCGATCGCCACGAAAGTTCCTTGCTGTAAAGTCCCTCACTTTCACTTCGTGGGGCCAGTTTACCTTGCTGAAACGCCCTCGTGGCACAAAGGCAACAAAATTACCCCGAAACGGATTTCACTTCACTAATGAGGGTGTGGTGTTTTGTTTTGTTTCGTATTTGTCAGATGAGTTTGTCAGTTGTTTTTGATGCTCTCAAAGTTTTTTAAGCTCCCAATATCATTCGTGGTTCTAATAAAGATGCAACACTTGCTTGTAACAACTTATTTGCAAGGATTACAATTTGTAGAGAGTCAATGAACGATTCATCTGTGTCCATTACATTGAGTGTCCTTGTGAGCGATTTAACACTACACATCTACCTTGACATACTCAGATCTCATTTTTCGGTAAAAAAAAAAAGAAATACCGAGACTATTTGATTGACATAGGAGCCTGGTGAGTGAGACACATATCGTTTGTCTTGCCCCATCAATATACTCCTAAAAGTTCAAGAGTGAAATTTTACAGAAACGAACAAGAAACAACAGATGCCAGTCAACGCTTCATAAATTTGATGTTTCCCTCCGCATTCTTCTCCAATTTGGCCCGCATCCCTTCCGCCCGTGCATCCATCTTCCCCAGCTCTTCATCATTGTACTCATTCCACCCCTCCAAACCGTGAAATAAGAATGGAAGCGAGCAAGACTTCCACGGAGGGGTGTTTGTGTGGCGGTTGAGGAAGATTGTAATAAGCAGAAAGATAAGGCTGAGGAGCACCATTGAGCCGGTAAAGGCAAACCAGCGCATCCGCATTACAACGTACGTCTCAGACACTCCTGTGCGCGCCTCGACAAAACTACTGGGTTTGCCATCCTCCCCCTGATAATCGTCGTCGGGCTGTATCATGTTGGTGATGCTCTCGGCGATGTTACCTATAGTTTTCTGGATGCTGTCGGCGTAAAGAATTGCGCGTCCAAAGAACTGGTCGTATTTGTTATTCTCTTCGAGAAGTGAGCCTGTGCTCATTGACGTATCCGTAAGATGCATGTTCAGCATGCTGCTGAGAAAGAGGGACGTGATGTTGTAGACGGTATTGTTGACTTCGAATATCCGCTGTTCATTATTTGAGACGTTGAAGGTGGCGTCATAGATGTTGTTCAAATAGGTTTCGTTGTGGGTTCTTAGAGACTCTTTATCGATGCTGAAAACAGACACTTCTGGGTTCGGGCTTGGCTGAAGTTTGAGAGGTATATCCGAGACTTTGAAATTGAAAGGGCTGTCGCCCTTGTTGCTCGCGGTGCTCTGTGGTACTCGTCAGTCACTAGTCTCTGCAAGGATAATGCACACCTCACGAACGTTTTGGAATATGAAATTTTCGTAAAGCTTTGCGGACCAGAGCAGGTCGCACTTAGTCAGTTCAGGTGTATTGGAGATAGTGTCCCCCACGCCGTCGCCGTCGCTGTCTATCCAATACTGCCCAAACCTCCCAAGGATGAAGCGGGTCAGAAGCCCGGTGCTGTTCCAATCCGTGATTTCTTGTACGGGACTGGCGGTCCATGCCATGCTCTTGACCAAATGATTGCCGGTTTCATTATTAGCTGTAATGACGTAGTCCTCAGCTGCCCATGTGTAAGGTAAGACGTATTTTCTGCGCACACAAGTGCCCTCTGTTGAATTCAGGCATCTGTAGCTGCTTTCCGAGGTAATATTCTCGCACACACTGCGCACTCCCAACGAAAAGAAGGAAGGCCAGGTGCAGTTACCGTTGGCACAAGAAACTGTAAGCGAGTATGGACTGTCGTATACACCGTTAAAGAATGCGGCCTGTATATAAGAGGGTGTGGCGAAGGCTAGAACACCAGCGTTGTTAATGCAATCCAACTCTAAGGTGCTGGTAAATCTCACCTCCGATTTTTGGATTGACATCCATATGTGGTTTATATGCATGGGTGACGTATATCTTACTGTCACTGAGCTCGGGAAGCTCACCAGCGGGTCGGAAACGCCATCTGGTCTCGAAGGAAACAATCTGCTGCGCCAAAGGTTCCATGGCGAGGGCGCCGACCACGATGAAGGCCCCAAGCAGAGTGATCCTGGACTTTAATTTTGTCTTCCCCGCAAAGACAAAGGATCCCCATGGTCCCCGGCTAGCGGCATCAAAAGCTTCAAGCTCAACGAGCCGGCGTTTTCCTGTCCAGAAGTACCTCCACTTGAGCTGGGAAATGCATTCCATGACTGGGAGTAGCATGGAAGTCTTCGTGAAAGTAATGAGGGTGGATATGGATGTGTTTGGGCTCAAGAAGAATTTCCAATCAGACTGTGGTCTTTCATCGAACTTGTAAATGAAGTAGGCGGTCAGTGACATGCAGATAATGCTGACCACGCAGCCTCCAACTTCCCAGAGCCACCATTCTTTGAGCCAGTCTCGTTTGCGAGGAACAATACGAGTGTAGGACTCGGAGTCTCTCGAGTCGCCGTGTGGCAAGAGCCTTGACGCATTGTCCTTGCGCTCCGTCGGCGGAGGATCGAATTCAAGAGTGGATTGATCAAAGTACGTGATACCGCTAAAGGATGAAACCTCCGATTCGTTCCGGGCATGGGAAAGGCTGGGTCTGGAGCGTCGGATGTCGAGGGGAGGAGGGTAGGCTTCTAAGTCGACTTCTTCATTGCTTTGGTTGTGGTTTGGGATATTCAGAGCCGGGTAATGTGGGATCCTCGTGTACTCCATGGTAAAAGAAGTCGGCGATCTGGAATGCCTGCAGGAAGCAGTTGGGCGATCATATATCCCAATAATGTATCTCTAACCGGGACTCAAGGCAGCATTGTGGGCCGAGAGTGTTCAGCTGCTTCAAAAATAGCATTGAGGCTAGCAACAAGCGGTCCAGAACGATAAGCTGCACCTATCTATAACGCGCTTAGAGTGTTTGATTAGCCCGGTCTACGTCTGGTTGTGGCGCAAGGCAGCGCAGCAGTTGAATCTTTTCACATGTCACATGAACTCAGCCTCTTTGTGGAAGGCCGGCGGTGTCCATGAAGCGTAAGTCTTAGAGAGCTGAAACTTTGATTTTGACTGCGGGTCATCGACCGGGTCGGCCCCGCATTCCTTTGGAACGATCGAGAGCGTGAAGTAATCATTACGATCCAGGGCTCGCAAAAAATCAAGCTTTCAGACATGCCATTAACAAGCGCTTTAATTGGCTTGCTTTATAGGATTCTATTTGCTTGTTGTGAGCCTTGGTACAATTCGCGTAGCTAGACTGCTTTAAATCATGGGCGGTACGTTCGCCGTTTTGAACATGCACCGTAGAAACACTGCGGGGCATAAGCCACAAGACACACAAGCATCGGTGGAATGCCAAGAAGAATCTCACGTCACGAGTGTATTTTCCATCGGCATGTATTGCAGGTAAAGACTTCTCACAAATTTCCATTCTCTAGGCTTAAATTTTACGTGGCATAGGTTCGCTGAGACAGCACTTTATGGTCAAGGACTACGGAAAATGCAATGCTGATACCGCATCTCTTTCCATCGCAAATTTAACATAGCATAAGCTCTGACTCACTGATGGTTTCCCATCTTCCCTTGAAATTTTCTCAACCGCCTCGATAACGCTTCAGCAGCCTTGCTGCAGCATGATATCCTTCGCCTTCCGCTAATTCCACAGCCTTCCTGAATTGTTTGTCTCCGAAATCGGCACTTTCAGTGTCAGCTCCATTGTCCAGCAGTAGCTGAATCATATCAATCCTCCCCCTTTCAGCGGCTCCTTCTAGAGCTGTTCTCCCATCATTCTCTGCCCCAGATGCATTAGGATTGGCCCCCCTCTCTAGAAGCCTACAGGCAATGTCGAAATGTGAGTTGATCGCCGCAGCTTGAAGCGCGGTGACTCCTCGACATCTTGCTGGGGCCGCATTGACGCTAGCGAGGTGTTGAAGAAGAAAGTCGACAATTTTCTCATCGCCAATCTGAGCGGCTTTTCGTAAGACTGTCCGGCCGCCATACTCATAAGCTGGCTGGTTCACATCCGCTCCAGCTCTGAAAATGAGTTCGAACATTTCCAGTCCGCCCTCCATTGCAATGCTGAGCGTTGACTCACGCGTCCATCTGCCATCCAGCTCTTTATGATAGAGTTCATCAAGACTTCTGTCGGTCATCCCAAAGGATCCCCCAGCATATACGTCCCCCATATCATTGACAGTGGCATTGGCTTGTAGCAGGATTTGAGCCATCTCGAGCCGCCGTGACCTTGCCACAATTTGCAGAGGGGTAAGACGATCATATCCATCAGCCAGGATCCGGCGCCAGCAGCTACATTCAGCTTCGCTGTTCAAATTAATAGGTGCGTGAAAGGAAAGAAGCATTTGCAATGCCTCTAAATCCCCTTTATGGCACACCGCCAGTACTGCTGATATGGCGCATGGAGCGGTGGCACAAACGCCCCATTCGAGGAGAGCTTTGGCCATGTCGTAGTATCCAAGTCTGAATAGTTTGGTCAAGCTCCAGTGGCCGAGGCAGGGATCTTGAGATATCGTGTGGTCACGTACGGTGGATTGAATCTGCCGGATGACCCCTTCCACAGTTTCGCATCCTCTTCGGAGCAGTACGTCTTCTAGTTCCTTGAAATAGTCGACGGAAGCGCCATTTTGAAGCAGGAGCTTGGCTAAATCAGGATTGGTTTTGAAAAGATATCCGCTGAACTTCAGCGGGCCATGTTTAGTGTGTCCAATGCTAGCTCCTTGTTTGATCAAATAAGAGATCACTGCAAATTGCAACTCTGGACGCTCGCACAGCCAGCTAGATTTGATGGCGGAACGTATCGATAGCCGAGAGGAAGAATGCGGAGAGCTGCAGCCCGCTTTTCTCTCGAAAATAAACCTGACAGACTGCACGAAACCTTGTCCTAGGGCAAAATACAGCGCTTTGTTGGCCGAAAATGACGGATGAAAGCTCAGAAGCGACTGAAAAATGGCGTCAGTGCTAATCCGGGGATCCGTCAAAATTTGCGATTTTGAAGCGTCGATCATTTGTACCAAGCAACTGTTGACATCAGCGCCGTGTTCACCGAGCAATTGAACCATCTCGAGATGGTTTGCTCCGCCGCAAGTAGCCGCAATCAGTATCGACGTCTTGCCACTCGTTTCTTTGAGGGCGTTGTTGTTTCTCAACGAGTTGCAAGAGCTGAGGGTTGGTGGAGGCGCATTTATGTCTGCGCCTCGGGAAATAAGCAAGGATGCCATTTCGCAAGATCCAGTGTATGCTGCAGCTTGTATGGGGGAAGGTGCTCTCAGTCCTGGCCCGGAAGGGCGGTCGACGTAAGCTCCCCATTCAATCAAGAGCCTCGCGACGGCGACATCGCCATTCAGAATTGCCAAGCTCAGTGGCGAAATCTGGCGAGGCTCTGAAGTATTGACTGCAGCCCCATTCTTGAGGATGAGACGAAGCATTTCCAGTGATTGTGCTCCCGCCGCAAGGGACACTAATTCGTTTCCTAGTTGTTCCTTGAGGTCGAGATCCAGGTCTCGACACAATTTTATGACCAGTTTGGCAATTCGAATATCGCCGACAAAAACGGCGCCCCATAACAAGGATCGTGTAAACTCAAAGCTCTCTGGTATCTCGAATGCTCCCGTGTGATCCACTCTGCGTGTAATTCTGTCGATACTCAACTCCAAAGCACGCTGCGCCACATCTCTACAACCGTGTCTACACAGGGCACCAATGGTTCTGGAGAAATCCACTAGGTCTCTGCTTAGTGCGTCTTGTAGCGCTTCCGGTGCCGTCCTAGCGAGACGGCCCAAGATCGAAGCTGGTTCATCCGGGCGAGCACCAAATTTGATGAGCACTTCAGCTAAAATGAAGTTCCGTCGAGAAATGGCATATTCCACGGGAAAGTGCGCCTGGAAAGCTTTTATTCGGATCGGTTTGTTGGGATCGACAATGGAATTTTCCACCAAGAATTGGACGAGGTCTACATGCTCACATTCGAGTGCTTTTCGAAACCCCACCTCTACAAGGGCCTCGAAGGTAGAGTTCTGCTCCGAAAGCAATTTTAAGGGTTTTTTTTTGCCTCTTTCGAGTTTTGGTCATGGATACGAGTGCGTTCATCAAAAAGTCCTCGAAGGCGCGGTTGCTTCCCGTGTGATTGGAGGCATTTATCACAGCGGCAAAGAATTCGCCTAGGAAACTGTCCTGTGGAGTGGTAGAAGCGGCAACAATTGGCACTGACTCGCGAATGGCCTCCATGATAAGCGTGCTGTACTGTGTCTGTTGCCATGGCCCAGTATCCAACCTCACGATAGAGTCAGCCCCAGGTCGATTGCCAACTACGTTGGATAGAAGCTCGTTGAATGCAGTTGCTATTAGCCTCATCAGCCGACCAATCTATCTCAGTATTTAAGAAGAACTTACAGTTTTGTGATACTAGGCGTTGAAATTGGAGTAGAGGCAGTCTGTCTAACGCAAGCACAAACAACCCAGCTGAATCTGGTGGTGCCAAGACCGGGCCTGATGGCCCTGGAGTGGAGAAGGTCAGACCGTATGGCGTTGGACTTCTCTGATTTTCCCCTGCCAAAGCCTATCAGTAACACGTGAATATCACTACGAGTAATCAACGTACTTTCTCTCTGTTGATGTGCCAGTATGTCTAAGGTCGAACCTTCGCCATATCGCACGATGGCCTTTTTCAACTTCTTCGAAGCAACAGGCATCCCGTCGATGGCGAGTTCGGTGTCCTTCCCTTCTCTTTTCCTCTTCTTGATTCGTCGCACGGCAAACTGCCATTCCGCTTGTGTGAGGTTCTTTCGAAAACACCACTTCTGGATCTGTCGCTCAAACTGGCCGGCACTAAGTATTCAAATAAGCGTGTGGCACATAATAAGGCTCGGAGGACTGCTGTACGTTGCTTGGAAATTGTGCACATCTTTCATCACCTTCATCACTTGTTTCAATGTCTTGTCTTGGTGGAGGTAGAGATGCCGGATTGTCTCCTTGTGCCTTTCCCATTCCGAGTCCATTGTGCTTATGGAGAAGGATTTGTTGATGGTAATGGATGCTAAGCTGGCCAGCAAAGGTAGAGAAGAGGTTTCTGGTCCAGCTTCGAGGGTAAGCAGTTATTAAGGCCTTACAGGCGCAGTCGCACAAGGCTGAGTTGTCTACATCGAAGTTGATTGGCCGAATCCAGATTCTGACCCACACGACCAGCAAGATCAACCTCCAGATGATTGGCTGCATCCAAAACCGCGCAGGGATGTTGTACAGGTTCAATGTACCCTGCACGACTGAGTGCATATCCGTAGCAATCCATGAAAGTCTTGGGAAGACTAATTCCAACCTATAATCTATTATACAAACTAGCATTTCTCGAATCCAATGCTACTACTTACGGGGGCTACCCTAGCTCTACAGCATTAAACCCTCAAGGCACATGTGTCTCGCCCTTAATGCCGACACCTCCCTTGCCCTCCTGCGCACTTACACCGACATCAACCTCGACATTCGAAGTCCTGCTCAACCTCTCCCTCTCAAGCTCCATCTCCCTCTGCCACTGCGCCTCCAAATCCATCTGATGCCCCAGAGCCGCGAGGGCCGATCCGGATCCGAAATCCCCGAACCCACCACTCCACGGCGACGCCGCGTCCTCATTCCTGAAGATGACATCTCCCGGATTCGGGTTCTGCTGGACATAGTAGGCCGCACCCAACATCGCCGCCGCCGCCGCGCCCGCCAGCGCCGTCAGCGAGTTCAGCAGCGACTCGTCAGGCACGTAACGCTGCTTGCCGGCAGGAGGAATGACAGGGTCAGGCAGCAGCACGCGCTTGACGAGCGGCAGCTTTGTCGCTACAGACCAGGCGACACCGGCGACCGAAGCGGCGATCGAGGGCTGCGGGGCCAGCGCCCACGGCAGCGCCATGCCCAGCTCCTTGCGGCCCATGGCGATGAGCTCCGAGTTGCTGCCACGCAAATCGTTGAGGGCCATGAGGTCAGCGGGCGCCGTGTCGTTGAGACCGACGGTCAGGGCGCGCATGCGGGCCGTGTAGGCGGCGAGGCGGGGGAAGCGCGTGCGGAGGGTATCCGCGAGCCAGGACGAGGGCATGGCCGGGTAGAGCATGAGGGCGAGGTAGCCGAAGGCGAGGCAATCGAGCGTGGTCGGGTACGTCGGGTGCAGCAGCAGCGGCTTCTCTTCCTCGTTGTCGCCCAGCAGTTTCTCGAGCGGCTCCAGGCAGTCGCTCGCCAGTGCGTCCAGCTTGAAGCGCGCCGCGTACTCGGGCTGGCTGAGTAGCATCTTCAGACCGCCCCGTCGGCCGAAGGGGAGCAGGCTCTTTCTGTACGGCGCCGGCCCCCGGTCGTCGTTGATGCCTGCATTTTTCTTATTGGCAGAGAAACTGTCTTCGGTCGGGCTGTCGTCGACCGTGTCGATGTCCAGCGAGCTCAAGCCTAAATTTTGTGTCCGCGCACGAGCTGCGTCACGCCGCGCAGGCGGTATGGTGTAGTTCAGGTGCCATGGTAGCAATGCGGTATAGGCGGGGGCGGTGGCTTGGTAGTAGTTTGCGGCGGAGGTGTACAAATTGAGGTCGAGGAGGGGGAGCGCATTTGTGCGGAGGAATGAGGTGAAACTGTGCACAGTCAGTGCAGGGAGGCGTGAGGGAATAACAGGGAGCGTACGCCGTGGTGTCTGCGCGCTCACGCTCCGTCAGGTGGCCGTCAGGGTCATGTTCGGAGGCACTGTGCCTTTGCAGATAGTGCACGATGGGCTTGAAGCCAGCGACCCAAGTCGGACCATTGCGCAGGGCAGGGAAGTCGGCTATCACGCGAGCGTCAGCCGTTCAGGTCCGGTCACGAGCAACTCCTGAGACGCACGCACTGTTCGGACTCTTGGAGACGTCGTGTGATGCGACGACGACCCAGCTGCCCTCGCGCAGGGTCAGCTTTGCATAGGCAAGTGCCGCGATGCACTCTGCGTCAATTGACGGGAGCCCGAAGGCCGGGCCCCAGACGTGGAGCTCCAGAACCATTGTCTGCGGGTGGTGCGGTGGTTGATTGTCCATGTCGGCGCGTCGCGTAACCATTTCTTTGCGAAGCTCAGGCCGTCGATCACCCCGAACATCGTCATCGCTCCGCAACCTCCGCTAACAAACCTTAACTCTTCCCCAACCTACCGCCTTCGACACCGCCAGCTCTCGCCGCTGTCTCCTCATCCATCATCTGGGTGCTTTCAATTCCTTCAGCGGCCGTAGAGCATCGGCCCCTGAGCCAGGTTTCAGCGCCTGCGCCATGGCGCCGCTCCGCCGCTACCTGCGCATCACCAAGCACTCCGCGCTCGAAGTCCGCATCTATCTCGACAACCCGGCGCATGCCGAGACTTGGCTGCTACGTCGCAACGATCCCGCGCTGCCCCGTATCATCGAAGCCGTCAGGCCGCTCGTGCTGCCAAAACTATGGGAGGAGAAAGAGCGTTCCGAGCGGAGGGGCAAAGGCAAGAAGGGCGTGAAGGATGTGGTCGCTGGAGGTACGAAGCTTCACGTCACGTCGATAAAGTGCTGTGAGGGCTGGGATCGAGCGGCATATTGCCCACAGATGCACCTCTTTGGTATTGGCACTGCAACAGGCGCTGACACCAGGGCGGCGCAGATGACTTTGAAGTTTCCATTTTCCTGACGGATAATTCCACGCCCCACGCGCTGCTCACCAAGCAGAAGACGTTTCAAGACAAGCCACGCATGAAGAGCAACTCGGGCAAGTTGACTGGCTGGCTGACCACCGGTGGCACTAGCGACAAGCCTGTCGACGTCGACGCCGGTGACCGTGATGCTCCCGTGACACTCCGCGAGGAAGATGATGAAGAAGCGCCAGTCGCACTCTCCGACATACCTGAGGCACAGCCCGAAACTTCCCGAGCCGGCAAGCGCCGGCGTCGTGAGAGCGGCAGCGAAGACCTCTTTGTCAACGAGTCGTCTAGCGCATCTGAAGATGCTTTCGATGGTGCGTTGGTCAATAGTCGTACGAGAAAACGTGGACAAGCAAAAGACAAATCCCAAGAGGAAGACGCGGAGGGCACGGATGACAAGAAGAAACTCTCGCTCAACACATCATATGATGGCTTCAGCATTTACGGACGCATATTATGTCTCGTGGTCAAGCGCAAGGGCCACGTCGCGCGCAGCGGTGATGGCTCAACAACCAGCGCAACAGCAGCCCAAGGCACGGCAAATACCCAGCAGATGATGGAGAGTTGGGTATCTACGCAGGCGGCTGGCAACTTAGGCGGCGACGACGAGGGCGAAGATTGAGGATGATGTCACGGCGACACGGCTCAAACAAGTGATCATCGAACAGGAGGTGCGATCAGCATCAAGGGCAAAATGTTGGAGCGGCAGTGGCCTCGAGGCGGCGAGTGGCAGTTGCGAAGTCGGTAATGAAGAGTCGCGTTGCAGCTGTGGAGAAGTGCTGGCGGTCAAGCAGCGCCGGTGTCAATGGCGTCAATTGACCGCTCCTTCGCCTCCACCGGCCGCTACCCGTGAAATTAATCTCGAAAAATGCTCCGCGAACGGCGACGCGCCGAAGCGAGTAGCGTGGCGAGCGATGGGCAGCTTCAGCGGGTCAGGGTCCATCAGAAAACGGCGCAGTGGTCAGGATGCATTAGCACGCGCGCTACTTGCAACCGACTCTTGAGCCATCGTGAGAGCTCAAGCCACGGCTCCCCACCTCAAAGCGCCTTGCGGCTGAACGCTCAGACACCCCAAGAAGATGCGGCTCAAACTTTTGATGAAGTGGGAGATCACAGGATGCCTGACAAAGGGTCCATCACTGATTCGTCGAGCGCGCCATGCCCATTACGCGCATAGGGCTCCCCGGTCGATCAAGGATCTCCCCAGCTCTCTGAATCTCGTTCCTGTCTGTGCGCTCTTCCGCCTCAGTATTCTCATGCCCGTTGACCCTTAGGCCAGCTTCCCCATCATCACCGCTTCTTTGATTAGTTTTCTAGCGTCTTTCTCGAAACTCTCTCGAAGGAAAAGAGGGGGCGTGGCGAATCTCGTCTCGGTGTTGAACCGGGCGGGTGGGGAATGTGGGTGACGAGGCCTTCTAGAAAGACGCTAAGAACGTACACCGCACACGTGGCACATTCTCTCCTCCGCATTGTCTCACATTCTCTTGCTGTCGCGTGTGTCTTGCGTCTCGGGTAAAGACCGTATGCTTCTCCCAGCCTCCCCTTACCGCCTTCGTGACGCACGGATGCCGTGCCTGCCATCTTTTTGCCGTTCTCCGTCCTTACGACCGTAGATAAGGCCAAAAAACTTTTTTTCCTTGCTATCGGCTTGGCTATTGCTCCTTATCCTGCTAGTCGCATCCGGCACTTCCTCCTTTCTCTTGACGTAGCGCAGTCTGGAATTTTCCTTTTGCCACCCCCGTGTCGTGAAATGACGGTGTGGCAAAATGGAGCCGACGGGAAGGAGGCTCGTAGAAAGGTTCCAGAAGAAGTACCGAAGCCCGGAGCATGCCTAATCCAAAGTGCCACAACAGCCTCTGCGCACCCAAAAAGCCTCCACCAGCTCGGGCCCAGTCGAACATTTTAGTGCGGCTCCCTGACTCTCCTCCTTCCTCGGGCCAGGGTCTACTGACAGCAGACGGCGCGGCGTTGATCCGAGCGTTGGGCTTGGTGGAGGGCCGGTCACTGCCACGCCGCGACGCCATACTGACAAGGCTGACTAGGATAGTGGTGGTTTCCCTGCTTTTCCTCCTGGGCCGCATCCTTCTCCCGCCTTCTGCCGGCGTCCGACTCCATCGGCGCACTGATCATACGGGCGAAAAATTTTTGTGGTAACACACCGTTGGATACGGGATGCCCCCCATTACTCGCGAGGACAGGGGAGGGGGCGGTGGTGGTGGAGGAGGCTGGCGTGGGCTTGGGGATTTGCGCAAACGCGCGGCGCCGAAAGGGCAGCGGAGTTTCGTGTCGGCAGGAAGCTTTGGTCGCTGGAAGGAAAGACGATGGGCAGCTGGGTTCAAGGGTCTTGTGAGTGGCTTCCAAAGCTTCCATTGTTGTTCTTTTTTCTTCTTTGTCGCTTCTTTTCTGCCGGGGGTGGACCATTTGGCGGTGTATAAGGGAGGCTCGGATGCTAATGCTAACGGAATTATGCCCGTAATGCAAGCGCCTTAGTGTTCCGTTAGTCCGCTAGGCCGCTTGACCGGTCAGCGTTGAATTTATGCATCGACGATGGCGGTGTCTTGCAATGGTGTTGAGCAAATATTGTGGCGGTGGTGGAGGTGGTGGTTGATGGTGGACCCCAGACAAAGCTTCGCGGCTCGTATACGCCCATTCTGGTGATGTTCGTCGACTTCGCAGGGTAACTGACCTGCGGCCTGGTAGCCGACAAAACGTTCGCCACCTGCAGGTACCCGAGACAAAAGCGCAGTGAGTCAGAAAAAAATGCGGCTCATCAGCTAGACCCCCAGTCCGCCGTTTGAGAGCCGCAATCAATTTCGGACGTGTAGCCGCGTAATTTCCTGTGGCAAGCACTGTTTCGGCTTTCTGCAACTTTTTCTTTTTCTTAGACCTCAACGCCGAACCCTGCTGCTATCTGCGGGGTTCGCAATAATTGCTATGTTCATGCGTGGCCTCATTTTCGCTTGGGGACGAATATCCCTTCGCTTTTGCTCATCAATGCTCCAGTGCGATCCCTGCTGTCATTGTACGCGCCTGAGGATCGCACTTTACGCAACAATGGACCATTATCATTGGATGAGACAAACCGGGTTCGTCATTGGTCAATTGGACAACTGCCTGAAACAACTTTCTGAAACGTGGCGAAAAAGTGGTGCAAAGAGCCGGCGGTGGCAAACAATACGTCTTCGCTGCCCTTCCCAGCAGCCCGGTTAAGGATTTGACGCTTGACGTGTGAAGCGGTGCGTTTCGCCATGGTTGCGCAAAGCGACCTTCGCTTGAGGAAAGGAGGAGGAGTAGCGAGAAAAAACGGTGCCCTATGATGACAGAGGCGGGCGATGACGCGACTGGGAATTAGAAGCGAGCGTTGAGGTAGGGAGGGGAACGGCGTGTGAATGGCTGGAATTACGAGCTACGAGACGCCGGCGCAAGGAGGTGGCGAATTGCGGTTTGCGCGTCATCTCGCACTTAACGGAGGTAGGAAAGAAATCAGACGAAAAAAAAAAGAATAAAAAAGATTGGGCAGCGGTATGTAGCAGCAAGATAGGAGGAAGTAGCTTAGCGGCCAGTGGTTGCGCTATCCAGGGTCCGCGTCTTGCAGATCAGCCAGCCGTCGTCACAGATGACCGTAGATCACACTCTTCGCTTAGCCCCTCGAAACAGGGCTGAGCCGAGTGTGATTGGAGAATGAATGGTGGAGCAGCGAGATACACCACGACTGGTGACGGGCCCCAGTGAGCACATCTCGCCGTCGAGCAATTTCCTCATGCGAGACGGAGCAGACACGGAGAACGGGCGGTGGTGGCAAAGATGGTACCTGCCGCCACGTGCAGGTCGTGATAGGCGTTCCTGCGATCTCGCTTGGCCATGCTACCTTGACGTATGGATCGGCACCAGCGCTGACACGAGGCGCCTGGGATCCATTGGGAGCGGCGGTAGCGGTCCTCTTCGCCAGCCTGTTCGTCAGTGGCACTTTATTGAGAGGAGCGGGTGGGACGGTCGGTCATGCCGGCTCGCTCGACGACGATTGCGGAAGGTCGTCGTATTCGCGTGTGGGTGGAAGAGAAGAGGTTTTTACTGCCGCTTTGCGGTTGGCCGGCACGTCCGCGCTGCCGAATATACCGCATGACATCCGAGCCCGAGCATTGGCGACGGGAGGCGGCTGCAATATTACCAATATGGCAATGTGGTAGTGCATGAGATGTGCATGGTTTTTCCAGTGCCCGCGCCGACGAGGAGCGTTGGGAAAGTATGAAACGATACTACGCTGGGCCGCATTGAATGAGAAAGCGGTGGGAGCTGTTGTAGGTAAATTGGTCCGCGCGCTTGGTACCGAGAACCCTCGTCGTCAATGCCCTACCCACATCGTGAGGTTTGCGCTATTAATCTGCCGAGCATCACCAGATGGAGCCGGAAAGGCCGTCGTACAAACGCACGCTGCTGCGCCTCTATCATACTGTCATACTAGTGTCAAAATGGCCTTGCCTGACATTCGACAAATCCTTCGGCCGGGAAAGCCTTGTAGAGAACGTACCATGTTGTCGCGTGACTGCCTCTCGTCCTTGTACGTCTTGTCGCCAAGTGGAGGCTAAGCGCCGCCGCATCGTCGCCCGCAGAGGAAAGTTGCGGTGAAAAGGTAGATTAAGGAAAGAACCTTCTCCACCGTAAACCGACTTTTGATGACAAATGACCGCGGTTGAATGGAAGCATCGCAGATCATTATCGACGTCTTCCTCAATCGCATGATGCCCCACGACTCGATGCAAGATGGCTATCGTGGCATAACTTTAGAGGAACCGAGGTCGGAGTGATGGAGAGCATATACGCTGAAGCGACCATCATGTGTTTTCGTTGCATGGATGGGTCTCATCAACGGCCGTTGGCTAATGTCTCCACCATCCAATCAGCGATGCGAACAGCTCCAAAAGTCATGGATGCGGGGATGCGCAGGGCGCCTGAAAGGTTGCTCGCTCGTTGAGTGGTCGTCCTCTGCTGGAAGCTACCTGAATGACGACTAGACGTTGGTATAAACTCTGATAGCCGCACGTCTCGTATCCGTGCTCGTCGTCCGAGCGCTTGTATTTGCTCGACCGGACAGCTGGCTGTCAATCATGATCTCATAGATGCTTTTCAGAGTCAGTGCGAAAGATGAAACCACCGCCAACGATTGCCCTTGATAACTCAGCATCAAACGACCCCATGGCTAATCATACTCCAGGGTTCGTGGTCAGCCCAAAGCTTTCCTAAAGCGACAATCAGAGAAGCTTTTGGTTGCAGAGCGGGGGCACCAGACAGAGTTTGACCATCGAAAGCGGATAGTAAAGCAGTGCTTTAGGGAAGCATTATCGGCCAGGTGTGAGCAAGTAAGCCGAGGGTGAAAGCAGGGCGTAAGCCAAAAGCGTGGCATAATGCAGTGCTGCACAGCGTGCAGCTGCTGCTGACTGTGTGCAGCATCTAGAACTGCTTGCTCCAGCCAACCCCCACTCCCCACGCTTACAGCATCACATACCACACCGTACAGGCAGCGACACGCATATAGTCCCTATGCAGTATAGCTACAGCCTTGCGTCACGCGGGCGCTCCCAATCGGCGCATCATTCCGCAAAGGCGCTTGTCGCGCAAACTTGTTTGCGGCCTGCATCATCGACCACCATTCACCGGTCGAGCGCGAATAAAAAAGAAAAAAGAAACAAGCATGAGTGGTTGCGTGCGTAGTGGGTATCGTCGGAAGCCGTCCAGCTGACAGACAAACAAGCAACCGTCACCGCTCATCCGATTCCCGAGGCGCGCCTCGCGGGGCTGGGGGAAAATCCCCGCATCATGAACCCATACAGGCTTCGGATGAGCGCAAGGCAGAATGGAAAGGAAAGCAAAAGCAAAAAATTGCCGCGGGCATCAGGATCTCGGCAGCCAGGGGCACTGCCGTATCACCAGGGTGTGCGTCGTGGTGTTGGATGTTTCCTGGTCGTGCCTGGACTCGGTTCCTGGTGGTGGTCAGCACCGACACACCCGCTGCTTTCCGAAACGCGGCCCATACCATCCATCGACTGGCCACCGGATCCCGCGGAGAGAGCAATTGCGGCTGTGCCTGACGCCAAACTTACCACGACACAGCAGTTCAGCCTGTTTCTCTGTCACAGCATTTCGAAGCCAGGCGTCATCTGACATTTTACACTTTCGGAGTTCGGAACGGAGATCGCTGACGGAGCCTGCAAGGCGCTACGCCCCGGATAGACGGAGCGGGACGCGTCCAGCAACAACGTCAGCACTCAAAAATCTAGAGGCAAAATAAAGGGGGAAATTTGAAGATAGAGTGGCTGGAACCTGGGTTATACAGCGGCGTAGTTTAGTTTGGGTTTGCCTCAACAATAGAGACAGGTCTAGATGCTCGCTCGCTATAGGAGCCGCGCCAGTGACGAAAGGACAATGTCATTGTCAAAAGGGGGTTTGGTGTTCCCGAGTCGTCTGCTCCTCCCCGCTGTTAGCCAGGTACCGGCGCCGATGTCTGTTGCTAGCCAGGCACAGCCGCATCGAGCCAGCCTAGACCCAACCGACCAGCCAGCCACGCAGCGGGTCGGCGCTCCCCCGGCACCCCGGGAGTCATGTCTGCCGCTGCGCCGGGACAGAGGCAACGACCGTATCAATGGTAGTGGGCTGAGCTGGCGACGACGCCCATGGCGTGCGCCCGCGGACACCCCGAGAGCGAACCTGGTGGATGGTTCCGTGATAGGTGGCTTCTGGTCTAGAACAGCGGTTCGTGGGGGCCGCGCGGACGAGATGGGCGAACACGTCCCAAAGTAGCTTCAACGGTTTTATGGACAGTGCGCAACGGGAAGGTGATCGACCAAAAGGGCAACCCAAAGCGGCTGAAGGAGTGCTGCGCAATGCGGCGCCCGATCGTGCGGCGGCAGGCAGAAGCAAGCAAAGGAGGGCGCCGGAGGGCTGCGGCTGGACGGGTGGTTGGGAAAGGTTAATCGCACAGCCGGGACAGGCCTGTCGTCACTTGCTTCTTCGCGTACCTTCGGCCAACTTCTGATGCTGCGAGGGCGCTCGGCGCACTCTGCGATGGATGTAGGTAAGAGGTGAGCCCTACGGAATTCCAAAACAGGTCTTTGCAGTCGGCGATTGAGTGGCTGGCAGATCGCGAGCAATCCGGGTGATTTGAGTTTGGAGTTAATAGCTGGAGGCGAGCCTGAGGAGCAATAATGAGCAGCGATCCATGCTCGCGCCAGCCGAACCCGGTAAGGCGGTTCCCTTATACGTATGTATGACTTGCATACAGGAGCTGAGCTCCTCCGCAGAAGATGCTGCGGTGCGCGGCGCGTGCTCGCTGTGCTCAATCTGCAGCGCAAATCTCGCAATGAACATCAGACAGCTGGGGAAGATGTGCATGACACACGGCTCCCTGCGCATCAATTGCGAGACAGTAGCGGCCAGGCGGAGGCTCCAACGCCTCGCAGCATCGAGTGACGGGCATGCGGCGGCGGCTGACAGGTCGCCGCCGTTGTCCTGTTGAGCCGCGTACCGTCCAAAACCTGCGACGCTCGCGAGAGCTCGCCGCATGCGGCCTAGGGATGATGGGTGCCCCTGAAGATCCGGGCGCGGCACAAACGCTCTCGCTCTCTCGCGAAAGCTAGCTGCAGGCGGGCTGGCGCAGCATCAGAGACACGAGCGGGCGATCATGCAATGGGAACGCGATTTGGAAGTGAAGAGCAGCTCTGCTGCCTGGAGTGCGGCGCTGCAGGGATTGCGATCGCTGCCAGGGAGCTTATCTCCAGGCTGAGGTGAGCGATGACTGAGCGGGTGACGCTGGGGAGCAGCTGGAGCCGGGGTTGAGTGGTGCGCATCAGGGCCGCGCAGGCTGGCGTTTCATGTGCGCGGTTCGCGGGCGACGCAGAGCGGTGGGTGGCGTGACGAGCCTGGAGACATCCTGGCTGCCACCACGTGTACGTACCGCGCGCGGCACGGGTTGGGGAGGCTGCGCAGCTCGCGATAGGCGGCGTGGTTGAGTGCTGGGAGCTTGCTGCGACGGCGCCAGACGGGAGATCGAAGATCCTGCTGGCGGCGGGCAGCGCAAGCTGCGAATGCATGACGATTGAAGCCCAGCCACATGGTCACCCCAGACCGCGCTATCCGCAGGCTCCGACCACGCACAAAACGCGCGTAGACGAGGCAACGCGCTGCTCAGCTGCACAAGGCCTGCACAAGCAGCATTGGGGGCAAATTTGCCTAATTTCCGGCGGTGAACAGTGCACGGAGATCGCGTTAGTGGTAGAAGACTCGGGAGAAGAGCGGCAGAAGCGTCTGTTCGAGCGACGGGCAGCAGGGCTGTCTCGGGCCAGGGCATCTCGCTGCCCGCCGGTCACTTGCAGCCAGTCGGACCGACGCAGCTGACGGAGATCAGCCCAGTCTCGCTCGCTGCCGCGCCCAGCACAGCTGAGGTCAGCGCGTTCCTGGCCGGCCAGCGGGAGGCTATTTCGGGCATCGCAGAGGCCCATCCTGCGGCTCGCAGCGCTACGCCCGACCGGTGCCTGTTCAATAAAGCCATGGATCGGCGCAGAGTGGTGTTGATGTCACCGTCCCGTACCGCGCCAGCTGGATCGCCTGGCGGGGCTTTGACGGGCACGCGCGGGCTGAAACATGCAGAGCGGTGTTTGATTTTCCTGCAATTAATCCCGGCCTGCGCCATGTTCTAGCGCGCTGCACGGCCTTGGCTGACCGCCTGCTGCTCAGCCCTTTGACTCTCCCCTCGAGCAAGGGTGCCCCCCGGCTTAGCCCTTGGCCGCCTCACCCAGCATGTGCCTGGTCCACACCGCCGCATGGACCACGACAGCTTATTACACCATCGTCCGAAATGGCATGCCCTGCCTGCGACCATTTTGGAGCAGCTAGCCATAAATACGTCTGCACCCGCCGGCAGACCTGATACTCGTTTCATCACCATCGACTCCTCCACAGTCACGCTTAATCCACGCCTGCGCCTTCAAGACTACAAGAACAACAGTCTTCGCTGCACACCACCGACTACCATCTGCCCCTAACCTCCCATCCGCGCTCTCGTCCCATCACCTCGGACGAGCACTTCGACACTTCGAGAACAACAACAACCACCACCCCACCACCTCTCACAATGCCGGCCACCGCTCACCTGCCTCCCTGCCCCGGCCCGCCGCCGACCAGGCCTCTGCCCCCGGTCCCGAGCAAATAAATCCGCAACGAGTCTCCTACTCCACACTCGGCTTTCCTGCGCATTACGATCCTCGTCACGCATTATCGGATTTCCTATCATTACATCATGCCAACGGTCCATCGTCCACTCAGCCGCTCAGGCCCAGCGTTTCAGCGCCGGTCACGAGCTTGGCTGCTCTCCAATCAACCCCACCATCACCGCCATTTGCTCCTCAGCTGGCGACAACGATGACGGTGCGGGGCTCCAACGCCGCGGCACCCCCACTCGACGACGCTGCGCCGGCGATCCTCACGCCTGGAAGTGTTCGCTCGCAGCTGCACCCCAGCGCTCATTGGGCGCCCGCCGCCGTCACGAGCAAGTGACTCACGACGCGTGCGGCTTGGCGATCGGATCTTATCGCGACCGTTCTTCACTTCTTTTCGACTCTCGCTCTACACCGCACTCAGACACTGGCCGCGGGCTCGGCACGTCGACGTCGGGCTTAATCTTGTAATCGATCAGCGCCTTCGGTTGTTTCTGGGTTCCGCATAAATCTTCTCTTCTGTCTCCTTTTGTCTTATTAACAATCGCTTGTTACATCATCATCTGCATCAGTGGCGCTGGGGATCGTTTTTACAACACATTGCATGGGGAAATATCATGACGGATAGACGCGAGATGTGTCTCTCGGGCTATATTGGCGGTTTTTCCTTTGTTGGGGTCTTTGTCAAGGAGGAACATACCCGGGCCTCGCCCACTCCTAGTTGCTATTATCGGCTCAGTGTGCAGCCTTCCTGGCAAAATATCATACATCATTGCATACTCCACAATATTGTCCTGGTGATCGTCTCCGCATGTGTACCGTTGCATAATCGCCTCGCTTCCTCGTGTTGATTACACGGAAGGAATGCGTATGACTCCTCGACCTTAGCACCCCCAATTAAGGACGTCGCATGAAGGGCTCTATTTTTGACCCCAGGCAGCACCCAGATGCATGCCACCACCCCTGCGGGGTTCGGCTTTCGGCCTGCAAGCAACGCTGCCTTGGCCATCAGCCTTATCGCGCGCATATTAACCATTGCTTTTTTGGCCCCCTCCGATCCTCCATTTCGTGCTTGCTGCACGCGCGGCTCGATATTTCTCCGCTTAAACATGCGCGGTATGCGCGACCTGGCGACTAGGCGAGAGGGGCCAGCCGCGGCGGCCGCGGCCGCTCAACACTCGCAGAGCCCCTCATGCAATTTCATGCGCGCGGCGGCCTCTGCGCTCATTCCTTTCTCTTTTCGGATGCCGTCGCCGTGGCCGAACGCGAACAATAATCAACGTGGCGGAGCCCACTCCGCCTCCGATAAACGCTTGGACAGATGCGAAGCTAACAACTACTCGTACAGGTGAGCCATGACAATGGCAACTTCCATGGCGCGCGTGAGACCCTTTTTGCCAAAGGTCGTTAACCTCGGGGCGATCTGGTAGCGTCCTGTCCATGCGCTGCTGCTCTTTGCTGCCTTCTGATCTCTTTTCTCCACATGTCAGTCAGTGTTGCAACACAGCCTCGTTTACAGTCTGACCCCCAATTATTTTGTCGTTCGGGCAAGCGCGGCTGTTCTTGTCTACACCGCACTACTACTACGTCTCTAGCAAGAAAACCAACAACGGGCCGTTACCGTAGTCAGCCGTTGTGCCCGCCCGTTTGGCCGAACGCAGTCTGTGTGTTTGAGTGCTTACTCTTGCCCGCTCCTCACACCGCCGTTCACGATCAAATGGATGCCTATACGCGCTTGCTCTCTAACCGCATTCGCGCGCCAAAAAAGCGCGGCCCCCGCAAGTCGCGTAAGCTTTTGCGTCCGGGTTTTGCCAAATACCCGCCTGCTTGCCGCCCCCATCCGCGCCAATCCTTCCAACACGCGAGGGGAGGGGACGGCAGAAAATCAAGTCACGCGTACACTGTACTGATGTCACCGCTTGCGGGCATCCAACCTTAACAGACACACGTGCGCGGTACTACTACCTAACCGTAGCAAAAAACGTACGGTGCCAAGGATTTGCAGTGCCCACTTCCACAATCCACTTGCACAGAATACTGTACCCCTCCCAGCGGGAGACGGAGAAGCGCGAGAAGGAGCCAACATGAGAGCGAGGGAGAGAGAGAGATGCGACTCCACTTCGAACTCCACACCCATCGAGGCTGTAATCCCGGGATTAAGCAAGACCCTGATTGCTCCGGGCCTTGGTTTGCTTGTGTGTGTCTGTGCCCATACCTCTTTCTCGCTCACAACCGGCTACGTGGTAAATTCCTCTGATGAGTTGATTTACAAGCAATGACCATAAATCCGATGGACACTCTGAGGAGAAAGCGAAGCTTCATGGCGCGAGCGCAACGCCCGCCCATGATTGGACGACTGACAAGTCCGAAACTACCCTATCTATCCGAAGCCCATATTGCACGACGACCTACACACCATCGATGAGCCGGCTGCAGCCGTGTCTCCAGCAGCTCGGGCTACTGCGTCGTGCGCGCGCACGCGTGTGTGCGGCGACTCCGTCGCTGGGCTGGCTGCTCGCATAATCTTCGAACGACGCCCGTAGCGTCCCCACTCACACCGAGCTCCGGGATGGGGCACCCAGTCGCAGGGCCCACGTGGTGTTTGTTGCATGTGAATTGAGCGAGTATTGAGTAGCGGTAGTGCCTATCGCAACACGATGGATGGGCGGGCGGTGCACATGGAGATTGCGATGCCTCAGGCACCTAGTACGTAGGTACCCCAGGTACTAGGCGGCAGACATATGCACACACACACACATTGGTATCAAAGGATTCAGGCACACGCTTACAACACCTTACCCTATCCGCGCGGCCGTCCCCGCAACAAACAATCCAAGACGGTACGGGACCCCCCTGTTCCTGCAGCAGCAAGCATCCTTACCCCACCACTATATATGGTGCCAAGAGCTTGGTACATAGAGAGGGGGGAGGAGACGTGGTCCTTTGCCAACGACCACGACGCGCTTCGCCGCCGCCGCACTCCTCCTTCATGATCCGCTCTCTCTGCCGTGTCTCAGAACTAGGGGGCGCTTTCTATTCTGAAACTTCCCACGGACGGGGGGGTAGAGTACGCGCGAGCAGGGGGGCTGTCGCCGATGGGTGGGCTGGCGATGGCGCCATCTTTTGCGGGCGATTTAGGGAACACGGGTGTGGCTCACACGAGAGTGAGGGGGCGGCCGGGGGAGAGAGCAAGGGATGGGGAGAGAGGGGAGACGCGGAATGTGCGCGCGAGGGGGTGGTGTGTGTATGCAGGGCATGTGTGTCGGCGGAGCGCGGTGCGGCCCACCACCTCCCTATTCTTTGCGCGGCTGCAGCTGGGTGCTCTCGTTTTAGGTACAGAGACAAGCAAAGCACAACACTGCGCTGCACTGCTGCAGGTACGAGAGTGCTGGGGGCGGAACACGCGAGACGGGACCAGGGGGTGTGGGTAGGGGCGTGTACGAGAGCGAGAGGAGGGAGGGGGCGACGTTTCTTGGCTTGCTTCGCCGCAGCCACACGGGTCCATTTTTGGCAACCTGTTGAGGCTCTGCTGGCTGGCGCGGTTTTTTGTGTGTTTGCTTTTTTTGGGGCCGCAAAGGGAGGGTGGAGTAAGCGACTTGTCAGACAACACAAACGTCACAGCCAGCAAAGAAGCGCCGTGGGCGCAGCGCGGAACGCGAGATGAAAGGGAGGGGTGGCAGAGAGGCTCGTGAGGCTCCCTTTCTCTCCTTTTTTCGACATGAGCTCCGAGAGACGGGCAGACTGCGAGGCCGCACGAGCCTCTCGCAGCAAATAGCGTGTTTGAGGGGGGCCAGCATGCGACGGGGTCGACAGAAGAAGGGGAGAGCCGCAAGGTGAAACTCGGAAATTTTCTAGAACGGCTGTGGAAGGACGCTCGGTCCGCGCCCCTTCCCCACCTCGACTCGCGAAGTCATTGACGCAACGCAGCAGCACACCGAAGGGGCGCTCGAGCCCATGGTTTGCCTCCTCAGGGGCGGGGACCGTGTCGGTGTGGGTTGCTGTCGAGCGCGCAGTGCGGCTCGCGATGACGGGCAGAGAGGTTGAGATCTTATCGCGCACTTGGTCGGTGTGTTGAGACAATTGGCCGTGTCGAGTGCGGGTAAGCGAGAGGATGGCACGATGCCTGTATCGAGCCTCGCTTCCGCTATCGATTGAGATCGCCGTCAATATACCGGCGAGGTGGACGCGCATTTTGGAATCCTGTGGTTTTTTGGAATACGGTGGAAGCGACCGACATGTGAGTCAACTGGTGCTCCACCACGGCGATTGGCATCGCGGGCGGGTGGGAATTTTTTCTTCACGATGGATCCCCAATGCAGGCGGTGAGTGACCGCTTCGGTCGATCATGATTGCCTGCGAAGCGATGGTGTTGTATCAGCCGTGCCGGGTTGCCGCTCGCATGACCGAAATGTGGGGAGGCGGCTTGGCTCGCGATGATTTCATACATCGTGAGATTCGTGCGCCGAGTATTGGCGGACATTGCCGCATGGTGTTGGACGGGCGACGCGTCTCGGGCCCGGGCGAGTCAGGCAGAGGGTAAGGCTGGGGTGCGGTCATGTGGATCGAGAGAGGCGGTGTTTGCAAGAATGAGCTGTAAGCGCCTGATGCCAGCGGAGATCATTGTTGGGATTAATTGCGAGCACAATACGGGCGCGCGGGCACTTCGCATCACCGTCCCGTTTCGGCCTCGCCGACCGGCCCCCACCGGTGCATAGTCGTCAGTGGGCTCTCACTTTTTTTTTCTGCCGTAGCTGCCGCCCGCCCTGCGTCCGTGAGCCGGCCTCCCGCTGTGTGACAACCGTCAATGACGATGATCCCCGCAACACCAGCTGCTCACTGGCAGCCTTGCCAGCCTTGCACAGATTACTGGCTCTCCGCGAACCGTTTCTAGCGCGCGGACGCTCCCTCTCGTCCCACTGCCGAGTCAGCGATCGCCCGCCCGCGAGGCCTCGTGACCGCGCGACCTGGTGGTGACGGGAATACTGCACGGCGCTTCCCTCACCGCAGCCCTCACCGCCGACCGCCCTCCACGGTGTCACAGACGCCCGCTGCGAGTGCGGAAGCGCCGGACAGGGCTGTCACAGACTCTCCTCCGCTCGAGAGGGCATCGCAAACTCTTCCTTGCTCCTCACGCGCCGCACATCTTCCTGATCTCATCTCTTTTGATCCCGTTGCTTTTTCGTCACCGCCAGCACGTGAAGATCCCACCCGCGCCTTCCCTGCCCGTGCCAAGCAGAGCTCTGAAAAAACGGCGGCTAACACGGACAAGCCAGCGAGTAGCTCAGAAGTGGGCAGATTCAATGCAACACCACGCCTGCCGCCATCGTGGCCCGCGCCGAACCTGGGCACCTGCGCGCGAATGCACCTGTCAGCCCATCACAAAAGAAAAGACATCATGCACGACGCATCGTCGCCCAAGACAGACAAAACCTGGGACAGCAGCTCGCGCATGCAGGTGACGACCTGACGTGCCACAGATCCTCACGCACTTCCCTCTCTCGGCTCCGGCGAAGCGGAAACGAGAACGTGGACGGGCGCCATGTCTCGCATGCGGCGGCAAGCAGGTGCGCGCTGCTTGGCGCGTGTGAGCCACGATGACTTCATCCATCACCATATCTTTTTCTTTTTCTGCCGACAGATCAATAATGGGGTTCGTATCGCGGACGGTGCGGTGAGTTTGAAAAAAGCTGCGAGATACGGCGGGCATTGGCGCCTGTGCTTGCTGCCGTGCGGAGCGCCTTGAAGGGCGCGTGAGGCTTGCTGTCGATCATATTGCTGCCTGCATAATTTCTGTTACTCTGACTGACTCCTCAAATCTTTGTGCATAACCCTTTGTTTTGGAATTCCCCTTCACGGACTGTTGTTGATTTGCCTCTTTCGGACGGATCCTCCAAGTTTAATGAGCTCTGCGCCTCTTGCTGTGGCTGATGACATCTCCAGATCCTCTGACGTCGGCCGTGATGTCTCGCGAGAGGCCCCCCCAGACCCACCGTGCTGAGACGCGTCGGCCCGTGAACGCGACGAAACACCATCGTGACCACGCGGACATTCTATCTTTGTCGTCGTCATGGTGCCTCGCCGCGAGCACTACCCCTGAGCTGTGGATCACGATCTGAAATCTTGGTATCGTTTTCGTGGATTCAGCCGCAAGTCTGTGCTTTCGAGATATTGCACCGTGCTCCAGCCGCCGACTTCATACCAGCGTCACTCCCGTCGACCGGCCGCGTTAACTCGTTCCTGGCGGGAGGCTGCGGGAGAGACGAGAGGTTGGGCTCTTTTGCGACCTGACTCCTGCCCTGACCGGTATCGCGCAAGTTGATCGCGATCCCGTCGCTAATGACGAATGTGGTAATTTAGCACTCTCAATGGTGCGGCTGCCTATTTCCAGCCACTTACGCATCGCTGCACACACCACCAACACTGCATAGAGATCGTGATAATAGATCTTTAATCCCGGTCCGCCTGATTCCCATGCCCGTGGGGCCGCGCGGATGGCGCAGCACTGTCAGAAACGTCTGTGTGTTGAAAGTGATAGGTTTACATACTATAGCGGACGAGAGGAACTCCCCAATAGTCGCCACCCCCTCCGGCGAGTCAAGCACAAAGCTTAGTAGCTCCTGTATAGTCTAGGTACGTCTTCCTATAGTTCTCCTATCGATAGCGCTTGCGCAGTCTCGCGAATTTCGTCATTCACCGATTGCCTTTTGATTTGCATTTGCAGCCGAGGCCCAGCTCTCACTTGTGCATCCGGGGTTGACCGGTGTGCAGTCTGGCAATCGGCGTAGCATCTCGAACTCAAAGGATACACGGCTAAGCGGCCAGTCAGCTGCACAACACCCAGATCCTTCGACCAGCGCATCACTGCACTCCATCGCGGTGGTTCGATAGGAAGGCCAGACGCAAGAATGCGTCACATGCCAGATGGATACTGCATAGCAAGCTCACAGCGGCACGACAGTGAATCTCGACTACGCCGACAATCTTCACCGTAGACAACAAACTTCTTCCAGATGCGGTCTCAACAGCAGTAGGGTTGCAACAAACCATCCAGACCACAATGTGGACCCCGCCGACAATCTTCACCGTAACAACAAGCTTTCATTCCAGATGCGGCCTCAACGGCTGTAGAGTTACGACAACCCACGCAAACTCAACCACTTTTACCCCGCCTTTGCAGCTCCCGCAAGCGCAGCCACCATCGGGCAACCTGCCCACAAAAGCAACCAAAGAAGCCAATGAACACCTCCCCATTGCTCACCGACACCCGCGATCGTGACAAAGCAAAAACCGCTGCAGTAGCATTTCTGGGACCGCGCGAAGCTTTCCCCGCTTCACATGCGACGTTAGACCCGACCCAAACCACTCTTCCTCCCCCCACCCGTCCACCCGCTCAGCCCACCACACCACCCCCCGCGCGCGCGGCTGAAGGGCAAGATAAGGTTTCCCACGATCATCACGAAAACAGAAATGCAGGTAGAGTCCAGACCGGACGCATTTTAGAGCCCCAGAGTTGTGCATTTTGCGCTTTCACAATCCTTCTTGCTCGCTCCCTGTCCACTTGAACCACACAAAAAGGAAAATCGAAAAAATAGTTCATGTGGGGCATCATGCCATCGGTCACCCCGGGTATAGCTCTTCAGCCCTCCCGTTTCTATTCAAAAGTGATTGGGTGAGGAAAGAATTAGCGACCAGATGAATTGCCTTGCGCGGCAATTGGCACTAGTCTTGCCCAAAACCAAATGAGATCGTGACAAGAAAGGAGAAAGGCAGAGATCTGGACTGCAGGGCCAGATCCGTATTCCCCATAATCCAAACTCTCTCTGCCGCGCGGAACCAACAAGATACATACGCAGTACAATCTCCACACGATCGGCGCTTTGCCCAAACAGGTAATCGCTCGCTGCTAGTGTTGTCGAACGGAACTAAAACCCGCCCCCAGACCCAACTCCCCGGAAGCTGCTGATCGCGCACCAATGCCGATCTAGCTAGGGAAAGCGAGCTGTGCTACCGCTACGGTAAGCCTATCTGAGCCAACACGGGTCAGAGGTGGTCAAGCGTGAAACGGGAAAGACGGAAAAGCAAAACCCCAATGCCGATAGAATGGTAGTAGGAATGGTTAGCAGTAGTTAGCAACCCACGTCACACGAAAAAAAGATAATCCCCCTTCAAAAAACGCCATGTTGATCATCTCCGTGCCGCTGGGGAGAAAGTCGATAATTCCCCATCCCGTCAATTCCCCATCTATTCCCGCACATTCCCATGAATGATGTGCACTAGAATCGCCCCTTCCCCTCATCCAGCCGTCCCGCAAATCCTTCCTCCCCCCCAAACTCCGCCTTAACCGCCATCCGTTATTTCCGCCGTAACATCGCCACTTAACACTAAGGCCGTAACTCCCACTCCCACCTTCGCCACCGCTCTAGACCACACTTCCAGCCCGACTACCACCGGGCGTAGATTTCTTGCTGTTCTCGGCTTTGCGCCTCTCCTTGTAAATCGTGAACATGGTCTTCCTCGGCTTGGCCCCTTTGGTGCCACCACTGCCACCACCACCGCCACCACTTGTCGAATGGTTTGGAGGTGGCGGGGCAGGCATGCCATTCGGCCGCTTCTCCTTGGTAGCCTTTGTCGTCATTGTCGACGACGATGATGCCGACCGTGCTGGTGGTGGTGGCGGCGAGCCGTCACCGTCCCTTTTTCTCTTGTTGTTGGTTGTGGTAGGCAGTCCCTTCGCGGCCGATCCCGCACCCGCCGCCGCCGCCGTCTGCTGCGGACCGGACGTAGCCGACCGCGCTGGCGGCGGCGGCTTTGCGGACGCGGCACGGGCTGGCGATGCCACCAGTGCTGACCTTGCGGCCGATGCCGAGGTTGGAGGGGGTCGGGGGTTATTTTGAGCGCCGCGGACGGTCAACTGGTGGGCCGTGGGGGCGGGTGGCTTGGGTGGCGGCCTGGTAGCGGGAGCGGGAGGAGCGGGCTGAGGCGGCTTTTGAGGAAATGGCTCCGCCGCGGTGGTGGAAGTAGCCGCCGTCTGAGCGTGATTGGAGGCGGATGAAGGGCCCGCCGCGGCCGGGAGAGGGGTGGTCGTGGTCCAGGGAGCGGGCATCTGGTTGGCGTTATGTCGGAGCGGTGAACCGACCACACCCTGCTGTAGATTCCCATTCTTGCGCTTGCTCTGCCGCTTGGGCTTTTTGGGACGGGGATTGTCCCTACCTCCCGGGGCGTTGTTGACTGGCGGCGAGAATGTCGGAGGAAGGCTCCTCTCTGGTACGTGCTCCATACGCGAGATGTTGGAGTGGATGATTGGCCTCAAAGGTCTACCCTGTTCGACAAAGAACTTCTCCAGCATGGCTGAGTTCATGACCCCTTTGCTGAATTTTGGCATAGGTATTGATTCCACGTAGTACTTGTGCCATGGGAGAGGATCAATGCCTTCGTCGCCGCACTCCTCCGTGTATTTCCTGTAGTCAGTCCTGGACCTGATGATGTAGTCATCCCACAGAAAAGGGTGAAGACCACGGTCCTGCCTTCGGAGCCACTCCAACTGACCACAGAGGTTTTCAAAATGCTTGCGATTTCCAGTGTACTCAGGATAGACTTGGCTGAACTGATCGAAGGTGCTACTTGGCTCTGTCATATCGGAATTTTCGCGAGGGGGCCCGGTTGGCATGCCGGTTGTCCGTTCTGCATCATCGGCGTTCGGTGGCGGTTGTATCGTGTCCACGTCACCAAGAGGGTTCATTGGAGCATTAGTAGCCGCATTTCGTTGCGGGTCTGTGACAGGTACAGCCTTTTCTTCCGCAAGAGAGGGCACTGGATCGCTAGGTGCTGGCGTGCTGTCAGGAATACCAAGAGCCGCCTGCGGGTTATCCTGAGTCTCGACGTGCTGTGGATTCAAGTGACTGTGTGGTAGTGTTTCCTTGACGTGACTAGTGTTTTCGGGTGCATTTGCCTGCTGAGTTTCAGCAGCACTAGATTCAATCCGAGAAACTTGAGGTTGTGCTTCAGCAGGAACGTCTATATCCATTCCATCGGGAGAAGCAGGTCGTGGAATGACACCTGTTTCCATAGGTGACAAAGGTGACAGATCATCCTCCTCAACAACCTCAGTCTTGACCTTCGTAGGTGCCTTGGCTATAGCTGTACTCGAACCTTCGCCGCTTGACGTCGGTCGCTGTTCAGCAGAAGCAGAGGGCTGCCTTGACTCACGAGTGGTCTGCGGGTCCTCCTCAGCAGGCTCCTTCTTCACCTGTACAAGCGCTCTAGAACTTGGCGAGTTGGGGGAATGTGTTGATGAGATGCCAGCGTCAGATCCAGCTCGATCTGATGCAGAGCTAGAAACCCGGCGTTGTCGAGGCACATTCGGTGTGACAGCTCTGTATCCTCCGTCGCTGTGAAATTTGCGCCTCGATTCATGTAAAGAAGTAAGAGGTTCTTGCGACACGGGCACATCTTGGCTGAAGTGGAAGTTTGTGCCAGACTTCTTGGCTCGCTTGCGGGACTCGTGTGGAGGCGACGGAGACTGTACTTCTCGCTTGATGGGCGGGTCCTTGGAGCGATGGTGAGCTGGCGAACCGTCTGCTGAAGAATTCCTGTTTTGCGACGCCCTTCCATGTCGGACAGTAGGACTCGTAGGGGTGTGTTGGTTTCGAAGTGAAGGTGATGCTAAGCTTCGTCGCTGAGACGACCGGCTCAACTGTTCATTCTGGATTTGACGCTCCACCGCATCTTCTTGATCCGGAAAGGATGCCATCTTGCTCTCAGCAGCGCCGTCGAAAGTGACCACTCGTTGAGTTGTGTTCCGTGGTGTTCTTTCGGCCTCATATGAGCATGGTATGACAGGCGCAGAAGATGAGGTATGATGCTCCTTGTGCGGCGGTGGTTGGGGCGGTTGTGTCACAGGAGGGGTCTTGCCTGAGATAGATGAAGTTGTCATTTGCAAGGGACGAGTGATTTCTGGAAGGTGCAGATGTGTGTATGGCTTCCCAGAGGAGGAAACATGCCGTGACATCTGATTCAAAGGATTATTTTTGCGACTGCCAGGATCGCCCGCTTCACCCGCCGGACTTTGCAACGGTCGCTTTCTATACGAAAGAGGCATCGGTACAGATGTTTCTAAGTCGGAATCATCGTCCATTGGATCCTCTTGTGATTGAGCTTTCGAGACCGTACGCGGTGGGGACGAGGGAATATCAGCAATCGGATGGTGAAAGCTTTCTGTCCCTCTTGTCAAAGGGCACGCATCTCTCTCTTCTCCGTCCTGCTCCTCAGGAAAACTGCTATCCGGCGGTAGGTCTGCTTGGCGTTTCATTGTTCGAACAGGAGAAGAAGGCCAGGAATAAAGTATAGTCGGTGGAGATGAAATCACATCTACCACAGCGTCTGCCATCGCGGGACTTGAAGGAGCATTTTCAACCACAGCTGACTGGTCTTCTTGGTACGGGCTGTTGTTTTCCGGTGGATTCAGTCTCTGCTTCTGTTCTTCTAATCTTGCTGTGAGGGTCATCAATATGTGGTTTGGTACGTTGGCCACGGGATAGTGGAACCCGACAGACGCAGGGAAAATAGAACTCTGCTTCTTCAAAATCTCCTCCTGGTCCTGCGGTATTTTGGAGGCTGAACGAGTAGCAGGTAGCACGCAATTCCATCGGGGATGCTGGAAAAATCGCCTTTCGCATTTCGAAGAAGCTTGCGTTGAATGAGCCTTCTCAACTGTGGGCAGCACAATTGGAAGGCTAGAATTAGTTGTGGGTACAGTCGAACTACTGTCCACGGGGATCTGATACGAAGTAGGCGTGTTGTTGTTGTCGGCAGGGCCTTTGGACACTTGACCCTCTGCGGAGACTTTGGGGTCTCTGGGCGCACCACCTTTATCCGGGTTAGGCTGCTCGACAGGATCTTTCGATTCCCCGCTGTTGATCGTGCCATTAATTTCCTCATCCAAGCCAGTGAGGGCAGAAGCATCCTCCTCAGTGTGCATGACCACAACATCTTCCTCTTCATGCTCTTCTTCAGCCACATCTTGTCGCGGGTTGGTTTTGGGTATTTGGCTCTTTGATTGTGACGGGGATGAGTCTGCATGCTGTGATGCTATCTTTGGGAGAGCTGATGGAAGCATCTTCTCGTTCATTGGCCCACTACGTTGCTTCAAAAGTGCAAGCAGCTTTGAACTATCCGCTGGCTTGGACTGCACCTTTCCCTTTGCGCTCGTTTGCTCGCCCGGCTCACTTTTGATGGTAGGAATTTTCGTTGCAGCGCCATTGTTCCTGTTTCCAAGAACATGCAATTGAGAAAATGACCCCTGTGTCGCGAAGTTTCTCAGACTAGGCAACTGAGAAAATGGCCCCTGTGTCGCGAAAAGGCTTTGGCTGGCTTCCGCGATTCCTCCTTGGGATGAGGCATCATCATCATCAGAATCTTCGCTGTCCTCAGAAGTTTTCCTGTGAAATTTTCTAAGCAGTGTCCTAATCTTGGGCGAAGTTACAATCGATTTCGGGTGACCGAATGTAGGAGATCCGTAAGCACCATGGAACTGGGCATCCTTTAAGAGTAGGTGAATTTGGTCCTCGTCGCTTGTATTGAAACGGGGCATAGTGATTTCGAAATCCCTCATCTGGATTATACCGCCTTCGATGTTTTGACACTTTCGCTTGGTTTCGAGATGTTTCCACAAATGCCGCGAGAATCTGATCTTAATAGAGAATTCGCCGTCTGACACGATGGCATCGACTGGTGCGTCTGCTTCGAGCTGGGTAAACTAGGAATGAATGAGCTGGTGCGGCCTGTCAAAAGTGGCGGTATGACCAACCTCTACAAGCTGGACTAATGCCCTTTCTTTTTCGTTCCTGACGGCCGGGATCCGAAGATTACTCCCGTCATCTTCGAAGACAGATGGGAGCTGCTGCGATGCGGTATATTCCGCTGTCTGGTTTGATTCCGTCTTCCACAAAAATAAAACGCGGTCGACTTCCTCTGCCACGGCTACAGCGAGCCATGGCTTTAGCGGTCCGTAAGTTCCTGGGGGAGGCATTGTCTCTACAGCGCTGCGAACGCGTTGCAGCAGCTATTGCATCATCTTCTTCGGCCAAATGATAGCGCGCGTGTGCAGCGCAATTCGTCCAGAGCAGAGGGCGCTTCTCGGCGCAGGAATGGACCAGGCTGCGCGGAGAAAACACAAGGGCGTGTCGATATGGGTCGAAGAGCCGGCCTTCTCGTGGCGAACTTGGTAATATCTTGGAATGGCGTGCGGGAGTCGAATGGCAAGGCGGAGCGGCGATGTTGCAGTCGCGGGCAATTGCGGCGACGCGTGCGGGGGACGCGCCTGCCCGTGACATGGTGGATTCGAGTCAAGGTGCGCGAGTCAGGGTCCAGCGCGGCGCGGCGAAAATGTCGGACCGGGTTGCAGGTGGACCATGGATGGCAGCTGCGCGAGGCGTCATCTGCCAAGCTCGCCTTGCGGATCGTCCCCCAGCCTGCGCTTGTTGTGCTGGTGGGCGAACGTGCACCCACTTTCGTGCTGTGTGGTGTCTCCAGTGTCCAAACCAGAACGCAGCTTTCCGTCCACGCCTGCTGCCCATGCCTGTGCAAGCTGTGCGAACCGCCGAGGCCCACGAGCCCATCGCTACCTTTGAACGCTCGTAGCCCGCCACCCCGCCGAATCGGTCGTTCCCCGATCTTCCATGAGAATCACGCGCCGCCAGTCTATCGACACTTTATAATCTGTCTCCAGAGCCCTGATGCTGTAGTCATCCGTCCCCAGCACCATGCCCTCGTCTCACATCCAGGATGTGCCCAGCCCGTCCACATCAACCCTCCGCCTCTCGCTCGGTCCTCTTGGGCGCACA
Source organism: Lasiodiplodia citricola (assembly GCA_023089105.1). NCBI lineage: Eukaryota > Fungi > Ascomycota > Dothideomycetes > Botryosphaeriales > Botryosphaeriaceae > Lasiodiplodia > Lasiodiplodia citricola. The sequence continues at coordinate 243,786 of JAJNLL010000012.1, read as the reverse complement.
TCCCGCAGAGGATCCATTGCCTCGCTGTCGTCCCGTGCACCAGTGGACAAGGAAGTTCTGCGGGAAGCCCTGGACCAGATACACACGTCCGCCTCACGTTCTGAGACGCTCACCACCTTCGACCAGTTTGCCTCGCCGCCACCGCCATCCATTCATGAGAGCAAGGGCATAACCGGGGACCTGGTGCAAGGTGGGTTGAGCGGGTTGTATAATAGGTTCAGGACGTCGTATGGAAGAGGCAAAGAGGTGGCCGCGGCCCCGCCCAGTCCCACCGTTGGCTACGACAGCGATGGCTCGGCGGCCAGCTCCAGGGCGAATGGGAAGCACAAGGCATCCAGGAGCATAGCAGGAACGACAGTGTCCTCGCCTGTTCTCTTGTCGTCGCCGGCCCAGTCGCACATCCACTCCCCGTTGGCGAATACCTTCAAAGAAGCTGCTGGGTCTGCTCTTCCTGTGTCGTCTGAAACCTCGAGTAACTCGCGTGCTTCTATAAGCACGCCCCAATCTCCTCTGCCACTCCAAGCCAAGTCTAAACCGCTTCTGTCTCTCGCGCCTGTTGATCATGCCATGGGCCGAGCTATTAGTAGCTCCAGATCTGGCTCAATATCTGAACAACATCCGGTCAGACGTGCAAGTCATTCCACGACGTCATCTCAAATGGAGAGGAATGCACCCCCTCGGAGCATACCCCGCAGCCAGCCAGACCAACAGCCCGACAGATCAAGGTCCTCACGCGCCAGTCGAGTATCAGAGGATGACGACTCCAGCGTGTTTGGGGAGGAGGACATGGTTCTCGTGGACGAGCTTCCCCTCAACGATGCTGGGAGCTTCTTTGGCGTTCGTTCTGATCTTTCGCAGGGCCAACCAGGGCCGGTCGTACATAGTGCCCCCCTTACAAGAAAGAACAGCCAAACGGCACCGACTAGCTTCGCGAGGGATCTAAATGAAGCGCTCCCCGGGCAACCAAACATCGGAGAAGCACTCAGCGAGGGTACTGTGAAAAACGTCCACCCAGACACGCCCACGTCTGCAAAGAGTGGTGCTTCCAGACCGCCCATGGTATCGATTGGCCCGTCACATTTGCCGGGATTCCGGCCATCTCGCGCTTCGTCATCAGACGGCATGAGTTCGCTCACGACAGTCGCTCCGGCGCAGCCCCGCCACGCAACATTCCAGGACGACCACCACCGGTCTGTTTCTCAAACCAGGCAACCCGATATGCGGAGCAGCAACAGCACTCTTGCTCAGATGAAGCGCCGGGTTCTTGGCAAGGAGTTCTGGATGAGGGACGAAAACGCAAAGGACTGTTTCTACTGTGGCGAGGTCTTCTCTACCTTTCGCCGAAAGCACCATTGCCGTACGTGCGGCCAGATTTTCGACGCAAAATGCACGTCTCTGGTTTCCGGGAAGGTCTTCGGACAGTCCGGCAATATCAGGGTGTGCAAGCCGTGCGAGGCCATCATCAACGGCAACGAAGACGATTCTTCGGATTACTCAGAAGACGCCGATCAGAGCTCACTTTTCGAGAGTGAGGCCTTATCAAAGCCTCTTGACCGGAGAAATTCAGTGGGTACAGATGCGTCGAAAGGGGACGTTGCCAAGGGACCACCTGGTGTCAAGGCAAGGGATCATACTAAAATCGGGACGCCAATGATGGGTATCCCCACATCGCGAAAACCAGGAGAAAAGCGACTGCGGTCTGCAGTGATCGAATTCAACACTGGCCACCCGGCCCTGCCGCGGCCGAGCTCCTCAAGGTCATTGCGGTCGTTGAGCATGAGGCCGCTATCCTCGTCTGGGCACAGAAGACATCACTCGCGACACCAGCACATGCGCAGTCTGAAGGATGATCGTGCCCCGTTTCACCGCCATCAAACAGAAGAGCTTGAGAAGCGGTCCATGCTGCCCGCTTTTCACAACGACAGCATCATCGACCCCGACCTCGCTGCATTCATGTCCGACGAAGACTCTAGCGAGGACGAGACGCCCAGCATTTTCGCTGCGTTGAGCAATGACCCGCAAGAGACTAACGAAGGTGACAGAAACGGGCTCGGTGGACTCTTGGCGGCGATCAAGAAAGGCAAGTCACGCGCAGGGGACAGGAGTATCGCAGCCCAATTGGCAGCTCCCATGCGCGACCTTGACGCGGCCAGCATTTCAAGTCGGCATATTCCCCGCCAACACCGCCGCCGCAACCTCAGCGTCAGCAGCCTGACACACAGGCCCTCACCGCGACGGACCAAGAGCAACAGCCTACTCAAGCCTTTCGGCATCAACCTCGCAAGCATCGTCGGCGGACAGCCCGGTACCATGTCCACTCTTGCCCAGGTCAGCGGCGGTGGGTCCAAGATGGTTCGCAGTGCTTCAATGCGCGGCGAACACGCGCCTGCCGTTGAGCTCAACCGAGCAAGTTTGCAACACGTCCGAAAACTCCTTCGACAGATGCTCCAGGATTCGAATGTCGCCGCAGCCTCCAGCTGGGAGAAGGCCCTGATGCCAATTCTCCTGCGATGCACTGATGACGTCAATCCGGACGTCCAGCGGAGCGACGACATTGATATTCGACACTACATCAAACTGAAGAAAATCCCGGGTGGAAGGCCAGGCGATACGTCATACATTTCAGGTGTCGTGTTTACCAAGAACGTGGCGCTGAAGAGCATGCCGCGAAGCATTCCTCAGCCTCGCGTGCTTATCGTCACGTTTCCCATCGAATACGCGCGTCATCAACAGCACTTCATGAGTCTTGAGCCAGTCATAGCGCAAGAGCGGGAGTTCCTGCGTAACCTTGTTGGCCGCATTGCCGCGCTCAATCCTCAGGTTCTGCTTGTCCAGCGCAATGTCTCCGGCTTAGCCTTGCAATACCTGGAAGAGGCCAACATCACCGTCATTCACAACATCAAGGCATCGGTTCTCAACGCTGTCTCTCGATGTCTCCAGATCAGAATGATATCATCCATCGATAAACTTGCAACCGATCCATCGACCCTAGGCCAGTGTCAAAGCTTCGATGTCAAGACGTATGTGCACGGACGCGTCAAGAAGACCTACATCTACTTGTCTGGATGCAAGAAGGAGCTTGGCTGCACCATAGTCCTCCGCGGCACGGATACTACCACTTTGCGGAAACTCAAGCAAATCACCGAGTTCCTCTGCTATGTCGTATACAACCTCAAGCTGGAGACTTGTCTCATGCGCGACGAGTTTGTGTTGATACCATCCTCCATAGAAGGAGCTGGTGATAAGCCCGGGAAGCAGGCAGACGAGCTGACTGCCCAGGGTGGCGAGGTCGCAAAGCCCGCAGCTCTGCCGGGTGCGAATGGCAGCTCGGACAATAACCCAACCATTCAGGTCCAGGATGAAACAGGGCAACCAACCGACGCACAAGCCGACGATGCGACATCGATCCAGACTTCCGAGTATTCACAAACAAAGTCCGAAATCCAGCAGCAATATCAAGAACAGGGCCAGCCCTTGGAGCATACTTCTGAGCAGGCTAAAGCAATCACTTCAAGCCAAGAGCTGGCAATTCCCGAGGATGTGCCCATGCCCTCCTTCTATGGCGACATGGTTGAGAAGCATAGAACAAAGATCCTGTCCGCTTCGCCGTTCATCAAATTTATGCAGCCATACCTCCTCACCCAAGCAAGAGAACAGGAGAGACGCCTTGCCTACCTCAGGCGCTTGCGCGATCAATACAGCCAAATCCAGGACGAAGAAGACGAAGAGCAAGATTCGCATGAGAGGTTCGAGCTTGTGCAGCCGGAGATGGTTCACACAGTAGTGCAGAAAGCCTCAAGACAAGTTCGCGACTTCCTACACGCCGTGCATGATGCGGAATACGACAAGGCGATGCACAACTATTTGACCCAAAAGAGGCAGTGGGAGGCATATCTCTCTGCGAACAGCGACCTCTTCGACCCCTTCACCCACCAGAAAATTGCCGTGCTCTACAGCGTCGTTAACTCGGTGACCTCCACGCCTTGCATCGGCCCTGAGATCATCTCGTTGGAATTTTACAAGGAGCACGATCTTGACCACGGTTTTGCTGCGGATTGCACACTCGGTCAATATGTGGAGGATCTTTGCTACACCGCGAACCAGATATGCACTGCAAACGGCTGCGGCAAGAAGATGGTTGAGCATCATCGGCATTACATTCACGGCGAGGGTCAAATGAGTGTCGTTGTCGAAAAATACCCTTCTAAGATTCGCGGTCTACACAACACGATGCTCATGTGGAGCAGCTGCCGAGTCTGTGGCCAGGAAACCCAGACGATTCCCATGTCCGAGAGCACCTGGAAGTACTCTTTTGCCAAGTATCTGGAATTGACCTTCTGGAGCACTAATCTGCACCCTCGAGCTGATATTTGTCCTCACGATATCCACCGCAACCATGTTCGGTACTTTGGATTTAACAACATCGCCTTGCGAATCCAGTACGACCCTATCGAGCTTTACGAGGTCATCGTTCCAAGACCTACCATTACCTGGAAAGTGGATCGAGATCTGAGACTCAAGAACGAACAATTCTCCAGGATTGAAGACCGCCTAGACAAATTCATGGCGTCGGTGAAGGCTCGTATCAAGAGTATCAGAGTCGACAGCGTCGTTCCGGAGAAGCATGAGGCATGCAAGGCCGAGATTGCAAATCTGATGAAGCGTGCCAATGATGAACAAGACTTCCTACGCCGCAAACTTCAAGACAAGTACATGTGTTCGCGGTACTACGAAATCATTCCCCTCAATCGAGCTATCAGGGCTATTCACGAGAAGGCTTTGGCCTGGGATGACACTTTCGCAAAGTTTGAGAAGGCGTTCTTCCCGTCGGAGAAGGATATTCAGCGACTTGCCGTGCTACAGCTGAAGAAGATTTTCTTGGACCGAGATGAGTCGCAGACATCGGTGAACTCAATAGAGGAAGGCGTTGAGGAAGCACCTGCTGTGCTAGACGGTGGCCAGGTCACTGAAAAGGATGGCGAGAACATCACGGCGGCAACACCTACTGGCATGTCCCCGGAACAGACTCGCGATGTGCTCGCGTCAGTTGTGGAGCAAGACCAGCACTATAAAGACGCAGAGAAAGCAGCGGCGGAAAGCCAAGCGCCATCGCAACCTGCGCCGGATCCAGATGTTGCAGTACAAGACCATGCACCGTCTGCGCCACCTGCTCCGGCATTGGATCAGACTGACGCTGTCGAACGTGAGGAAGTGCGACACCTTGACCTCGCCGTCCCTGCCGATACCCCCTCTTCGCCCAAGACTCAGTCTACGCAAGCAAGTCAAGAACTGCAAGTTCCTGGAGCGGATCTCTCGAGGACGTCTACTGCCACTGGATCTACCATCGCTCACCCAGCTCCGCTCTCCCGAACTGTTTCAGATCTCGTTGAACAGATGCGCGGTGGTGGAGACTATCAAGCAACGTCTGCGGAAGGGGTTCCAGAGTCGCGCATTCCACGCCTGGTCGACATGTCGAAGCGTGAGCCTGGGTCGACGCTGATCAGCCGAGCTCAGTCATCTACCGGCATTGCACGCATGCAGCAGGCAGCAAACAATTCTTCGAGCACAACAGTGGCGACATCAAGCACTGGCAAATCTGATTCTACAAAGCCGAGTCTCACTGAGTCAGCGCGAGCTCTCGAGGAACGTATGTCCAAGAGACTCGGTCTAGGCTCCTTGCGGTCCAATAAGAGTACTCACTCAATGATCCCTCGCTCCGTTCCCAGCACCAGTAACGCCAAGCCAAATAATCCCAAGGTCTCTACACTTGCCAAGCACTTCGAGCAGCTCAGTAAGGAATTCGAAAGGCAACGCCTGCGTGAGAGGCACCAGCGGGCTGCGAAGAGCCGGCAGGCACGTGCCTATCCTTTGGCTTCTTCCAAGCCCATCGTCGAGATCTACCGTGATGCCGCCGATGCGGTTCAGGAGAAGGAGTCTGACGAAGACTTGACGTCTTCAACGCCTCCTCCCCGCCTCAGCGCAGACACCAGCACGCTGAATGAGAGCAGCTACACTTCGACGACTACCCCAACCTTGGAATCGCAATCACCTGTCGAGAGGCATCACGAGGAACCAGTTGAACACACGAAGCGAACAGACGGCACGGAAAGCGTCACGGATACTGCCAGCCTGCATCATCACTCCGATGTGGAAGGTGACGCAAGCGACGTTGAGAATATCCTTGAGGACATCGGTATTCCTGACATCTCGGATGGCTCCGGAATCCTGCCGCCCATGGACTCCTCCACTGATTTGAGCATTGACCTTCCCAGGCACGAGAAGTCCTTCATGATGAAGATGTTAAACAACTTCTGGTCTGAACGCTCGGCCAGTGGCTGGACGCCTTTGGATTACCCATTCGCGCCCATTGAGCACGTCTGGGAGGATTCGGATATCATCGTCCGCGAGGATGAGCCTAGCTCGATCATTGCCCTGGCTTTGTCGAACGGAGACTACTTGGGCAAGCTGCAGGAGTTCCGAAGCGAGCTGGGCGATTGTGGGGATTATGACAGTGAACACAGCGTAAACTCGGAAGAGGCAAACATCGAACACAACCTGCGGCACAAATCCAACACGAACATCAAGTACGTGTTCCAGAACCGTAGCGTTCGGGCTACGTGCAAGATCTTCTTCGCCCAATCGTTCGATGCCATGCGCCGGAAGTGCGGCGTAGCGGACCGCTTTGTCGAGTCCATGTCTCGATGCTTGAAGTGGGATTCCAAGGGTGGCAAGACCAAGTCGCTCTTCCTCAAGACGTTGGATGACCGCTTCGTCCTCAAGTCGCTCTCACAAATCGAGGTCAGCGCTTTCCTCAAGTTCGCGCCAGACTACTTCTCGTTCATCCACCAGAACCTGTTCAACAACCTTCCCTCCGTCATCGCCAAGATGTTCGGCTTGTTCCAGGTCACCATCAAGAACCCTGCCAGCGGTCGCGACTTCGACTGCTTCATGCTCGTCATGGAGAATTTGTTCTACGACCGCGGTAATGATCTGCGCCGCTTCGATCTCAAGGGCTCAATGCGCAACCGCAAGATCCAGAGCACCGGCGAGCAAGACGAAGTGTTGCTGGACGAGAACTTGGTCGACATCATCTTCGAGAAGCCCATCTTCGTCCGCGAGCACACGAAGAAGACGCTCACGCTCAGCGTCTACAACGACACGCTCTTCCTCAGCAAGCAGAACGTCATGGACTACTCGCTCATGGCTGGCTTCAACGACTCGAACCGCGAGATTGTCGTTGGTATCATTGGTAAGTCGCTCCCTCTTCCTCCCCGCCAACCTTCACAAAACCACAGCAGCTAACGCAAAACCACTCAACAGACTGCATCCGCACGTACACGTGGGACAAGAAGCTCGAGACGTGGATCAAGGACCGCGGCAAGAACAAGCCGACGGTCACGTCGCCCAAGGACTACCGCCAGCGCTTCCGCGTCGCCATGTCCAGCTACATCCTGCAGGCGCCCGACTTCTGGCACGCCTTCAACACGGCCGTCGCCAGCGGCGCGCCGCCTGCTGCTATCGCGCCGCACCAGCCGCAGCAACAGCAACAGGGGCTGATCCAGTCGCCGGGTGAGAAGGTGTTTGCGAATGGTAATGGCGAGCAGGCGGCAGCGGCGGCGCAGCAGGGGCAGGGCGTGCCTGGTTCTGCGTTGGACAGGAGAGAGCCGGTGGTGCCGATGGAGGCGGAGGCGGAGATGGGGTTGGGGGGCATGATGATGGAGAGGGGGTGAGCGGGGGGTTGGCCGCTTAATGGGGATGCTGTTTTCGTTTGTTGGGATGCTATCAGAGGAGGTGTTTGGTCCTGTGTGCGGGCTGGGATTTTCTTCTTTGTCATCTCTCTCTCTTGTTCTCTCTCTGTCCATCTCTCTCCTTTTATACAAGATATGGCGGTCACGACTGTTATGCTGCATAGCGTTAGGCGCATCATGTACCTTTCTCTCATTTCTCTCAAGAAATTTTCTCAGAACCGTCTTTCCTTTTACTTTTCTTGTCCTCTCTGTACGATGTCATGTTTCCGCAAGCGCTTGTTTCAGACGGCTTTGACGATGATGATTTAAGATATATGATTTCCTAGTTTTCTCTGTTATGTTGATGCTAATGATAACGTGGTCTGTTTTCCTTTAGCAAAATATATGATATAAGGACATAAATGAATAGCTTGTAACTGTAAGGCTGTGTGCCTTTGGTGAGTTAAGTCTGTATGTGCTATGCTTGTTCCTACACTGCAGTTATGAGGCTCTGCTACACAGCATATCCCATGCTTTCCTTTGGACACGGGATCTCCATTTTCTTTCCCCCTTCAGTCTCACAATTCATCTTTCAAGCTTCTTTACGATATACCGAACCCTTTCGGATATTGCAGTGTCAGACTTGGAAAATCATTGAGATACCAATTATGCTGTTTCGCAAAGCTGACGGTGTCCGTAGCTGTTCAAAGCGCTGATTGGGCAGAATAGACATGATCCTCAGCCTCGAAGGGCGGCACCCCTGTCAAAAATGCTCTGCCAGCTCATGGCCCCACGCTCAATCAAATACGGCAAATGTCCACAGGTCATTGTTTGAGACCTTTTAGACCTCTCCTCTTTCATTCCGTTACCATCCTTACCATCAAACCACAGAAAATCGACGTTTGTCTCAACCAGTTTGCTCCTTCCACATTCTTACCGGCTGAGAAACAGATCCACGCTTCCATAATAGCCTCCAGATTCAACGAACGTTTTGTTTTCAACCAGGAGCAGCAAGAAACCGGCTTTCAGGCCACTAGCACCGGCACCGGAACCGGCACCAACACCACCTCTGCTTGTGACGGCCTCGACCATGCATCTCTTCAAGGCTGGCTGCTCGGAGACTTCAGCACCGATGACCAAGACTCCGCCGTCTCCGCCACCTCTACTGGCCCGCTCAAGTCCGAGAGCCTCCACGGTGACCACGGAGCAAACAGCTTCCCCGACGGCACCTGAACTCTGGCAATGCTCGAGCTGAACCATTTCCCTACTCCTGTCACAGGGGCTGAGGCTGGAGACCGCAACGTCTTTGCACCTACGGCTGAGCCTCAGCTTGACTTTCGTGCCAGCACGGACTTGGTACACGGCTTTGGGGAAGGCTGTACTCCGGGTGGCTCAGCCTTTCCGCCGAGCACTGATCATTCAGCTGGCCAACCAGGCTACGGCCTGGGTGGTTACGCAGAACAGATATGGGCCACGCCCTCTTTCCGTATCGGTGGTCAGCCGCGGGCAGGGGCCACTACTGCAGTTCGACCCATCGGGTGAGGTTTTTTTTTTTTAAACCCTTCGCTAACACCTGCATGCATGCTACCCGCATGCATGGTCCAGGAACGATGCATGTAAGAACATTCTCCACTACAACCCGGAAGCTGCATTAGCCTCCGGTCCAAACAAGCTTCGTCGAGAATCAATCGCCTTACCAATGGATCCAAGGCTCCTATCTAGGTGTGTAAACATTCTGCAGCTATAGCAGCTTTTCCATAACAACGGTTCAGCTCAAACGAGGATTCCGAGCGCTCCACAGCTGCATCTTCATGGGAGATGCGCGACAACAAATACTTCTGCCTTCACCCGGGTTGTCGCAATCCTTCTTTCAAGAGGCTCGGAGACCTCGAGCGTCACCAGAACAACGTTCACGCCCAGACCAAGTTCTTCTGGTGCCGCTATGACGGCTGTGGGCGCGGTCGTCCCTTCCCCCGCAAGGACAAGCGCAACGAGCATGAGCGCAAGGTCCACCATGTTGACTACACTCTTACGGAGAATATTTGATGGTTTCACTCGAGGATGCACCTGGTGCCGGAGGTCTTGGCGTGTGGTTCTGCCTGCGGGAGACCTTCGGTTCTGTCATCGCGTCACGGCCACTGTAAGCACAAGGACGATTTCTGTCGTAGCTGTCGTTATCATGCATTCTCGTTTCATGTTCTTGCTTGTGCGCCAATGGTCAGGTCTTAGATTTGAGAAAGAAAAGATTCTTCGCGCTCAAAATGCTCCATCACTAAAATTTACTGCGACCTGAGATATGCCTCACTGATTCGGGCATAACCATAACAAGAGGTGCACCTGATAAACGCATTGGTAGGTATGTAGCCATATGGCAAGGCTGACTTGCACGCCCCAAAGGGCGTGCCCCTGTCAGGGAGGTTTCAGCCGCGGAACAGCAGCAGTGAAGCTTAAGGCCAGCGTTTCCCCTCGCCCGTAACTCTCCCCTTTCTTTCTCTTTTTTCACGGCTCGCAAAGCTTCGCGTAACTTGAAGATCCAATCACCGCGCACACTCGGCAGAGACACTCACCCATGGCTTATTGGTCGCCCTTTCCCGACATGGATTCAAGCGAGGTCACCAACACCGGATTCATCGATCAGGTTGAGCAACAGCAGGAGCTCAACCCGGCCTCCTCCGAAGAAGCCACCACCGGCATCAACGATGAATTACAGCAACTCTTCAATGACCCGGTCTTGGATATGCCGCTCTTCCCCGATCCCTTTGGCCAGGATTTCTCCAATGCGAGCAGCCTGGCTCAACTCCCCGTCGAGAGCCAGGCTACGCTGGACGGCAACTTCGGTATCGACTTCATGACCGAAGACTTCTTCTGGACGAGTCAAAGCAACTTCGCCGCGTTGGACGTTGTGTCGCAGCAGGCTGAGGTTCAGCTGGGTGCCACTGCCAACACACTCTGGCCTAGCGCGCCCTTCGGAGCGGACCAATCAGGTCTTCACTTCGCTCACCAAGAAATGCCAAAGGTGCCACAGACAGCGGAATTACCGTTTCACTACCTGGATGCGCAATCCTCAATCAATCAGCCTATTGAATGCCAAGGCTTGGCATACACCCCGGCCACTGCCGGGTAAGATTTTTTTTTTAACTAACTCGTTGCCAAGAATGCGCCGAAGATTCCCAGGAATGAGGCAGCCGCACCTGCCAAGGTAAGCACAAGTCAAGAGCCTCATTCTTAGTCAACAACTGACGATGAAGCTTCTCCGAATCCGATACTACGGATCTGGCCATAGAGCCTTCACTCCACATACAACAGGAAGACAAGTACCTCTGCCTCTTTGAGTCTTGCTCTAGGAGTTTCACGAGGCTTCCAGACCTCTTTCGTCATCAGAACGCCTACCATTTACAGAGCACATCATTCTGGTGCGGCCAACCCGGATGCGAGCGCGCTGGTCCGTATGGCCGCCCGTTCCCACGCAAGGACAAACGCACTGAGCACGAGCGAAAGATCCACGGTATCGAGTTTGCTCATCTCGGGGGTCAGTGACGGGTGAAAGGCTCATGCGGGGGGTTTAGGATGATTGCTTGTGTTGGCTTCTCGAATTTACTTTCGGTTTTCTCGTCATCACATGAGCACACAGACGTTTTTCGTCATATTCGCTCTTTATGATTGTAATGTTTCAATTTTTGACAGTTACTTTCTCATCATGAACATTGATCTCATATGAATCTGCGAGACGGTGTTACAAAATGCAAGTGATTGCAATGAGCGACACGAAGGGCGCTGCCCCTGCAAGCAGCTCTTGTCGCACAAGGCTGTCCACGCCCAAGATAATACAGCGCTCTGCCCACACTCTCCTTCACCTCGATTTTGCCCCTGCTCCCCCCTCTCCCTCCACCTTCACCTTTCCACGCATGTCCAACAAGATGTCTTATTCTCAGCCTCCCTTCAACGCCACGTCGCAGGCCAGTGATTCGCCGCCCTTCGTCGAGGAGTGTTCGACGTCCTCCACCAAAGACAATCTCAACTTCGATGACCAATGGCTCGATGAGGTTCTCGCCAGCCTCCCCAGCGACAACAGCATGATCGAGGACCAAACCATGGCCGGCTTCGACATGGGCCTCCCGGCTCCCCAGCAGAACTTCCTCCCCACCAACGACTACAGCATCGCCGCCCTGGAGCCACAGCACGGCGCTGTCGCTTTCTCTTCCTTCAACCCTCCGATGGACGACAACGCTTGGATGTTTCAGCCTGACGGCATGATGGGAGCTACTGACCGCTGCGAGGCTGACAGCCTTGCAGGCCCTACCACCTTCGGCATTAGCGCGCCCTTCGGGGCGGGCCAATGGGGCCTTCCTCTGATGGTCGATCAGCCGATGAGCCTGGTTCCACAGGCCGGGGCGACGCCCTTCGAATCCATGCTGGAGCCAATGGCTTCCATGCACGCCGCGCAGCCGGGCGTCGGATATGCATCTACCCCGGCAGATGCCGGGTAAGTTTTTTTTTTACACTGTGCTGACCTGTCATTGGCTAGGAACCCGGTGGCAGGGCGTGGGTGCAGTACCATATCCTTGCACTTGCACGAAAAGCGCAACGCCAGATACCACTGCCTTCTCCAGCCTTGCAGCAAGAGTTTCACGCGGGAGGCGGACCTCTTCAGGCACCAGAACGGGCATCACCTCCAAGCTACGACCTATTGGTGTTCCAACGCCAGCTGCGAGCGTGGAGTTGCAGGACGCCCATTTCCCCGCAAGGACAAGCGCAACGAACACGAGCGCAAGGTTCATGGAATCACGCGCCCGCTTGGCCAGTGATAGCACCACTTCTGTGGCAGGCCGGCGTGCAGCACCATTCCAACAATGGTGCTGAGGATGATGTTTGTGTGTTCGGGGTCTTCGTTCTTCCCGCTTTCTAGTCTCACAATCCACGTAGGATGACGGGCTTTGTGATGTCGTACTTTACGGATTCAACTCCGCCATATCAGCTATAGTTCCAGAACTGTTCTTTTCAATGCAAATATCGAGTCTTCCAAAGTGCTTTGATGCAAATGAAACATGTGTAATCCATAGGATACTTCTACATCGAGGTGCCTGTATGACAGCTACATGCAATAACTTGGCTCCAGGCCTTTAAATCGTAGAGGGGCGCAACCCCTGCCGTCACCGTTTCAAGCCTCAAAGCGCTCCTCTCAAAGATAAGTTCAGCAAGTATCCCACCCTCATTTTCAAAGCTTTTCGACTCTTCTTCCAGCCTCGTCAAGTCTTTGTGCAACATGAACAGCCAACCAAACGACTCGCCCTTCGGAAACCTGCACGACCACGTCGACGCAACCGACTGGCCGCCCTTCGACATGGATTCTGCATTCTCAGCTGACCCAGGCCTCACCAGTGGTCTGGGCGGAGAGGATCTTGACGATACCACCACCGTTCGCGCCAGCAATGTCGGAGCCGCGCAGGCGGCTTTCGCCATGAATCCAGACACAACACTTCAGCCTCCGTCCGCGAGCCTGCCTTGGGCAGGTGCAATCGATGCAGTAGAAGACATCCCTGGACATGGAGAACAGGAAATTTGGGGTATCTTGCCTACGGCAAGCTTCGAAGTGGATACATGGGCACCAACTTACGGCCATGTCCAACGTCCTGACTATCCCGGAGATTTCGGCGATCCGTGGTCACGGGTTGGAGCGGATATCACTGGTCGAAGTCAGCAGCAGGATGTCATTCCACGCTTGGAGGGATTCATGCGGTCAGATCCAGCTGCATATACTCCAGAGCACTGGGCTGCTGCACCGCCACACCCAGACCCCAGTGCGGTCGGGCTAGGGCCTTTTTGGTAATTTTTTTTTTTTACACCTCGCTGATTCGACGAAGTCAATGGGTTTCGACCAATCAGGGGGCTGCTGACTGCTGTACACTCAATGTACTGCCACTGCGCGAAGAAACGGTGCGGCCCGCTGCACCCATACCCTCACCCTTCACGAGACTTGGGTAAGTGATGGCCCCCGCGTGATGTGCAAAGCAAAGTGTAGGCAATGCTGACTAATCCAGACCGGCATTTCGCCCATCCACGGCTCCATCGTTCCATGAGCTGCGAGATAGTAAATACCACTGTCTCTTCGCGGAGTGCTCTCGCCCCGCCTTCGGTCGGCTGGCAGATCTTTACCGCCACCAAAATGCCTGCCACTTGGGAGTTGCCTCGTTTTGGTGTTCGTGGACTGGCTGCCACCGCTCCCGTTCGCGTCCTAATGGCCGCGCTTTCCCACGCAAGGACAAGCGCAACGATCATGAACGCAAGGTTCATGGGATCACTGTCCACAACGACTACTGACAAATGGTTCTATGGGTCATCCATTTGGAGTATTGGAAAATATAGTTTCAAAAACACTAGGGTCCAAAGCTTTCAACAAGCTAGGCTGCTGGAGGCATCAACTGCCCTCCCCGATTTCGGTAATTTTGTTATACTCAATTAATGGCTTTGTCCTTGCCTACAAAATGCTTCACTTTGATTCAAATTCACAGACGTAATATAGACATGAGCTCACAGTATATCAACAGCACAACCGCGTTCAAAGGGTTGTTTAACCTTCACCACAGGATTTCTAGATGTCTTTCTCCGCTGATGAAGCCAAAGATGTGTATATCGCAAAATAACTCCCTATCCCGTAGAGACTATGAGAAGCAGCAACTGGATTCAATCTCACATCACTGTGATCCATCAATTGTATACGAGAGATCTGGTGGTTGGTCAGAGCCGGGCTTCGTAGCAGCCTTGTATGTGGCGACCTCTTCCGGGGTTACGCCATGAAAGCCTTGTTATGAGAGCCAAGCCTCGAAGGGCGTAATCCTCTTCCAGATTCCACGGGTCTCAAGGCTCACTGATACCGCATAAGATGAAAGCGTCTCCCGCTGTGAATTTTGGAGCTTTCTGACACCTCTCCTAGCCTTCTCAACACCTCGTACCACGCGAACAACCAATCGGATTCTCAATTTCGAAGCGATCTGCACAGACACGTCAACATGGACAATTGGCCGCCCTTCGACGCTGACACCGCATTTCCCAGTGCCTTGGATCTCGCATATGACCTGGACCAGACGCTTTTCGACGAACTCTTCCACAACGATGCCAACGTGGAGCAGCCGTTGGTTACTCAACCTCAGGGTCCTCAGCCTCAGTTTTCAAGCGGAGATATCGGCCCTCAGCTGAACGCTCCGGCAACTCTGAGCAACGGAAACATGGACGCCGTCATCAATCCAGCCTTTGGAGCAGCCGCCGCCAGCCAGAACAGCCTGATGCCTTTCCCGTGGGAATCCGGTTTCCAACAAGGCTACAACAACGCATTCGCGGTTGACGTAAGCCTTTGGGCTAGTGCGCCCTTCGGGGCGGACCTGTCGATCCATCCGGATGTCGCTTGGGGGCCACCTGCATGGGCTCCGCCCTTCGGCGCCCTTGGGGCGCATGATCCATCCAATCTCCTCGCAGAGCCTGGCTCTGGGGCTGCCAATGCCCCGGCCAGGGCGGGGTAAGTTTTTTTTTTAATCCCAGGCTTACTTTTGTGTCTCCGCAGGGAGCCATTTTCTTGTGGCAAGTTCCACTGCACGATGCAGCCTTGCGATTGGCGCCCCTTCAGCCGTCTAGCGGACCTGCAGCGTCACCAGAACGCCTACCATTTTCGTAGTACCGCTTTTTGGTGCTCGGTCCCTGGCTGCAACCGCTCACGCTCTCACCCGTATGGTCGCGCCTTTCCGCGCAAGGACAAGCGCAACGATCACGAGAAGAAGGTCCATGGCGGGGTTCTTTCTGTCGACTAGCAATCTCAGACCCCATGAGCAAGAGAGTCGCCCCTAGTAGTTAAAATTTCTTCTTTGGGGTACCCACCGTTCAACGAACATCTCGGCTTTTCTTCTTTGATCTCTGTCAACGGATGAGCAAGCGGCGGATCACGCGCCTTGTCTACTATCAACAATCTTTCGGATTTTGTCAACAAATGAGCAAACTGGCGGATTGCCCGCCCTTCTACTCTCTACATGCGTGCTTGGTCTTGTTTTTTTTTTCCCTTCGCAGTCAAAAAACAAAAATAGAACAGTCACTCGTTTAACGATTGTGCCCAACTTGCACGTGCCTGACTCTTCATCAAATGCGGTATTGTAGATCATACGTCCTATCCTCAGTACGAACCACTTGTGTCTGGGGTTGTGGTCCATTTGCCCCGCAAACCAAAACTGCCCAGTCAAGATGTTCTTCATCCGGCGGTCGCTTAAGATGTCAGTTAGCTCATCACCTTTGTCCGCCGGATTACTGTTCTCGCACCGTAGAAGGGAGATGAACTCAAAGTTGATTTCTGGGGGGGGGGGGGGGGGGCCGCGCACGTTTTCTATAGAGAAATGACTATTGGCTTCAATATCCATATAGACTAAGTGACACATTACACATCTTTGATTGTGATTGGGCGTCTTTAAGGCCTTTTGAGATCGTCATTGCCAAAGCCCCCTAGAGATTCGTAGATCTTTCCTGCCAAATGACGTATAGGATCGAATGTATCATTTTTTCCAGTAATTGCTCGGACCGGATCGAGGAATTTTCCCAGTTGGACGAGGTATAGCCCTTTGTCTACTGGGTTGCTCCCCGCAATCATCCTGAAAACCGCGGATATTCCATCGTATCTTCTCAAATATCTCTCGGCACCTTTGGCCTGTTCGAAAAGTGGACCTACTCGACAGAATTCCAGAAGCAGTGCAGCCGATCCCGCCAAGAATGGAGTAGCAAAGGAGGAGCCAGATTGCTGTGTTTGCTCCCCCGCTTTCCCATCTTTGGTTTTGGCGATTACCTGCGGAACGGTGATGTGTTCCCCCAGCGCCATGAAGCCTTCTCCGCCATGGGCAGCCGGGCAGCTATCCGTGGGCTTCCCACTAGCTTTCGCAGGGTACACTGCGATGACATTATTCCGACGAGCTGGCCATGCGATGATGCGTGGATCATTGTTGCCGTCGTTTGAGGCGGCTGCAAATACCAGAACGGTCTTTCCATCGGGCCTCAAGTATTTGCTTGTGGCACGCTCTAGCTGTTCGTCGATATCAGGTTTCTCGAAGTGATAACCGAAAGACATGGAAATGATGTCCACACCCCAGATTTCGACCGCGTACTTGATGGCAGCGGCCACGCATATGGACCTTGGCACTGTCCCGCTGGACTCCGCAACGCGAGCGACATAGACATGGGCGCGGGGAGACGCCTGGAGGAGGACTGACACACATTGTGTTCCGTGGCCATCTTTGTCTTTCCATTCGGATTCTTCCCTTCGGAAAATGTCTGGCGGGTCTTCGAGTGATGCTACCCCCTCGAAATCTGCGTACTGTTGGAGTTGATATTTCTTGTGCGACAGGAACTCGCAGAACTTCCTTTCCTTGCTTGGTACAAGGCACTTTGGAAACTCGGCACCGGTATCGAGTATGGCCACCTTGACAGGTGCGGGGTCTTTAAATTGACATAGCAACTTCCTGCTAGCATCACGCATTTTGAGAATAATGCTATAGGTGACAATTTTTCTGACAGTTTGGTAAGATGACGTCCACTGCAGATGTTTGAATGAAGACTTACTGTTGCTTGTTTTGCTCAGGCGATGCTGCAACTGCAAAGAAAGCCTCCGAATTTGCGCGCCATACCTCTTCTTCGGTGTGCACATCCGGGGTCCATAATATATCCTGCGAGATATCTTCCACATCTTCGCTCCTCCTGCTCGACTTCGGCGATTTGTTTCGTCTTGAACGCTTTTGAGGACGGTGTGAGCTTTCAGAAGAGCTCTGTGAAAATCCTCCCGAAGCTACTTCTAACTCTGCATTGGTCTGAGCATCTTCCGGACTCTCCTCGCACTTTCGTTTAGGCCTACCGGAGGTGTTCTGATCCGATTGAAAGTGGTCGTGGGGTTCGGAAACTTCCTGGGTAATCAGGCTCTTCAATCTTTCTTCGAACCATATTTCCTTGTCACAGTTCTCAATGTACTTCTTGGAATCCGTGATAAGCCCATGCAAATCTCTGATTCCGCACCCACTCAGTGTCTGCAAAGAAGCCAAGTTCCTCTGGAAGTGGCGTTTCGCTTCTTCAAACTGCCGATCGAGGTACAAGAATGTTGCGTAGTTATGCCTGCTTTCTGCCATATTCGCGAAAGTCTTCTCTTGTCCTTGGGTATCAGTAGTTGTCTTGAGACGCTTCCGGTGTACTCTTCTTCTGTATCTCAAATTTTGTTCCTCAAGCCAAACTGCTGTCATGTAGTCACCCTGATGCGCCAAGCAGAAAGCAACATGATGAACAGTCTCGAAGACCTCGTCTTTGCCCGACTTCCATCTCATCGCCTGAATGAGGTTCTTCTCATACAGTAACAAGGCTTCTTTAAGCTTATGCGTCATTGAGATATCTTTCCTGGCCTGGGCTACCAAGTCTTTTGCGAGATTGTGTCTGGTGGTCCATGACTGCGTGCTGTGACGGTCGATTTCCTTGGCCTCAGACAATGTTTTGCGGTCCCAAATCTCGGCTTTCGAGTAACGCCCGAGATAGTAGTAGCACAGTCCGATTCGCGCCCGTATGTCGACTTTGTTCTTTAAGAACAGTGGCTTTGAAAGTATAGGCTGACCCGATTTCAGCATCTTTCGGAGTTTCTTCGCCGCCCCTTTGAAGTCCTGTGACTCAAATTTCTGAATACCCTCTTTTTCCTTCTTCTTAAGCTGAAAGAGCATATCGCGTTCCTGGGGCAAGAGGCCTCCATCGTCACTCGGGTGTGGTTCAGTTTCAGCTGGCATTTTGAGTTTTGGCAGAGTGGGATAAGCTGAACACACTTGGAAGTGGGATGTTCTCTCGCCTGAACAAATCCCTCGGCAGTTGCAGTCCACGCTAGCTTTCTTCTACCGGTGGCTGCAGTATGCATGTCAGCAATGTATGTGTGCCACCTTCAGGCTGAACCACTAGCGAATGAATGACCCTTGAGCACACTGCTCACGGTCGCATGACCTGCAAAGGGGTTGCGGCTCCTGCGTGTATTGTAAGATATGTAGTACTTACAGAGAAGGCGATTTTGCGGCGTTAAGGAGCCTTGCAGCCTGGTGGTTGAGCTGCAACCTCCACCTTCGATCTGACTTGTTCAGCCTTTGCGATTCAACTTCACACCGAGATGGACAAAATAAAGAGTGAAACCGTCGAACATCTGGCATAAGTGCCACATCAGAGGCCATGCCAGCCTTATCAGGCGGCGCGGCCCTACTGGTTACGCTCACCAGTACTCCGACCAACTATGTCACCCGAGTCGTCCACCAGTCAGCGACAACATTCACTACCACAGTGAATATCGCATTGCGGTCCACAACCAACGTCAACACGGCCAAGTCCGGAAATGATCCTTCTCGTTCTGTGCCTGGACTGGGCAGGCAGGAAGCGGCCTTGCGGTCTCGCGCTGCCGAAGTCCTTGCGCCCAATGCAGAAATCGGGCTTATCGTTGGAGGCATCTTCACCTTCCTGATATTTTTCACCTTGATATTGTGGTGTTTATTCCTACGAGGATGGCCCTGTCATAGGAGACGCAGATTCGCATATGGAAGACATCCTCAACGGCTAAACGATTACGGAAATGTGCACTCCTTGCACTCTTATCACGAGGAAGTACGGGTTCGGACGGAACGAAGCAGACAGCGACGACACTACCCAGAACCCCGGCCACCGCCAGCTGTCTATGTGCAACCTATTCGACAGCCTACATCATCTAGAGTTCGTTACAAAGAGGAAATAGTGCATGTTCGTCCAGACGATGTTGATGTCCACCGCCGAGAAGTTCGCCGGGAACAAGCAGCCCGTCGACGTGAAGACTTCGCCCCTCGAAATGCTCCTCGCCCCATCATTGTAGACTCAGATGACGGAATTGGGTCCGCTATGGACATAAGTGATGTCTCAGAGTCTCTAACACTTTCATCTCCGCCCGCTTCCATTCTGCGGCCCAGTACAGGAGCACGACCCGCAGGGCACCCCGGGATACATGTTATTAGGACTGAACATACCTACCAATCAAGACCATCACCGCAAGAACAACATGATATTCACCATCATCATCATCAACAAGAACAACAGCCGAGGAGGAGCTCAGGTAAATGGTTCTCTAGTCTTCTCGCAGCATATCGAGCCGGCAAAGAGCCGCGTGATGAGTACAATGCTGGAGTATGGCAAACGCAAACGCCGCGTAACTTCGACTCACTTCGCATGAGGCCAGGAGACCGAGATCCTAGAGCACTGGATGGTTTCGTGATTAAAGAAAGAAAACGGAAAAAAGACCGCGACCGGAGGCGAAGAGAGCACTGGCCTGATAATCTACACGGAATGGAGACAATTCACAAGTCCGAAGGCCATAGACACCATAAGCATAAGAAACGGAAGCGAAGAAATAATGCGAGTTAGTAAATGTTGACTTTCCAGCCTTCGCCATCAAGATTACATAATATTCGTCTGAATTGACAGGCAAGAGAGGATTATGAGCACGTATCTGAGAAGTGAAGGGCTGGAAGATTTGTACATAAGTGGATAATTTTACTGAAGTTATATATGTAAGACATTATATAAGAGCTACTCGATAGAAATGTGCGATACCCCTCCACGAGAAACAGTAAGTGAGGGTTGCGACTACACAGCTACAATAGAGCGAGAAATCCATACATTACGGAAGCCAAAGGCCCACTCAGACAGCGCTGTAACGTATCAACCGTATTCATCGAAGCGACCAATCCCGAATCAGCCCCCTACAGCTACCATGTAAGACGAATGACGTAGTCCTGCAAAAAGCAGACCAAAAACACACATCGTGTATAAACCCCAGCCTAACCCCGCCCACTCCCCCCACAACCTCCTCCCCACCCACCACCAAAATGAAAACCTACTTCCTCCCCCCCAAACCCGACATCGCCCCCAACACGACCATCAAACTCGGCGCCATCCTCCTCTCCCCCCACCTCGCCGAAGAGCCGCTGACCCCCAACCCCCCACCCATCCCACCCCACCTCCACCAACCGGACCACATCGAAACCGACTGGTCCTGGACGACGTCCCAGCACCGCTCGCACAACGCCAGCATATGGACGTCCTTTCTCCAGCTCTTCTTGGGGGCTGGGCTTGATGTTAGTGGTGTAGCGGCGCGCAGCGCGTCCGACGCGTGGAGCGCCGCGAGGCTGACGACGCAGCGCTTCGTGCCGGATCTAGCGTATGTGAGGCAGGCGGTCGCGGCGGATGAGGTGCAGGAGTACTTGGGGAGCGAGGGGTCGTTTCGGGCGAAGAAGATTTACATGGTGACGGGGGTTAAGATTGCGAGCGGGGCGGGGGTGGAGAGCGGGGTGGAGCGGGAGATGGGGGTGAATTTTAGCCCCGGGGTGGATGGGTCGGGGGTGGGTGTTCCGCTGTCGCTGGGGGTGGCGGTTGGGGGCTCACGTGGGTTCTCGGATGTGCGGTCGTCGCGGAGTGTGACGGATTTTGTGTTTGCGTATCGGTTGAGGCAGATTCGATATAAGGTGAA
This sequence comes from Lasiodiplodia citricola, assembly GCA_023089105.1. Classification (NCBI taxonomy): domain Eukaryota; kingdom Fungi; phylum Ascomycota; class Dothideomycetes; order Botryosphaeriales; family Botryosphaeriaceae; genus Lasiodiplodia; species Lasiodiplodia citricola. The sequence goes on along the minus strand of JAJNLL010000012.1, from coordinate 222,534 downwards.
GGGTGGCGAAGAGTTTGTGTCTCATCGGGAGTTCAGTGAAGGAGCTTTCTACGGCGAGGAGATGCAGGACATTCTTTCTGAGCCGCCGACCATTGAGTTTGAAGCGGAGGATCTGGAGGACCAGGACGCTTCTGGGGAAGACTTTGAGGCTACGCAAGTTCTAGACGTGCCTAGTGATGACGAGGGCGAGGGCTGTCAAGTTGCCGTCTTGCTGAACTAGAAAAACTCAGGAGCGGCCAATTTTCCATAGAGAACCGCATCTATCAGGACCCGTAATAACTACACCGAACCATTTTTCTTTTCCGAAGCAAAAAGAGACGCATTAGCCATCATCTCGTGTAGTACCATACCACTGAAAGCCACACTCCCCAGCCACAGCAACCGTCTCTCCCGACTTCCTTCCACCCAATTACCTTCACCCCCCTTTTCCCCGAACAAAATCAACACCCATCACCCCCGCCTCCTCCTAAACTTCAAATCATCCCCACTATCATCACTCCCCTCCTCATTCTCATCCTCATCCTCCGGCTTCCCCAGCCCCTTCCCCAACTCCGCCTTCGGCACCACCTGCTGTCCACCGCCGCCCTTCTTCCCCTTGCCCTTCCCCTTCGCCGCCGTCCCCTTCTTCTGTTTCTTCGCCGCCGGCTGCTCCGCCGACGGACCAGGCGGACCCATCGCGCCTCTCTTGCTCGACGCCGCTGCTCCCCTCGTCGTCGCGGTAGCCGCCGTGCTAGCGCTGGCTCCACTCGCCGCGCTCGCCCTGCTGCCACGCCGCTGCGTGCTGTACGTGCCACCAGCGCCATCATCCGCCAAGGTCTGGCTGCTCAGCGCCGGCGACGGCGCGCGCTGCGAGTACAGCGGCGGCGGCGGACCGCGGGGCTTGTCGCTGGCGACGGCCGTCGCGTAGGTAGGAGGGAGATTGGAGGAGGTGGTGGCAGCTCTTCTGCTCCTGTTATCCTCGTGGCTGCTCCCGGGTCGGGTGTTGGAGGCTGAAGACAGGGCGGACGCGATGCTTTCGTTGCGGGGCCGGCCGGCGATCTCCTCCGGATCAAGGTCTTGCATCTCTGCCTCGTCTTCGGAGCCGATGACGATGGCGCTGGCGGGACCGCTTCGTTGTTGCTGGGAGCCGGGCCTGCTATGGCGGGCGGTTCGCCGTCTGAAGCTGCTCTCATCGTCGTCGTCGTCGTCCGTATCGGCTGGATGGCTGGAGGCGCCGCCGATGCTTCTGCTTGATTGACCAGCGGACCTGCCGGCGCGCGGTCGAGTGTGGATGCTGTCGAAAGTGCTGGTATTGTCGAGCATGAACTCATCCTGCGCGTTGAATCCCATGTCCTGGGGCCGTACCTCTTCGAGAGTAACGATGACCCGCCGGGAACGAAGAGGGGCTTGTGCATCACCGTCATTGTCGCCCGGCCTCCTCTTTCGGAACTTCTTGAAATTCTTACGGCCATTCCACTCCGGCTTCCAACGATCTTCATCGTCATTGCCTGCCTCGGCTTGTACTGGCTTCTTCCGGGGACGAATCTCCATGACCTCAACTTTGGCTAGCTTCTTCATCTCATCGATGTCCATGCCCTCTAGCACTTCCCGCAGAGCGTCCTCTTCAGCCTGCCTCTGCTGTTCATCTTCCCTCTCACGGCGCTCTCGTGCCATTTGTTTAATTTGTTTAGCGTCGATATCTTTCTCTGGCCTTGACTTGCGCAGTTCTGAAGGTACGATGAGAGACGACCTTTTAGCAGACTTGCGTGGTGAGTCTTCTGACGCTTCAGGTATGTCTCCCATAGCTGCGTCTTGAAGCTGTTGTTCCAGTTTTCTCCTTTTCATGGCAGATGCAGCAGGGAAAAGCTTGTCGGTAGCATTTCCGTAATCGTCGTCTGAAATTTCCAAGGCTTCCGCTGGCTCAAGCTGCCTCTTCTTTCCTCTTGTGGCTCTTGTTCGAGCCTGTGACGCACCCGGTTGTTGTGATTGTGCCACTGAGCTCTGGGATGCGTCGAAATTGCTAGCTCCAGCACTTGCCATCTCGTCATCATCATCTGACACATGCTGCCTCTTCGGTACGATGTCTGGATCAAAATCGTCAATACCTTTGAACCTAGACACTGTGAGTGCACGGCGGAAGCCTTTGCGAGTGGTCTTCGGGACTGGCGATTCTGCAGATGTAGGAGACTCGTCTGCCGCTTGCGTTTGTGCCTCTCGTGAAGGAACAACAGACATCTGAGAGGGGCCCACTGCGGTCATATTAGCAATCTTCAATTACGGACGGTAAGATAACGCACCTGAAGTAGACGGTGGTGGTCCCGGAATGCTGCTGGGAATGGCTTCGTCGTCAGATTCTGGTTCTAGGGGCTGCCTTAGTGGCGAGGCATCATTCGTTAGGATAGCGTCCAAAAAGTCATTTTGGTTGATGCTCCGCTGGTTCAATCCCAAATCAACTGAGTTGTAGAATCGCATCCACCACTCATCGTCGTTCCCGCGAGGCTCTGCGAGTCTCACAACCACAACCCCCTTCCCACGGCTCCCGTCTACAAACTCGTCCATCTCCTTTTCTCCAGCAGCATTTTTCACGAATCGAATGAATCCATCCGTCTCGTCAGATCCCGTCTCTAGCTTACGCAGCAACGCCTTCCCGGTCCCTTGCTCCACAACCGGGCCGAGCTGATCAAACTGATTCTGATCGCTGAAGATGAAAGTATAGCCCTCAAACACCGTCTCTCTTTCAGGATCAGGTAAGACCATTTCGGCAGGACGAGGCACCGGTTCCTTTGCCGTCGGAGGCACGAAGTCCGCCTCCCGCGGCCAATTGCCATCAAAGTCCTCCTCCAACGGCGCCCTCGGCACCTCCTCATTGCCGTCCGCGTCCATAACCGCCTCCTCCTTCCGCGCTACTTTCTCCAGCGCATCGACAAACCCCTCAGACACGACGTACTTGCCCTGAACCAGCGCCTGCAGCACACGCGGCGTATTCCTCTTCGGCGCCACAACATGCGTCGTCACGCCGGCCACGTACTCAGGCACGACCACTATATCGAACGGCGCGAGGCGCTCGCGCAGCTCCTCGGACGAGACCTCGTCCTTGTTGCCCTTCTTCTTCTTCTTCTTTCCGCTGCTGGCCCCGCCGCCGCCGCCGCCAAAGCTCGCCGTCAGCACGACCGGCTGCCATTCCAGCCGCCACGCGACGTTCCAGTTGCCGAGCCTGATCTCGTGGCTCTCGTGCCTGCCTTTGTAGCCCTTCCCCCCGCCGCCGATGACGCGCTCGCATCCCGTGAACTTCTCGCCGTCGAGCCAGGTGCCGAATTTGCTAGAGTCCTCCAGGACGATTTCGGAGCGGGCGAGCGCGGAGGAGGTGGTAGCGGTGGACGCCACGGCGGCGGCGGCCTCGCGGACGGTGATGACGAGGTGCTTGCGCGAGACCGACTTGGCGTCGATGTGGAAGTGGAAGTCGGCGTTCTCGCTGCGCGTGCGGCCGAGGAGGTGCGAGGTGCCGGGGCGCAGCCAGTAGCGCTTCTTTTGCGTAAGGTCGCCGTCGTGGGTGAGGAGCCACATGGCGGAGGGATTGGGTCGTCGGTGGTCGGGATGACGATGGACGAGGGATGCTGAAGTCAGATGCTGTGCATTGGCACGCACGATGGGTGGTGGGGCTTTTGTGTGAGTTTATCGCGTGGGTTGTCGAGAGTTCTGAGTCGCGTGGGGAGCGACGCGGTTGTGGAAAGGTCGTCAGAGCTCCAGGCAGAAAGACGCGCGCGATAAGGATGCGGTGTCACGGGATCCGCGATCTGAGCTTAATGATGATTCCTGATCAGGCAGTAACTCTGCCACAATCAAGTCTTACTTTGGTTCTTCTACTGTCTTCCAGCCTTTTAATGCGATCCCGCTGTCTATCTCTTAGCATGCTGGGGTATTAAAGCAAAATCCCTTCTAGCAACACCATTCACTCCCTTTACGCCACTCCCGCTTCCTCAATCCATGTCATCCAAACTGCTCGCAGCAGGCTCCTCAGCACTATGCTCAGGCACTAAAATGCCTACCACACACTCGCTCAACATGTTATCCCAATTCACCCACGGATGCACCTCGTTGAACAGCTTCTCCCCATCCTTTCCTGCCGCTCTCCTCAGCTCTCCCTCGCCACCAGGATGATACGGCAGGTACGGCGTAATGTTGTACACCTTCCCCTGGTACGCGCTCCACGCAGGCGTCACCTCGCCCGTCTGCCTGTTCTTCCGGCCATTGTACTTCTTCAGCTCTGACGGCGTGACGCGACGCAGCGAGCCGACGCCCGACAGGTTCGCGCCCGACTTGACCAGCGCCGCCCAGTCGAGCGGCGAGTGACCGGGTGTCAGCGACACCTTGGCGCGCGGGTTGGGCGTCTTGACCGGCGCCGCCATGGGCAATCCCAGGCTGTTCGAAGAAGAGGAACCTCCGCCAGGCGGCCCTCTGTTCGGCAGCGGGCCGGACGGGCCGGTGCGGAGAGAGCTCGCGGGCATGCGCGGCGGCGGCATCAGCCCGCCTGCGCGCTGCTGTTGTAGTTGTGGTGTGGGCGCCAGGCGCGGAGGCGCGGGTGGGGGCGGCATCAGCGCTGCGGCGGACGACGGCTGCTGCTGGGTCGGCAGTGGCTTCAGCTTCGGCGGCGACCTGGGGGCGGAAGGGACGAGCGCGGGGCCGGAGGAGGCGCGCTGTGCGGAGTTCATGGCAGGAAAGGAGGGAGGAGGGAGATTGTCTTCTTCGTCATCTTCGTCGTCGTTGTCGCCATTGTCGGAGGAGGCGACTGTGAAAGTCGGGACGGCCGGGAAGGTCGTGGCTTTGGGGGTTGTCTGCGCCGACTCGCTGCCCTCGGACGGCGGTCCGTCCAGGTGCGGGATCTGTATGCTCACGGGAGGCTTCCGCTCTTCTGCGGCTGCCTGCGACGGAGTTTTCTGTGGAATTTCCGAGGTGGTTTGGTTCGGCTTCGGATCATCTGGCTTGCTGTCGGATTTGGGAGGTGCGGCGAGCCCCCTTTGGCTCCATTCTCTGAAAAACTGCAGCCATGTCCGCGGTGGGTGGTTGTAGAGCAGGAAGGTGGCGGAAATAAGAAGTGCGGAGATTCCAAGGAGCATGTCGCGGGGTTGAGTGGGGTGTGGATGACTTGTGTTGATCGGAAGCGCATTGTGGGATGGCGGCCATGATTTCATGCAGGGACTCTCGTCAGCGCATGACTCGTGCGGCGCACCCGTCGGCCAACGTCGTCATCGAGCTCCGATCCCGCCGTCTGCTGTCTCGGCCATCAATTGACCTCAAGTTCGTCACGTCTGTCTTTCAATCAACGCGTTCCAGTCGAGACCGTATTCGTTCGTCATGTCCTTCCGCACCGCGTCGCGTACTTGCGCAAGGCAGGCACGCCTGGTTTTCGCCACGACTCCCCGCCCGCACAACAGCAGAGCTCGCATTTCCACAGCATTGAAAGCGGCACCGTCTACACGGGTGTCATCCCGGCCAGCAAGCATTGTCAGCGAGCACGCTCGCTTCTTCAGTAGTAAGCGTATCGCAGACGAGAAGATCGAAGATATCCAAGAGCTGTAAGGCAAGATGGTCGAGGAGATTGTGCATTGGACTGACCCTACACAGCTATGCGACCGCCAAGGACGAATTTGAAATCGCAGCTGAAGAGACCGAGGCCAACACTGTGTATGCTGCCGATGACCGCGCCGCCGCGAGGGAAGCGCTCGATGAGCTCAAGGAGACGTACGAAGCCGTCGTCAATGGAGAGAACAGGGAGGTTGCAGAGGAGGTCAAGCGGCGGGTAGGGCAGAGAATCAGAGAGCTGGACAATGCTGTGGTGGCCCTCGAAGAGGCTGCGTCGCACGGCGACTAAGCATGGGTGGGGATAATTGCAGAGCATAGCATTTCTAGTGAATTGGACCTGGGTCCAAAAAGTGCCTCTACAAGCACCAACACAATTATGATGTACTGAGGCCATATCTTTCATCCTTTCACATGGCAGGCGCAGCTCATTACCCCCACCAACGTCTATCACCGCTCATAGCTCGTCCTTGGCGCCGTGGATCTTGACGAGCTCCGTTTCGAAGATCAGCACGCTGTTGGCCGGGATGGGGCCAACACCGCGGGAGCCGTAGGCCCACTCGGGCTGGATGGTGAGCTTGCGCTTCTCGCCGGGGCACATGTCGAGCAGGCCCTGGTCCCAGCCCTTGATCACCATGCCCTTTCCGACGGTGAAGGAGAGCGGCTGGCCGCGATTGTACGAGGCGTCGAATTCTGCGCGGGGAGGGATGGTCAGCTTGGTGCGAAACGAGACTGGGCCGAGGCATACCGGTGCCATCCTTCTCGAGAGTGCCGCGGTAGTGCACGTCGACCTTGTCGCCGGCGACGGTCTTGCGCTCGCACTCGACCTTGTGCGTGACTTCGATGTCGAGAGGCTTGTCGAGGGCGAAGGCCAGGGGCAGAATGGCGAGCAGAGCGGCGAAGAAGCGCATGGTGATGGCAATGGTAGAAGTCGGGGCTGCGTGAGGATGTTGTACAGAGAGTCGAAAGTTGTTGGGTGGATGAGAGCTGGCGGCCACGTTCCTGATCCGCTGTGGGGCTTGCGGGGGCTGATCTCCGCCACCCTCGCTCCGCTTTCATCTACCTTCGTCATCAATCAATCCCTCGTTCACCAAATGTCTGTTTGTATAGCATAAGAGTATGGTTGATTCAGCACTCTCGACCTGACAATACGTGCACAAATGTAAAACGATCAACGACCAAAACAACCAGAAAACCCACACGCCACTACACGTTACGCCCTTCAATTTCATATGCTGCTCTTCTTTTCTTTGCCTCGTTGTCACCCCATCCCGGCAGATATCCCTTTTGCCTCCTTTCGGAATATTTGCACCCGAAAAAGGATGGATTCGAACACCATCCGTCCTTGGTTGGCTTTCCCTCTTTGTCCCTGCAGTCCATCTGATACGTTCCGCCCTTTTCGCAGTATCCCCATTTGGCGCAGTAATCGTAAACCTTCTGCCGCCTGTATAGGCCTGACACCAACAACAGGTTCATAGTTTCGCTGTTGGGCGAGGTATCATCGAGCGTGCCGTCGCGTTTGAGGCACGAGCATGGATAGTTCATGCCCCATTCTGTATTCAGGCTGCTGAGAGCTCTGCCATCGGGGCTGTTGCACACCGGTAGGTGGACTACCGAAACCCCACCCTCGCCAACTTTGTTCAATAGTGGAAGGAAATTGTTCGTCGCTTCGGTGAGGTTCTCGTTGTTCCCCGTTCCACGCCACCATCGGACGGAAGATGCAACAATGTCTTGGACTGTGAGATTGTCCCATTTTTCAGGTTCCTCTGCAAAGCTGGTTAGCCTCATAAGGTATTCCATGAAGGGTAATTGACTCACTCATCAACGTCTCCCAGCCCGGGAGCATGTGCACGTGTGGGTTTTCTTTCTTTTTTTTCGCCGGAAAGTCATCGGTACCTGCCACGAAGTAGGTCCAGTCTTTGCTGTCGTCCAGGCAAACCTTGGTCTCGGAAAAAATTCTGTCGTCTGTCTCGCAAGTCAGTCCACCAGGGGGCTTGGAACGGACAATCCAAGCGTTTACGCTGTCCATATGCCACAGGACATTGATGGAGGTGGCAAGCGTCTGTTTCCTCATGTACTTCCTGAGAGTTTCTGCGAGGTGATGATCCAACGGAAGAAAGAACCCTCCTTCAGCAAGAATGTCAATAACGTTTTTCCCGTTGGGGCCATCAGCCCGTGCTTCCATCAAATTCAACGTTATTTTCTGAAGGAGTTCCTCCGTCGAGTCTCGTGCATCTGACCATAGTCGATCGAACGAATGCTCTTTCTTTCGGAGATAGTCGGGACTGTTCCATCAGCTAAATTCCGGAAGGGATACAACCTTGCTTGGCTCGACTTACTCGAGACCTGACCCTGACAGAGCACCAAAAATTGAGTTTCCTCCTGCGTATGCTCCAGATGCTACTCCTGCCCATGGACCTACTGATGCTTCAATAGATTTAGCAGTTGCGACCCCAACACCACCCACGGTCATAGCAGCCGAGGCCGCAATAGGCGCCGCGACCGCTGATAATATCAGGATCACGAGCAGTCCTACAGCCAGCCCAATCTTGAGTTTCTTCGCCTTTTTTGCTTCTTTCGCCTTTGTGGCTTTCTCATAATTGTCGTACCAGGTAAACAACCTGAAAAGCTCGTCGCTCAGCCTGTCAACGTGACTGGATGCATCTTGAAAAGCCGAATAGACCTCACGAAAGAAGTTGTGGAAATTGGCCATCGCGTTGGCTGCGTAAACCGCCCTCTTTCGGTGATTCTCCCACTCCCCCTGAGGCATCCCCTCTTTGTTCGGCCGAAAGTGGGAGCATGCAAGGTACTGGGCCGTTCATCAGCTATCGTCTTTTACGTCACCGACATAAACCTACGGAGCAATCATGAACCAGATTGCAGTTCGTGTGGCTCGGTGCTACGTCAGGAAAGTACTTTTCCAGAACGTGGCTGAAGAATGACTTGGACTTTCCGGGATTCTGGCGGTAGCGCTGCAATTCTATACGCATCCACTCGACAGTCGCCTGACGTTCTTGCTCCCACACAGCTTGTGACATGGGCGGGATGTTGCATCCTTTGTCAGGATCAGCGCGAAAAGGGTCCGGGGGCATCGCGGGGCTTTCGGGGAAACTAGCTGGTCGAGAGGTAGGACTAGCCTTATTGCCGCCGGAGAAAGCTGATTCTTTTGGATCGTATTCGATAGCGTTTGGACGTCCAGAAGGAGCTTGGGCCATGTTGCCTGGGCCGGGAATCGACGGGCCAGCGCCAACGGTCATTGTCTCTATGACCCACGATGTCTTGGTTCTACGAAACAATCGCTGTGAAGGGTCATTGAGTAGTCCTGCCTCTGCCGCGACGAGCAGAGCCCAAAAGACCGCTAGGGAATTCAGATTCGATTGAGAGACACGCATGATTCCTAGCCTGAGATTATGCTCCAGGTGGATAGAACGAGTGAAGAGAAGTTCCTGCTATTACAGTCAGCATCGAAGCCCCAGCTAGCAAAGATCTGAACTTGCCTATCTTGGCCAAGTCTGGTCTGTCTCGGAAAGGATCTTGGCTGAACAAAAACCAATCTGGTGACGGTTTCAAGGACTCACTTAAATACCCGTAACTTTCATAGCTCAATGCATCCTCCACATGACGCAGTGTTCTCCTTCGAAGACTTGAATACTCACATGTGATTTTTCCCCGCTCGAGCTATAGCCTAAAGAACAACCATCACGATGTATGTCTGGTGTTCCGAAGGATCACAGGTACCACGAACGCATTGAAGGGCAGGCGCTTGATCTTGACTCCCTGTATAAAGTCAGTGTCAATGAGATGATTGGCCTTCTTGTCATTTACCAACCATGATTTTGGCTGCCGATAGGCGTAAAGGGTTAGCAGGTCGTAGCTGTTTTTAGCGTAACCGCAGCAGCTCTTACTCATTGTCGCTACGCAAAATAATTGTGATAATTGAACATTAGGAAGATCTTATCGGAAGTCTACTGCCGATTCCTTTCCGATCAAACTATACCTACTTGAATCATGCTTATCTTGCGGTGAGAGGTCGAAAGCCCGAGATAGCGCATGTTACTCCTGCGAGCTCCCTACAGAGATCATGATATCGGGCATCGGTCCTGCAATTGCTGCCGGAACTCTTTCGACCTCTGTCGTAGGTATAACCGGCTGTAGTTGAACTCTGGTACAAAAGGGATACAAACGGTTGAGCAGGCCGCATTGGGGAAGATACATATCAAGGACAAAGACAGGGGTCTCTGAGATAGTGCTTGCAGCAGCCGACCTCTGCCGCACTTACGCTACGCACTACCTACTCTTGCACACACCCTGTAGTGGGTATAGCGACGTTTTATTGTATTCGCGCTCAAACCTGATACCTTCGCAAATAGTTTGATGGATGATGGTGTGGATACATTTGGTATTCGACGTTGAAAGATAGAATTGGCATTCCTGGAATTAGAAAAGCGCCACCCATCATACACCGACAAAGAATAGGTAAATTGACAAAGCCACTGGTCAGCTGTCCTGAAAGTACTCTACCCTTTCCTCTAAGTTTCGCGAAAGCCCATGATCTTTGGTATTTGGATCAGCAAGGAGGTTGGGAAGGAGTGGTTAGTTAGGTTGTTGATTATGAGCTTTACGTGACTCGTAAGCCCTTGATGATCATCATTCCTCTTTCCTTGTCTCGTTGTTGGGAACGAAACTATGCTGACTCCTGGGAGCGCATCAATTACATGCTTTTTATTCTGACATGGGCTGGCGAGCCAGTCCTACGGTCGCTCGAACAATAACCTAATCAGTGAAGAACATTCCGTGCCTTTTTTTTTTTTTTTTTTGCAAAGGGTTGCGAATGCGGCCGTGAATGATTATCAGAAGAGCTTAAGCTCATAGACGATGTTTTCCGGTATTGATAAACTCAAGCTCTAAATGCCGATAGCGCTAGTTGGCCGCCGGTCATTAGTTCCATATACCGATAACTTACCGCAGCGTTAGCATCTCATACGATAGTAATTAGTCAAGCTTCTATGTTCTAGAGCACCACCTCAACCTTTTACTAGGCTTTTCTTTTTTCTTTTCCAGCATACGACATTGAACAGATCCTATGAAGGCTGGTTCATTAGAATTGAGCATTTGACTGTCATATCAACAGCTGTCAGCCTGCTGCGTCGGCTATTTTCGATAAGTGCAAGGATCCAAGGAGCCGAGTTGCCAGTTCGCAATGGAATCAAATGAGTGCAATGAATGAAACTTTAGATAGCCGGCGCCATAGTCAAATGATACAACAGTGGGTCGGCTCCGCACATGCGGGCATGCGGGGTACGGACAACAAGGGAACAAAGGGAGCTCAGCAAAACGGCCAAAAACCAGTTGGGAGTCATATTAATGATGTTCGAAAAAGGAGCGATAGTCCGGCCAAAGTCAACCAACCAGTATCAAGAGGCAAAGTGTTTATCCAGATGCGAGAATAAAGTGAAACATTACCCGATTTTATGCAGGCGAGGACTATTGGAGTTTGATCACCGTGTCTGTGAGTTTTTGGGTGGGATCCCGAACCTGGTGGTTCCAGTAAGATGTTTTGCTGGATGACAAAGAAAAGAGCGCGGTACAATATTTTGAGGGAAGAAAGGTCCACATGAGACACGGAGCGGGCCGTAGGATATTGGTGCCGGGTGGACCTGTGAGGTGGCGATGAGCGGGCTGAACCAAACTAACGGGGCTCGGTGCAATCTACTGTGTACAGGGAAGGAGGTCCTATAGAGATTGGGTTCCGTTGAGGAAAGTGCCTTTGCAGTGGTATAGCGCCCTTGCCAACAGGGCCCACTTAACGCTCAAGCTGCCGGGTTCCCGAGGTTCTTATCGACGAGTAACCGAGCCAAGGACCTGCCACAAAAAGGCGCGACCTTGTGGGGCGTTGGAAATGTCCCAATGCGGCCAGCTCCCTGTTGTCACAGCACCAGCCAGGAAGGCTCCACAGCTCCTCTTTTCCGTAACGTTCAGCGAAGATGATGCACGCCCGGGCGCCGTTCCACCGAGCTGGGTTGGAGAGCTGACGAGTGCGGTTTCGGCTTTAACTGGCGAGACACACGAGGTGGTTGAGACGACGGAGAAGAGTCGCTATACTTTTATCGCCGGTAGGCACTCCCTCGGGGCCGAAGTGGGTTCCCCCACACTCGGAATATCCGGGGGATCTTAACGTCTTCGCCGCTGCAACAACGCCTCGACGGCCCGCCCGGCCAATGAACAGATTCCCCATCGAGATGCCGCGGATGAAGCCGCGCCTCTCCCACACTTTACTCGTCGGCTGCGAGAAACGGCACTCGCCTCTCCACGCCCGCTGCCCCGACCCCAGTTTCCCCGCTGAGTTCGCCGCGCATCCCTGCACCGTCGCGGCTGCCCATCACTGCCGGAGATGTGACTGCAACGGGGAGCGATCCGCCGCAAAGCTTGGTTCACAAACAAGCTGCCGCCCGACAAGCCAGTCAGAGAGCTTGTCGTGCTTAGCGCCACCACCATCAGTCGTCATCCGCGACAAGGAATCGTGCTTGAACTGACCCACTTCGCTGCTGCTGCGCGGAAGACGTCCGCACAGATGGCCTTACGGATAGCATCTGCGGCATGTGCGTGGCCTCAGTTTCCGGGGTAGGCCGCAGCATTGTGGAGAAGCCGCGCCCCCGTGCTGTATGGTTATCTGTCATTCTTAATTGCGAGCAATCTAGACTCGACTTCGCTTCTCCTTTCGTGTATACAGTATCAAAGTGTCTCAGACCCACAATCTTCTGCACCCACTCTGTTTGATAAACACCTCGAGACCACTTCACTTTCGTCAGTTCCCAGAGATCACTTCGATAAATTGCAGCCATGTCTGGCCCTCTGGAGGACGAAAAGGCTGCTGAGGAGCGGAAAGAGACCATGAAGGTTCCGACGACTTCAGACTCTGGCCAAGATGAGGCGCTGGCCCACCAATCCACCCTCATCGAGGATGGAGCATCACATCTTACGCAGGAGCACCGCGAGTACCTTCTGAAGAGACATGGAACATTGACTCTGGATCCTCTGCCGTCTGCAGATCCAGCAGATCCATACAACTGGCCGAGCTGGAAGGTAACTTCATCCCGCGGGACACACAAATGTGCAGAAGGCTGACACACGTTTCCGCAGAAAAACGCGAACCTCGTCCTCGTGGCATTCCACGCGATGATGACCACGTTCATCGCAGCAGGAATCATTCCAGCCTTCGAAGACATCTCCGTCGACCTCGGCTGCTCGCTCCAACGAGCATCCTACCTGACCTCGATGCAAATTGCCGTCCTCGGCTATTCGCCGCTCTTCTGGAAGCCCATCTCTTACCGATATGGACGGCGTCCAGTCTGGCTCATTTCAACACTGGGTGCGGGAGTGTGCAATATTGGCTGTGCAGTCAGTCATAGCTACGCAGCCATGTCTGTGTGTCGATGCCTCGTGTCATTCTTCATCAGCCCGGCCATTGCTATCGGTAGCGGAGTCGTTGTCGAGACATTCTTCAAGAAAGACCGAGGAAGGCACATGGGAATCTGGACGTAAGTAGCTCCGCGCTGGTTTCTGCACCCCCCATTCTGACCACATTACAGGCTGATGGTGACGCTTGGCCCGCCCACCGGACCCTTCATCATGGGCTTCGTCGCGTACCACGTCGGATACCGCTGGATCTTCTGGATCTACGCCATCGTGAGTGTGCCTCCACGAAGCATAACTAAAAACATGAGCTGACGTTCCCTCCCCCAGATCAACGCAGCCCAGTTCATCGGCTACTTCTTCCTCGGCCCCGAGACGCGCTACATCCGCCAGGGCGTCCAACACACGGGCAGCGCCTTCAAGCAAGAATACCTCACCTTCGGCCGCCTAGACCCGACGCCTCTCCACCTCTACGAGTTCATCCAACCCGCCTCGCTGGCCCGCTACAAGTCGATCCTCATCCCAACCATCTCGTACACCATCGTCTTCGGCTTCGCCAGCGTCTTCATGACGGTCGAGATCCCGCAGATCTTCCTGCCCAAGTTCGAGTTCAACCCGCAGCAGATTGGCCTGCAGTTCCTCGGCATCATCATCGGGTCCGTCCTGGGCGAGCAGATGGCCGGCCCGCTCAGCGACGTGTGGATGGACCGCGCGGCCAAGCGCAACGCCGGGTCGATCCGCCCGCCGCCCGAGTTCCGCCTCTGGCTGTCGTGGCTCGGCTTCTTGCTGACTATTGTCGGACTGATCGTCTTCGGCGTGCGCACGCAGCAGGCTGTCCCTATGCACTGGAACGTCACGCCCATCATCGGCCTGGCCATTGCTTCTGTCGGCAACCAGATCGTGACGACTGTTTTGGTTACGTATGCGGTTGACTGCCATCCTGAGTCGTCTTCCAGCATTGGTGTCTTTGTGAACTTGATTAGGAGCACGGTAAGTCAAGATTGCATGCATCACCTTTCGAGAGGGCACTACTGACATGTTACTAGTGGGGATTCATCGGACCCTTCTGGTTCCCGCAAATGATTGAGAGCATCGGCATGAGTGGAAGCGGAGGCCTCATGGCCGGCATCGTTTTCGTGGCAAGTTGGTTGCCTATCATTCTCCTGCAGATCCGGGGCGGCGTATGGCGCAAGCGGAGAGCATTGAAGGAGGAGAGTAGGCCAAGCGCGGCACCAGGGCGTGGTGATTGATTTATCACTGCTCACTCTTTCTTTCAAAAGGAAAAAAAAAAGCAGGAGGTTCGACCCGAGTAAAAAGTTGATGGCGGGTTGGTAAAAGACAACAAGCTAATTCACTGAAGATGTAAAATTGTAGGCCGGTACATACTTTTCGGCTTATTTGAAATCTAAATATGTTCAAAGTGATAGCCACCTATGCTCTATACTGATTTTCTTCTTGGTTTATTGCAGTTTTCCAGGCAAAGTCACATCTCTGAGGATACGTTTAATAGCGAAGCAGGACTCGTCGTCTACTCCAACTTCACTTGCCAGCCGGTCTTCGTAAAAAGACTTTTCCACAGCCAAGCCTAAATGTATCAAATACTTCCACTAAGCACTTCCATGTAGAGAAGAGTGTTAAAACTACAGGTAAACGGAGACATTCCATCACCACATATTCAGATGAGCATGAGTTATGTCTTCAATCGCACCAAGTGCAATCGATTCTCAACTAGTGAACGAAAAACCATCACCATCAAACATCATATACTCTACTCACCCTCGAGCAGCAAGCGTAGTAGTAGTTTGTGCGAGCAGGAACACCTATTTGAGCCAAATTCTGTACGCAACGGACTCACTGAAGCGTACTTCACGCAGCCAAAGGCGTTTATGAAATGATGTTTTACAAGAGTCAGCACATAAATTAAAAGGACCAATGACACCCGCCAACCAAACGGAGCAACAGCCGCAATCTTTGCAAAAAGACTAATACCGCCCTCTCATAAGACGATACACCGAAACCAATCACAGCGTAGCCTTTTCGAATGCCCAATAAGAGAGAGATACAAAGTCAGCCCCATGCAATATGTGTCCATTCTTATGCAAAAACCACGACAACGCGACCAGAACGATTTCCATAAAAATCAGGGTCTATGAACAATGACCGTACTCCCACAAAAAATAAAAAAGAAAGTAATCCCAATCGAAGCGAAAGTAATAAAAAAAGAATTATTACACGAACTGGCCATCTCCCTTTCTTGTGCAAGCAACATGCTTAGGTATAATCGGGGGATTCAAAAAACACACAAAGCCCATCCATCACCCACTTTCCCTCATGATGATAGCCTACTCATCCGCATCTAAGCACTAGCAGCCGCGGCCGCGCCCGGCTGCTCGCCCTTCTCCCCCTTGTTCTTCTTCTTCTTGTCGCTCTTGTGCTCCTTCTTCGCCGCGGCCTCAGCCATCAGCTGCTCGAAAGCCATAAAGTCTCCTTCCTCCTCCGGGTCGCGCTCGGCCTTGGCGAACAGCTCGCCGATGATGACGATGGCCTGGGCGCGCTCGATGCGCTTCTCCAGCTTGACCGCCTTGTCCTGTAGCACCTTGTCGCACACGTCGCGCAGCACGCTCTGGATCTCGAACTTGCTGCCGCGCCACGCCGCCGCGAGGATCTTGCCCGTCACCAGCTTCTCGAACTCGGCCTTCTTCTCGTCCGTCCACTCCTCGCCGCCCGCCTCCTCGGCCTTGGCCATGGCCTCCATGCTCATCTGCGCGTCGATGGCCGTCGAGATGGTGCCCCACGTCTCCTTGGCCAGCTGGCCCTTGTCCTTCAGCCTGCCGAAGAAGCCGCCGATGCCGAGGAACTTCTGGCTCTTGAGGAAGTTGGTGCCCTTGCTCGTGTAGACCTGGCCGATGGCGTGCAGGATCTCCAGGCCGAAGCTCTCCATCTTCAGGTTCTCCACCTCCAGCTTCATCTGCTCCTTGAAGCTCGCCGTTACGTCCGCCCCCTTGTCGCTCTCAGTCCAGATGTTGATGCGCTTGACCAGCTTGTCCGCCAGCGTCGCCACCCGCTCGTCCCGCACCTTCTTGCGCTCCATCTCGTACGCCGCCAGCTCCTCGCGCTGCTCCTTGGTCAGTCCGCCCTTCTTCTTCTCCTTGGCCCGCAGCTCCTTCTCCTTCTCCGACACCCCCGCCGCGTCCATCCGCGCCTGCTCCTCGCTCCTGTCCATGATCGCCAGCCGCGTTGGCACGCCCTTGGGGCGCGGCGTGCTGGTACCCGAAGCCGACGGGCTCGGCGTGGCGTCGGCAGCGGCGCCAGGAGCAGTAGCGGCGGCGGCGGCGGGAACATCCTCCTCTGCGGACGCATGCTTCTCGGGTGCGGGGGCGGCTGCGCCGGCGGTAGTAGCGCCAGCAGCAGCAGCAGTAGTAGTCTCGCCGCCCGGAGCGGTGCCAGCGGCCTCAGCGGCTTCCTGCTCGGAGGCGGCGGCAGCAGCGGCAGCGGCTTCTTCCTCTTCCATCTCCTTCATGGTGATGTCCATCGTGTGCGTGAGGTCCTTCATGAGCGAAATCTCGCCGATCCTGCAGTACAAGTCCCATCGGTCAGCAATCTGCATATCCCATACATCCCGGCGCGTTGCGCGCGTCAGGTGCGAGTGTGCCTACCACTCCACGAAAGCCTCGCCGCCAAAAATCATGCCGAAGAACTCGGCCGGGTCCTCTATTGTTCGAGTAAAAATACGTTAGCCATCTTATTACTGTCACTCCAACTTGGCGAACCCTCCCGCGTCAAGTCCTAGGGTGTTCATGGGGCTGGCATACCGAAACCGCTGTGCGGCACAGCTCCTTCCTTGCCGTGCAAGTCATATTGTTTCCTGAGTTCCTTGTCGCTGAGGACTTGGTACGCCTCGCCAATCTGTTTTCACCGCGCGTTGGTTGCGTTGGTCAAATTTATTGCGTTGGGGGGGCCTGCTGCATGCGGGAGCGAAAAAAAGGCGGCGCGGGGCAGCGGGCAGCAGCAGCAGCGACGAGGAAGTCTTACAGCCTGGAATTTCTCGTGCGCACTCTCGTCGCCGGGGTTCTTGTCTGCAAGGAAACAGAGTAAGTCAGTACTGCAGTTCGCGAGGGAGGAGAGTGGTCGCAGGGCGGGTGCATGTCTCATACCCGGGTGCAGCTTGATCGCAAGCTTGCGATATGCTTTCTTGATCTCGATCTCAGACGCGGTGGGCGGCACCTGCAGGGCGTCGTAGTAGCTTGTGTCGACAACCATTCTGGCTGTGTCGAAGTGTGGGTATCGAGGGCAAAACGCGTAGGAATGGAGAGTGTTTGGGGGGAGCGGCGGTGCCTTGGGCGAATGTTGTGCTGGAGTACGGAAAGGCGGCAAGCCAACAAGCGGCGGGACCCTTGCCCATGACGACGATTTTCTCACTGCACCCGACGCGCGCAAAGCCACACTGGGGCAACGATCATCCGAACACCCCTCCAAGCCACAAACGCGACGTCACAGCCAGCCGGCGCAGCCCGCAGCAAGAGAAAAATGTTGTGGTACAAGAAGCTTTTAGTATATCGACAGAAACCCGTTCCCGAAGATGCCGTCGTCATGCCTGATGCAAACGCCGTGCTAAACCGTGCCGTAATAATCGTCCATCCCCAGAACTGAGCTATCGAGGAGGGCCACCTGTTTCACCTCCTATATATGATGCTCGTAGACTAAACGCCGTTGCAATGTAACCGCCTGCGGAGCAAGCCCAAACTTTTCCCCCCTCTCCCAGAAGCCCTCAAGGAAACTAGAGAGAAATAATCCCACCGGATCCGTGAATACACATGAGTCGGACGTCATTAGTGCGCTGATTCCCTTCGCCGCTTACACGACAAACTTGGCCTTCGCCCTGGTGCTACCGGAGTGCGCGCTGTCGGTGTGGCCCGAGAACTCAACCTGGTCGTTCTCCTTCAGCGTCAGCGCCTCCTTGAAGCGCGCGCCAATCTTCATCAGGACGTCCTTGCCCTGCTCGAAGCTCCTGCCCTTGCCGCCGGCGTTGTTACCGTCGCCGCCGCCAGGGAACGGCTTGCCGACGGTGCGCGTCCACAGGCCGATACGGTAGAAGCCCTTGCGGACGTTGACAACGACGCCCATCACCTCACCATCACCCTCGTCTTCCAGTGTCTCACCGATGGCGGCCAGCATGACGTGGAGCCACAGCGAGTCGATATCGATGAGCTTCTTGTCGCGGAAGGAGAAAGACCACTTGCCACCATGCTTGTTCTGAGGGTCCTCCCACTCGGGGCGGACGCCCTTCTTGAAGAGATGGTAGTCGGACTTGAGGGCCAGCTGCGAGGTCGGAGTGATGTTGTTCTGTAGCGACACGTCAGTCATGACCAGCGCCGCGAGTCAAGCAGCCGAAGACATACGTAGATACCCCAAAACTCCTCGACCGAGTCAAAGGAAATGACCTCCTTCAGCAGCTCGTTCCAGTTGTCACCCTGCGCAGCAATGGGTCAGCATGGTGTCGCAGCAGCCTTGCAATTGCGGCGCAGACGTACCTTGCCGCTCGGCGGCTTGGTGAACCAGAGAGTCCACGCGTTCATAAGCGGGTGCTTGACGTTGAAGTTGTTGGGGTCGTGGAAGACGGTAACCGGGTCGCTGTCATTGTAAGGGACCTTGCCCTCCTCTCCTTCCTTTGTGCCATTCATGTTTCCGCCCTCAGGTGAGATCGGAATCGTGTCGAGAGGGACGGGCTCTTGGGGGTTTGCGGTAGCGGCCATGGTGGTATGTCGGTCTGCGCAAATGTGGGCGGCGACGGGCTTTTGGCGTGCCTAAAAGCGTTTGGCGAGGTTTAGACGGGTGTAACCGCGGAACGCTTCAAGCGTGCTTCAAGGTTGAGACGCGCGAAGCGAACGGGCCGGTAGGCTGCAGAGGAGCTGTGGATGGTCCCGCCTGGTGATACGCCAAGCAGTACGGATGCGGGAGTGCCGAAAGGCCTTTGTTGTGGATGTCGTAGGTTTTGTAGCGGGGAAAAGCTCTTGAGCGATGGCTTTAAAGGTCAAGCTCGCAGCGAAAAGTCGGGCAGTTGCGAAGTTGCGCGAGAGCGGCAAGTGCGGCTTGGCGCAGGTCCCGCCTCAACTTCGGCCTTATTGGTGCCTGCTCATCTGCCGCTTCCCGTTCAAGAGCTTTCCCCCGCGCTGTGCTTCACAGCTGACGCACGTCCGAGCTTCTTGAGATGATACTCCTCTAGCAGCGAATAGGCTTCAGCGCCTGCCGACGTTTCATTTGCTGGCTTCCATTGCAGGACTGCAAAAGCACTGTTGAGCCCGGGACGATTGTCATCGATGTCGCATAGGGAGCCGCAAACGATGATGCAATCCTATTATGATCTCCAGATAATTTGGAAGTCATGAAACACCCTCCCGCTATTGGGCAGCCAGAGTGTTTGGCATTCGTGTCATGATCGTGTTTCAGCGGATCCAAAGTAACCAACAAAGGAACACATGACGTCATATGGCTGGAAGAAGGGAGCTCAATAGGTAGCATTTAATTCGTACTATTTGTATGTGTACCGCACCAGCTGGAGTGAGCCTCATGGTATCTAGAGACACACACCAACAGTTCCCGATTACCGGGTAATGTAATTCGATATCAGCACATCTTCGGCACAACCGACGCCACTGAAGCGGCATGATTGTAATTTGACATCCGTGCTATGGGTACCTGGGGGTTCGAAATGTAAATGCAAAATGACAAACACATGTCTGTGACTGAGGGATACTAGGAGACGGCATGCAGAACCAATCGCCGTCACCTAGGCGAAAGGGACTTGTGCCCGCAAGTGCGAATTATTATATTAGTAGCAGAAGAAACGAGTCGCCTCGGCCGACTGCTTCGCTCACGCTGTGGAGAGCTCGAAGAATGAGGTAATACATGCTCTGGTCGTTATACATAATTGGTTACTGTTTTGTTTATGAGGGGACCATATACCAAGAAGATCAGATGCGACTGAAGCGATGCGCAGCAGGCTACCTCTAGAGCTCGCCGTGATCGAACTTGTGGATGGCCTCCTGTGCTTCGGGCGAGCCAGGTGCGGGCGCCTTGAACAAGCCCTGCTTGAGCTGGGCGAAGGCAATATCGAATCTTGCACCAGCAAACCAAGCGACAAGGATCTGTGGGATGAATGGTTAGCGGACGATGAAGTTGGTGTTGTGGTGTTGTGTGGAACGCGAAAATTTGACGCTTACCATGCAAAAGGTGACTATCGTTAGCGTGGAAATTACGGCAATTCCCATGTAGATTAGGTCCCACTTGGCGTCCTCCTCTTCCTTCTTCTTCTTGGCCTCCTCCTCCGGGCTCAGCGAAGTCTTCATCTCCCTGTTCTGGGCTGTTTGCGACGGGAAGATCGACTCGATGAATTGTTCAATCTACTGAAACGTTAGCAGCCCGTAGACACGCCGTGAGAAAGTTTCTATTTCGACTTACCCTGCCGCAAGCGATGCTGATCTCGAGGAAGTTGGGATCTCTGGGATCATTCTTCTTGAGAATCTTACGAGAGAAGTCCTTGAAGACCTCACAGACAATCTGCAGGTTCTGCGTTGACCGGACCATCAGTTCGCACGCCTGGCCCTTGGTGATTTTGACGTTCTTCTCGAAAATGGCGGGGTTGCGGAAGCACAATTCCAGCGTCGCAATCGCCATGGTCTGCGGGATGGCGCAGAAGTTGAACACACTTTGGTCCCTGAGACCGGCGAGGTAGAACAAGCAATCAGGCGCACGGCGCAGCGCAGTCAAGATCATCTCTGAGTTGCAGTTGAGAGCCTTGTCGCGGTTCTCGGGCTTGAAGAGATCTTCGAAGTTGTCAACGTGCTTCGACCAGATTTCCTTAGGCCAGAACTTCCGGTTGTCATCCAAATCCTCCCTGATGTCTCTGATGATGTTGACCTGCTGCAAGAATTGACCCATGGACTCCTGCAGCTCCGGGCGCTTGAGAAGGGCGGTATTGGCCAGGTCGGCCTCGACGAAGAGGCGCGTCAGACCCTCTCCAACAAGACCAGCGACGTAGTGGCAGTACAGCTCATAGTCCTTGACGGTGTTCACACCGTAGGTGTTGTGCTCGGCATTGTTGGCGTAGTCAGCCATGCCATCACCCATCTTCTTGGTGATATCCTTGATGATGGCCTGATACGGCTTCTTGATCTTCTTGAACTCCTCGATCACGACCTCGAACTCGACAAGCAGCTGCCTGTCCTTCTCATTGGGACCGTTCCCATTGAAATTCCAACCATCCTTCTCCAGAATCTGGTCGAATTGGCGCAGCAGAGGCTCCTTCGTCTTGAGGTCGATGGTCATATCATCTTCGATGGTATCGAGGCCACGGAGGATGAGGTAGAAGAGGCAGACGGGGACGAGCAGCTCGGGATGCAGCTCCTGGATGACGGCGGCGAAGCTGCGGCTGGTCTGCTGGAGGAAGACGAAGCATTGGCGCAGCGTCGGGCATTCCTTGGACTCATCACGCTCGTGGACGGGGTTGTGCCAGACCTTCCTAAAGCCTGGATCAGTTTGCACAACAGTTGTGAGTGCGCAAAGGAGCAATGGCGCACCATTGGATTATGGACCGCAGCTCCTGCACGTGGAACAGGTAGTACACGATATCCGACGCCTTCGGCATGTTGACAGGACGCGTACGCGACTTAGAGCTGAGAAGGGGGTTGGACGAAGTGTGGTGTCAACTCAGCGCAAGAGTCTGCGGGGATGGTGGTCGCGCGCGGAAGGAAGGTTGGGCGGTCGAATGTGCAGCTGACGGCTGATTATCCCACCATCGGCATGGCTCTGGATAATATAAGGAGAGGCGCCCAGCAGCGATCTGAGCCTCCTCCGCTTTTTGTGTGCAGGGCCCTCTTGAGTCTGACCGCCGGGCGCGGCGGCACTAGAGCTCCGGCCCCGTGCGCGCCTGGATTCGTGGACGACAGCATCCTCATCTCCGTCGGCGTCGCGGAAACTCCGCGTCGCCGCCGCCACACGCAACTACCCAGTCATGTGCGACCCTCATCTCACATCAAATTGTCCACGTTTCATTCTCTATAATCGGTGTCTTAACAGGATATCTACGTCGTTATAGCCCCACATATTGGGCGTCGAGCAAATCGCGCCCATCCTTATGCATCCCAACGCCGAGAGCAGGTCGTCATCATCTCAACAAACGCAAAACGGGAACGTGCGACACTCACCGGTGCCTCGTAAATGCATCTACAAAGTTCGAAAACGGAAAAGATGCGAATACACTAAGAGAACGTGGAAAAAAAGAAACAGGGAATAAAGAATGAAGATACACAATGTACCTCACTTGAGCTTGTCCCAGAAAGTGAATTTCGACGATACGGACATTGGTCGTCCCCTTACTGAGCCTTCTGTACTCGACCGATCCGAGTCTCTGCGGCTCATTGAGGAATCTGAAGCGCCCGACTTCTTCTTGTATTTCTTGATGAGCATCTGGATCTCAGGAGAGCTTCGCTGAGCGAGTTTCGCTGAGTTCTGGCCGTAATTGTCCGCCGCGCTGATGTCGGCTCCTCGTTCGATGAGGGCGGCAACGTTGCCCTCTTGTCTCTTTTCGATTGCGACGTGAAGAGGCGTGCGACCGGCAACGTCTCTCGCCTCTTTTTCCGCCTGACGATCGAGCAGCGCGCCGAGTAAACGCTCCCCGCCGCTCTTGGAGGCTGCTATGTGGAGGGTTGTCTCGCGCTCCTTGTTGGGTGTGTTCAAGCTGCCGCCTTTTCCCAAGATCGCATCGATGATCTCAACGCTGCCACTTTTGCGCACTGCACGATGGAGTGCAGTGTCGCCCTTCTTGTCCGTGGCGTTGACGTCTGCACCGGCCGAAAGCAACAGCCGGACTGTGGTGAGATGCCTCTCTTCAGCCGCATACATCAAAGGCGTTCCGCCGGTCGAGGTTTTGGCTTCGATGTGTGCGTGCTTTTCGAGGAGTAAGTGTGATATCTCGGATGAGCCCGCGAAGCTCGAGAGAAGAAGAGGGGTCCAACTAGCATCTACGCTCACCAAGTAAGTATCCACCCTGATATCCTTGCTGGCAAGAAGCCTACCTGAAGAACTCGGCGATGGCCACTTTCTCGGACCTACGCATTCAAGACCAGCATCGTACTCCAACAACAGCTTCACGAGGACGGGGAGCTTCAGATCCACAGCCCGGTGAAGAGCCGTACACCCATAAGAGGTGGCATCTACTCTCGCACCTTTCCCGAGAAGAAGTGCAGCGATGGGTTCATGTCCTGCAGTGACTGCATGGATCAATGGTGTAATGCTCCTTGCACAACGCATCTCTGGACTGGCGCCCTTTTGAAGAATATCTTGTACTATCCCGTCCTCCTTGGCTTGGATAGCATGTATGAGAGGCGTTTTCCCGTCTGCCAAAAGCGAGTCTTTTCCGATTCCGAGATCCGATTCCATCAACAAGTTTGCGATCTCTCGTCGGCCTGCTTGAATGGCCCACTTCAAGCTTTCTTTTGCAAGCCCGCGTTGCTTGTCGATATCCTGGATTCGATGCAACACTTCTGTAACACCAGCTTCACTGTCCCGCTCGATCGAGCACTTCATTGCATTCCTTGGATCGAAGTTTGGAGACGCAGGGTCATGTCCGGCCTCGGTTAACCATGAGGCCCCACTGCTACCACTTGGCGTGATTTCGAGGCTCAGTTTGCGTTCGGTCAAGCTCGGCTTTCGGGGATTGTCTCCCAGGTACTGCTCGCGCAGTGCTTCGGCCAAGATGTGTTCTCCTCGTTGCTGACATATCTGGGCCAGAAGCGCTACGGCATCGAATATGAAAGCATCCCCTTTCGGCAAAGACCTTTCGGCTCCAGTAAAAGCTCTCTTCGCGTACCTTGCAGCCTTCTCCAGCCGTTCCTGCTCTTGATATATTTTCGCATAGAAGAAGTACCACCTCCAAATGTCCGGAGTCCTCTCCTTATGCTCTTCCAACAATCGGTTGTAGATTGCCTTTGCCTCCTCAAGCTGCTTCTGCTTGTAGTATATCTGGGCCAGCCTCTCGAAAACCTCAGCGTTGTCATACACCATACCATGGTTTCTCTGGCCCTCCTCCAGGTACTTGATCATCATTTTCTGGGCAGTTTCGGCTCGATGGTAGTTCCCTTTGTCGAAGTCCTCGATCGCCTGTTTGTGGAACCGTTCGATAAGTCCCTTCAAGACATCTTCCGAGAAATGATCGTCAATGCTAGGGTCTGGATCATCCTCATCATCTGAATGTTCATCGGAACCGATGCCTGAGTCTTTCGGTACTTCGGGAACCGGAGGAACAAGTTCAGAAGTGCTGGGGATCCCCAGTGACGCTGTTTCGTTTCCGAAGCTCGGAGCCGCACCAGGGCTTCGCAACGGTGATTCGAATCCG
Source organism: Lasiodiplodia citricola (assembly GCA_023089105.1). Classification (NCBI taxonomy): domain Eukaryota; kingdom Fungi; phylum Ascomycota; class Dothideomycetes; order Botryosphaeriales; family Botryosphaeriaceae; genus Lasiodiplodia; species Lasiodiplodia citricola. The sequence goes on along the minus strand of JAJNLL010000012.1, from coordinate 198,173 downwards.
TCCATCCACGTCTGGATTGGTCGGTCCATGACTTGGAGCCTGCCACGGATCGAGTCGGCATCGGGCTGATAGGCACTCGTTGCAGCTTCGCTGACAGCAGCGGCAGATCTGATGATTTGCTCCACGTCTGTTTTGATCTCTTGTTCGCATGGCAGATCAGCCTCGATGTCGGCTGCGCCGATGTCATCGACCTCTTCCATCACCATAGGCCGTGCCACTAGAGTAGCTTTCACGTCCTCGATTCCAAGCGCTAATTCCCGGAGTTCGTGTTCAATAGAGGCATGGTTTTGCCACTGATTGACCAGCGTCAGGGTCGACAAAGACACGTGCAGAGCTTGCGTGTACGACTTGATATGGCTCCGCAAGATGCAAATGATGTGCGACCTCATGTTCAGCCTCAACTGCGTAATCGGCTTCCTGCCAGGCGTTGTCTGCTTTGCCGCGCACTCGTCCAACAAAGACTGTAGCTTCTCCAACGTCTTCCTACAGCGTTCGAGTAGCTTGTTGATATCCTTCCAGTGGTCTTGCTCTAGATCTTGCATCTGCCGCTGCTGCCATGTCTTCTGCGTCTCTACCACCAGCCGCAACGCAATTTGGAAATTTTTGATCTCGACCCGGAAGCCGGAAACCGTCATGTCGACATGGCTGGTTGCCTCACAAAAGGCGGCTAGCTTGGAGATGATGGTGCCCGCCAGCTGGGCGATATTCGCAGCACTGGCGCAGATTGATAGGGGATCCATGGCGGTGGAGACATAGGACCGAAAAGGCTGCAACAAGGTCTAGGGAGGGTTTACGTGCTGCGCACGCCAACGCAAGAGGAAGAAAGAAAGAAGGATAAGAAAGAAGCGGGGCAGAGACGCAGGACAGCCAGCCCTAAAGCCCAAACTTACCACCTGCAGCACAGATGCTAGTGGCAGTGCCTGCAGCGCATCGGAGTCAGCCCGGCGCCAACATTAAAGTGCGGCACTTGGCAGCACAAGACTTGGTGAGCAAGAGGATCCGGAGCGTCATGGCCGTCAGGCAGAAGGTTCGCCTAGCTGGGGGCCACGAAAAGCCGCTGAAGGACTCCCAGCCGGGAGCGAATCCGGTTGCGAGCGCTGCTTTACCCGCGTCCCGATGCACGGCAAGAGACTGCGCCTCCGCCACGAACCATGATTCAGGCACGTGTCGTGAAAAATGAGGCGATAGACGAGCGGCGTTATGGCTGGTGCGAGCTGCTGCGGTCAGCCGATTCTGGGACCGTCGTCGCAGTCTCAAGGCTTAGGACGAGCTGCTGCGGTCTGTACTATGACGGCACTACCCATTCAGCAGACACGTGGAAACTCCCCCTCGAGACATATTACGTGTAGAACCTTTGCATGAGGAGTCAGAACTGGAAGCTTGGACTCGGAAAACACCGCCAAGATGCTGAGGCTCGACAAGCGTCCGGATCCGTCTGGTAAAATGTCATGATTTGTGGGGAAAAGGCGCAAGGCTGTGATGCTTGAACGTGGAGACGGGCGCTTGCCCCGGATCGCTGCATGTCTGTCCCCCGACCTCTGTCGATCACTCTCCGCATTTGGCCCCCGCGTTTGCTGCACGTGAGACGTTTGCGGTGTACAGCCTCTCGGCAATGGCAGCCTGATGTTAGCGCGAATCCTTCCATGTACGACGAATCTGGGATTTGTGTTGCGTCCTTCGTGGCGTGTGTACAGCTGTCGCCGCCGAGAAGAAATTCAGTTGCCTCGTTCAGGCTGACGGTCAAATTCACGGACGGAGGCTGCGAATTCAGTAATAGTAATGGGTAATTTCGGTAGCGAACGTTTTGCAAGGCAACACCCGGATCGATTTCCTTTTGTTAAACACCTGCAGGACATGGACGGATCACGTCGGGGCGCTGTCGTGGTGCAACATGCAGGATTCCCTCAGCTGGGCCTGGGCGCCAGCCGCAAGGCAGATTTCACCAAAGCGAAAAAGATCTGCCATTGCGCATCTTCCCGCTCATCCACATGTGCTGCATCTTTTCCCGCTGCCGCCGTCATCTCACCTGGGGTCATCCTCATAACGAAACACTGCTATCCTACCATCCTTTCAGCCGCTGAAGAGAATAGTCCACAAACCTGTCACTTAGCATTCAATCCCATTCTCCATCAGCAGGGCCAACAGAGAGGCAGAATCGGACCCTGCGTCCGTAGTTCTGCATAGCGCTACGGAATGTCCGACCCACTGGAGCTGAGGGAGCGAATCACGGTCAGCAGCTCACCCCCCAGAGCAGCCTTACTCTGCAACACAAAACGCTTCACGTTGGGCTTTCTCTCCTTGCGCCGGGAGCTAATGTTGTGGGATAGTCGTCCAAGCGGAGCTCCAATGATGTTGAGAGTACGCTTCGCGACGAGGATCACATTCAAGTATAGTATGTATTGTTGCCTTACCCGTTCCTCTTTTCGAAATTCGATCGACACGCCCTACTGCCGGTGATCATGTTGGAGAGGCTTGCTATCAGAAATACGGGGCGGGGTCACTTAGAGTTGCAACAACCGCAGCAAACCACAAAAGAGAGTTGAAGCCCTTGACCGGATGTGAGAGCACGCTGCAACGTGCTTACAAACGCATTCCATGGCCTTCTTCAACTTTGCAGTCGCGTTGCAGCAATAGGCGAAAACAGCCAGCCTTACAGCAAGTTCAACATCATCACGGGATGATCAGTTGTCGCGTGATCCACCCTTGCCTACTACTACTGTTCCACCACACCCTCATCGGCAGACAGCTTTAGCGGGAGAGCTCAAGCAAAGGGAATCTTGCTGACCACAAGTCCAGTATCGACAATCCCCTCGACAACCTCACTCTCGAAGAGCTTGAGGAACAAGTCGCTGCCTTCCGACTCAAATACGGCCTAGTCCACGTCATCGATGAGGAGCTGCTGCAGAAGGGCGCGCGTGTTGCGCAAAGCGGACGGACATTCGAGGCTATCGAGGAGCTGACGCAGGAAGAGCTTCAAGCCTTGCGGGACGAACACACGCGGCTTTTTAGGCAACCGCCAGCCTTCTGGATTACGATTTGCTGCACATGTATTGCTGCAGTGCTACAGTACGCGACCCTCGAGTTCAGACGTTATAGGTCCATACTAACGCGACAGCCACGCAGAGGATGGGACCAGACGGGATCAAACGGCGCCAACCTCGAGTGGCCAGACGCATTTGACCTCGTGGTTGACGGTGACAACCCCGTTGAAAGTGATGTCTGGATTCTCGGAGTCGTGAACGCTGCTCCGTACTTCGCAGCTTCCATGCTGTAAGCGTACTACCGCCTTTTATCTATTGCCTGTGCTCACATCTTCGCAAGGGGTTGCTGGATTTCTGATCCGCTAAACAACTACACTGGCCGGCGAGGCACCATCTTCTTCTCTGCCATCTTTTGCTTCGCTTCTGTTATAGGTGCGGCATTCACTCAAAACTGGATCCAGCTGTTCTTCTGCCGTTGCCTTCTCGGCATCGGGATGGGTAGCAAAGCGGCGACGGTCCCCGTCTACGCGGCCGAGAACTCACCCGCTTTCTTCCGTGGAAGCTTCGTGATGAGCTGGCAACTTTGGGTGGCTTTTGGTATTTTTCTGTACGCAGTGCCGCTTTTCCCCCTTCTCCATCTTGTGCCTTCCCGTTCTTGGGGATGGAGAATCATGATCTTCAAAAACAAGTGCTTACACAAACTGCGCTTTTCACAGAGGCTTTTCGGCCAATCTTGCCGTCTACCAGGTCCCCGACATCGGCTGGCGCCTACAATTCGGTAGCGCCTTCATCCCCGCCGTCCCGCTTCTCATCCTCATCTGGTGGGCGCCCGAGTCGCCTCGGTGGTACATCAAGCAGAATTGTTACCCGCAGGCATACCACTCGCTACTCCGTCTACGCAACGTCCCCTTACAGGCTGCACGCGACCTATATTACATGCACGTACAGATCGAGCTGGAGAACAAGATGCTGGCGGCGGAGCAAGCTGCGCGAAGCGGCGGGCGGGCGGCGGATGAGGAGACGGTGAGCAGAACGCCGGTTGCTAGAGATCTGTACAAGGCGAAGATGTACGTGCGGAGGTTCGTGCAGCTGTTTACGATCGCAAGAGTGAGGAGGGCGACTTTGGCGTGTACGACGGTCATGCTGGCGCAGCAGATGTGTGGGATCAACGTGAGTTTTGCTTTGCTCTACGGTCTTGGTCACTGGACTGATGTTCGAAAGATTGTGATTTTTTACAGTGCGACTTTGTTCGTGGAGGCAAAAGCAGACAAGCAGACCGCATTGCTGGTCTCATGGGGCTTCGGCCTGGCTAACTTTGTGTAAGTATTTGTCTTCCACCTCATTGACCAGGATGGCGTGTTGACTTTTGTTCAGCTTCGCACTTCCAGCGGTGCACCGGATCGATACTCTTGGGCGTCGCACGCTGCTACTCGTCACGTTCCCGGGCATGGCTCTCACACTTCTGGCAGCCGGCTTCTCCTTCTATATTCCCGAAAACAATCCGGCTCGTCTGGACCTCATTACTTTCTGGATATTTTTCTTTGCTGTCTTTTACAGTCCTGGCGAGGGACCGGTGCCCTTCACTTATTCTTCGGAAGCCTTTCCCCTGTCTCATCGTGAGGTTGGCATGAGCTGGGCAGTCGCGACGAACCTCTTCTGGGCTGGAATCCTCAACACGGTCTTCCCTAAGCTCACCGATGCACTGAGTAACACAGGCGCACTGGGTCTCTTCGCAGGACTGAACGTTGTGGCGTTTGTGATGATCTTCCTGTGGGTACCGGAAACGAAGCAGCGGACACTGGAAGAATTGGACTCAATATGTAAGCCTGCCTGTGCAGAAGACACGGATCAGAAGCTAACAGCCTTCAGTCAAAGAGTCAACGCGACACCATATGCACTACCAAATCACGGTGACGCTGCCTTGGCTTTGGAAGCGCTACGTGCTTCGCCAGGACGTTGAGAGGGCGCCGCTGTATGTTTTTAGACGATGATAAGGGTCCATGACTAGTTTGATGGCGCGGCACTGGTCAGTGGCGCTGCATTAGCCGATAAATAGTGCGCGAATGGTGTTGTCGTCGCCGAGCGTGGGGACGAGCGTTTCGTCACGCTTATTTGAAAAACAATGACTTCTTGTTTTCTTCCATTTACTTGGGTTATTACACGAGATACCAGGCGTTAGGAGGCTTTGTCTGCAGAATCCATCATCGTTTGTCCTTGTTCTCTGTTTTTGTACGTGAATCTGCTTCCAGCTGCAGTTTCTCTGCTGAGCAGGCGTGAATTCCCTTGCGTCCATAGCCCCCACCGTGCCACCGGATCCCGGATGTTCCAGAGAGCCAGACAGAGGGGCTAGACCGCGGACTGCCTAGTTTGTAGATAGCGGCTGTGGTAAGTGAAGTGAAGCTTGAATGACGATCAACGCACGGGAGCGCCCGGCGAGTGTTCGCAAGATGCGATTCGTCCAGAGAGCGGGACTTGGACGATTGCGGAACGGCGCGGAGTGCTTGGGCCTCGAATAATGGTTAGGTTGTGCTGGTGTCGCGGCGGAGCGAGTGGGTGCTTGGCGGCCATGACGTAGCCGCCGGGAGACCCTATGTCATCGTTCTGCAGTTCGTGCGCCGTTCCTCTCGCAGCCAGTCCAGTGCTCTCCCCCCCTTAACTTGGCCCAGCCCTGCAAAACACATTTACATATAATCTTGCCGCATCCTCGCGCCGATCCCCGCCGACCAAGTCAATCAATTTCCTCTCCCTCCTTCCCTACCCCGTCCGTGCGGAGTCCACACAAAGCGATCTCCCAAGACACGCCAGCCGCCCGCGATCCTCCTAACTAACCCGCTCGCCGCCGCCGCTCACACCACGAGACACCGACCACCCAGCACCACGCCTCAAACCCGCCCGCCATGCACCGCACCTACTCGATGCGCCAGTCGCGCGCCCCAACGGCGTCGCAGCTGCAGAACCCCCCGCCGCCGCCCTCGTCCACCAAGACCGGCCGCTTCTTCGGCAAGAGCAACTTGGGTAGGTAGTCGACCTCTTGTTTCCGCACACCCCATTCCCCACAAGGCGCTCTCGCATTGTCCCACTCCGGATCGCCGCCGCCGCGCAGACTTCGATCGGCCTCCTCCACCTTTTTCTCCCCACAGCCTCGAGGGCGGCCGAAGCGCCAATCCCGTTCTCTGCGCACGCGCGCATGCGCGCCGCGGCGGCGCTCTGGGACACGGCTCAATGCGAAGGCTTCCCGCATACCTTGTCGTTACTTCTGCTGCTTTTTTGTTGTGCTTTGCTGCTAGACGCTTGTTTCTGCGACTCCTAGGACGCAAAGTTGATCTTGTGTTGCGACATCCAGGCCACTCGTTCCGTAGGCAGACGGCCGGCGCCTGGGGCCCGGACCTGGCGAAGAAGCTGTCGCAGCTGGTGAAGATGGAGAAGAACGTCATGCGCAGCATGGAGCTTGTCGGAAGGGAGCGCATGGAGGTGGCGGTACGTTCCTACCCATTGCATGCGCCGGAAAATTGCGGGAGGGGCTGACGGATTCGCGTGTTAGCAACAATTGTCCATCTGGGGCGAGGCCTGCGACGACGATGTCTCCGACGTTACGGATAAATTGGGCGTGCTCATCTACGAGATTGGCGAACTGGAGGACCAGTTTGTCGACCGCTACGATCAGTACCGCGTCACGATGAAGAGCATTCGCAACATCGAGGCCTCCGTTCAGCCGAGTCGCGACAGTAAGCCAACCCTGCACAATGGATATCTCGGAGATGGAGGCTGACTGGGCGGTGAATAGGGAAGCAGAAGATCACGGACCAGATTGCGCAGCTCAAGTACAAGGAGCCCAACTCTCCCAAGATTGTTGTCCTGGAGCAGGAACTCGTCCGTGCCGAGGCCGAGTCTCTCGTCGCCGAGGCTCAGCTGTCCAACATCACGCGCGAGAAGCTTAAGGCTGCTTTCACATATCAGTTTGATGCTCTGCGTGAGCATTGCGAGAAGCTTGCTATCATTGCGGGCTACGGCAAGCATCTGTTGGAGCTGGTTGATGACACCCCCGTCACCCCCGGCGAGACTCGGCCCGCATACGATGGATATGAAGCTAGCAAAGCGTACGTTTTCTGGTTCTTACAATTTTGCCAGATAGGGCTAACAAATCCCACAGCATTATCCAGGACTGCGAAGATGCACTGACCAACTGGGTCGAGCAAAACGCCTCGGTCAAGTCCAACCTGTCCACCCGCGCACGAACACTATCCCAGCGTCGCCACCAGCGCCGCCAGAACGGTGAGGGCGTCGACCTTTCCCACCAGGATCAGCCTATGGAGGGCCGTGAATCCGGCCTTTGGATACCCGCATCAGAGCATGCGGCACGCGAGGGCTACGAGGACGATGAGGATGAGGAGGATGACGCGCCCAGCACCATCGCGGCGAGCGAACCGCGCGGCCGCGAGGCTGTTGCCGCCTAAGGTTGTGAGGCATCGTTTTCATCTTTTTCACTTCTCGCCATGTTCTCCTACCTTCGATTCAAGAGGTGGAAGAGTCGAAGTTTGGCGGAACGGTAGACGTTATACCCAAAGCATGATGAATGGTTTTTTTGTAATATGACGGGTGGAGTAATCATGGGGCATCGGGTGGTTAAAGAGGATAATGCATTTGCGACTCCTGTAGGTCTAGTCTCTTGAATGATGGAAACGAATTGACTGCTACGATATGTCATATTGTTGTGACCAATTCCTCTGTGCTGCGTTCGAAAATTCTATTTTTTTTTTTTTTTTGCTAAATCTGATAGGCGAATTAGAGTTATCTCTTTCCCGTCAAAGTTTCCTAAGAAAAGATCGTGATGACTGTAACGTTTATCTGGCGAGACCGATAAAGGAAGCTGGAAAAAGTTTTATTTACAAGGATTTAAAGATGATGGCGAAGTGGCTGCCTGGCTGACATGCATATCCGGCCTGCATCATATCGACCCTGTTCCCCGTCAACCCGCGCTGCACGCCCCTGCCCCACAGATCTGTGGCAGCGTCGTGACAGGTCCTGGGCCAGAGCTTTCGCAGACATGACTCGGGTAAGAGGCTCGTAACGTTAGTGTTTGATGGTGCCGTGTTACTCGTCCGATGAAGCTTCGAGAAGGGTAAGCGCTGCGTACGTCCCATGATCATCTGATAATTGATAAGATGAGACGTCTAGGTGCAACCCTCCCAGTTAAGTCGGGGTAGACGTGCTGACTCCGGGCAGGCTTCACGAGCAGCTGAAGGATCTCAGCAATTTGACACCGCAGGGCGCGGGCGCGCTCTACCCTACGCAGATTCGAGTCACCGCGACGGGCTGGGCTGGGCCCCACACACCGCATCCCGAACACGGGAAGTAGCCGACGAGGCGGAAACGAAGGCCCAGTCCTTCGCTCGGCGGTATTGATAAGCAGGCGGCAGGGCGAACCCACATGCCGCTTTCTTTCCTCTGGATGCTACAACTTTACGACGCAGACCCTCTTTGTCGTGCTTTTCTCTTCCTATTGGATCTCTCGAGCCCCGCGCTTCCCTTGGACCTGGGAAACCTTATCACCTTCACAGACCCCGCAGCTGGGGAAACGATGTCTGCGACGTAAAGACAAGACCAAGCTCTGACCTCACTACCTTAGCTGCCGTTGCCTGCCGCTCGGCGCATATCGGCGACAAGCCCCATCTTCTTCCTATGATGACGACGGCAGCAGCAGCAACAAACCATTTTTCCGCACAATCCGCAATGGCGCTGCTCTTCACGACGGGAGCAGATGCGGATCATGCACGCCACTCCAAGATGCGGCTTGCCATCACCGCCGTCGCGCTCGGCCTAGTTTCCTTCCATGCCAGCGCCAGCTTATTCCGCACTCTGCGCATCAACAAGCTGCGCGCCAAGAGCGTTTCTGTCGGTGGCGGCGGTGATGTCGCGGCTTCGCAACACTACTCTGATCGCGATGGCGTCGCTACCGACGAGACTATGCGCAGCTACAGCACCCGCTGGCAGACTGTGCTAACGGCGCTCTGTGCTGTTGTTGGTGCTTGTGTCTCTCTGGCGCAAGCAGTGCTGGTCACGTTAGACGCAGGAGATGTCGTGATAGCGTGGTTAACGTGCGCTATTTGGGTGAGTACAACAAATTCTTTTTTCCAAACACCTTGCTGTCGCGCGTATAAATCTTCTCTCTTCTTTGGTACTCCCATTCCCGGGGTACTTTATCTAATAATCGAGGAAGCACGTGGGAAGAGAAGGCACATGGGAATGCACGCCAGGAATCTCTTCCTAGGATGTGATGGCTTGCGATTGGCAGATGAACCTTGAGTTATGCCGTAACATTTCCCTTAGGAATGTCAAATGCAGGGCTGCGGTCAGATGCAAGCAAGATAATCCTTAATCCCCAGTTGAACGCTGCTGGGCTGTTCTGAACCCTTTCTTTGTTTGAATGCACCACGAGCATCGCGGTGCTGACGATCATCATAGCTTCCTCTCATTTTCCAAAGCATCGATATCTCGATAGAAAGGGAGCCGGTCCGCAAATACAACATCGCCTTGTCCAACTCCCTGACCTATCTGCTCGGCTTCGCCGTGTTCTGCTACGTGGACGACCTCCGCGACACTTCGAGCCCCGTCAAGCTCGGCCTGGTCATCACTCGCGCCTGCGTCGCACTCGCAGGCTTCCTCGTCTGCACCCTCTACCCGCGCAGACCAGACGTCACCTACAACGGCCGCCTCGTCGACGGCCAACGCACCGCCTCCGCCTTCAGCCGGTACACCTACACCTGGCTGTCGCCCCTGCTCGCCTTCGCCTCCAAGAAGGGCGTCCTGCACCAGGATGACCTACCCAAGCTCGATGCCACCACGCGCTCGCGCGACCTGCACGACGACTTCGTGGCGCGCATCTCGTCGTCATCCTCCTCCTCCCCTGCCGTCCCGCTCTGGCGCAAACTCATCCGCGCGCACTCGCACGGCCTGGCCATGCAGTACGGGCTGACGACGCTCGACTCGGTCCTGATCGTCGCGCCGCAGGCGGCCATGTTCCGGCTGCTGAAGCTGCTGGAGGAGCGGGCCAACGGCGCCGACGTGACGGTCGAGGCCAGCCTGTGGGTGCTCGGCCTGGGCGCAGGCATCGTCGTGCAGAACTTCTTCGAGAACTGGCGCTGGTGGGTCAGCTACGGCTACCTCAACGTGCCGATCCGCGTGCAGCTGAGCGCGCTGATTTTCGCCAAGAGCATGCGGAGGAAGGACGTCAAGGGCGTGCAGAAGAAGGAGGATGAGGGTGATTCTGAGGGGGAAGAGGAGGAGGATGGCGAGGATGCGATGAAGTTGACGCAGCAGGCGACGGTCAATTTGGTCGGCGTCGATACGAAGCGTGTTGCGGACTATGTGACGTATCAGAACGGGTTTTGGGGCGCGTTCATCAAGATTATAGTGTCCTTTGTGTTCATCTATAAGCTCGTGGGGTAAGTAGTAGGGTCCTTGTGGAACTTGGTTGCGTTGGTGCTGATAGAGCTCAGATGGCAAGCGCTCGTTGCGGGTATCATCGCGCAGCTTGCAACGATTCCCCTGAACATGTACTTCGCGAAGAGGTACGCGTCTGCTCAAGTAAGTAAATTTCGTAAGGAGGGCTTTCTAATGGATTCACTAATGGTTGGCATTTAGAATGATCTCATGGTCGCTCGCGATCGTAAACTCAACGTCCTCAACGAAGCTCTGATGGGCATCCGTCAAATCAAGTTCTCTGCGCTCGAGAAGCAGTGGCAGAAGAAAATCGCGGACTACCGTGAAGTGGAACTCTCAGCCATCTGGCGCGTTTTCATTGCCGACACTTTCCTGATTTTCTGCTGGATCTTTGGTCCCTACATGCTTTCGGCCGTCACTCTTGCCGTCCACGCGCTGATCAACGACCACTTGTATCCCTCCGTGGCATTTACAACTATCGGTATTCTGACACAGATTGAGGGAACGATGGCGTTCATCCCGGAACTGATCGCAGTTGGAGTCGATGCCTGGGTGAGTATCAAGCGTATCGACGAGTATCTGAATGCACCCGAGAAGCCGCAGAATACATGGCCTGGCGACCATGTCTCCTTCAAAAATGCCAGCGTTGCTTGGCCGTCGGACTCGGAGAAGAATGAGGAATCTTTCGTTCTGCGTAACCTAAACTTCACCTTTCCGAACCGGCAACTTAGCGTTATCTCTGGCCGTACTGGGTCTGGCAAGACTCTTCTTCTCAAGGCTATCTTGGGCGAGGTAGATGTCATTTCCGGCACCATTGAAGTTCCCCGGGCACCGCCTGCAGATCAGCGCTTCGACCACAAGGCCAACAGGAAGAACTGGATCATCGACTCTGCCATCGCGTTTGTCAGCCAGCAGCCCTGGATCGAGAACTGCAGCTTCCGAGACAATGTGCTCTTCGGCCTGCCGTTTGATGCCGTTCGCTACCGCAAAGTCCTCTCCGCCTGTGCTCTGGACAAGGACCTGACGATGCTCACCGACGGCGACTCGACGGAAATCGGCGCCCAGGGCATCAACCTGAGCGGCGGCCAGCGCTGGCGCATCACGCTCGCCCGCGCGCTGTACTCGCGCGCCGGCATCCTGGTCATGGACGACATCTTCAGCGCCGTCGACGCCCACGTCGGCCGCCACATCTTCGAGAACGCGCTGACGGGCGAGCTGGCCGTCGGCCGCACCCGCATCATCGTCACCCACCACGTCTCGCTCACCCTGCCGAAGACCAAGTTCGAGGTTTTCCTCAGCGGCGGCAGGGTCGAGCGCGCTGGCACGGTCGACTCCCTTCGCCGCACGGGCGAGCTGCAGGATATCCTCGAGGAGGAGCAGAATGAGGAGGCTATCGTGGATGGCGAGGCGCATCTCGATCTCCCTAACGGCAATGGACACGCGGCGAGGCGTCGTAGCTCGGCGTTCCATAGGAGGCCGAGCGCTGCGTCTATGGGTGAGAGTGGTGGTGATGCGCTGGTTAGGTACCTCTCTCGGACGAGCGAGCGGTCGGACTTTATCGACGATGGTGGACATGTGGAGTACGACAACAAGGAGCCGGCTAAGAAATTCGTCGAAGAGGAGACGAAGATGAAGGGGAAGGTGCTTTGGTCCGTCTACATGCAGTACGTCAAGGCTGGCGGTGGTTACTGGTTCTGGGCTGGCATTGTATTGGCATTCTGCGCTATTCAGGCGTTGATCTTGGGAAGAGTGAGTCGGAACTTCCATCATGGTTCTGTTACACGGTTTTGATGCTAACTTTGAGATCCGCAGTCATGGTGGCTTACCATCTGGACCAGCCAGTACAAGACTCAGTCAGAGCCTGCCAAAACGTTTGTCGCCTCTGTCCTGCAGCACCCGATGATCCATAACCTCCGCACACCATACAACGCCCAGACGCTCACCAGGAGTACGAAATTCTACGTTGGCATTTATGTGCTAATTTCTTGTACCATCTCCCTGTGTGGTGCAGCGCGCTACTTCTGGGTCTACTGCGGTTCGATCCGCGCAAGTCGCAAACTGTTTGATGACTTGACGTACGCTGTACTGCGAGCTCCGCTAAGGTGGCTTGATACAGTGCCGACAGGCCGCGTGCTGAACAGATTTACGGCAGACTTCAGCACCCTGGATCTCGAGCAGGCAAACGCTTTCTCATTCATGCTGTTCAATCTGCTCATGGTTATAGGTATCGTGATTGCTGGGTAAGTGAGATGCTTCTAATCTTTGAGACAAAGCACTGATGAGCCTTAGTATGATGGTCACTCCAGTCATGATCCTGTTCGCGATTATTTTGCTGGCCCTTTGTGTCCGCTACGCACTTTACTACCTCGTCGGCGCACGCGAGACCAAGCGCTTGGAGAGTCTGGCCAAGAGCCCTGTATTCGAGCTCTTTGGTGCCGCTCTCTCTGGCCTTGGTACCATCCGTGCTTTTGGCAAGACGGACGACTACATCAACGCCATGTTCGCCAAGATCGACATGCACGGGCAGACGATGATGTACATGTGGGCTTTCAACCGCTGGCTGACGTTCCGGCTGGGCGTGGTCGGGGCCGCCTTCGCCGTGGCCATGGCGGCGCTCATCGTCTCCCTCAACATCGACGCGGCACTGGCGGGCTTCGCCATCGGCTTCACGCTCGAGTACTCGATCGCGGTCGTGTGGATGCTGCGGCAGTACGCCATCGTAGAGCTGTCGATGAACGCCGTCGAGCGCATCCTCGAGTACTCGGAGATCGCCATCGAAGACCAGGAGGGCGCCGACGCGCCCGCCCACTGGCCGGCCGAGGGCCGCCTCGAAGTCGACGACCTGGTCGTCTCGTACGCGTCGGACCTGGAGCCCGTGCTCAAGGGCGTGTCGTTCGCCGTCGCGCCCAACGAGCGCGTCGGCGTCGTCGGCCGCACCGGCGCGGGCAAGAGCAGCCTGACGCTCGCCCTGTTCCGCTTCCTCGAGGCGCGCCGCGGAAGTATTACTATCGACGGCGTCGACATCGCCAACGTCAAGCTCGAAGACCTCCGCTCCCGCCTCGCCATCATCCCCCAGGACCCCGTCCTCTTCTCCGGCACCGTCCGCTCCAACATCGATCCATTCGGCGAGCACGACGACCGCGAGCTACGCGAGGCGCTGGAGCGCGTGCACCTCGTGTCGTCGGCGGAGGCGGAGGCGTCGTCGTCGGATGACAACGAGGGCGAGGACGGTGTCAACAAGAACCCCTTCTCGTCGCTCTCGACGACCATCTCGGAAGGTGGCTCGAACTTGTCGCAGGGCCAGCGCCAGCTGCTCTGCCTCGCCCGCGCCATCGTTGCCCGCCCGAAGGTCATGATCCTCGACGAGGCGACGTCGGCTGTCGACAAGGCCACCGACGCGCTCATCCAGAGGAGCGTGCGCGAGGAGTTTAGCGATAGCACGCTCATCGTTATCGCGCATCGTCTTAGCACCATCGCTGACTTCGATAGGATCTTGGTGCTTGGCGAGGGTAAGGTTGTCGAGTTTGGAAGCCCGAGGGAGTTGTTGGAGAAGGAGGATGGCGCGTTCCACGGAATGGTGGAGGATAGTGGTGAGAGGGATGTGCTGAGGGAGATTATTTTGGGGGAGGGCAGGGAATAGTGAAGATGGATGGTAGGTAATGTGAGGTGGCTGTAGAAAAGTTATCAGGTCGGGCAGAGAAATTGGTCTGTAAAGTATTTTTTGTTTTCTTGCTTGTTTATCTCGGTGTTCGTGTTAGATGAGAAAAGAATCCCAGGGCATTCATTGATAGGTAGGAGCTTCCTCAATGATTTTGCGACTCGAATGAACGGTCGCCTGTAGTTGACCGTCCTGATCAATCTTGTACACATTGCTGCCAGTTTGAAAAAAAAAAAAAAAAAAAAAAAAAAAGAGGCAACATCACACGGTGAGAAAAGGCAAAAAGGAAAGCTTATCTACGTCACTTCGGTCAAGCCTCGTCAATAGCTTCCGGTTCTCATAAGGACCCGGAGGCGATATTGGCCGAGGCGACCTGACGTCCACCTATGTCTTTTCAACTAGGGGGTCATCGCTTGAAAACCTTCTGCCCAGTGACCGAATTAGGAAGTGATTCCCAATTAGGCAACGCCTGGTGACCACAAGTGACCTCCGCAATACTCTAAGGCACCGATCGATCCGACCACTTATGGATTTTGATGGAAGGAAATTTGCACTTATCATATTTAAGCTTCCTATCATGCCTAAAGGCCCTTTTTTTCCTTCTCCATCGTTCGCTATGGGGCCAACGAGAATACGACGAGGCGAAGCATGATTTATTGATCCACTGTTAGTCCTTTCGACCTAACGAAAGTCGCACACGCAGCGGAGAGCACAAATGAACCTGATGATGCCGCAATGGAGCGTGGATGTGGAGCCGGAATCATGATGCTCCTTTCCATTCGACTATACGTAGAATTACAAAAACCTAACCCAGATGCGCGCCGTACGCATGCAGCCAGCAGCCATATTTTACACCTTTCCCTGAGCTCTCATCTTGCGCGCTCATCCGATTGTTTATATCACCCTGCACAGCACCATGCCTCCCAGCTTCTTCTCCACGCACTCCCTCGCTTCAAAGATTCCCCTGTCCGTGGTGACGAAGAGACACTCTCCAGGCTTCGTCAGGCCCTTCACCTGGCCGGCCTCGTATCCTCTCACGATAGTGCCCAGATCATGCGAGTTGAGCCATATCCGCTTTGTAGGCTTGCTGATGAGCGTCATGCGGCTGAGAACAGGCTCGTTGTTCCAGTACTTCAGGCCCAGCCATAACCTCTGCAACGCCCTGTTCTTTGGGATCTTATCCTCCGTCAACTTCTCCGTTTTCACATTAACGCCCGGTCGAGGGTAGGCCTTCCACGGCTCCTCCGCCAGCACCTCGTCGGTAATTTCGCTCAAGGGCGGCTCCCGGAGCGCGAAGGATGGCGGTGGTACGGGACCGCCGGGCTGGACGGTGGAGATAAAGCCTTGCTTCTGTAGGCCGAGGGCCAGCGTCAGGTGCAGCTTGGTGAGCGGGATAGAGGTCAGGCCCAGCCGGCCCTTAGACGCGTTTTGCAGATGCGAGCAGACATGGGCGAGTCCGACGAGCGACATGGTGGGTGAATTGTGGCGCGCGGCGCGACGGATTGGTGGTGGTTGTGGTGGTTGGGTTTTCGGGCGCGAATTGAGCAGGGCCCCCGCAGCGGGCAGCGGTGAATGGCAGCTGCGGTGGCAAGGGCGGCAGCGCAGAGCTTGGACGCGCGGTGTCGGTGAGCGGGCGGGCGGCTCGAATTGGCGATGGAACGATGAGGTCTGGATAGCGTTGATGGGCCAAAATTTCGGAGGAGCTCGCGACGGAGCGTCACCGCCTGCGGATCGGCGGCTGCTTGGCGGCGCGTGCGGCTGATTGGCCGAGTAGGCGCCTCGACCCGCGAGACCCTTCCAGCTCCAAGAATAGTGTCGCACAGAGTGCCCGCTTTCCACGAGCTGACTTTCTGGCACCTGAAGTTTGTCTGGGCCTCCCCCTTCTCTGTATATCTTCGCCCTCCGCTTGCTTTCTTTTTCCCACCTTGTTTCAGCGCCGGCCGCTTCGTTCGCAGTGATACCCCGCGCCCAACATGCCACAGCAACCTGGCGAGCAGTCTCTCTGCACGCTGTGAGTTTCGCAGCTCTGTCTGAGCTCAGCAGCCTGATCTGACCCGCCGTAGCTTCGCAGACATCCACTACTACTTCAGCCACCCGAACGCGAAGCCCGTCCACCACCGCTTCGACAAGAGCTCCTACGTCTACCTCTACTACAACCCGACCGAGCGCCGCGGCCGCATTGAGATTGCCAATTATGCCGGCACTCCCGACCAGGACGCCTTCATGGGCTGTGAGTGCCCAGGTGTCAGCCCGGCCTAATCCCTGGCTAATTCGTGCTGCCGTCAGATCTCGACACCGTCCAGGTCAATCGCACCCATAAGCAGCCTAATCTCTTCACCATCACCGTCGATCCCTCCAATGCGGGGAGCACGCCCAGCTCACCTCAGCAAGACTACTCGCAGTGGCACCTTCCCGCCCCCGATCAGCGCAACGAAGGCAAATACATGTTTAAGCTGCACACCGTCGACATATATCTGTGGACCGAGAACGACGCGAACACACTCGTGAGCCTGCTGCAACAGGTCTTGCAACCCCATCAGTTGAGGATACTAGACGCTCCCACCCACAAGAGTCGGCACTCCGAACACTCCGAAACCATGAGCCCAGTCGTCAAGAAGCTCGAGCAGATGGCCGTCTCCAACCCCCACCAGTACCGCAGCACCAGCGTGAGCACCACTCAGTCTTTCCCTGGCCCTCCAACAATGCCCGCATCGTCGTTGGGGGAATCTCCGCAGGAGCCTGCATCATACGCTCCGATGGCATACAATCCGGCAGCTCCCGCCGCGCCTGAGCCTATTTCTCACCGCGAGAAGACTCCGCCGCCTCCGGACGGGGAGATGGGAACGGGCCTTGCCGCTGCTGCCGCACACGAGGACGGTGCGGCGGCGTACGGCATGCAGCAGCACCAGCACCACGGCTCGTACCAGCAACACCAACCCTACATGCCCGGACCCCCGTCCGCAACCCACGGCTCCTTCCCGCCGCCTCCCGCCCTGGGGCCGACGCCCACGCAGATCCAACGCGCTTCCACGACGACGGGCTCGTTCCCGCCTCCGCCGCCGCCGCAGAACGGCGGCACCCCGCCGTACTCGCAGTCCTTCGCCCCGCCGCCCAGCGCCGCGCCCTACGGCCAGACGCCCACCCCGACCCACCCGGGCATGCAGCGCCAGGCCACCCTGCCCGCCGGCTACCCCGGCTACAACCCGCAGGCACAAACTCAACCGCAGTACGCAAGCTACCCGCAGTCCCCCGGCTACGCCCCCGTGCAGTCCCCCGGCATCTCGACGCCGCTCCAGTCCCCTGGCTACGCTGCGGCCGCGCCGTCGCCTGGCATGCCGCCGCCCGGCGGCTACTCGCAGTACTCGTACGGCCAGCCGACGTCGCAGCCGCAGAGCCAGGCCGAGACGTACGCCGTGCACGGCCATCTGTACCGGCCCACGGAGCAGGAGGCTAGCATACGCGGCCACGATAGGCCGGGGCAACCGGGGCCGGGCGCCGCGCCGCCGGGGAAGTTTGAGCAGAGGGTGGATCGGGTGGAGAAGGGGGTGAGTAAGTTTCTGAAGAGGTTGGATAAGAAGTTGTGATGTAACAGTGGAGTGAGAGGTTGGTATAGATGAGAGTGGATGAAGGAAGGATTTTGCAGGCTTCTTGTTTTCTTGTTTACTTGCTTTCGAGTTCGGTTTTTTGTGCGTTGCGTTCAGCTGCCGAATAATACCCCCGATTGCCTGTTATTTTGTGTGAGTTTTTCTCTCTTTTGCGCGCTTTTGTATAGTGTTGGGTAGGCGTAGGAGATAAATGTAAAATCGTTGGATGGTTTCCGTACTTGTCAATGCTGGGAAATGATTGGTTCATTTGTGGGAGAGTCTTGTAAAGACGATTGGTTGGACAGGAAGTGGGGGTGCTTTTTTGCCGCCGTTATTTGCAGGATGCATGTAAGCAGTGCCAAGATCCAGCTGCCTTCCAACCTTCAGCCTCGTCTCCTCTGCTTCTACAAACATCCCTCATGTGGTCGGGTCTTGTGAGTCACAGATATACCGGCTGCGGTATCATTGAACTAACCATCATTATTGCAGTGTTCAGTGCCATAGTCTATTGCCAGTCCCAACGCCCCGGACGAAGCTCAGCCTTCCCCGTACCTGAATTATCAACCATCGAATCGAGATGAACATGTATCGTATATTTGCTGAAGATGGTATCTGAAGCAGAAATAACCTTTCGCTTGAGGGGCATACCTAGAAGCTTTTCGAAAAGTAAAGTCAAAGACCTTGTCAGGACGCAGCTATCCCTTGAGGATGCTATCCGGGTAACGGTTCGCTCTCTTGCATGCAACCCAGTGCGAAAGCATGAGACCGTGGCGACCTTGAACTTTACGAGTCTGCCCACCTTACTGTCTGGCAAACGGGAGCACTTTTTGGACTTTGAGCTGGATGACAAGGTCGGCCGACTCGAGTTCGATACGCATTTTGAGGGGTTCACTCCGCTTCATTCTGCACGGGACAAGGACTGTGAATTCGAGTATGTGTAATTGGCGGCTGGCCATTGCGTTACTTCGCTCACCGATGACAGTATTGTCGCTATCAGCGGACTGAACGGACACGCATTCGGCTCCTTCAAGCAGAAAGAACATGTCCATATGTGGCTTCGAGATGATCTCCCGAGGGATTTTCCGAGAGCAAGGATCTTCACGTATGGCTACGAGACACGAGGTGCATCGATTCAGAATGTCTATGACGTCGCAAATGCATTCCGATCTCGTCTGAACGCCATCAGAAGACATTCAACAGTAAGTCGTCAATCATTATGATAATTAGCCCAACCTGACATCACCATAGACACGTCCCCCAAGGGCTTTGGTAATTGTGGCACATAGCTTGGGAGGAATTGTTGTAAAAGCGGTGAGTAATTTACTGGGCTTTTTGTTTTTTATATGCTAATAGTTGTAGGCGGTCAACGCCATGAGAGAAAGCAACGAGCCGCGTGATCGAACGAATCTCCAATATTTGCGTAGCATCTTCCTTTTCGGGGTTCCGAATCACGGTATGAACATTGAATCGCTAGTGCCAATGATCCACGAGAGTGCAAGAAGAACACTTCTCTACCCTCTCGATGCCAACAACTCCCCGACATTGCGTGAGATTGGGAAAAGGTTCCTCAAAGTCACTCGCAGAATCCCCGACTTCGAATCTTTTTACTTTTACGAGACGATGGAATCACCCACTGCAATAATTGTACGTTAAGTCCTTTCCAGGAGTAGGATAATTCACTAATGAAACCTTCGGTAGGTTGAGGGGCAGTGGCAAATGAGTGGACCACCGGCAGTATTGGTTTCGGTTTCTTCAGCAACTCATGGAATGCCTCATGGTGACCTCGGTCACCGAGTTATCCCAGTCAATCACACACACAGGGACCTTGTGAAATTCACTGGAGCCCATGACGATGTATATCAGACTGTCTTGGATAGACTGAAAGCGACATTGGAGGACGCTCAAGAATGTCTACAAAGTCACTGTTAGTTATCCTCGTCTCAAATTGCCTGACTAAATGCAAATAAATTTTCTCCAGGTCGTCGACTGAGTAAAGTAGAACGAAGTAAGATCCATGTCAACTATTAGGCTGAAAGCTTCAAGCATAATTGACACTATTCAGGCTGTCTCCAGTCGCTCGCATTTACGGAGGAGGGCTGGAGAGAAGATGATATCACCAATGCAGAAGGGACCTGCTCATGGGTTCTAGATCATCCTAACTTCACGTCGTGGCTTAAAGACCCCCAGGGACTTCTTTGGGTCTTAGGAAACCCAGGTTCCGGGAAGTCAACCCTCATGAAATACGTCGTACAGCATCGAAGAGAGAATCAGACCATCGGCCTCAATGAAGTTGTTGCAGCATTCTTCGTACACGGACGAGGCCACGAGTTACAGAAATCTCCGCTGGGGCTGTATAGATCGCTTTTGCGTCAAATACTGCCCTATTTTCCAACTCATCTCGCGGATCTCACTACCAAGTATTTGGGGAAATCAAGGTCGAACGAGGGAAGTGATGAACAAAGTATTTGGAGAATGCAAGAGCTTCGGCAGTTCTTTCTCAAGATTCTTCCCCAATTGTGTCATCGACGATCGGTAGTCATATTTGTGGACGCTCTTGACGAGATTGGGGAAGAAGATGCGGTGAAAATCATCAGAGACTTCGAGAAACTTACTACGAACCTGAATGATCCCATGGCAACACTCAAGATATGCTTCTCCTGTCGTTACTACCCCGTGCTTCGGACCACGACGAAGCTCTCAGTATCAGTCGAGAGAGAGAATGCTCAAGACATCTCCAATTTTGTCGAAAGCTATTGGGAACTCAAGGATTTATCAGAACCGGAAAGGAGCCAATTACAGAAGATTATAATTGGTAAAGCTCGAGGTATCTTCCAGTGGGTCACTATCATTCTAGGCCAGGTAACACGGCTGCGAAGGAGTGGCAAAACCACTCAACAGATGATTTCAATCATACGCCAGGTACCAGAACGACTAGAGGGTTTGTACAGGTCCCTTCTGAATGATGGCAATCCGGACGACAGACCTCAAACTATCAAACTCTTCCAATGGATACTTTTCTCGAATCGACCCTTGACGATTTGGGAGCTTCGAGAAGCTCTCGCTCTTGACGCGTCAATGTATTTCAACACAATCGCCGAAATGCGAAGCAGCCCTCTCTACATTGAGCGCGAAGAAGACATGCCGCTAGTCATCAGCGGTCTTTCCAAAGGGCTGATGCAAGTCATCCTACGGAAAGAGGCGAATTATGTCGACGGGACTAGGCTAGGGCATGTCGAATTTATACACCAATCTGCTCTGGATTATCTCAACAACGGAGGGTTGGATGAACTGGAAATGACCGACAAGTGGACTTCCGCGGATCGGGGCAATTTCCAGATTTCACGGTCCTGCATCAAATATCTTCGAATGGACGAAATTGAATCCTACCATTTCAGACTTGGTCGTTACCGGGATCCAGAAGGTGCATGGTCTGACTCCGGAGGAGGCATCAGAGGATCTTTCGATAAATTTCCTCTGCTCGAATATGCCTACGAATTTTGGCTACTTCACGTCACCAAGATCAACAATAATGGCATTGAGCAGCTTGATCTTCTAGATCTCTTCCCTTGGCACGACGAAACTGACACTTTGCCAAAGCTCTTCGTCTTGACGCACCAGTCCTATATGCGCTTTCGCGATCTTTCAGAGCCACAACATTGGAGGAGAACAGTTCATGTCATGGAAGAAAACAGGAGAAATAGCCCCAATCACAATGCCGTGACTATGAAAGAACTTTGGAGCGAGTCTAGAACTCGAATTGAAGCGCCGGTGGAACGATCGCGCGGGAATTCCAGCCTCATCATCCCCGCATGTGAAATGCTATTTCAAGTCTTGGCTTTTGCTGGAATTGACAGCGCCCTGAAGGAGATGTTCAGGCGTCAGCCGTCAACATTTCAGTGGGCAGAATATATGCCATGGAGTAGCAGTGACTCATTCTTACGGTCAGTGTCGGAAATTTAGACCATATGTATGTACAATGTTTCTAAATATGCAGCAACTACTTCCTCTCTTGATCCACGCGGGAAAAAAAGGGAGGAAAAAAGAAAAAGAGCCATGTTAAGCCCATCTTGCCATTTGTACAAGATTATAAGAGTTTGGTGAGGTTTCTTCGTCCTCTTGCAGAGTTTCTGCGTCATCACCTTGACCACTCAACGCTGGCGAGCGGATTGCGTCATTCGTATTGCCTTCATCATTGTCGGGCAAGCGTTGCCTATGTGTCTCAGGAATTTCAGGTTGAGGCCCAGTCGTGGAGGCTTCCTTTTCCTTGGTGGCCGAGAACCAACGACTGCGCGGTAATCCTCTGGAAACTTTCTTGTCTGCAATCCGAAGCTCGTCGTATTTGTTCCTCTGGCCTTCCCACCATTCAATTTCGCCGTTCCATTCCCTCGGGCGTCCTGGGAAGTATATCTCGCGTAGAGACTGCACGATGGAGGTTTTGGCATCGATGAAGAGAGGATCGGCCTCAAGCGTAACTTGAAGATCCATGAAAGCATCCATGACCTTGTTACCGAGGATCTCATCGCGAAGGATCAGAGGGATAGGCTGGCCTTCGGGGTGCAGACTCTTCCCAGCAACGAGAGCATTTTGGGCCGTTCCGATAAGGCAGACAATAAGCAGATACCAGGACCTAGTCTGGAGCCCGGCTGCAAGGACCAGTAGTACTAGCCAGCCAGCTGTGAACGCAACGTAAACGAAGCCGGTCAGCAGAAAATCCCAGGGCATCCCGTGAAGTGTCCAAACGTTGGCGTTTTTGCCAGGGCCTTTGTCAGTGAAGAAGCCGACATGCCTCCAGGGCTTCGCCTGGTAGGGGCCTTCGAAGGTTGACAGCGCCTCAAGATCGAAGCGCGAGCCGATGTTCCGCAAGACAATGACATCTTTGTGGCCATTTCCGGCCGTGATGGCTATCGTCTTCTTTTTCTCGGACCTCGCCTCTTCGGGAAGCTTCTCAGCTTTCCACTGGGGAAGTGCGCCCGTGACGAGAGCCATGGCGGTGCCGAAGATGGTCAAGAGCAGAACATCCGAGTGCCCGTATAGCAGCCATGGCATGGAAGCAACGGCAAGCTGAAGCAGTGTGCTGAGTTTGTGAGTGCCTTTCATGAAATGGGTCTGGGGTGGCAGCGGTGACGGCTCGTAAATGGCGACCCTGAGTGCGCGGCCAAGGTTGGGTCTACTTTTCACTTTCTTCGCCATGTATATCTCGTTGTCCCGGAGCAAGCGACTGATGATCCAGTTTCGGTTCTCTCTCGCGTAGCCGCTCTCCAAGTTGATGACTTTGCAGGAATGATCCGGCAGGGGCATGAGGCGGCCTTCTCCTACAAGACGCATTATCGTCTTGAAGGAATATGCCACCCATCCAAAACTGAAGGATACCGGAGCTGGGCCATTTCCGGTTGCTTGGGCAAGAGCTTTCTGGACGATGTCTCCGCCGAGGACAAGTAGTAGTGGCAGAACATAGCACGGATTGCGAAGTTGGGAAGATAAGAAGGAGTATACTTGACCTTTGTTCTGGGCATTCAAGAATGGGGGCGATTGATCCGCCGTGCTGTAGTCATGCGGGGGCGTGGCCATCTTTGTCTCGTGGCCACTTTCTTCAAGACTGCAAGGAAAGGAGTGCGGTCGATTGAAAAGTGGTTTTATATTTTCGAAGTAATTAAAGAGCCTTTAATTGTGAAGAAGTTGCGTTGGCGGTTTGTAACAATGGCAAACTCAGCCCAGCAGCAGCTCGTTTTTATCCAGTTTGCTCACTGGGCAAGCCACAGGCCGCAGTGGTGATCACCGTGCCTTCGTGCCTTGGGTACGCCTTGTTGCCTTCGAGAGGTCTGAGGCAAATAAGATACAAGCGCGGCACGGTGGTGTTAACAGGATTTCTTGCAGCCCTGACGCATTTGCCCCACTCGACTCCGCCTCGTTGCAGCGGGGCGCAGCCTTGTTCACATCACACCGATTACGGCGACATGCATACCGTGGTACCACTACTTATCCATTCGCCCGCAAGGGCCGACCGGCACGAAGATAGTGCCTTGCATGAGCAACACCAGGATCGATGACAAGAATAATGAAATAGCTTTTACCAGAGTTTATTTTCCAGTGACTTTCTTTCACTGCATCACGGCTCTTATTCTGCTTTCCTTCATTTCTTGTCCCTAAAAGTGAAAATATCTATCCTGTCCCTAATAGATACTTCACACATACATATATTGGGGATCGTGCCGGCAGGTACCGGTAGCCCGCTGCGTTTGCTACAACATGTTTGTTACCTGATTAGGCTTAGTGTAGTTTTCTTTGGACGCATATCGTCCAAACCCACCGCAGCTACTAATCGATCATCCTTCACCAACATCACATATATATATTATTTCCGTTAGTACCATCGCAACTGAGGCTAATGTGGACCACGGGTCGCCTTGTGGGGAAAAAAGGGGTTGGAGCGGCGGGTTCCATCGGTTCGTCCCTTCGGCTCCATAGTTGGTCGCAGCAAAAAATTGAACTGTTGGACAAAGAAACAAAAAGAAAGCTGAGCCGATCAGGATTCGAACCTGAATCTAATGCTAACGAGTGTTTACTAGCTGAGAATGAATGTTCGGCTAAGTGATCGTATAAGCATTAATGCTAGCCATTACACCATCGGCTCTTATTGATGAATAGTGAAGTGACGATTTATCATTATATTACCCAGCATCATACATACAAGGCCTACACTGCCTGGCTTTGCGGCCCAGAGCAAATTACACAAGGTGCACTGGTAAAGTACCCATTTTGTTTGTATCTCAATCATGAAAGCCAATCAATCATGCGTATCCCTTTCCTACAAGATTTACCGCATCGGAAATACTAATACCTTTTTCTCTCCATTTGTTCAGCGTACCCTGCATTTCTGCTTCGTCCGCAACCTTTTGACTTCTTAAGCACTTCTTTGGTAGGAAATTGTAGGTTCATTCTGATTGAGCACTCAGAAGCAAGCCTTTTCACAAAAACAGTTCAGTCATATCACTTCTCACAATCGCGCTAGTCAAGCTGATATCATACTATTACAGTAAAGATTTTAGATAGGGCTAAGCTAAATAATCAAGTTAAATGGTTCACGTCTGCCTACTCTACTCGTAGTCTTCCGGTCGCAACGGAAAAGCGCAGTTCATCAGCCAAGCCATCATGTGATCCGTCGGATTGGCCAACCAGTCATTATCGTCGTGGTCCCTGCGGAACTGCCAAGTGTTTCTCCGGGCGTGCCCGTATCCGCCATGAATAACATTCTGCGTAGACCTCGCAATGTCCAAAGCCATTCCGTCGGGCATATGCTTCGCCATGGAGAGCTCGACGTAGAGGTCCCGCCAAGCGTGGCCACGCGGGGGGTACAGAAGGAACTCGCGCCTCTGACTGAAACCCAAGCCAATGCTGTAGGTCCAAGGATCGGGGAAGATCCACTTCTGCTTCATGCTTTGGGTCTCGAAGATGATGTCGCCGACGTAAGCGTCGATGTGGTCGAACGAGACGTTCTCCACAGGATCCGTGCTGAAGCCCTCGACGTCCCTCCGCGCCTTCTTCAGCACCACCCCGACCGCCTTCGCATCCACCTCGCCACCAGCGGCTGCCTTCGCGTAGATCCCACGCATCGCCACGCGCACGTTCTCAAGCGCGTAGTACGCAAGGCTGGCCCTCCACACGCCACAGCGCCGCATCTGCGCGACGACATTATCCGACACCCCCGCCCACCGCCACGGCGAGACGGTCGCGTTAATCGTATCATCAGACGGGTTGGCCATGCGCTTCCACACCGGGTGCACGCACTCAAAGTAGGCGCCCAGCTCCTCGAACAGCAGCGCGCAGATGTCCTGGCGCAGCGCCTGCGGCAAAGCGCAGAAACGCGTCACCGCCGCCTGCCGCCTGGTGGGCGTGGTCGGCGGTGTCATCCCCGGCCGGCGTCTCTCGTCGCCAGTCGGCAGCGCGCTGTCACTACCGCTAAGGCCGAAGACGCGCCAGAGATGCTGGACTGCGACGTGCAGGCGGGTGCTCATGTCGGGTGGAAGGGAGAGGGTGGTGGTGAAGTGGTCGGTCACGGCGTCGGTGCAGGCGCGCATGGATTCGAAGTAGAGGATGCGCTGGTGCGCCGTCATGTCGTCCGCGGCGGCGGCGCCGAAGATGGCGGCCAGCGGGTAGAGCTTGGCCTCCGGGGCGTACTGCGCGAGCAGGTGGCGGGTGAGGTAGGCCTCGTGGGCGGCCCAGAAGGGCTGGAAGGGCGGGCAGGTGGAGAGGCGGTGGAGCTCTTGGATGGGGAGGTGGAGGGCGATGTCGCAGGCCAGCTCGGGCGGGAGGTTGGACAGGATGTCCAAGCCTTGATGCTTCGTTTCCGCCTTCATGGCCTCGCGGATGAGGGTGGAGGGGTCGAGGTTGAGGTTGAAGCGCTTGAAACGGGTGTACCTGCCGTGCTGGTTGCAGTGGCCGGCGCGGCAGTCGAGGCAGAGGCAGAAGTCGGACAGGTCGATCTCGTCCTGCGAGACGGCCCGTGGGAAATTCTTGACTACCTTCAGCATCTTACGGTTGGGATCGAAAGCCATGTTGTCGTTTTGGTCGTCAGTCGAAGTGTGGGGTTGAGAGGGAATCGTGAGTGAAGACGTTTGGAATATGCCGGTACTCGTAGGTCTGTTTTCAACTCTCGCCGTGCTCTACTTCGGTAAACCGGCCCGGCACCGAGTCCATGATATACTGTAGCCGCTAACTAAACAATTGATTTGTCCTCGGCTGTTCTCTATGCTATTTTTCTTTATTCTATGAACAGTCACGGCTATTTGCTACGTTTCTTTGTTCCCTATCCACTGCCCATTACTTAACAATGTTACAATAGCTTCAACCACATCGACCTCGCTGGCGAGGAACCAGAATGTGTCCCAATCACTGTGGAAACCTTGGAGGCTCGGGGGCGCTTCGGGTAAATATTTGAGCTCCTATTAGCTCCGAAAAACGGAAGTCATGTGACTGTGTACGATTAAGGAAGGCACCACCTACACAGTACCTTCGTCTTCCTCGCAGCCCGCCGCCCTTGTAGCCACCCTCGAAACCGTCTTTATAGTCGCTCTCGCGGCTATTCTCGTAGTCGGTTCTCACAGCCATATGCCATGTAGCTAACAGCAGTACAGTCATTATTACTACCACACCTTTAACTTCGCAACCCTTCGCTGTGGTTCCATGCATGGATACCCTGTTCTTCAATCTACTTGACAATCGGATTTATATTCATCTCGACATAGACAGGAAGATGGCCATCTATAAAAGGTAGAGCACCACACGAAGACCGCACATCAAGGCTGTATTTACAAAAATTGTAAAAGAGAATTAAAAAAAAAAAAGGCATTCACCGAATATCGTCTATGGGTCGAGAGCCCTCCTGGAATCATTCATGCATCTGTAGCCTCTTCTACCACAAGCCCCCTCAGTCTCAACGTCATAAAACTCAATCCCGACATCCACCATACAGCGCAGCATCCAAGATAGGCGAAGGCCAGAACGCGCCCATGACCTTGCAGTTGCACACGCCGCCATTGTCCCTTGGCGTCAAGTTGTAGACGTAAGACTGGCCGATAGTGACGTGAACACTGCCCTGCCACTGACCGACATTGGTAGCCTTGTTCCTGATATCAGACGCAGAGAGGTTATCGTTGTAGTAAGCGCACGTCGTGCCCTTCGCCTCGCCATCAGCGTACGTGATGTAAGCGTTGAACGCATTACATGCGGTGTAACGGCCCCTGGAGTCGCGCAGGTGCGCCTTGTTCCACGCCGTGTTGGCCTGGCACCCCCGCGCGCAGTACGCCAGGTCGAACGGCCCCGCGTAGAACTCGTACAGGTAGTACTTGCTCAGGTCCTCGATGGCTCCGGGCAGCAGCGCCGACGGCCCCGAGAAGTTCGGCTGTGGCGCGGGCGGCTGCACGACTTTGTTGTAGCCGTTGGACCCCGCGATGACGACGTGGAAGCCGCCTTGATACTGGCCGTCGTTGGTGGAGGACGCGCTGGAGACGGGCAGCCCGTAGAGCGTGCACTTGACGTTGGCCGTCGACGGCGGGTTGCTGCAGATGCTGCCCGAGCTGTTCGGGTCGTCGGGCCGTACGATGGGGTCGCGCTCTATGTAGATGTTGAAGCCCTGGCACCATGCGTCGTTGTTGCAGTAGTTGGCGCAGGTGGATGGGTCGTAGGTGTTCAGAGTGTATACGCCGCGGTAGCCGGTCTGCTGGGTTGCTGCGTTTTTGTTGGAGAAGGCCAGAGTGTACTTCGCGGGTACTCTGTTTGCTGCGCTCGAGGCTGCGCGGCTGTAGGCTCCGTTGCTCAGAAACTCGGCGTCGGTCTCGGAGCTGGTGCCGAAGGCGGTGCCGGTGGGGAGCGGGCAGCAGTCCCAGCCGTTGCCGCCCGGGCACTTCTTGGAAGATGCTTGGGGGTCGTAAGTTGTGGTGGCACGCTTGGCTTTGGCTGCGGGGGTGGCGGCGGCAGGCAGGAGCTCAGAGGCTAAGCTGGCCAGCTGGTCTGGGAGGGCTCCCGAGGGGAGTGCTGCAATAGCAGATTGAAGTACGGCAACTGATGCTGGATCTGTAGGGACTGCTGCGGAGATCTGCGAGTAGAGGGAAGACGGGATGCTGCTGGGGAGATTGGTGATGAGAGAGACCAAACTGGGATCGATTACAGCAGCAGCAGCTGAGACTGCCACTGCAGATTCAGTGGGCTCTGGAGCATCAGTGGCACCAGTCACAACAGCAGTGACGGTTGCGGCATTGATAGGTTCGGCAGTTGATGAATAGACCAGGGGATCCGGTCCGAGGACGCTGGGAGTAGGGAGATCTGCAACCGTGACGGGAACATCATCAGGTATAGGTGCTGGGACGGCAACAGCACCCACCAGAGCGGCAGCGCCGAGGATGTACGAGGATTGATGAAAATACATTTGGAGAAGACAATCGAGTGACGATGATTGAAGTGATTGTGCTGATGAGAGGCACTTGGAATCCGAGGACGGCCTGTTTATATACTTTGTCCGCCATAGACGCTGAGCTGTAGCAGATGTCCATACGTAACTCCATTTGTCCAAGATAGGGAATGGCTGTTCCCAGTGATCCTACGGAATCGTCCGCATTACCCAGCGGGGAAAGCGATGGAGGCGTAAGCCACGGTCCTTCACCACACGGCATCTCCGCCAATGCATGAGGAAGACGGGAGCGCCCTGTCAGCTCACTGTATCTTTCCGGGTCCGCCGGTAATGCAACGTGGTGTTTCTGGTTCCTGAGGTATTTGATTTGATAGCCACACATAGGTCAGGCCGGCGGATACAACACTAATATTCCAGTTTTTAGCTGGCGCAAAGCTGGATACAACAGCTGGAGACAACGTTGTGAAGCTGATGCCGTGTGGTTGAGTTATTCTGCAAGCCGCGCTCATACCAACCTCCGTATTTAGCTAGCGATGCGAACCGGCCCCGTTCTTTGACCGTCCAGATTTGGAGATGGTCTTCATGCGCGGTTCCAAACTTAGCCCTCAGCTAAGCCACACCAACCTAGCAAAGCAGCCTCAACGCCTTGCAGCTCCATAGAAAGCACTGCATCTGCAACCCCGCACGCTGGGGAGTTGTGTCCCATCGTCAGGCCATTGTCCACCGGAAAGTTCCATACGAGTCACCAGAATGATAGAAGTCATTACTCAATATCTTCTTCTCATCATACGTTTGACGGAGGCATCAACATTGACATTTGAAACATCTTGCATGTGCCAGAGAATTACTGAGCCAGGACTTTATCAATCGAGACAAAATGCTTCATTCTTGTAAGATTCGTACGGCTGAGAACAAGCACGCATGCTGACTTATTTCTTCATTTAGTGCTTGACCAAACAGCGCGGACTTTGGGTGTATCAATTTATGAGGGTATGAAAAACGCCTGTGCGGAATACCTAAGTAGACTCTGACCAAGGCAGTCAAATTCTTATCACTGTTTCCCGCGTCATATGTGTTTGCACAGGGCGTGAGCTACACCAAAAGCTCAGAGCAGAAGAATCTTGCTTCCATTTCGTATGTACATACCATAGTCTCCATTCCAGGCCCAGCGCTTATCGTCGTAAAGGCTTTCTCTGCTCTACATCATCGGACTTGTCGGCCTCCGGGATGGTCTGCAGCCACTTCTCATCAGCTGCGTGGGCGCTTATACAATCGCCAAGTATTTGTCAGGTCCGGCTATGCCTTGGATTGGATTCATCTTTCTGATGGGCCATTTGTCTTTCTGCAATATCTTTCCCGCTTCCGGAGTCCATGGTATGAGTATGACCGGCGCTCAGATGGTTTTGGTGACAAAGCTCACAGCTTTCTGCTGGAACGTCCATGATGGGCAGCAACCAAAGAAAAATCTTTCTCAGAAACAAAGAGACCGCGCAATCGAAACGCTCCCACCCGTTCTGGATTACGCCGGTTATGTCCTTTTCTTCCCGACACTGTTTCTTGGACCAGCATGCGATTTGGCGGAATACCGAGTATGGCTTACACGAGGCCAACTCATGTGCTCCGGCCAAGGTATTCATGCGGCAAAAAGGGCGGCCTGTGGTGTTGCATGGACATTGGCCTTCTACAAAGTTTCAGAGCTGTATTCCCCCTGGATTCTTCTCAGCTATGAGGCCATGCAACGCCCACTCCTGCAGCGTATTTGGCACATGTACGTTCTCGGACTATCCATGCGAATGCGCTACTACGGTCTTTGGTCCTTTATCGAAGGCGCTTGCGTACTTTCTGGTCTCGGATACAACGGCGTGGACATGGTAACAGGTTGTGTCAAGTGGGATCGCATGAAGAATGCACGCCCATTTGAATTGGAATTTGCGCAAGCCGCAGATTCCTACGTGCGGAACTGGAATGTCCGCACGCACACCTGGCTCCGTGATTATGTGTATCTCCGTTGTTCTGGTCTGGGCTCCGGGTTCCTCCCCAGAATGATCAGCTTCATCGTTTCGGCCATGTGGCATGGGTTCAATCCTGCTCATTACTTGAGCTTTGCGGCGGCTGCAATTATCCAGACCATTGCGAAGGGTAAAGATTTTCCTGAATCATAGATGAAAATCTCAATACTAACATGGCGAATAGGAGTTCGGCGCCAGATACGCCCAATGTTCCTTGATCGACAAGGCGATCCTGCACGAACAAAGAAGTACTATGATGTTCTTACCTGGCTCCTCACCCAGCTTACTGTGGCGTTTATTTTTGTGCCGTTCATCTTTCCGGACTTTGGAACATCTGTTGTTGTTTGGAAGCGTACAATGGGCATACCTTGAACAGATGAAAGAGGGCGTTAAACACAGGACAGCTCGTAAAAATTGGACAATGTCGCCTCCGTTCAGTCTACCAAGCTGCAGCAGACACGTCTTCGCCACGAAGATCCTCATGGCACACTTCAGCTTCAGAGTCCAGACCAATGTGTGGCCGATCAGGAGTGCGGCTAATGCCTCAAATGCCGGGAGCTGAAGCAGATCATCCCCACGTGTCCAGCCCCCGAGTTTATGCTCCACTTTCCCCGTCATCTTTCGCGCCTGGACTCGTGTTGTCATGCAGCCACTCCATTGGCTTTCGTGTTCCTTGCGGCTACACCCTTTCCGGTGCTCGCATCTCTGCCGTGTTGCTGGATTCGGTTTAGCCCCAACTTCACGGTTCATCCTTCCCGCTACTTGCCAAGTTTCCGCCCGCAACCACCAGTCTGGACCATCCGCGGATTTACTCGGAGCGGACTTGTGGGAGTGATAAGGACCGGACCTTGGCGGATGGGGTTTCCACCGCTTCGTCGCCCGCTGTACCTGATCTACACTCTCGATGTATGTACATACCTTTCGGTATTTGTGTATTGATGCCTATTACTACGGTCGTTCCCTTCGTTAGCCTCACATTTCTCCTCGAAGTTTGCATTATCAGTCTCCATTGACTTTATGGTTATCTTCTACCGCCGATAGCAACCCAAGTATCAAGTCTGGACGATTGTCGGTTTGATCGGCATTGATCAACCTGTTACGTTCCTCGCTTGCATCGAGTGGCGCCATTTAGAAGTAGGATTTGCTCTCGGATCATGATCGGCGACAATAAGCTCTCCTGCTCGACCCGGTTCTCTTCCTCACTATGCGTTTGTAGGCCCTTGCTTTCCTCACCGTGTAGCATTTTGTCGAGTTAAGCTCTATCTAATAGGCTACTTATCAACCACGCCTAAAAAAAGGGTTCACGGGTTGACAGCCGAGAGTAAGTAGTAAAGAGACGTGTAACATTCAAGACGAGCAGAAAGCGCAGGGTGCATGATTAGTATCAGCAACCGGCAAAGGAACCAGTATGCAGCAGACCACGCATAAGGAAAACGAGAAAGACGAGCTCCCAACAATTGTGATCGCTGGTCAACATCCTCAACTCCGCCTCAAAAGCACGGGAATAGAGCGGACAAAAAAAAAAACAACAAGCTCAGAAAGCAAAAACAAAGAAACATTAATCGGGCAGAGACAGGTACCAGGGTACTACAGATGCCCAAACACTCCAGATCTCTCTTCTGAAAGGTTGTTTTGACGGTGAGGAACCAAAGGTACAGCCTCACTCTTAAGCTACAGTGCAACAATGCAATGCCCATATGGGGTACAAAATCCGGGGTTTCTGACCGCTAAGGCCATGAGGGTCGGCAAGACTAACCCGCTCCGGCACTCTACTGACTTTGACAGGACAATGGGGTGGGACGATTTGTAGAACAGCTGAGGATCCAGGGACGCCCAAAAGTCGGACGCTATATTAGTGTGACCGTTGGACTATCCGTTCCGCACCCCCGCTCAAGATGATAGGCAGCCTGACAACACGGCAGCCCAAACATGACTCGATGGCAACAAAGGGAGCACGGGTGTCTATTAGACCAATGAGACCACGACATACCGCCGAAGCCTTCTTAAAGTTATGTAACCCTTACTACAAAGGGGCATCGCGGCCGGAGTTTCGGAGACATTTTACATTTCAGCCATGAGCCTCCGGCTTTGCTCAAGTACCGAACCGATGAGGCAACAGATGCACGGTCGCAGCGGCACTTGGAAAGTCGAAAGACGCCGAAACACGCCAAGGGAAAGACATCCCCTTTGGTAGTGTGCGTGCGTGGGGAATGACTCGGGAGGCGAATAGTGCAGACGCGTTCTCCGTATACAACTGTGAGTGTGGCTCCTGGCGTGCCTCACAAGTCTCGTCCGACAATTTTTGACCATGTCCGCCTCGGTGAATCCGGACGACTACGAGCTCAACGATGAGCAGAAACATATACGCGAATCGATGATCGCAATGTTCTGCGTGTCGGTCGTCTTCGTCGCGCTCAGATGTTTCGTGCGGATTCGACTGCAGTCGCAGTTCAGTACCGACGATTGGCTGCTTCTGGTCGGCCTGGTAAGCAGTCCCAGCTCCCGAGGTCACTGTTTCACTGATGCTGATTTCGCACAGGCCGGGTACCTCGTTATGACTGTTATGATCGTACTCAGTATTACCGAGGGTGGGTTTGGAAGGAAGACGGCAGAGCTAGCGATTCAAACTTTCTACACGGGCGCTAAGGTTAGTACAGCCTCAGTCTTAGTCGGGGACCATGCTAAAGTCTAGATAGTACCTGGTCATGGCGCAGATAACTTACACGCTGGCCATGATGATCACGAAGCTGTCTATTGCCCTACTACAGTTGCGCATCATTGGCCAAGCCAGCGTGACCATGAGACGGATCACGCTCGCATCTATTGCGGTGAACGTCATCATCGGGATGTACGAGTTTTTTGCACTGCTGTTCCAGTGCACACCTGTACGTCACGCTTCCACTACCAATATTCTCCAACTGACATTCTGCGAAGCCTAAGAAGTACTGGACACCGACCATGACGACGGGTCGCTGCGCAGATAGAAACGGCGTTGCGATAGGCGTGTACGTATATTCAGCCATCAACCTGGTGCTGGATTGGTACTACGCCCTCGCATTAGCACCTATGGTCTGGAAGCTCCAGATGAGAACGATAGTCAAGCTATCGACCATCTTCGTTTTGGGCATGGGAGTCTTGTTTGTCTCCCCTTGTTCCCCCCAGTGAGACACAGCTAAACTTTCGCAGTGCGAGTGTGGCGAACATTATCCGCTTCAAAAGTCTAATTGGCTATGCCAGCCAAACCGACGTCCTTTGTAAGCTTACTTGTGCTGGTCACGTTGCTTTTTCGCTGACTTTGACACAGACATATTTATTCCAATTGGAATCTGGACCTGGGCAGAAATGTGTCTGGCCCTCGTTGCAGCGTCTGTTGCAACTTTCCGCCCTCTGATCCGCCTCCTACCGTGGGCACAATCTCACAACGGCTCGGACAAGTACGCGGGTAATAACACGCCTTCACCTTTCACAACATGGAAAACGTGGAGAACGCCTCGGCGGCGTCGGGATCCCATGGAGCTGTCGGACATGGGCATTACAAACGTGACGGTGCAGGAAGGAACGATTTATGCCAACAACGAGCGTCAGGGGAACGGGGGCATCAACGACGCGGAAAGCCAAAAGTACATTTTGAAGGAGCAAGAGGTGGACGTACGAAGCGAGAGATGGAACAGGCTGTAAG
This sequence comes from Lasiodiplodia citricola, assembly GCA_023089105.1. Taxonomy (NCBI): domain Eukaryota; kingdom Fungi; phylum Ascomycota; class Dothideomycetes; order Botryosphaeriales; family Botryosphaeriaceae; genus Lasiodiplodia; species Lasiodiplodia citricola. The sequence continues at coordinate 163,919 of JAJNLL010000012.1, read as the reverse complement.
AATATTCTGACAAGATGAAGCAAAAGACCAAGACCGCAACCGGGGAGCATCGAGTCAGGCACTGTCACGCTATACCCCTTCGGCATATTGGCCGAACTACTAATCACACCACTGACTAGCCGTAATCGGCACGTACCTACTCCCCACATAGGCAGTTAGCTACGCCGCACCATCCGGACCCGAGGTATAAGGCCGCCTATTCGGAAACGTTGCGATAAAGCTCCAGTTAACCTCAACACCAACCGGAACCACCCATCCACAAGCAACACAACACCACAACCATGGACAACTTCACCAAAAAGACCTTCACGACCTCGCGGTCCCTAACCTACACCTACTACGACTCCGCCCGCCCCACCGACGACGCCAGCAAGCCGACCTTCTTCCTGCTCCACGGCTTCCCGGACAGCGCGCACCTCTGGAAAGAAGTGATCCCGCACCTTTCTCCCCTCCCCAACCGCATCATCGTGCCCGACCAACTCGGCTACGGCGGCACCTCCAAGCCCACCGACGCGGCGCTCCTCAACTCCAAAGACTCCGTCGCCGACTACGTCGAGCTCCTGCGCGCCGAGCACGTGACGTCCATCGTCGTCGTCGGCCACGACTGGGGCTCCTTCAGCGCGCAGCGCGTGTGGCTGTGGGCGCCGGACCTCGTCGTCGGCGTGGCCCTGCTCAACGTCGCGTACATCGCGCCGTCCGAGGCGCCGTTCGACCTCGCCGCCGCGAACGACTTCTTCGAGCAGGCGACCGGGTTCCCGCGGTATGCGTATTGGGAGCTGTTCACGGCCGAGGACGGGGCCGAGGTGTGCGATAAGCACCTCGAGAGCTTGTGGCATGTTGCCCATGGTAATAGGCCGAATTGGATGCGCGATATGTTCTGCGTGCGCGGCGCGATGAGGGAGTTCTTGCTGGCGGATCGGAGGGATGTCGAGTTGCATGAGTATGCGAAGCCCGGGAAGGGGTGGAGGGAGGAGTGGCTGCAGAGCGTGCGGGAGGGGGGTGGGTTGGCGAGCGCCCTGTGCTGGTACAAGGCGTTGGCGCATAACCACCACTACGAGGTTGAGAAGGAGCTGCCCAAGGAACGCATCCCGATTACCGTGCCGACGTTCTTCCTGGGGTGCGACCGCGATGATGTGTGTCTGTCGGCGTTGATCGAGAAGAACAGGGCCGATGGTCATGTGGGGCCGGATTTGACGGTTAAGAATATCGATTCGGCCCATTGGTGCACTATGGAGAAGCCGGATGAGGTCGGGAAGGCGCTGTATGAGTGGCTGTCCTCGAAGTTCTGAGGAGCGGCTGTGGCGGTCTCTGGAAGCGCGAGGTAACGGTTGAAAATAGAGGATTTCCATGAGATAGAACGATCAATTGATGAATAAGTCTACACGCAGTAATGTGGTTAAAAAATTGCAGAAACGACTAATGCTTCCATATCAGCATAGCTCATCTGGTTTCGCATGGATTCACATATTGATACTGTGTGCTCCGGAAGCTTGCTTGTAACATTTGCCCCCTAGACATATATCATGCAGAATTCATGGCCAGGATGTAGTATTTCCGCATCTTCTCGACACATGAAGCAGTAATCGAGGAAGTTGCATTCACGACAGATGAATCTTGGGCCCATTATCTCCTAGGTATACAGTTAACTTTGGTTATGACCACTTGGAGTGAAGAGACTTACATTCTCGCAAGAATCACAAGCGTACGAGTAATATCCCTTACCTGGGACAAGATCTGGCAGGAAGTCTCGCAGTTTGAACAGGCATTCCGCCTCTGACAGCAACTTCTCATTTTTGAAGAACTTAGCCAGGGCCGATGGTGTCCATTCTGACACCCGCTTGGGAAAGTTTGCTTTCACAGCTGTCTCTTTCAACCCTGCGGCAACAAGAGCGGCTATCGTTTGTGCATTGCCGTTGATGGCAGCCCAATGCAGCGGCGTAAAGTGTGATTCCTCTTCAAGGAGCTTGGGGCAACACGGAAGCTGAAGGATTTTCTCAACCAGCTCGAGGGAGGGGCCCATGGACGCGTAGTGAAGGATATTCCGCCCTCTTGCATCCTTGACGGTAGGGTCGCAATTCATGCCCAAGATCATCTCGAACGCAGCAACCTTTCCGCCACGGGCAGCCATGTGCAGGGCAGTTCTTCCTTCAAAATCGGGCTTGAAGCACCCGAGAGGTCGTTTGTCGAGCAGGATCTTCAGAGTCTCGGTGTTTCCGCCCTGAGCGGCACTGTTGAGAAGGCTGCTATGGCCTTGCATCAGGAGATCGAAGTCTGAAACAGCGTCAAGAAGTAAGGTAAACACCCTAGTGCTGCAGCTAGCAGCAACCCAATGGACAAGAGGCCTGGTTCCGCCCATCACCATAGTTGGATTGGCTTTGTGCTTCAAAAGGACCCGGACCACGTCTTCGTAATCTTTTTTAGCAGCAGAGGCCAACGGAACCAAGCCATGAGACTGTACCAAAATATTGGCCCCATGATCCAAAAGGAGTTCCACGATGCTGAGATGACCATTTGAAGCGGCGGCATGCAAAGGAGTAAAACCTTTATCAGTCGTCACGTTTGGATCAGCCCCGGAATTAAGGAGCTTCTTTACGAGGTCGAATAGTCCAGCTACAGTCGCAAAATGCAAAAGCGAGCATCCCTGCTTGTCGCGAACTCTCTCATTTGCTCCTCTAGCAAGAAGCAATTCAATAGTATCAAGGTGGCCGCACCATGTCGCCACGAGGAGTGGAGTGCGACCCTCCTCATCGGTGGCTTCGATAAAGGCCCCGCTGTCCAACAAAAGACCCACTGTCTCAGGGTAGTTACGTTGAGCGGCTATGTGCAGAGGAGTTATGTTTTTGGAAGACCTGGTATTGATGTCACACCGCTGGTCAATCAAAATCTTCAGCATCTCTTGACATCTTCTTTCCACTGCAAGGTGTATGGGGGTTCTGCTTCCGAACAACAAGTACAACGATTCCTTTGCGCCACGGTCAAGAAGTATTGGAGCTATCTTGAACAGGTTGAACCAAGCGCAAAGATGCAGGCAGGTGGAACCGTCTGGTGTCCTGAGGTTGATGGTAGTGTCCGCGCCCTTTTCTAGTAGATGGATGATCGGAGCAGGATCCCCGTCTCCATTCCTGCATAAGCAAAACAAGGGCGAGAAATTATCTCTATCGGCAATTTTCGGGTCTGCCCCTTCGTCTAGGAGAAACGACACGATATCGCCGCGGCCGGAGTTACAGGCATCACAAAGTGGGGTGCGCCCATAGTAATCTTGGATGTTAATGCCGGCGCCTTTTTCCAGCAGTAGCTTGATGATGTCTAGGGAGCCGTCTGAGCAAGCGGTGTGAAGCGGTGTCCGACCTTCAAAATGCTCTCTCCGGTTAATTAGGTCAGGCTTGCTCGCGAGTAGTCTCTCAACTGAACCTTTCAGATCTAACCGAGAAACCCACCATAGCGGGTTCCCCTGTAACTTCTTCAGTTGTTCCTTGTGATGTGGTTGCAGGTCCAGATTAAAATCAATCCTTGAAGCTCTCCACCCACGAAATATCGGACCGTCGGGGCATAGGAGGACGTCCATGTACTTTGAAACATCTTCATCCAGCTCATTTCCTAGGTGTACATGCCTCTCCCACCACACCGACGCATAGTTTAGGAACGGACGTGGGAATCCTCGGTCTGGTGCCAGATTTGGCTTCCATATTCCTTGGTAGGTCAAGTACCGGAGGCAGACTTTGGCGAATTCCGTATGATGCTCTCTGAGCTTCTTTTCCCCAAAATCCTCTTTCGCTGTTCGCGTGCATAGCTTTTCCACTAGAAACTCTCTGACTGATACATGCGCAAGATGTAGCGTCCTTGATCCAGGTACATCGCTTCCACCGGATGGACGAATATCGATAAGCGATCCGCATAAGCCTTTGATCTCGCTCTTGATATACTCTTCATCGATAACATCCGGCCATTCATCAAGGTTGAGGTCGTCGTAGCCCGGCTTTACCAAAAGGGCCTCGGTGACTTCGGCGACCGTAAGAGGACGAAAGGCAAAAGTGATCAACCGCAAAATGCTCAAGGTTCTCTCCTTATCCTCACGTTCCCTCCTTTCGACCTCATCCCAGATCTTTCTGTAAGTCTCTTTGAGCCCGCTAGGCATCCTGTCAACCACCTGCTGCAGCTGTTTCAAGGGTTTTCCCGGTCGGAGTTGGCCCATATTCTGCTGTTTGATCCAGAGGAACATGCCATCGCTTCGCACAGCAAGCCTCGAAGCAAGATCTTTCTTCACCTCGTCGGATTTGTTATAGAGCACATCATTGATTACCTTCGAGGCTAACAAATCCAGGTCTCCTCTCACAAGCTCCTTGGATACAAGACATTCAAGCATCAAGATCGCCGAGGCGCCCCGTGGACTGGGGGACAATTCATGCTGTATGTCCTCTTCATTTCGGCTGGTAATGAGGATATTAGTCGTTGTTTGGACTGCCACTTGCTTGATCTTTTGGAGAAACTTGGATTGTACGCGGTAGTTCCGGTCGAATTCGTCGAATCCATCAATGACAACGATGCATCCCACGCGCTTGGAAAGCAAGTCCTTCCAGATCTTCCAGACTTCTGTCTGACTAGCGATTATTCCTCTCTCTATGCTGGAAGAGTTCATGTACTCATCCCAGATGGATTTGACAGCTGAAGGATTTTGATGTATGAGCTGCCAAATCCAAATTCGGATAACGTCCTCGAACTTGGCATTGGCTTGAGCGAATGAGGAACAGAAGCAGTAGAGGATAGATTGTCCTTGTTTCAATGTTTCTGTTCTCTTGCGAATGATAGCAGCACTCAGAACCGTTTTTCCCGTTCCAGCATGTCCATGGATCCACAGGAGCTTGGGCCTACCAACGTTGTCGAGCTCAGAAGACCACGTTTTGTAGGCCTCGTGATCGAAGATCCAGCCACAGGTTCCGTCAAGCCGGGCGTTGATATGCATGTCGTATTGCTGGTCGATTTTCGGGGCTCGGATCCACTCTAAAATTTCACGGGTCTGAGATCTACGATCTTCTGTTCCGACGTGTTAGAGAAAAGAATTAAAATAACCCTGCGTGGCGCTACTTACCTTCTTTTCTCTTCTCCGCATCACCTTCTGGCGGCGACACTTTTGGCGGTATGAGCTCGTAGAGATGGCCAACGGCCTGTGCTATGCGATCGAGCTCACCCCACACCAGTTTATCCCGACCGTATCCCCACGAAACCCCCTTCAAAGAAGGTATCGGCGACTTCGGTCTCCCAGCGTCGCGTTTTGGTAGTAGCTGGCTTCCGGATTCTCCCGACGCCCTGGGCCCTGGCGACCTTTCCACTCCCAACTTCGACAGCCGTTTCTTCAGATTCCGTGTATGTTTCCTGATGCTGTCCAAATCGTCCCCCACGAGTTCGAGTATCTCCGAGTCGTCCAGCACTTCATCGTGCACATCCTGCAGCTCGTCGTCTTCCGTTATGCCTACGCATCGTTTCCAGTTGTCCAGCTGCCTTGTCAGAAATCGCAGTTGCGTAGCGGCATCGCTAGATTCCAGTTGAAATTCTCGGGCGTAGTGGAAACGCTGCCCAAAATCGACGGCCCCGCTAATGGACGAAGGGAGCGAGAGTAGAAGCGAGGACGCATCCATCGTGCCCAAATCGTCCCGTGTGAGGAACGCAGAAGGGCTGAGTCTTGGTGGACGCCGATGATTGATGCATGTCCTGCCGCTGTCAGGGAGGGTAGCTGCTGTACTCAAATATTGCGTCGTGGCAGGCTGACGTGTGTTGCCTACCAGGCTGTGGGGGCCAACGTGGTTTGCTGCAAGCGTCATTGGCCAATTGTGGCATGATTCGAGGCTGTGAAGTATTGTCGCTTGTGTAACCTCAGGATTCAGCTGAGTGGGCCTGGAGAATCGTGTAATTCAGCCTGAGTGACCCGGGAAAGAGCTCCAGCTATAGCGCCCTGAGGGTCAACTTGAGATCCAGTTACTTTATGGATGGCCACTCGTACCAGGTATGATTGAAGTTTTTCAAAGAAGGGAATGTATTGCGATGCATCGCTGCAACCAATGAGCTTTGTTGCGAGTGTTTCCCCCATGTGCCACATCCGCATAGATTTGAACGGGTGACAGCCGTAAGTCTACCATGGACGGTAAGGCAAATTGAATACATCTCTGGTGAAGTATTATCTAGCAGTGACCTCCAGGGTGAATTGAAGGGGCATGAATTCATTCCAAATGCATCTTGAAGTGCCCAGGTTTTGCGTTTAGTCGATGCACCATTTCTGGTTTTTAGGCAGACGCCTCCATTCTACAGCTTGGTAGGCATCTCCGTCAGTAATGTTGTATCCTGGTTCCCCTTCGGATTTGTCGACGGTATGGCGTAGCCGCATCAGATCCCAATGGTGGGGGAATTTTAAATGGCACTGGCGATCTGAGTACGCGCAACCAACTTCACTCCTTCTAGCGAAAAGAACACCGTTCTCTTCACTATAGATGTACACAAGCAAGACAGGCACGATCTCGTTCTCGCCCCTGACAAGATCCGTAGCTGTAAGGATGGCTACTTGAGTGGACCTTTTATCTCTTTCGTCTCTCACGGGTTGCGCGAAGCGGTAGTCACCAGCGGCGCCCGTGGTCCCTCGAGATACTTTTCGTACCATGAAGAGCCACCGGCCGACTTCATCTCGAATCCAAAAGTCTTCATCCAAAGGCCGCTGAAGGGCATTAAGCAACGAAGCTCCTGAGCAGGTGATGGAAAGGCCGCGTGCCGTTGCAATGGCGCAATCGTCGGAAAAGCCGAAGAGTCTTGAGGGCCCTCTACAATCGAGTATCGTCTTCGGTGCCCAGCGGAATCCAGGAGCTGTCAGACGGGTATGGGTCGAGAAGACCACATCGGTTGGAATTGCTGGGCAGATCTTCCAGAAAGCGAGCATGCGATCTTCTGGCTCTGCTTCGATAATCGAATCTAGATCGCAACCCATCACAGAAGCGAGACAGAGCGCCTCGTCTGTGGCAACACTCGTTCGACGACCAAATACAGCCTCCAGAATGCGGTTTAGTGATCGTGCGTTGAAAGTGTCCATACGTTCCTTTACTCGAAAGGCGTCATGAGCCAGTTGCACTAGGGCCCAATACCGGTATGCTCCTTGTGGTACAGAGGCAATGCTTTGGGCGACAAATGATGGAAATGCGTCGGAGTCAAAGATCCGATCCTGGAACGCGAAGTATAGCTTTTGGGCTAGAACACCTTCTTGCCAAGTCCACAGTCTTCGCATCCAGCCCGAGGTCAAAATTCGAGCTGCTACTTCCACAGTTGAACAACGCTTGATGTTCACGTGGTTCAGGCGCTCATCGAGAACGAGAACAGCCTCTGCTTGTTCGTACGTCTGCCTCATCAACCGGATAGCCAGGCGCTTCACTGCTGCCGGGCGTACGGGACAACAAAGAGTGTCTAACCAGAACGCAGCGGGTTGAGGAACCCCGGGGATTTTCTTGATCTTCGCGAGGATCCTCCGCAATTGACATGACGCAATCGAGTTCGCTGCTGGGTTTCCGAGTCCGTCTGACCACACATGTGAAATGGCAATATATTTTGTCGACGGAAGGGCAGGACAAAGCTCTAAATAGCCACGGGTTTTCTGTGGCATTTGTGCTTTGACAACCGGGATATATCCATCCTCCAGAATGGAACACAGCTCTTTTGGATCCACCATGTCGTGCTTGCAATTGCAGTCCCCCTTGACATGAAGGTGATTGTATCGATTTGGATCGATTTGGTAAGCAGTGCATATCTCGAAATTGCAAGCACCATGATTCTTCTGGTCTGGAGGGCCCATGCGGAGCATGTAGTACATGAATTCGCCTCCAGCTTTCCTGCGAAGGTACTCAGCCAGCTGCGGACACCAACCAGAAGATACAAGGCTTGTTTCGAGGAAATCAGGAGGTACGATCCGACCACCGATCATCTGGATATTCGTAGGAACGAACCCGTGAGGTGATTTGAGATAGTGGTCTCCCGCGTGGAAATTAGGTAGCAAGTTGAGGCAATGTAGGCATATGAACTCGAGTGTTCGAGACAAGAATTGGATGAGTATGCCCAAGGAAAACGTAAATACAGCATCGAGAAAACTCTCCTCGATGTCGACGATTACGTTGTATGCACGTTGAGCGAGCCTCAGGGCTTGTTGGCAATTGTAGATCGTGTCGTGATTGACCCCGTGTTTCCGAATTCGTTTCAAAAGACCCGACACAGCCTTTTCAAGGTTTCTGGTATTGATGTAAGAGGTTCTGCCTCTTCGCCTCGTGACAAAATTGCCCAGCTTAATAGAATCCCCAAAGAAGGAATGAAGGGACCCGAAGAAGAGCCAGGTCTGTAGGAAACTCTCTACCTCTTCTAAAGTTCTACGGCCTGAGGAGATGTGCGTGTTCCAACGCTCAGCGGCAAAGACATCTTCATCAGACCAACCAGCCCGGGCTGGGTAAGACCAGAAGTCTCCCCGGTCGTACTCCGCAAGGCACGCGTATTTGATCTTTGGGGTCTTGAAAACAGGCTTGGACGGTGCGAGCAAATGGTCCATATCGAGCTGGGTTCAGAGGGAGTAGCTGTGGAAGGGCAATTTCCGTGTTGAGGTATTCGACAAGGCTGGTGATCTTTGCTGCATAGCCCCCACTTCAGCTGTGCCCTACACGGCCTCGTGCATGCCGCCACAGTTTTAAAAATCGCGCGAGGCAGACACAGCAGATCTGCAGCCACGTATTATAGGTCTCACCCAGCTTCCACCCGGTGAACGAAATGCGGGTCGCCACTAGTCTTGCTAAACGGGGCGGAGCCTGATGCTTGACCTCATCCTTCAGCCTTCACGGACGCAACATGAACTGAACAACTCATGCCCCCACCAAACAGCTATCACCAACAACTATGATGGCTCACCTGTGGGCGTCATACCGCTTTCTCATGCCGCTATTGCGGTTCATCGTTCTGATCGCAGCGCTACTAGCGCGTGCGAACTGTCTCCCCACGCCGGCGAACGTGCCTTCGAGTGCTCAGAGCGCGACAACCACCAGCTCCCCAGAGCGCCGTGCAGTTGACGGGACATCGAATCCGCTTGGGGCACTGGGTAGGCAATGGCAGAATCCAAGTGATCTGTCAAGCGTGTTGATGATCATCGGGGGGGACATCGTTCAGGTACGTGCATCGACAGCCTTCTTCCGCACGAGCAAGACGCAAATGCTTACCGTTTACTCTACGCAGAAAGCAGTAGCCCAACTTCGGGGCCGGCACATCGCGCCTGTCGCCTTCAGTTTCGGCTTCGTGTCCTACTCTTTCACCTCGCTGCTCTCCGCCATCGGCGACGGGCGGCTGATGCCTATGTCCGACTGCCCCTCGCACCTCGTCAACCTCTCGTCCGGCTATTCGCGCACCAACAACTCCTGGATCCTCGGGCGCATCCTGCGCGACGCCGAGAAGCGATCGACCATCGACGCGTCGCTGCACATCACGGTGTACAAGACGACGCAGGCGGGCGGAAAGCCGGTGTACGACTGGCTGTGGTGGACGGGGGCGGGGGTGCTGGTCGGGCAGCTGGGCATCGCGTGCGTGCCGTGGGTGCTGGACGGCGACTGGCTGATCATGGCGCTGACGGTCGTGGGCACGGCGCTGGCGCTGGCCGGCAGCGCGCTGCCGCAGTGGGCTAAAGAAAAGTGGGCCTGCCGCTCGGCTCCTGAAGGTAGGTACTGCATCACCCGCGGCAACGGCCACACGCGCGCCATCATCATCATCAGCGAGCACCCGGACAGCTTGAACCTCGAGGACCTGGCCACGGCGAGAGGCCATCCCGTGCATCACACGCGCATGATTCTCGGCTTCCTCGCCATCTGCTGGATTGCGTTCCTGCTGTGCGTCGCCGGGCTGGAGGAGAATACCTGGTTCCTGCTTGGCGTGGGCTTTTTGGGCATGGTGCAGAACGTGCTGGCTGCTGGGGCGCCTAGAGATCCGAGTGCCATGGGAGTGCCGATGGAGAAAGTCGAAGAGATTTATAAAGGAAGGGTTATGGAAGTACTTCAAGCAACCGAACGTAAATATCCAAAGGTGGGTATTTCGCTGTTGCCAATTTACTTCCCAGGGGAGCTTCGCCCAGATGAACAGGAATTCTTCGATGAGATGAAAGCAACGGTCAAGGAACGGCTCAAGGCCCCACCGTCCAGTGGCAGCTCTTCAAGAACGCTCACACCATCCAATTCGGGAAATCTCCTAAAGAACGTAGACTCGGAAAAACACTTGGCTATGAGCTAGGGACGTTGCTTAAAGGTGCAGGTGCGACCAACGAAAAACTTCCACGCGGCAGTCGCATCCCTCTAATTTGCTCGATAGCCCCTCTTCCACACGGTTCCGGTTCGTTCAACCTTGTCTCTTTGGAAGAAACAAACCGCTCCAGCATCTTATCACTTCGCTTGATGCTTTTGATCCATTCTGTCAGCGAACTGTACTGTCATTTCAAGCCAGCCCCCAGCTTTACTCAACAAGACAGCAAAGACGTGTGACATACGTCTCTGAAAGAGACGGGAACGGCAATTTCGAACCGCGTACGCGTATTCATACTAGCAACTCGGGGACTGCCCAGCCCGGAGCGCCACCAGCATGAGCGATGATCAAGATCAGAACGAAACCTTATCTCAGACGTCTAGTCATACACTAGGGCATTGCCATTGCCATTGCGAGGACGACACGAGCAGCGAATCCTCAAGCGTCCCTTCACCGCTGTTCTCGCGGCCCACGTCGCCGGAACATGAACCCATGACGGTCGACAAGATCCTGCAGCAGATCCGACAACTGGAGGCTGAAGAGCATGCCAAGAAAGACGGAGAACAAACCTTGTCAGAATTGTTGAGGGCACAGCTGCATATGGTCATGCTGGATGTAGAGTTCTTCGGGCCATTGATGTGCCGGGAATTAAAACCGTTTCTCGTGCTGTCTCTTGTGCGCTTACTCAGAGCACTCAAGGAGCATGTTCACGACCATCCCAACTTCAACACCCACCGGATTCCCCAGCCTGACAAAGATCGCTTGGATTACTGGGCGAATTTGGCCAAGTACACCAGGAGTTGCGTAATTTGGTTTTCGATCTGCACCCGCGCGTGTCTTGGATTCAAAAAGTACAGGCTTCTACACCAGAGACTCTGTTTACTCGAGGAGTACATTCTATTGCATCCGAAACGACTTGAAATTCCTCGAGACGAAGCAATGACTTGCAGCCTGAAGATGCCATCGGAAGGAACAGGAAAGGACCACCCACTCTTTGCAGTTGGATCGAGACTCGGCAATGTCTCGGCGGACTTGCGGCTCCTGGGCACTGTGGGGCACATGTCGCGCATGCATCAGAAGGCTTTTGCGTTCATTTACGGCGTCACTGTCGACGAGGCAGCCGAAGCAGTACTTGTCCCTGGTATGGCCCATGTCTTGAACTTGAGGGCGACTGTGCATTTCAATCCGACCGTTGTCACAATACCCGCCTTTACTTCGATGGTCCTTCATAATATCATCCCTACGATAAACATGTTCAGGGGGGCGATAAAGGACGGTTCTATTAGTGAGCTTATGGCAGGAACGCCCGAGAAGCCTAAGAAGCCTAAGGAGTATACGGTGCTCGAGATATATATTTCGAGACTTTCTCGTTTTAAAATCTGGCGCCCGGTGGATCAGAAAGGGTTTGTACTCTCATATCAGGCTCGGTTCGGTCCAGAAAGGCGGCGCTGTCTTCTTCTTTATTGTTCCGGCAGAAGTCTTGACTAGCAGGCTCAAATAACCATCCTCAGAAAGCATGGATTGTTGGACCGTGACACGTTATTCTCGTAGGGTCGCTTAGCGTGAACCAATTCATGATTGCAAATGGGTAGCTGTCCAAAAGCGAATAGCCAGTACGTGTCGTGAAATGAATGACATGCTCAATTACCCTTGCCTCATACGTTTTCCGGAAACCCTCGCACACGGAGATTTCTGGAAGATGGAGTAAGGGTTTGTTAGAGTAACCATGGACCCGGAACGGTGACTAGCGCACAGACGTTTCAGTCAGCGCGGGTGGAACGAAAGCCAGGGTCGATGATGCAGTGAGAGCTGGATCGGAAGCGTTTGATAAGCGTGGCACGCACGAGGGATGCGAGACCGGCGGAGGTGACGAATTCGCCCTGCAGCTGTTATCTCCGATCGTGACATCTGCCCCGCGACGCGCCATCCAGAGTTCAACGCGCGGCCCCACCACCACTCTACATAACCGCCTCGCTGCCACTCCTCCCGCGCAAACAACCCCAGCGCAGTCCTCGCGTCCTTTTCAGGAATGGCCAGCCTCAACGATGGCGGCGCCTTGCCCGAAGGCGTCAACTCTCTGCTTGATACTGACCTGTACAAGCTCACGATGCAGTGCTGCGTTCTCAAGTACTTTCCGAACGTAAACGTCACCTACAGCTTCACGAACCGCACTCCCCACATGCGCTTTACTCGCGCCGCCTACCGCTGGCTCCAATCGCAAATTAACAAGCTTGGAAACATCACCTTTTCGCAAGAGGAGCTCGACTTCCTCAAGAAAAACTGCGCCTACCTCAACGACCAGTACCTTCGCTTTCTTCGGACGTTCCGGTTACACCCCGACACCCAGATCAAGCTGTCGTTCAACGCCGACAATGACACCGGTGCGGACGGAGACATAGGCGACTTGGACCTCAAGACGGAGGGGCTATGGGTCGAGACAATATTATACGAGATACCCTTGCTCGCTCTCATCAGCGAGGCATACTTCAAGTTCTGCGACACGGATTGGAGCCACAATGGTCAGTTGGACAAGGCGTACCAGAAGGGATTGAAGCTACTGGAGAATGGGTGCATCTTCTCGGAGTTTGGCAGCAGGAGAAGGCGAGACTACCATACCCATGATGTCGTCATGCAGGGTCTTGTCAAAGCGGCGAAGGAGGCAGAAGGTAAAGGATGGGCAGGAAAAGTGACAGGCACGAGTAATGTCCATTTTGCCATGAAATACGGCGTTGCTCCCGTCGGGACAGTCGCGCATGAATGGTTCATGGGTGTCGCAGCCGTGACAAACAACTACGAGGACGCCAACGAAATTGCCCTCAGCTACTGGGTCGGCACGTTTGGCGAGGGTGTAAGCAAACCAGGCCGGAGGGCAATACTCAGGAGTGCTGACCGGTGCAGGTTCTGGGCATCGCTTTAACCGACACATTCGGCACACCTGATTTCTTGAAGGCATTCAGGAAGCCGATCCCTAGCTACACGACTGCCGAACCGGGGCCTGCGGCCACTGCGGCCTCAGCGGCCGGGAGCTCCACACTACCCGACACGGCAACGCTCGGGAACACCGAGCCGCCTATCCAGGCCCCGATTCGCAAGGGAAATGGGACCAATACGGACGTGCCGACATTTGCCCAGACGTTTACCGGGGTGCGCCAGGACTCTGGAGACCCCAGGGGCTTCATCAAGATGATGCGCGACTTCTATGACAAGGAGGGCATCACGGACAAAAAGGTCATCGTCTTCTCCGACTCGCTCAACATCGACCTGTGTCTGGAATACAAGCAGGCCGCCGAGGCCCAGGGATTCCAGCCAACGTTTGGCGTAGGCACGTTTTTGACGAGTGAGTGTGGCGCGGGTGCTGGCCAAGGCTGTATCGGTTGCTGACGATCCCACAGATGATTTCGTGCGCCAGTCCACGGGCCAGAAATCGGTGCCGCTCAACATTGTCATTAAGATAGCGTCTGCAGAGGGCAGGGCTGCGGTCAAGATCAGCGACAACATCGGCAAGAACACGGGCGACAAAGCCGTGGTTGCTGATGTCAAGCGGAGGCTGGGCTATGTTGAGAAGGAATGGGCGGGCGGCGACGAGCGGACGCGGTGGGGAACGGAGGCTTCAAAGGCTGCCTGAGGCGCAGGGCAGTTATGCGGCTTTAGCAGTCAGCACTGGATAGAGCATGGCAGCAAATGTGGCGGCAGCGCCGTCTGCGGAGCTCATGATGCACCGTGGTTTCTTTCGTGTTGCGACTCGTGCGACAAAAATAGTGAGCAAATGAGCGACGGGTGTCGCGCCCGGCCGCCGCTCGCAGGCGCTGTGGGCGCCCTTTCCGCATTCGCCCCAGGGGCTGAGCCGCGACTCTGCCCTGTCCTGCCCTACCATCTTTCCTGTCACGCACTCTCTCAGCTCAGCCTCTCAGCCTTCCTTCGCGCTTCCAGAGCCGCGGATCCGTCGCTGTCGTTCTTTACTTCTTACCGGCGCTTCCTCAGCTCATTCCGATCGTTCGCCAGGCGCGCTCCACCCACACGTCAACTGCATACCACCCACGCTCCACGCGCCCACCCGCACGATACCTCCGCAGTCTTGCCACCCGGCCCCCAGGAGTCGCGTCTACACGCTTATAGTTTCACCATTTCACCATGAGTGTAAGCCTTAGCTCCGCCGCCTCAGAGCCCGCTCCTCCACCGCACACTCGCGCACCCTCCGCCTTACATACAGCTAAACCATGGCATCACAGTACGGAGGTTACGGTCAGGGCGGCTACGGCGGCCAGAATCCCTATGGCGGCAATGATGGAGGCTACGGCGACAAGAACGGCTACAGCAACCGTAAGATTCCGCCGCCCCCACGGCGCCTCACCGCGCGTTTGCGCCGTTACTAAGAGCGTAGCTTTCACAGAGCCCGACTACGAGATGCAGGCCATGAACAACGGCGGCTTCGCTCAGCAGGCCGCCGACCCGAACGCCATCCTCAACGATTGCCAGGCCATTGACCGCGCCCTGGACCAGATCGATTCGCAGCTCGAACAGCTGACGCGCCTGCACAAGTCGGCCGTCAACGAGCCGCTCGTTTACAAGAACCAGATTGACAACCTGAACAATGAAATCATGACGGGCTACCGTGGCCTCGTCGACCGCATGAGGCGGATCAAGGGCATGCCCGAGTCGGGCGAGCCGCGCAACAAGCCGCAGGTCGGCCGCGTGGACCGCCGGCTCAAGAGTACCATCAACAAGTTCCAGGAGGTTGAGAGCAAGTTCAGGAAGGAGCTGCAGGAGAGCCAGGCCCGCCAGTACAGGATCGTCCGCCCCGACGCGACCGACGACGAGGTCAAGCAGGCGGTTGAGGACCCGAATGCGCAAATCTTCCAGCAAGCGGTATGTGGCGCCGAGACATGTCTTGGGTCTGGCCAAGCCTCCGGGATCGGAAATGCTAATTGTCTTGCGTCAAACAGATGTTGCAGAGCGATCGCCGGGGACAGGCGCAATCCGCGCTGCGTGCGGTCGAGGGCCGTCACAAGGAGATTCAGAAGATCGAACAGCAGATGGTTGAGCTGGCACAGCTGTTCCAGGACCTGAACGAAATCGTTGTGCAGCAAGAGCCGCTCGTGGAGAACATTGAGCAGAAGGGCGAGGAGGTTCGCGACAACGTAGTCAAGGCCAATGAAGAGATCGCCGTCGCCATCGACAGCGCACGCGCCCGTAACCGGAAGAAGTGGTACTGCCTGGGCCTCGTTAGTAAGTGCATTTTCCCCACACACCTCCACACACCTGTGCTTTGCATCCACACCGCTGTTCTGCACGGTAGATCTTCCGGGGACGATAGTTGCTGATCATGCCACGCAGTCCTCATCCTCGTCATCATTGCTATCATCGTCGCCGTCGTCGTCGTCATGAACCAGAACAAATAAGTTATGATACCCCGAACCTAAGGAAGAGATGCAAAAAAAGAACAAAAATGCGCCTCTGCGGAAACGATTTCTTTCAGTCCTTTCGTGAATCATAGGCTCATCAGAAACGGTGAACTTTTGATTCATGCATGGAAACGGAGGAAAAAAAGGTTTAAAAATGGCCGGCATTCCTTGACGCAAAAAAAAAATAATCAAACCAAAACACCCGCCAGAGGGTTCAATCAGGAAAGAAAGCATCCACGTAGATGTGACCCAGTGTACATTTTGAGCCGCTTTTATTTTATAATGCGGTCATCTCCCGATCATCATACAACACCGATTGCTCAGGCTTGGAAAGATGCAGGAATTGAGGAATAGATTGATGGGGGCCTTGTGCTAACGGAAGTTGAGTGATATCTTATGGGGGGGTTTCTTTGAGTGCTTTTCCTATTTTCATTTTCTCATTCCTCATCACCATCAACACCACCGCGCCGCCATATCTGGCCTGCACGCGATGGTTATGAGTTTTTTTTTTCTTTTCTCCTCTAAGTGAACGAGAAATGGGAGACTTCATCTTTCATTGGGCGTTGGATTTCCCTTACTGCTTTATTCCCTTGCTCGTTTGTAGTGATATGTTTTTTTGTCCTTTTTCCTTTTGCTTGCTTGCTGATTAGAGAGAGTCTGCTCGGTTTTGTGCGTGTTTGTTTTTGTTTGACCATTGCCGGTTTTCATTGCTGGCGCAGGGAGGGCTGAGCAAACTAAAGTCTGTCTGTGTTTGATTGATTTGTTCATCGCGTAGGCAGTCCGGTTGCAAAACGAAGAGGTCGGCTTTACTACTTTTGTTGTTTTCGGGTTCTTGCGTTGCCTCTTTTTTCGGTACGTTCGATCTCGTGAGGGTAGTATGTCGAAGAGCGTACTTTTTTCTAATAGCACGATTTTAATTGATGTGTTTTGATCGTTGATGAGTTGGTAGGATTTTTGCATCCTCTTCCCTTGACAGCGATGGAGAGAAAAGCCGATACGGTGTGTCACGAGATTTCATGTCCTTCTATATCGTACGGCAGATGTTGCAATGTTTCTGTGCTGGGCAGTTGAAGCGGATATCCAGATGTGAATTCATTTTTCAAAGCTTTATAATGATATCTAAACATAGACTTCGATTACTGCGTGAGTAAATGTGTTATCTCTATCAATAATAGAGTTGGTTTCAATATTTTGCAACATACTGTGACATCACCATCAGGCATAAGAGGGCCTTGTTTGAGTCGAGACAGGAAACGACAAACAGTTGTCATTCCATTTCGATTTGATGCTAGCGAGTAGAGAACAAGCGAAGGAAACGCTAGAGAGAAAAACAAAAACGCCACCAGATCACTGAAGACCACATGCTTCCGATAAGCCCAGCCAAGCCCATCTATCCCAAGGTATCCCACGCTATGCAAGAAAGAAGTGTGTTTGGGGGGGAGAGAGGAAGGTAGTAGTGCCAAAAATAGACCCAACAACCAAGATACCTGTCTGTGATCTCCATCCCCCGATGCCAAGCCGCAAAAATAAACGCCGTGCCCAATGCTGTGATATGCGATGTGGGGTATAGGAAGGGTCGTTGCTGTGGAAGGTATTGGGTTGTGGCCATGCGCTGTCCCAAAAATAGAAACAAGTGGGGGCCGTGGTGGTGGTGCGAGCGTCAAGCCACCACCACTACCATCCATCTTTCGCGACCAACAACACCTTCCAACCTCCGTAATTTTTTATGGTTTTTTTTGTGTGGGGCCGTGAGGCTCCAACTCTTGCGAGTTTCTTGGTCTATGCTGAAGGCAGGAAAAAAAGGAATGCACTCGAGCCGATGAGGAAAAGAAAAAAAGATGTTGCGAGTCGGTTCGTCCAGGGCGATGCTCTTGCGTGCAGCGGAGATCGTCAGGCAGTCCCGGGGATCTGCGCTCCGATTGGCGACGTAGCGAGTCGCGAGTGAGATTTGGAGAGACGAGATCCGGAGGCGTAGGGCAGATCACGGGGTGATTGGATCGCCAGGATTTTGGAGATCGCATCTTCCTTGTGGAACCGTCGCTTGGTCACTCTCCCCGCTCTCCACTACAGTCCGGCGAGTGTGGACGTAGAGAGAAAGGTAATAATACTGTAGCGGGCAGGAGGAGAGTGTGGAGGAGAGAATTTATTTCCAGTAGCCAGTGTTGTCGCGGGAAGTCGTGTCGTACGTCTGGCCGCCCTGGGTAATCTTGGGCGGTTGCGAACCAGGCTTCGTGCCGTAGCCCCGGGTGGGCTTCATGGATGAGGCCGTCGCTGCGGACGAGGCGTAGTAGTGAGAAGACGAGGAGGAGGGCGAGTAGTAGGCAGCCTGGGCCTTCTTGGATCCGTAGGAGTAGGAGTCCATGTTGGTTGTTGTAGACTTGCTTTTGGCGGTGGCTTGGGTTAAGGTCGTGGTGGAGAGTGATGAGGTGAGTGCGGAAGAGGCTTGCTGGCGTATGTTGGAGAGTGTTGGACAGTGGCTTTAAGGATTCGAACCGGTTGGTGAATTGTTTGTTGGTGGTAGGGATAGCGGCAGTTGGTGAGAGAAGGATGCCTTTATAACTCAAGTTCAGACCTCAGTCTGACAGCCATGGCCAGGCAGGCTTCGAGCAAAAACGCCAATGCGCATTCCAACAGGCGGCGCTGCCTTGGAGGGTGTGACTGTGCGAGGCGGTGTTGGTTTTCGAAGGCCGCCCCCAAAGGACCAACACCGCCTGCGCAAGGCAGACCCCATTGCGGCGTTCGAACAAAAACCAGGAACCAGCACTTGCGAGTGGCCTAGACGGCGAGACAGAGTCATAGCGCGCAGTTGAGATTACGGTGGGCTTTCGCGCAAGGCATCATGAGGGCGATTTTGCGCAGCTGCGCGAAAGAAGCGGGATGGCGCAGGCTCCAACCACGAAAGATAACGTGCGATGACTGGACATCAGGCACGAGAAGCCACACTTTACAGGCAGCACAATTGATTCATGACGCTGAAGGATTTAGTCCAAGGCTGCAAAGGCCAAAACCCGCGAACCCAAGGCCAAAGCGGTTGACCGTGAGCGGCGCAAAAGAGGCAGTGCAAGCTGGCTGACCGATTGCTGCCTTGATGGACGGCGGGCTCCGGGGCTGTTCAGCGACAAGAACCACGCCGTTCGGGCGGCGCGCGCACGAAGCGGCGTCGGGCCGCATCAGAATAGCAGTCGCAGTGGAGCCGAAGAGCATGAGAATAGGCGCGGGAGAACGATCGAGGAAGGCTGTGGGGGGCGGAGAGGTGGTTTGCAGTGCGGCTCGGGGGTGGGGGCAGCGGCTAAGCTCAGCTGGGCCACTGCGACTTCCCCAAATAAATCGTCGCTTCGCCGCCCGTGGTGGTGTGTCCAACACCACCTGTGCTCTTGTCTCTCCTGTTTTTATCTGGACCCACTGCTCGCCGTCGCAGGCTGCTATTTTGACCGCTGGCCCGCTCTTTTCTTGGACTCTGGTATGTATGAGCCAGCGCCGCTCGCGTGCGCCGTCGCAGCGGCACCTGAAAACCACTGCTAAAGAAAGACTCAACACGTGCGATCAGTTGAAACCGTCTGCGACCGCAAGCAGCCAACCAGAAGGCCGTCGCCTCGGAGCTGGTTCCTCGAATTTCCCGATTTCCGCTTGTCCTCGGCGTTCGCTCGGGTTTGCGGCAGAGTGGTCCCGTCAGGTTCCCCTTCTGGCTTCTGGCGCCAAGTAGTTCGCACATAACCCAACACAGATCCTCCGCAATCCACTCGTTCGTGTCAAGGGTCCTGTCCAAGATCTGTGTTTCTCTTCTCCGCATTTCGAATCTCGTGGATCGTCCGTTCCCTGCCGTCGTTGTTTAAGCTTAATCCCACCACACTGTCCGGCCAAGATACGTCACTGCTGCCCATCCCACACCAGCTATCTGATCCAGCCCTCTGACCGACTGCTTCTTGATCGACCTTCTTTAATCATTCGCACGTCACTTGACCCTCTCGATGACGGCGCCTGGAAATTCGAGAAGGTGGCCTGAATCGCCAACGACGCCATGCCGCGGCAGCTAAGCTCTACCCAAGCTTCGCGCCCAAGACCTGTGGGACAGCTAGAGACGGCGCGCGACAGTTCATACATCGCGTCTACCGCATCGAGTAAGACGGTCCAGATGGGCCCAGAGTAACGGGGCCGATCCCAGTTGACCCCGCGAAGCTTCCCCAGTTTTTTCGCTGGTTCCGAGGTCTGTAGCCGGAGGCTCAAAACGTGGAGGACTGCAGGGCCGAGGTTGTCAGCCGCAACTTCCAAAGAGAGGCTCCAATGCACCATCGCCATGTACAGGCAAATGGAAGAATGCATCAGTGATGAGTGCGATACTGATCTCATAGGCATTGCAATCTGATCTGCGATTTGTCTAGACTCCGGCGACCGTCACTGCGATCGGAAGCCATTATGCGAAAAGAAAAGCTCATGCGATGGCTTGACTTGGCGCGGCGCAAGACTTTAGCAGCTCATTGGCACAAGCTTGAGTGCGGATGGCGTTCGCGACACCGAGTGTGGCGCATCTTTCAACGAAACACTGAACAGCGGCAGGCAATTTGGACGAATCCTTCGAGGGCGCTGTGCCGCCGGCACGACCACGTTGCCCGCATGTCGCACGCCGATGCATGGTCAGCGACTTCAGCCGCAGATCCAATGCTCCTGCAGGGCCTCCGACGGAAAAATTGGGATGATCAAGGTGTGGAGGGACGACGAATCCCCCGTTCATCTTCCACGCAATGCGTCTCCTTACCACGCCACCCCCTCGGCGTAGGCGATGCTTGACTGTGATTTCTGTTCTCAATGGACAGCGGTGTGCAAGGAATCCCTTGCCAGCGCAGCTAGTTAGGGTGATGCTGTGTATTATTTCCGTGGTGTGGACACGAGGCGCGAGCGTAGGATTCGATGCGTGGAGGGGGAGTGCCAGCATGGTCGCTCAAAACAGCCTAAAGTGAGCCGGTGGAACAACTATTTTGGCTCCCTCCCTCTAATCCCGGCCGCCGTAGAGCTGGGACGAGGCCAGCCTCCGCACACGGCTCGAGCCCTGATGGGCGCGAAATTGTGATAGCGCCGTCACGGCCGCGACGGGCATAGCAGACAGCCATGGAAGGCGGGAGTACGAGTCGCGTGCCGACAGTAGCGCTGAAGAAACTTTCTGGATTACGCCTCAACGGGCATCCTCAACGTCGGCATGCCTGTCGTGCGGCGAGCACCTGAGAATCGGCTGGTGGGGAGAGGGGCGGCACGACAAAAGAGGCCAACTGGGAATGGATGGAGGGTCCGAGGCTGCAGGGCAGCACGGAGCGCTGATGAGCCGGCCCGAACTCCTGCAGTTTTACGGGTCGAGGGTCGCTGCCATAATTGTGGTAGTGCGTCTTTCGCTGACGCAGCTCCCGTTGACCCGATAGAGAGAGGTCGCGACGGTTTCATCAAGGATGTGCGGAATAATCGACCGATGGCGGGGCTCGGGCGCAGCTAGCGAGGGTCTGTCGCCTCCGGAGGCTCAATCGCTCGCCCCGCCAGCGAGCTGCCAGCATCCGGTGCGTCCGCCAGCTCCCAATGCCCGCACGACTTTGACGTTTGCCGAGCGTCGTATCCGCCAGCCTTTGCACCGAGGGCGGAGGCAGCTGCACGCCGCCAACTGTGCAGATCCACGTGAGGCCCAGCCTGCTGCCGCGCCGCTCCGCCTGGGCGCTGGGCATTGGCTGTTCGTCGATAGTTTCCCATGTCGAAACCTTGCCTGGCAGCAGCGCCGGGTCCTCGTGGTGCCTGGGGTGTTTCTGGCGGTGCCGGGATGGCAAGCCAGCCTCGCGACCGTGCCCTCGGCCGGCGTCCCTGCGTGGGATGGAATGGCCCGCGGGCTTGACAAATGGGAATTCTCGCAGCGGGCTGCACCTGCCAGGAGGGCAGCTGGTCCACGGCCCCTGCTGCGGGCTGAGATGAGACGACGCCGCAGCGCTGCGGCACAGCGGGCAGCGAGCGGAGACGGCGACGGGGGCCTTGAGAACGGATTGGCAGGACGACCGGCAGGACGACCGGCAGCCGGCGAGGTGGACTGACGCTGAGCTTGGAGGCGTGCTGGGCGGTGCTTGGACGGCTTGGGTGAGCAATGCGGCGCCATGACAATTTCCATGTTCCCAAGTGCAGCGCGCCTCGGCAGGCAGCCTTCCCCAGACGATGACGGCGCAGAGGGGCGATCCCGTGCGCCCGGCTTGTCGCCCACTCGCGCGCTGACTGGCCGACAGGGTGCGTGTGGGTACGTGGAGAATGCTTCTGGCGTAATGAATCTGCTGCCGAGACGAGCCCACCAGCTTTACCCGCCCACGGCCACCGCACCTCGACCCGCCCGCGCTAGAGTCTCCGCAGAATCGCTGTCACCATGTATTTATACGGCTCCGTGCCCCAAGCTGCTCTACCTCCCTCCCTGGTGTCACCCACGAATCGCGCAGGCCGGCCCAATTGGATATAAACGCGAAAGGACTCCCCGAGCCCCCTTGCACCCCAATCCCTCGACTCTTCATCGCCTGGCGCATAAGAGCATTCCGTCCTCCTCAGTCGCAGGCCGCCCCAAGCAACCATGTCTACCAACCCTGTACGCCTGCTTACCTCGCGCTCTGCAAGACACAGCACTAACATCTCGCAGGACACCAAGGAAATCAACGGTACCAACGGTACCTCCGGTACTGACCATGCCGCTCTTCCGCCTAAGCAGCGAGTGCCCTACGACTATGGTGGCAACCCGCTGGCGCACATCGCGACTAACGACCCGTCAATGCGCCTTCCAGCTTTCGGCGGCGAGTTCCAGCCTGGTCTCTACCGCGCCCCCAAGAAGGACTTCGCCAACCCTGCTCCTTTGGGCCTGTCGGCTTTCGCTCTCACCACTTTCGTCTTGTCTCTGATCAACATGGGCACCCGTAGCATTGGCCACCCCAACATCGTCGTCGCCCTCGCCTACGGTTACGGTGGTCTCGTCCAGCTGCTCGCCGGTATGTGGGAGATGGCTGTCGGCAACACCTTTGGTGCTACCGCCCTCTCCTCGTACGGCGGTTTCTGGATTTCGTTTGCCATCATCCTGACTCCTGGCGGCTTCAACATTGTCTCAACCCTCGAAGCGCCTCTGGAGGGCTCCACCGAGCCCAACACTGCGGCGTTCCTCAACTCCTTTGGTCTTTACCTGATGGTGAGCTCTAAAACTACAAGAGACCCAAGGGGTGCATTCGCTAATCAATTCTCCTGTAGGGCTGGTTCATCTTCACCTTCATCCTGCTCATCTGCACTCTGCGCTCGACTGTGGCTTTCTTCTTCCTCTTCTGCACTCTCGACTTTGCCTTCCTCATGCTGGGTATCGGTTACCTGAAGCACGACGGCACAGATCCCCACCCCGGGCTCATCAAGGCCGGTGGTGCGTTTGGTATTCTGGCTGCCTTCGCCGCCTGGTACAATGCCCTTGCCGGTATTGCCGACTCGAGCAACAGGTATGCTCTCCCCCGTACCCCTATCTTGACCGTGACCAGTTGACTGATACACCCGAGAAGCTTCTTCGTCATTCCCGTTGCCCACTTCCCCTGGTCCGACAAAGGCCGCGAGAGGCGCGGCAAGGTCGACAACAGCGCTGCGCGTGCCGAGCAGGCTGTTTAGACCAGACCACCCCGACATCTCTGTCATGGAACGTCGAATACACTCACATTTTCGACACGTCATTTCTTGTTTTATTTACCAATGATATACTACTAATGTGCTCCTCTTGGCTGGAGCCAAGGGGGTTGGGAACTATCCGGGACGTTGGGGATCAATTCTGAGAGAAAGAATGCCTCTGGCGTATGTGCGGAGGGGAAAAGGAAAGCGCTGGATATCCGCGACGGCAAGGGTTGCTTCGTATTCTTTTTACTGTTTATGCCATCCAAAGATACCACAGTTCTAATATGGTTTTGACATACTCTGTCCTTTTCTCTTATCTCCCTCTCCGTTTCTTCTGCGCGCTTTTTCTCTACGTCTCCTTCACCGCATTCGATCTGCATTCGGCCGGCCCCTCTCAACACTGATGATGTCGTTGACGTGACTAAAAGCCTTTCCCCTTCTCTTCCAAGCCGCGCCTCGGCGCCTGGGCAGAGCAGCCAGCCCTAACGCCGGTGACGGAAGGCGCGGTGCTTGGCCAGGGCGGTGGCGCCGCCCCCAATGGCCGCTGACTCGCGAGGCCCGGCATGTTTCCATCCAGCCTAGCCTCGCCAAGGTGGGGAAGCTGAGGGCAATTCCCGATTGCTACAACAGCACAGATTCCAGAAGCAGCACTTTTTGTTCTTGGTGTGCGATCGTCGAATGGTGTGTGCGCACGCGCCGCGCAACTGCGAAGAAGGATCCAATCCCATGCAAGATGGCACAATAATCGGTTCACTCATCTTTTACGTCACCCGTCGTCAATAAAGACAACCAACGCCGTGTCCATTCGCTCGAGCGCAAGCACCCCACGTCACGCGCTCCGGAGCAGACCGTTCGCGCTCGAGGACGCGCGCGCGCTTGACAGGGTTCCCCCAAGGTTGGCTGTCGTGTTCGTTCGATAATCATCAACAGGGTCACTCCACATCCTCGGACTGCTAAGTGGCTTGTTGGTTTTCTCGGCTATTATTGCAGATGCCAACTTCCTTTTTCCTCCCTGGCGCTGGGGGAGCGGAGGGGGTCCGCGCGTACGGGCGCACGGGGCATAGGGTACATACACGTCGGTCGCTCTGCTCAATGCGGGCGTGTACACAAAAAACGGAACTACTGCAGTGCCGAACACAAGGGACGACGTGTCTTAGACAGCTCCTGGACCTGGTTGTCGGAATGAACGGTATGTGCGCCTGTCGTGCACCAACGGCGAGACCGAGGATCATCTCTCGAAGACAGGGGCCTCGTGTTTTCTTGCTTCTCTCTCTTGTACTGTATTTAAGCTTCCAAGCGATGGGCGATCCCATTTTTCTTGACTTGACTTCATGCGGACCAGACGGACGATAGTAGTGAATCCTGCGTGTAACGTCGCTCGAATCCAGATCTTTCTTTCCTTGCATGTGGATCTCTAAGGCTTTACCAGGTATGGGGAAGCGCGGCTACCCGGGCGCCGCGGCGGGAAGCCGCAGCGGTTCCTTCTTGTTTGTGTGGACGGGGTCGATCTGCGCGTAGTGCTTTTTTCCTCTTTTCTTTTTCTCTCCTACGCGCCTCTCATGCTGCGGGACCTGTCCGAAGAATTTAGGGGGACATGAACCAAAATGCACGTTTGATATAATGTTGGGACTATAGAGGGAAGCTGTGGCATGTGACGAGTCAAGAATTCGAGGTTAGAATAACGCTTGCTTGTCTCGGTAGCGTGGCATTCCTGCCCAAAGAGGCTTCCGACTCGCTGGGGCGCGGAGCAATATCGTGGCCCACTAGCCTGCGTCAAAACTGCGCGAACAAATCCTGCGCTGTCACGGCCTCTCTCTTCCTTCCCGTTCAAGGTTCCCCCATGAAGCGGAAGTCAGGAACGGCAACCCACAGCCTCGGGACGAAGCGATTCATGCAAGATGACTCGAGAAGCTCCATTTTTTAATCGGCCTTGGCACACTGGTCAAGCTTTGGTCGTACAGACCCGTTACAGCTCCATTCTTGGCGCGCCCGTGGGACCCTGATGGGCAGGGTGAACCAGGGCAAAACTCTCTCGAGCCTCCTCCTGCCGGAAGGCGTGCCAAGAAGAGGCATGTAAATGTTGCTTTTGCATGTCGATCCCCACTACTTTTCCTGCCCGCTGCTCGCTATTTCGCCTTTTGTAGCATTGGGCAATACGGGCCTGCAGGCCGAGTCGGTGGACATCCCCTTTGTCTCTGTGCCTCTCTCTCTCTTTCTCTTTCACATGCGGCATGGGCATGCAGTTCCTATGATCGACAGGTCACAGCGGCCGACATGGCGCGTTGTTCCTCCTCCGGGGTGCGGGTGCGCAGCTGCAGCGCATGGATGCCGCCCTCCTTGGCCATCTCATCCCTCATGAGCGAGTAGATCATGCGATGTCTCGCCGGCTGCATCTTTCCGCGGAAGGCTTCCGAGACGACGTTGACCCTGGAAAGAAAAAAAGCGGCCGCCCGCGGACCAAAAGTCTGAGCGCATTGTCTCTCTCCAAACAAGATGTGTATCACGGCGGCAACGGGGGAGCGAGTGGTTGGGTGATGATGATGGCAATGGAGCGGCGCAGTACGTACCGGAAGTGCGTCTGTGAGGTTGGCCGTGTGCGACGGTTAGCTTCAAGTCGAGACATGGTGCGGTGTACTGCTTTGCTTGTGGGTGTGGACGGAGCGGCCAACGCACCTCTCTGGACGTCACGCCTTGCATGGCTTTATGGTGGGCATGGAGGTGCGAATCATTGAAGATTTCGAGCGACGTGGGCTTGAGCGTCTCGTTGATCTGTGGTGGGAGCCAGAGCTGTTAGCCGTGCGGTCCGGGTGTCCGGAGGTGAGTCGTGCCTTTGCGCGCAGGGAGTCCTCCATCGGGGTCATTGACTGGGCCATGGCTGATAGTTGGCGTCGCGCGGGGCCGCGGAGGAGAGCTGCTCGCTGCAACATCAAAGAATCCAGGCCGTTGAGCTGCGGGTGGTGGAGCGATGGTGGGGGAGACGGAGGGCGGGATGACGGAGGAGCGACGAATCGAAGGCTGCGGCGCGCGTCGCGCCGAGCAAAAGACGAGCTGCACACCCATGACGCGCTTCTAGATTTTTGCTCCGGATTCCCTACGGGCTCAACACCACACGCCGACCATCACCGCAGGCAAGCTGGCCTCGCAGTGCTTCTGTTGAGACAAGCTTCGGCGTCTACTTCTGCAGCCGTCGCCGCAGACCGGACCCCATTGACCCACCAGTTGATCGGGCACTGGGCCATGACTGCCGACGGTCAGCTGCACGTAATCAGGACACCCCTCCCTAGCATATAATTGATAGACCTGCCGTCGCCCAGCCTGCAGAATGCTCGCCCGAGCTGCCTGCCGCTTCGCAACACGACCGCCCGCGCTGCTGTCTTTCATTCCCGCCCGCCCTTTGCTCCCCAGAAGCCCGCCGCCGATCCTCCGCCAGCTGTTCCGCATGGCCTCGACGCTACCGAGGTTGCCTGTCTTCCAGGCCATCGCGAGTCACGACCCCCAGCGCATCGCCGTCGTGCACTCGCTGTCCAACCGCAGCTTCAGCTACGGCCAGCTGCTGCACGACGTCGCCCAGGCCAAGGACCAGCTGCGCAACCACGCCAATGGCAAGGAATTGGACGGCGAGAGAATCGCGTTCCTCGTAGAGAACAGCTACGACTATGTAGGTGCGCGCTGCACTTCCCTGGCGAGCAATTAGACTCTTTGGCAAACGCGCTGATTGGGCGCCCAGTGACGCTTCTCTCCATCCTGGCAAGCAATGCCATCGCCGTGCCCATGTCGCCCGCTTTCCCCGCCCATGAGCTGCAATACATTGTTAACCAGAGCGCTGCTCTCATGCTCCTGGCCTCCGACAAGTACCAGGAGAAAGCGCAGGAAGTCCTGAAGGAAGGATTGGAGCACCAGCCCATTTCTGCAAAGGTCGAGAAGAGATTCGAGGCCGCGCCGAGCAGCAGCGGCGTCGAACTCAATGCTGTTCCGGACGAAAAGGGCGGAATGATGCTCTACACGTCCGGCACCACCAACCGGCCGGTGAGAAGAAGCTCCAAACGTCCCTGACGAGCTTCAATGGCTTACTTTTGTTTTTGCGGCACAGAAAGGCGTCCTGATCCCCATCTCCACGCTGACGGCGCAGTCGCAATCGCTCAACAAGGCGTGGGAGTACAGCACATCAGACCGGCTGCTGCACCTGCTCCCGCTGCACCACATCCACGGCACCGTCAACGCCATCCTCGCCCCGCTCTTCGCCGGCTCGAGCATCGAGTTCATGTTCCCCTTCAACGCCAACCACGTGTGGGAGCGGCTGGCGGCGCCCTTCCTGCAGCCCGTCAACGGCGCCGCGCCGCGCGACAAGATCACGTTCCTGACGGTCGTGCCGACCATCTACAACCGCCTCATGCACGCGCTCAAGAGCCTGTCGCCCGAGCTGCAGGCTGCGGCGCGCACGTCGACCCGCCCCGAGCACCTCCGCCTCAACATCTCCGGCTCCGCCGCCCTGCCGACGCCGACCAAGGCCGCGTGGTCCGACCTCAGCTCCGGCAACGTGCTGCTGGAGCGCTACGGCATGACCGAGGTCGGCATGGCGCTGAGCTGCGGCCTGGACTTTGCCGACCGCGTCGACGGCAGCGTCGGCTGGCCGCTGCCGTTCGTCGAGGCGCGCCTCGTCGACACGGACACCAACGAGATCATCGTGGACGGAGAGGAGGTAGACCAGTAC
This sequence comes from Lasiodiplodia citricola, assembly GCA_023089105.1. NCBI lineage: Eukaryota > Fungi > Ascomycota > Dothideomycetes > Botryosphaeriales > Botryosphaeriaceae > Lasiodiplodia > Lasiodiplodia citricola. The sequence goes on along the minus strand of JAJNLL010000012.1, from coordinate 135,881 downwards.
GGCAGGGAGCGCCAGGGAGAGGTCCAGCTGCGCGGCCCGACCATCTTCAGGGAGTACTGGCGCAACCCCGAGGCGACGGCGAAGGAGTTCGTCGAGGGCGAGGACGGGAAGGGGAGGTGGTTCAAGACGGGAGATGTTGCGGTCAGGCGGGAGGTGCCGACCGCCGGTAAGAGCGCGAGGCCGAGCCAGGATTGGTGCAGGGGGAAGATGTACTTCATCCAGGGTAGGAAGAGCGCCGATATCATTAAGACGGGTGGCGAGAAGGTCAGCGCGTTGGAGGTCGAGAGGGAGATGCTCTCCCTGTAAGTCTTGCTCACCTCGGCCGCACGGACCAATTAGCTAACTGAGAACAGGCCTGAGGTCGCTGAGTGCGCCGTCGTTGCACTGGATTCGGAGCAGTGGGGCCAGAGGGTTGCTGCGGTCGTCGTCCTCACCGAGCAGGGTCAGACTGCCGGCAAGGGCGGCAAGCCCTGGGGTCCAATGGACATGCGCAGGGCGCTGAGAGATGTGCTGGCGAATTACAAGATCCCCACGGAGCTCAAGCTGGTCGACAATATCCCGAGGAACGCCATGGGAAAGAGTAAGTTCCAGACCTCGGAGCGGACATTCGGGGATTACGACTAACACCGTCTTTTTTGCAGTCAACAAGAAGGCCCTCGTCCAAGCACTATTCGCCGGCCGGCCAAAGACGCCTCCTCCCGCACCGAGGAACTAATTTCGGGACACGCATTGAATGTCGTCCACCCAATTCTCCACACTTGTTTCCCAACGTTTAAATAGAATGATAGAGATTGGATGGGCGGATAGGTCCCCAAAAAAAAGCTTTGGAATGTAAGATTATGACACGAACATCGGATGAGAGGACTGATTAGCTCTGCTGGCAGAGGATGAGAAAGTGTAAGAGGCCGCACAGAAGTTGATGTGAGAAAACTTGCTTGGGCTCTGTTCGACGGCCGGTGGCCAGAACTATTGAATATGCCACGGCCCCCGCATGCGGATCCGCAGGCAGGGCTGGTGATCTCGGGCATGCCGATTAGCTGGGCTTGGGAGAGTTTTGGCCACATCGATTCTTGGCCACTGGGTTGAACGAGCCGGGATGGAAGGAGACACTTGCCCGTTATGGCATCGCTGATTGTTGTATCAGCCAGCTGAATAATGGCAGAGCATCTGAAAGCTTTGAAGAACGATGGAAGGATACTGCTTAAGTACGTCTTGTCATTGTTCCCCGCCAATGGTTAGGTTTGATGTTTGAATGGGCGTAGGTTGTTCTTTTTGACATGAGAGAAGTAATTTCTGATAGGTGCTGGCAATTGGTTAATGTGGCTATGAACAGTCATGCGTTGACTACGGAATCACCCGGAAGAAGGTTAAGCAATCATATAGACGTATTTGTTCAGGCAAATACCACACTTACGTATGGACCATGCTCCAACTGCCAACAGGTAATCATATGACCAGTACTACACTAAAGACAATCTACTTTTGCCTCGGCGCAGAAAAAAACTAAGAAGACCCAGACCCCCGAGCCTATCGCGGTAAAGAACCAAGAAAGGAAGGCGAACCACAAAGCAAGAGAAAAAAAAAAGAAAATTGGATGGATGCATACATACACATCACACGCACACAAGGGTTCACACCGCTTCATGCGCCACAGCGACAAGCCTCATGTCAGCCTTGCGGGGCCTCAGGAAGGCAAACCGAAACGGTTCGCAATCACGGGGTGTCGGGAGTTCATCTTCGCCGACGGAGCCTGATTTGTCGACGGGCCACGGACCTTCTCCGGTTGGCACTTGACCAGATATCGTGCCGCATTCTCTTTGGCTGCGGGGAAAGCAGGAAGCGGGAGGCGAGTGAGGCGACCTGTGGCGCAGGCTGTGTGGCTAGAACGGTGCATATGCAACCGCATGGTTGTGGTTTAGCTGTTCTCTCTGGTTCGTCCGTCACTAAAAGCGGTGCGGGAACTCTTTGATGCTACCACCTCCTCACACTTCTGCCTTATGACCTTTGCAGCCTGTTCGAAACTTGGGGCTACTAATCTCCTCATTCAGAACTCTGCAGCGGAGAGAGCAAGACCATTGGTGCATTCATGGAGATTTCGTGCGGGTCGGAGTGTCCGTCGGCCGGCGATGTTCTCAGCATCGGCCTCGGCTGCCCTACCTGGTGCGGGTTTTTTTCGAGCGTGACTATTTACTTGCATGCGGCGGGAGGATGCAGTGTTGCAGTTCGTGCCGCTAGATGCTGTTACTGGTCGTTGATATCGTGATGTGCAGCGGGCTGAGAGAGCGCGTGGTAGCCTGGGATGCCTGGCTGAACTGGCAATCGTGATACTTAAATTGCGGCTGTTTAGCACCATATCAGACTTGGAGCTCTTCATTCGAGCTTCATTGATTCCTTCTCGTTGTCTGTGTTGGATCGGGGCTGGGTCGCAGTTCCCAGCTACGTCCACCGTCAAAAGCATGGCCCCTCGCTCAGACCCTCAGCAATCGCAGAGCAGGACTAACCGGCGGTCTCAAACTTCAAGCGTAGCAGGTAATGGACGTATCTCTTTTCGAAGAAAGGCAACATTAGCCACGCATGGCGCCGCTAACACCTTCTCCCAGCGGAGTGCGGAAGTGACTCGTGTGGCAAATACCCCGGCAACACTTCCCCGCAGTCCTCCAACGACCATGCAGATCCAAGCCCAATCACTTCACAGCAGCGATCTGCACAGCCACAGAGCAACGATAGCCGTGGCGACGGGTATGCTTGCCTTTCCCCCCCTTGCGAACAATGGGGTAACGTGCCGACTGACCCTGCGCATTTAGCCCGGCTTCTTCCGCATCCTTTCCTGCAGCATCACACAACGGTCGACCGACGTCGTCAGGTGGGAATTTTGAACTCAGCCACATTGGATCTTGGGCGCAGGTAGAGAAAGAGCAGGGGTCTGAGGTTTCTGGAGAAGAGACACTGGCTCTTGGCTACTATGATGGGCGGAAAAATGGCGAAGAAGGAGGGACCAATCGAGACTTAAGGTATGGTGAAGAAGATCCTTGGAATGTGTACCAATATTACTCACGGTGCGAGAGATGATGTCAGGCGATGGTTTCTTTTCCAGCTGATCATTTCCAGCCGGAGTGATGGTGAGCTGGCTTTCACTCCTCTCAAAAAGAGACAGCACTTTCATAGCATATTCAATAGCCGTTCGCTTCAAGTTACAAATGGTCTTGAGATGTTAGTCAGATGCCGGGAAGCGAGCTTTAAGCGCTCGGTCAAATCACTTCTCCCAATCACGCTAGTCAAGATCGCTGCAATGTTGCTGCTAAGATATGTTTTCGCTAAGATATGTTTTCTCTAAGAAAATCCCCAAAGGGCAAAGACTAAGCTATTGTAGTGCGCATCATCCACACTCTTCTACTTCACTGGAACTCGTCCGGAACCAGCCTAAACGCGATCCTCATCAAGTTCTGCATCGTTTCAGCCTTGTCGTCGTCAGACGCGAACTCGTCGTCAAACTTGACCCGGTTGATCCAAGGCGCGCCGACCTTGCCCCCCACAGCGGTCCTCGAGAACCAGATACCCCAGCCAAACACTGTATAGAACGTCCTGGTCTCGAGCGTCCACCCGTCCGGCAAAAGCCTCGCCATGCCGAAGGCGATGTAGTCATCCCGCCTAACGAACCAGCCAGCAGAGCGATGTCCATCCGGGGCATCCAGGCGGATGGAGCCGTGAGGATCGTGGTCCATCATGATGCCGTACGTCCACACATCGGTGGGGATGAAGCGCTCGAATTCATCGTACTCGTGCTCCAACTCGCCGTGATCGGGGTCCCAGACGGTCCACGGCGGGGCGCCCAGGCGCATCTCGTCGACGGCTTCTTCGACCGCGTCCGCGTCGACGTCGTCGTTGCTAGTCATGCGGCCCGCCGCCGCCGGTTCTGCGGCCAGGGCGAACGCGCCGCGCATCGCAGCCCGGATGCTCTCCATGGCCAGGAAGCCGAGGATGTGCTTGAAAGCACCCGTTGCCACGATCTCGTCCATCTCGGGCACGTCGTCGTCCGCGGCCACGTTGTCGGCGTGGAGACGCTGCGCGAACGGGTGCGCGCGCTCGATGTACTCGCCCACGTCGGCGAAAAGCGCAAAGATGTCGGCGCGCTCGGCCTGCGGAAGCGAGCAGAAGTTGTTCATAGCCTCCTGCCGCATGTGCGCTGCCGACGAACGATGCGCGACGCCGACGACGCGCCAGAGGCGCAGGACAGCGGCGTGCAGGCGCGCGGAAAGGGCGGTGGGCAAGTCGAGCGTGGTGGTGAAGTAGTCGGTGACGGCAGTGGTGCAAGTGCGGATGACTTCGAGGTAGAGCAGCTGCTGGTGTTGCGCAAGGACGCTGCCGCCGCCGCCGGTGAACAGGTCGGCCGGGAAGAACTGGGCCTCAGCGGCGTATTGCGCCGCCTTCTCGCGTACAAGGTAGTCCCCGTTGGCGGCCCAGAAGGCCTCGAGCTCGGGGATGTGGCGGATGCTGAAGAATGCCTGGGAAGGGAGGTCGAGGGCGACCTGGCAGGCCAGCTCGACCGGGAGCTGGGCGAGGCTCACGCCTTGACGCGTGCTCTGCTCTTGCTGCTGCGCCTCTTGGATGCTGCTAAAGCTGGCGCCCGGGCCTGCGTGCTTGGGGCACGCGCCGGCACGGCAGCTAAAGCAAAAGTTGAAGTCGGAGAGGATGATTTCCTTCTGCGGGACTGCGGTTGGGACTTTCAGCCCGACATGGATTTCGACGTGTCTGGAGTTGTACATACTGTCTTTTTGGTCATCGGTTGAAGTCTTGTTGGTGTTTGAGATGGTCGGAAGTGTCGTTTGAGTAGATACTCTGTCGGTCCCGTTCTCAAACCTTGCGGTGTTCTGCGTCGGTAAATACGCATTACATCGAGCCCATGATATACTGAGGTGGCCAGGCTGAACAATAGAATTGTTCTCGGCCGCGCGCTTTATCGTCTGAACAATCAAGCATCTTGTCCGGCGATTTCATTACATTTCTTTGTCTGCCATCTTTGACTTGTTCGTCAACAAGGTTGAACGCGTAAATTTCACTGCGAAAGAGATCAAGTGCATATGGACCTAGCTGTCTCGGTCCGTTCGGTATCATTCGCCTGAACATTGCGGATAGGAAAAGGAAAAGGCTTCTATTGTAATCTAGAGTTCACGAGCATACTGCTTTGTTGTGATCTCAAGTTCAAGAGTATCTGCTTTTGTTGTGATCCCAAGATCGAGAACATCCTGCTCTCTGAACAATCACCTCCATGTATCCATCTTTCCAAGAGTCGACGGAATGCGCAGGATCCAAGGTGAGATCAGGCGGGCGGATGGTTGGGCAAGAGGTTCGCCCCTAACAGAATGTTAGTGATGGATTGGAGCATTAAAAATAACAAGGGAGGCTTACACTGGATATAGTAGGTCCAGGTCTCGGCATTCCTGCTCGCTACCTCCCACGGTAGCAGTGCAGCCATGGGCAGGCCATTGACATCTTCATTGAGGAAGTTTAACATGAAGGCTCCTTGTCGCCTCGTTCCTCTGTGCATCGGAAGGGTCGCGGTTTTGGTAAACAGCACCATCGCCAGGTCGAAAACCCCGGCAGTATCGGCGTGGATGTCTACGTCCGCGCCAAAACCTGCTGGGCAGATATGGATGACTTGGGTCCTTGCAGAATCAGCACGGACCTCGGAATACGCCATCGTGTTTGCGTTGCATATCCGCAGTCGATCGACGCAATCGATACGTCTGTTACGCGCAGCTTCAGAGTATAACTTCTCGGCAATCTTGATCAGATTATCTATGACATAGCATCTGGGCTGCTTCTCGTTCGTGTGGTAGAAATGGACGAACCTGGGTGCGTCAGCAGCAGTGGGTAAACTCAACATGCACAACGTACCAGTCGTTGGGGTGTCCGGCCTCGTCGCTGAACAAAGCATACCAAGCGCCGTCCATCGCCATCTTCGTCGCCCATTTCTTTGCGCTTTTCAAGGAGTCTCTATCTTCTGGAGGGCAGCGGTCGGCGATTATCATATCAGTCTTGGCGAGGTCTGAATATTTTGCCTGAGCAGCTAGGCCCTGGGCGGCCAGGGCCCCATCGACGTCCTTCACCAACAGCCTGTTACTGACGAGATGCACTGATTTTTCAAGATCGTGTTGTTTGCTGTGCCTGGCAAGCGCATACGTGTCGATCTGGTAATAGTAGTCGCCACCAGCAGTAAGGTCGTACTACATGAACATCAGTAGCACCTGCTCGACTAGTAAAGAAGCACTTACTGAGTCAGCAACATCGAATTCGGCAGAGCTGCATTGGCCAGCAGGGATGGTAATCCAGTCCTTGTCGGTGGTGAGATTTCTGTTCGTGTAAACCTCGACGCCTTCATAGGGAACCTCGGAGTTGTCTGTGGCATGTGTCAGACTCAAGCTCGAAAGGTGAAATTGGGTTCCTTACTGGCTGCGTAGTAGACATTCGCTTTGGAGATGGTGCGCATGTCCAGAATCGATCCGGGCCGAAAGACATCGATGGACATCATGGCGTTGTTCGTGAGAAGGGCCTCGACCGAAGTGGATCCCTCGACCGTATGTCCTCCCACCGGGGCAATGCTGACGTCGATTTGGGGGTCAAACACAGGCTCCTTGAAGTCTATTGCGATGGCTGCGCCGCCATCGGGCGGCTCCTCAAAAAACTTGGGGTCGGCACACTTGAATTCGCGCATGATTTTGAGGGCCGCGACGTTGAAGTTGAAGCCAAAAGGTGGGAATTCGTCCTGGCAGAAGACCAAAGTGCAGTTTGCCAGGGCCATGAAGGCCACAAGCAAGAGTGAAAACTTCATGGATGTGAGAGAGTGTGGGCAAGAGAAAAAGAAGGACAGAGAGAATGAATGAAGAGTGTAGAATCCTGGAGCAAGAAAGACTTATATACCTACGCCAGCAGCAGAAAGCTCAGGTGCCGCTAAGCGAGGACCCACTGCCTAGCCCGAAGCGGCATCCTGTGGTTGAGGCATGCCTAAAGGAGCATCCACGTGCTACTTCGATCGACTTCCACGGCAACCAGCCACCGCTCGACAGCACAGGTTGGGTGCCACAACGCGTCTCACTTATCTCGTCACCAGAGTGAAGTGATGGTAGCGTACATCTTTGCGCACATATGACTGTCACGGACCGTGTACGCGGGCAGCGAGTTCGCCCGGCAATTGGTGCCCTTGTCCAGGCATAGCATCTCGTCGGGAACCACGACCACATCGCCTGAGGCTTATGCTACGTGATTACGTGAGCGTAACCCTGGGCGATGCAAAGACTTCGGCTTCGGTGTTGTCCTGTTCAGTGATGGTGAACGTAGCCACCAGCTCTGGAATAATATCAAGCGAGCTTCCATAGGGGCCACTGGGTAATACCGGCGCAAGGATGAGAAGTAGGACTCAGCCTCAGGTTGCTGAATCCATCGAGGTCTTGCAAGCACTGCCAAGCAAGGTAGGCAAAGCGATCAGCGCAGTGTTGAGACCTTGAAAGCTGGCCCATTGGCAGTGACTGCGCAGATGCTCCAGACGAACAACGTCTAAAGTCAGGAAAGGATGTGCAAAACCATGGCAAAGAAAAAATCCAACGCGCGGAGATGCCCAGGCATGGTGAGGTCGAGGACGTGCATCAGCAGGCCTTGCGGTCAAGTTGTCTGCATTCATACTTCCGACTCTCATAACAACAATTTCCCCCTCTTCAGTCCGTTGAGCCGTATCATTTTACTGTGCTGCTTTCTTTTCCACCGCCCTCCACCTCGCCCGCTCCTCATCGCTCAAATGCCCACCGGGAAAGAACGTATCAAGCATGCTCCTCCCCACCTTCGGATACCTCTCCTCGACCCTCAACAGCGTCTCAAAAACCTTCGTCTCGCCAATAACCTCCCTAAACACCAACGGCACGCCCACCGCCTCCGGCCGCCGCCTCGCCCCCGCCACATAAACATTCTGCGCCATCCCCACCGCGCCCACCGCAACCAAAAACCCCGCGTACTCCCTCACCCCCACCCCCGCCGCCGCAACCACCAGCAACGCAACCCACAACACACTCAACCCCACGACCCCCGCCACTGCCCCCCTACTACCCGACAAGTCCAGATTCGCCGGCCCGGCAGCCAGATCCTCGAAATCCAGCCCCCGCCCCTCGCCCAGCACGACGAGCGCGTGCTGCGCGCCGTTGCCCCGCGTCAGCACGACGGCCTTGTCGCTGGCGCGCCGGCACGCCCACTTCTCGCGCGCCCACTGCGGCAGCGATGCTGTCGCGGCGGCGAGCACTGTCCCTACTGCTGTCACGGCGAGCGGGCTCCAGGCGCCCCAGAGGACGTACGGGATGGCGGCGATGAAGAGCTGCAAGATGAGCGTCGCGAGGCCGCTTAGGTAGACGACGTCGCGGGATGGCGGCAGGGCGGGGTGCGGTGCGGCGGCGGCGGCGAGGACGGTGACGCAGAGGGAGGCTTGGAGGGGGCGGGGGACAGCTTGGGAGGGGGTGAAGGGGAGCAGGGCCTGCTGCTGCTTGGCTAATTCGTGCTTGCGGGCCGCCTTGTCGCGGTCCTCCTGCCAGCGCGCGTCGAGCATGTGCCGCAGGTGCTGCCGTGTCTGCGAAGGCATCCAGTGCTCGAAGTCGCGCACCAGCCGCCCGATTACCCAGGACGTGTTGGTGCGCGCGTAGGCGCTGTGGCCGTTGATGACTTGGCATGAGATATCGGGCGCCGGCATCAGCTTGTTCTCGCCGACGGCGGAGAGGAGCGCTGTCACGGCGAAGCCGACCCATCCTGTTAATTAATCTGAGTCAGCTTGGGTATTTTGGGAAGTGAGCGTAAGCAGTTTGAAACAGTGGATAGGAGCAGAGTTTCGTGCGACCATGTCGGGTTGTGGAGTATATTGGCTGCCTGATAACGTGTTCAAGGAGGTATGGACCAACTCTAGCCAGTCGCGGACCATATTAGGCGCTAGTTGTTGCGTTGGTGTTGAGTAGGTCCAGAAACAATCTCTCATCAATCCAACCCAGCTCTTTCCACACACACAACAAACAGGCACTCAAAGCTCCATTAAAATATGCGACTTACCAAAAGAGAAGGCGACAGGCGTTATAAATGATTCAGTGCCAGAAAGCTGTGCCAGCGCACGGCTGATGACGTCACCGCCGAGCAAGAGCAGCACCGTAAACAAATCTCCTAAATTCTGCCATTGCAGAGAAAATCCGGCAGTGGGAACATCGAAAGCGTGGGTTAGAAATTGGAATGGAGGCATTGTGAGAGTGGTGTGAATTTGAGTTGATGCCGTGAGGTCAGCCCAGGCGCGGGGTCGGTTGCTTTTAGCTGCCGCCGCTAGGAGGCTGTGTTACCAGGTTGTGGTTGGTTGCGGCGTTCCTCCGCCACTTTATTAACTTTCTCGAGTAGTATGTCGCGACATTTGCGGCACATAAGGGTACGAGGCAGAAATAGGTGTAGCGGTGAGGGGAAGCTCACGCTGTCTCTTGGCAGGCAGACATGATCCTTCGCAAGGCACAAACACTGTGGGGATTGAAGATCCATCTAGCGCAATTGCGCTGCAAGGAGAATGAAGCTACTGCACCATTGTGGGTCTGTATAACATGGTATGGTGCTGATATTTCATTGTGGATCATTGAGAATATACTCAGCTCTCTGACCACTGGAGTATTGCCAAGTGAGCTGGACAACTGCAGGCACAGTGGACATACGATCACGTCAGATTTTGATCACTTCACCGTATCTTCGCAATTATTAATGGTCGTGCGGGGCTGATTACTATCCCAAAAGGACCGGTGCGTGTAGATTACATACCCGAAGACAAAGTTGTCGGCTCCTCAAAGCGACTGGTCTTTCAAAACAGACCCCATGAGATGTGTAACGCTGTTTCAAAGACAGTTTTCCATCCAGTCTATTCTACCCAATACACCATTTCTGCTGCCGGAAGAGAGACTCCCGCACCAGTGGATTTGAGGAGTTGACGACTCCACCAGCCGGAGGGTGGCTGTGTTCTGGAAGGCGATGTGCGTCGGCCAGCAATTCGTATCTGCAGAAGACAGTGTCGCCTTCTCTCCTGACCACAGAAAGGACGACGCAAGAGAGCCTTGCTGCGCCGTCTTCGAAGAAAGACGCTTCAACTCCGTCAGACGACTTATCGAACACGATCCCGACGTCATGCAAGGCAGCCGGCTCCCAGACATGCCTGTCCTTAGGAGTAACATGAAAATATCGCACCCTCTCTTTTAGTTGACCGGCACTGCCAACTGTGCGTCTGACTGAGATCCAGAAGCCTTCCGAATCACCTCCAGGCAGCAAGCCTCCAAAATTCATAATGAATCCGGGAAAGACCGTCAGCAGCCCTTCCTTCAGGATCTTCACAGGCGTTTCTAGGGTTCTGCCGTAAGGTTTATCGTCTACGCTCATGCAACGCTGCAGAGCCCAGCGCCAGCCATCCTCCTGATACCGTTCACCAGACAGGAATATGACCTCCTGAGCAAAATGAGAAAGCATCTTGTAGAAAGCCCTCATGCGCTCTGGAGCGTTTCCGTCGATGTCCAGAATCGGTTTAGGGTCCAGGTTGACAATGTTGGCAAACACAACGGGCCGATCCACATCTCTGCTCGTATCTCTGGCTGACACGTTGCTCCAGCTCATCGATACCAGCTCATGAGGCTTAAGTATGATCTCGTTGTCCTTGCCCATCGGGACCGCTTTATCAAGAAATTTGTGGAACGTTGAGTAAGCGGTTGTCACTGTGCGAAACCATTGGAACCAGAGGGAGTATGCGTCGTGCGCCACGGGCGCTTGCAGAGCGTGAAATTTCCCGTGGTGATGCTTCAGCCACAGCTTGTCTGCCATGTCGGGGACATTGACGATCTTGTCCTTGAAGACGACATAGAGGCGCCTGCGCGCGGCGAGCCCTTCCTGAAGAGTCCACAGCCTCCGCATCCAGCCCGAGCAGGCCAGAATCCGCATCATGACCTCCTCCTTCGGCAGATCACTCACGGCAGTGCTCTCAAGCTCAGTATCAACGACCATCACTCGGTGCGCTTGAACCATGGGTCAGTGTTGCAAGAGCCATCCCATCCCCGGGTGCTCACTTACCTCTCTCGTAGACCTTCTTCATCCCTCTGATCGCCATCTTCCTGGTCTCCTCTTCCAGCGGAACACACAGCGTGTCTACCCAAAACAACGTATCTTCTGCAGGACTACGAGCCAGCCTCATGGCCGCATGCAGCAGATGCCTCCCACTAACATGCAGCGCACTGACAGGATTATCCCACGCCCCCGGCACATTCGCATGCTCCCAAAGCAGCCGCGCCGCCTTCGCCTCCAGCCTCCGCAACTGGCACGCGGGCAGCGAATTGACCTTCGCGTTCCCCAACCCGTCCGACCAGACATGCGACAGCGCGACGTAATTCCTCCCCGGCCGGTACGCGACGACTTCCAGCTGCAGCACCGCTTCCTCCCCTTGACTTTCACGAATACGCACAAGCGGAATGCCTCCCTTCCTCAACACCGCCTTCACGTCCTCGACCGGCACGACGACGTGCGCGCACCGACACTCTGGCGGATAGTGCTTCGTCTGATACGTCCCCGACTCAACCTGGTTGACGCGGCACTTCGCCGCCGTGCATAGCGCATGCCTGTCCTCACCTCCCCCTCCCCCTCCTCTTTCCAGCGTCGTCCGCGGCCGCCTCAGCTGCAACGCATACGCCTGCGGCAGCACCGAGCGCAGATTCGAGAAACACGCGATCTCGCTCGGACACCAGCAGCCCTTCTCGCTGCTCCGCAAGCGCTCATCCGCCCACGCGTCTCGACACGCCCACTGCGGCAGCAGCACGGCGCGGAAAGTGATTCCGAGCGTGTCCCTGATGAGCAGGAAGAGCGTCGCGTGCAGCACGCGGATGGCGAACGCCATTTCCGGCCGGAGCAGGCTGCGCACGTCGGGGTTGTTGAGCAGCGAGCCGAGCTGGTTCTCGACGGATTCCCAGAAGGCTTTGGTGCAGGTGCCGAAGATGATGGGGTTGTTGTTAACATTTTTCTTGTTAGATGGTTTTAGGGCCACGTCGACGTAGCGGTGGAGGAGCGCGGTGGTGAGGTAGCGCTTGCCGTTGTTTTCGAGGCGGAGGAAGTCGTTGTGCTGGATGCTGGGGCCGAAGACGGCGTGGAGGACGCCGAAGTACAGCCAGCATTCGAGACGGGGGTTGTGGCTTTCCGGGATGAAGAGGGTGGATTTGTTGTTTGTGCCACCGCTGGAGTCTGCTGGCCGCCAGCCTTGCCGGGAAGGGTAGTCGAGCCATGGGCCGCCGTCGTAGACTGGGCCGTGGTACTCGATTTTGAGCGGATCTGGAGGTGGCCGCGATGTTCCGAAAAGGTGGTCAGTCATTCTTAAGCTAGTGGTAAGTCTAGTAGTAGAATAATGCAGCTGGGGGTTGAGAGCGGTATCGTGTAAGAAGCTAAGGTGAGAGCTGCTTTGGCCCCCATATTGGGTATCTTCGCTAGAGCTCTCTATACCAATCACATTCCTTTAAGTTCGGCAGTCATGCTTGAATTCGTTCTGATGACCAGGGGGTTGCTCCAACAGTGACACATGTATAGTAGTTTCCCCGTTAGCGTGGGTTGTTCGAATGGAGATAGCGGCCAGGATATTGTGATTTCGCATGCACGCCATGAAAGTAGTGGCCATCTTGAACTTTCAACACAACAACCTCATCTGAACTTAAGCCTCGCCGAACAATGTCGAGAGAAACCTAGGCGCATTTTAACGAGCCACATACGTGCTTGGCCGCTGTCCAGCTTCAATTTTCTTGCATTCCATCCGTCGTGTCAATCTTGTTGTTTCCGTTGAGTTGCAGTGTTTACAAATCTCACCAGCAAGCTCGAACTGTCACCTAAGGGCCCTCGGGCCTATGGTACGGAGAGCTATTGCTCTCCACCACCTTCCTCGCTAGGGCCAAGGGGGAAAATTCCTGAAAAGGGATTTTATAGGTTCAGGGCCGACCCATGCCCCCCGACTTTTTGCTGCTTTGTTTTGGGCTTGTCGACTTTTGATTGGTCTGAAGTATTAGCATGACAGTCCAATACCTGAAGCTAAGCTATGGTCCATAGAGAATAAAATGTTGGAAGTGATTCAGGTTCGCTTTTATGCCACTGTTAAAGATGTTCTATAGGCGCCTTAGTATAAAATGGAGAATTACTGAGCTATTGCTGCATTTAGTGGATGGCATTCTTCGCTTCTTGATGTTTTTGTTTTTCAGGTCGAGCTTGAAGGCGAGCCTTTTACTAAGCCCTCTTGAAGTTGCATGCGGTGTTAGTTCTGTTCATGTCGCACTCTTCCGTTTTGCTATGAGGTCTGTTAGCCTGATTTTGTAACATGTTGAGGTAGCTGATGTGCTTGTCCAGATCAATCTCTTGCGTTCGCCTCCAGATCAACGCTTCAACTTGCCATATTCACTAATGAAATACCCAGTGTACTTCTTAGTTTTTAATTTAGCGCGGGCTTATAAAGACTATTAGCGAGCGTCATCTTCCACCTAAGGGCCTTCGGGCCTATGGTGCGGGGTAGTTGCGCCCCACCACCCTACTACCTTCACTTCGTAGGGGGGAAAACTCCCGAAAGGGGTTTTGTAGAGCGATATCCCGGGGTGTGGTCACCCTGGGATAGTCTCGATTTTTTTGCTATTTTGTTTTGAGACTCTCGACTATTGATTAGGTTGGTGTTGATGTCGTATATTCCTTTTTTTCCTTTTAGTTCCTTTCTTACTTTTCAGAGAGTTGGAGTCCCAGTCGAGAGGCCTGATTGGTCCGTTCAAACTTGCCCACAGTCACTTCTTACTGTTGGTGGCATATCCACGTACTATTTTCTGATATCTCCCCTTCTAACGCCGCGCGGCAGGCCGCGTAAGCGCATCTCATAATGCCAAGCTAATATCTAAGGCAGATGCGCCTTCCCTTTTCGCTCACCCGGAGACGACGGTTCAAGGAAAACATTGGCTGAACCTCGGAAGAGGCGTCAAGTACTGGGCATCCATTCACTGACCACGCACATGCATGCACGCATAAAGAACATGAACCCAGTCGAACAAACAATAATATACGGACGCGCAACCAATCCTGCCATCCGTTCCCATCCACTGCATCCCCCCAGACCTCGTATTCCCACCGGGCCAATGCACAGTATCAGCAAAGAGACCGCGAACAATCAGGGTGGAAAAGTGAACGCCATAGAACTCCTTGCTGTCCAACATCCATTGTTGGAGAACAAGAAGGGATGATACCCTTCTCCGGTCGTGTTTCGTTTCCGTTTCCATACTCCTTATATTTCGACCTCTGTAAACAAAACTCCCCTTATTCACCTCGTTGAGAAGTCCATCAGCTGAGGCACTTGAATAAACAAAAAAAGAAAAAGAAGAGTAGTAAGACAACACGCTTGGTCAACCAACAGCTTTTTACGCACGCACGCCGGCCATTCGAATAATGGGAATGTATTCTTAGCCTCGGTCCTTCAGTGTTCCAAGAGAGGAGAATAGAAGAAGAGAAGGGAGAAATGGAAAACACGGGTATCTCAAGAATACGCGTTTTTCCGGTCAGGGTATTGTGCTGTGTCCAAAATCAATAGAAGGTAAGGGAAGCGGAAAATCTCGTTTCGTCTTTCCTTTATCATGCGCTTGCATAGACCTGGCCGCCCTCGACGATAATCTGTTCGTCCAGTTTCGCTTCGGTGTCGCCATATTCTACCCTCTTCCACGTGGTGATGCGTGCTTTGTTCATGTCGACGTCGAATACGCGGACCCTGCGGTGGTAGCCATCATAGCCGCCGTAGCCGCCGAAGCCACTGCCACCAGCGTAGCACATCCATAGCTTAGGGTCGTCATCGACCTTGCCAAGGGCGCAATAATCGTTGACGTGGTCATGTCCACATGAAACCGCTAGCACGTGGTTCTCAACAAGGGCGTCGTAGAAATGGCTGTTGAACCCTGGGGCAGTGACCCCCTCCTTCCAGGTCCCCACAATACTGTTCTCCTTGAGAGCATATTCAGGGAGCGGGATATGGATGAATGCCATGTCCAGGTGAATGTGGGTATAGTGCTTGTGCGCATCCTTGAGGGAATGAGCTGTGTCCTTGAACCAGGTTATCTGGTTCGGCTTAAGCCAGTCGTAGCCGCGGAATTTGGCCTCGTCGGGGGAATATGCGTGTGTGTCGAGGAAGTACAACGTCATTGCGGAGTGCTGCGAATTGCCCGGTGCCATAACTTCGACGTAGTAATTCCCCACACCTTCAATGGTATTCGGTCCGGGTTCAGATAGCGAGTATGGGAGGGTCGTGAGGAGGGACATCTGCGCAGCGCGCGAGAGGGAACCCTCATCGTCGTGGTTGCCAAAGATGGCAGCGTACGGAATCTTGCGTTTGATAAACAATTCTGCGAATTTGAAAATAGCCTGTACTCGGGGTTAGCATTGCTGATCTCTAGTATAACGTCAAGAGAAGCTTACGGATTGAGCGTCCGGCGCGGTGTCTCCATTAACTTGGTCACCAGACAGGACAACCAGATCAGGCTTCTCCTGGTCCAGAATCTTCCCAACGAACTCCAAGGTCCGGCTGTCAGCGTCGCATTGGCCTCCGTTGTGGTCCTTCGGCTCCGGATCCCTGCAGGCGCCCAGGCCGGTGCTCAGGTGGAGATCCGAGACTTGCAAGATCTTGAACTTGCCGTCCTTCTTGATCCTGGGTACGGGCTTGTCGGTCTTGTGAGGCACGCCGCGGCGGACGCTGATGCGCGCCTCCTGTGCCTCGCCCGACGTGTCTAGCAGCAAGGGAGTGTCGCGGACCTCCCAACCGGGGCGGGGCTCGACGGCATCGGCGCCGAATAGAATGTCGATAGCGGTGATGACCTTGTCCGAGTCGGAGTCGTGGCGCTTGCTCGAGCGCAGCAGCCAGATGCCGGCGGGACGCGACTCCCACTTGGCCGTCTCCTGGCCCTTCTCGCCCATTGAAGGGTCGAGGCGGCCGACGCGCACGTCAAGCACGACACGATCGTCCTGGTTCAGCTCCTCCTCGCGCTTGCGCTTGACGTGCACGTACGCCTTATTGAACCATCCGGAGCCGAGGTACAGATCCTTCTCGATACGGTGCCATTTGTCGGGATCGAGCTTGCAGCTCGACAGCGGATTGAGGGAGGAACAGGTTTGGACGTGTATGTCGGTGATAATCAGGCCCGGGTGGTGGACGGGCAGGTGGTTGTGGATGCTCTGGGGCAGCACGCGGAAATGGTTGTCGAAGAAGACGAGGATCAGCACGATGGTGGTAAAGAGCAACCCCAGCTGGATGCCGGTGCGGACCTGTGACGATTTAGCTTTGGGATTTGATTAGCGGGCGGGTGGGAGAGGTACTATTCTGCGGGTCATCCTGGGCTACGGGTCTCGTGAGCTCCCTGAGGCGGCGAAGCTGTAACGGGGGAAGAGTGCTATGGGGGCGAGGGGGCGAGAGTGGTGTTTCAGCAGACGGCTCGATGGGCGATGTGCTCCGGGCAAGCCATCCTCCCGCACAGCTGCTCAAGGAGTGGTGTGCCTGGGCAAAGGGCTAGAAGCGCAGCGTGGAGAGTCAGAGCTCACGGTCTGGTCCTATGAATCGTGGCCGTTCAGCACTCGCGCCAGTTTAGCCCGCGATCCCTGCCCGCGGCCCGCCGCCAAAGTCGATGCCGCCTGCCAGGCGCAAAACGGGCCCGCGACCGACGCGACTTCACGCTCGCGCCCGCTACCCCAGATTCTCGCCCGCAGATCTCTGGAAAACACCGCACACTGCCCTCAATGCACCCACTGGCCCGCCTGCACCAGGCGCTGCTCGCCCCCGCAGTCCGCCGCCAGTGCCGTCGATCGTTGGCCACGCACGCCCGCTCCAAGGTCTTCGCCGGTAAGCTTCGCCCGCCCTGCGTTTGCCGTCCCGCGCTGATCCGCCCCGCTAGAGGGCGATATCGTCCTGCTGCGGAACAGAAACCGCCCCGACCATGCCGGCGTCCTGACCAAGCCACTGCAGCCCGGCGTCGTTATCGGCACCCACCATGGCAACATCCCTCACGACGATATCATCGGCAAGGGCGTCCGCGACACGATCCTGACGAGGGTCCGTGACCCGGCCCAGTCCAGGCAGACCGAGTACCGCATCCAAGAGCCAACACTGGACGAGTACGTGCGCATGTCTCCGCGGATCGTCACTCCTGTTCGTTCACTGCTGCGCAATTGCATTGTCGGGAATGTGCTAATGCTGCTGTTTTCTAGATCTACCCCAACGATGCGTCATTCATTGTGAATCTATTCGACATCCATGTGAGCCCCGCTCTGCCCGGCGCTGCCCTTTCACCGCCATTGGAGATTCTGGAGGCCGGAACCGGACATGGCGGTCTCACGTTACACCTTGCCCGCGCAATCCACGGCGCCAACCCGCCGCTGCCCGAGTCTCTTCGGGTGGAACATGCCCCTCCCACAGACGCCGATCACTCTGCCGAGGAAGTGACGTATGAATCGACGACCATCGACCACATTGCCGAACATACGCTTGAGACTTGGAAGAAGAAGAGAAGGGCAGTCATTCACACCCTGGATATCAAGGCACGACACTCGAAGCACGCGCGGAAGATCGTCGAACGGTTCCGCCGGGGCATGTATGCCAATGACATCGACTTCCATGTCGACGATGTCTCATCTTGGATCAAGGCACGCTTCTCAGCGCAAACCAAAGGAGATGCTAATAAGCAGCCCGAGCCGTTTTTGTCCTACATTTTTCTGGATCTCCCCTCGGCAGAGGACCATTTGGAGATTGTATCACAGGCCCTTCACGTGGACGGCGCTCTGGCAGTTTTCAACCCAAGTATCACGCAAATTGCGGACTCGGTGAAGAAAATCAAGGAGCTACAGCTTCCATTTGCACTCGACAGGGTTGTTGAGCTGAAGGGATATGATACCGTTCGGGAGTGGGATGTTAGAGCCGTGCAGACCAAAGCGGCGAGGCAAGCAGCCCAAAATAATGTGGAAGATAAGGAAGTGGATGCCGAGGAGGCAACTGCCGAGAATGCTGAAAAGGAAACCACTTTGGCCGAGCAGGCGGTGGAGGAAGCGCATGACTTGGAAAGAATTGAAGCCGAACAGGCCGAACAGCTTCAGAAAGGTAAAGATGATGATTGGAAGTTGGTCTGCCGCCCCAAGACCGGCTTGACGGTGGGTGTTGGTGGATTTGTTGGTCTTTGGCGTCGTGTCAAGACTTAAATATGTATTCTCATGTAAGTAACGTCTGTATTAAAAAAAAAATAGATGTATGTAAAAGTAGTAGAGCTCTTGAATATAAAATAGCAAATTCCCCGCTCGCCTTTTGGTGGTTTGCATGCAGCACTCTGGAAAGCTCCGATATCTCCGGCGCCGTTCCGGCAAACGTCAGATCAGATCTCAGGTCAGCCCCACCATTCCAGTCACCGTGTCGGCCTCAGCCTCAATCTTTAACTTTCTCTCCTCCTCACTCTCATACGATCTCAAGATGGCTGAGCCAAAGCACTTGACCGGCGACAAAGCCGCCATCGAGGAGTTCCTCAGCAAGTTCGACGTGAGTCCGACATCGCACGTTGGCCCGCAGCGTTGCGTTACCATGACTAACATGTTTCCAGACTTTCTTGTTCGACTGCGATGGTATGCTTCCGCCTCATTCCGCACTCGCGCCTCCCCTCGCGCATATTTGCAGGAGCCCGCCGACCGTATCCCCTCTCGATCCGAGCCGGCGCATAAGGAATAAAGTGCGGATATTTAGCTGATCGTACATGAAGGATAGGCGTGCTATGGTCTGGCGATCACCTCTACGACCATGTCCCGGAGACGCTGGAGATGTTGAGGAGTAAGGGTAGGTGTTTCGCTCCTAGATCTATGGTCGTGTTAGGTGGGGAATCCAGAGGCTCATTCACGTTCCAGGCAAGCAGCTTGTCTTCGTCACCAACAACAGCACCAAGAGCCGCGCAGACTACAAGCAGAAGTTCGACAAGCTCGGCATTCCCGCTAAAGTGGTATGGTCGCCTATATCTGGACTGCAGTAATGTGCACGAAAAAGCGACATGCTTACACTCTACGGCTTGATTTTAGGAGGAAGTCTTCGGCTCAGCCTACAGCGCCGCAGTGTACATCTCGCGCATCCTCAAGCTGCCCGCGGGCAAGAACAAGGTCTTCGTCTTGGGCGAGTCTGGCATCGAGCAGGAGCTGCGCGCCGAGGGCGTACCCTTCATTGGCGGCACCGACCCGCACCTGCGCCGCAACGTCGACCAAGCCGACTTCGAGGCGATCGCGAACGGCTCCGCGCTCGACCCGGAGGTCGGCGTGGTGCTGGCGGGCCTGGACTTCCACGTCAACTACCTGAAGTACTCGCTCGCGTTTGCGTACTTGAGGAACGGCGCCAAGTTCCTGGCCACCAACATCGACTCGACGCTGCCTAACGCGAAGACGCTGTTCCCCGGCGCTGGCTCGGTCAGCGCGCCGTTGGTCACCGCGACTGGCACGCAGCCGCTGTCGCTAGGCAAGCCCAGCCAGGCTATGTTGGATGCCGTCGTGGGCAAGTTCCACTTCGATCGCAGCAGAACGTGCATGGTTGGCGATCGCCTGAACACTGACATCCAGTTCGGTATCGAGGGAAAGCTGGGCGGTACGCTTGCCGTGCTAACTGGTGTCAGCAAGAAGGAGGATTTCCTGGGTGAAGGCGATGGAACGGGCGTGAAGCCAGCATACTACGCGGATGCTCTTGGCGACCTGTTGGTGTAAATCAAAAGACGCTATCCGGTAGATGCTAGAAGATAGAGGTAGATGAAATTAGACACTGCATGGAATGCAAATTGATGCCTGGGGCATCATCTTCGGCATTACTGGCCCAAACTAGCGCGATGCGGCACCCTTGTCAAGACGCGAACGCGCCTCGCGTCTCCCAGCGCGCGCCGCCCGCAACATTCTAGCATCGCGTGCCGCAACTCCACTACGTCCCACTCTCCACCACCGCAAACATACATACTCCCCCTGCTCTTCGCCATTTGTATGCTATTGCTCCTACTAGCATTCTAGCAAGATGCAGCGGACATCCTTTACGCGCATTGACCCCAAACGGCGCGCAGACGTCGACTTCAAGAAACGCCAATTCGCAAAGCCGACATGGAGAGAGCAAGAATACAAACACAGGCTTAATTTCTACATCTTACCACCCACCGCGGAGATTACGCTCGAGGAGTTTGAGGAGTGGGCAATCGCAAGACTAAAGGGTAAGCAACGCTGCCATTCTCTCACCAGCTTGCACGCTTGAAGACCACCATGCGGCGATCAACGCGTGGTGTCACACTTCTACATACAATTTGCGTTTGGAACAGCTCTAACACATGTACCATGCAGTTCTCTCCGAACTCGAATCATGCAGCTTCCGCAACCGCTCGCCCGAGGAGACGGCCTCGTATATGGCACCCATCCTGGAGAAGCACCTGCCCCTGCACAGCAACAGCAGCCGCAGCTCGCAGCTGGACGCTGAGCGTAAAAAGGATCACTACTCGCACTTCATCCTCCGCCTCGCCTTCTCCGCGACCGAGGACCTGCGTCGCCGCTTCGCGCGCCTAGAAACAATGCTTTTCCGCCTACGCTGGCGCGAGGAGAACGTGAACGAAAGGCGTGAGTTCGTCGACAGCTTGGACATGGGTGGCCAGTGGGAGAAGGTGACTGAGGAGGAGAAGAGGGAGCTGGGCCAAGATCTGCTCAGCGCGACGGCTGGCGCTGGGTTCGGGAAGAGGGCGGAGGAGGAGGGCTGGTTCAAGGTGGATTGGGAGAAGGTACCGGAGCTGGTGGAACAGAGGAAGGTGCTCATCAGGAGAGGGGTCGCTTATGTTCCTGTAAGGGAGCAGGCGAGCTTGATTGTTGCTGAATACACGAGGAGGTTGGATGATGCGCTTGAGGTAAGTAATGCTTGTGCTGCACCCAATCAGGCGTTCACAATTTCTAAACACTACACTGATGAGTTGAGAACTGACACATCTTGTAGTTGACCTCTCGCGCACTGCCCCGGTTGGATGAAGATGACCGCCTTTCCCCTATCCTCTCTCATCTCTCAAATAACTTCACCGCCCCGGACACCACATATTCGTCCGACACCTCCATCGACGGCCTTTCCGCTCCCACCGCGGCCTCCGTCGATGCGCTATCCAAGCACTTCCCCCTCTGCATGCAGCACCTGCACCGCACCCTCCGCCAGAACTCGCACCTCAAGCACTTCGGCCGCCTGCAATACACGCTCTTCCTGAAGGGCATCGGCCTCTCGCTGGAAGAGTGTCTGATCTTCTGGCGGCGCAGCTTCAAGCTCATGACCGACGAGAAGTTCAACAAGGAGTACCGCTACAACGTGCGCCACGCCTACGGCGACGTCGGCGGCGACGCCAACCGCCGCGGCCGCGGCTACACGCCCTACTCCTGCCAGAAGCTCACCACCGAGCCACTGCCCGGCCCCGGCCAGACGCACGGTTGCCCCTACCGGACCTTCGCGCCTGAGAACTTGGTCTCGTTGCTCCAGCAGACGGGTGTCAATGACGGGCAGGTGCTGAGGGAGGTCAGGGACGACGTCAAGAGGCAGCGGTATCACATCGCGTGTAACCGCGTCTTCGAGTGGAAGCATAAGGGTGAGATTAAGAAGGTCAAGGAAGAGGGCACGTGGGGTGCCAGCGAGATGGATACGATTTTGCATCCGAACGAGTACTTCAAGAGGAGTTTCCTGCTAGGTCATCTGGGAGAGGATGGGGGCAGCGCACTGAAGGAGGGAATTAGGTCGCAAGGGTGAGGACTGAGTAGTGTGATGGGAATTTTGTATTGGAAATGGTGTTTTATGGGCTGAGCTTGGATGCCACGGCGTTTTGGTGCCGGATAAAGTGGAGGTTGGGGTCGTGATTTTTACCTGATAATGCTATACGTCTCTCTCCATGCTGCTTCACGTTGAGTCTTCCCTCACAGGACACCGGTTTCGAGTCACATGAAAGGCTCAGGGGATAGATCGTGGGTCCTTCAACAATGGCCCATGCCCAGTGACGCATAGCTTTGCCTAGTCAGTTTCGGCCCTTTAAGCCAATGATTTTCTATCATATAAAGACGATCATAAAGCGCGTTTGAAGTGTCTCCGCCTTAGCAATTGTCCTATGTAACAAGTTTGGCTGTTTCTCATGCCTATCATTTCAGATCACTCGCCCTCTTGCCTTTGGCTGCCGCACCACCCATCAGTCTTGATTAAAGAAATTACGAATGAATTTCATAATACCTATGATTATTCGTGGTCAGCTTCAGGACATAATAACGATGGAACTCATTAGTTATGAGTGATGATCATTATCAAAAGTCTTGTTTAATATGTCCCGATAAATATGATGGAGATATTTACATGGCTTTTGGATACGTAGCTATGCTTGAAACTTCCAGACGGGTCTAATGTCCTCTTGGCAGTGGAAATGATGAGCTTGCGGTCGGTGATCAAGGTACCCATGGCAGCTTCAACACTTATATGAGCCAACTAAAGAAAATAATTCTCTCACGGCGAAGAGAGATTGCAGTAGATGGCGGAATAGTTTTTAAATATTCTCAATGATGACAGTGACAAGTGGTAGTGTGAACGACCGTTATATGTGCCTCTAGCATGGCGGCAGCAAGGCTGTGCTAACATTTGATACATTAAGAGTAGCACGCGCAGTTTGTAGCATCATTTGAGGCGCTGAGGCTTCGTTCTATATAAGCTGGTGAAGTTCCCGGAAGGCTTCTTCTGACTTCACGTCCACACTTTAGCATGCCTTTACAACTTACCTCTTCTAGAAATGGGTTGGAGTGTAGTACTTTCCCCTTCTCCTCGGGGATTCTAGGTCAGAAGATGTTGCTCCAAGAACTCATTCAGTCAGGCCGCCAAGTCGCTCAACCTCGAGGTTGTGTGGTGCTACGCACCATTATCTGGCTCCGCTTTTCATCATTCTTTGCGTCCAATACTGCTGGTCAAGCGGGCGAAGTTGGAGCAGAGTCTCCTCTAGTATTAGCAGGCTAACAGCTGAGACTCTCGGACCAGCAACGCAAGTGTCTGGTGTTCCAACATGCGGTGCATTTCTCATCAAGCGCTCTTGAAGTCAGTTCAAAGCGTACGTTACTAAGAACTAAGGTGATGCAGGTTATATATTGGGTACCTAAAACCTTGCGGCTTACGTCACGCAGCTGATGTCATGGGAAAGGTAAGCTATAAAAAGAAGCGCTGCGGCTGTAACACAATGCCCGTGACACTCGGCCAGACCTTGTTGGTTGAGATCAGAAGATACACGCTGTGGATAGCGGATGAACGATTTGCGGAGATGCGTTTCTCTACCACCATAGCTACTTAAGTGGTCTGTTTCAAAGCCAGCTTCCGCCTCCTGATTCCTTAATTTACAAGCTCTACTAAATGTGAGACAGACGATGGAAGCACAACGAGCACTCTGTTTGTGCCCTCCTCTTCGCGATTGAGGGAGGGGGTATCTAAACGCCGAGCTGCTTAGCTCGGTGGAGAAAAGCTCGAGCATCCGACTATTCTTAATCATAGATGTGCACCATTAAGTGATGATGGTGCACAGTTCAAACTTGGGGCACCTAGCGATATTTCCATCGCAGCAGCACGGGCTACTAATGCATCATACTCTTGAACATCGAAGAACCAGTATGAAGTTAATTCAGATGAACGAGGCGGTAAAATTAACTGAACGTCCGGCTCCTTGGTCTGCACTACTTCAGATGAGCAAGATCGGAAACAAGTAAACGATTTTAGACATGGGGGGAGAGATGCAGATAAAATACAAAAGCAATAGTTTCATCTGAAACATCAACGCAATTACAGTATGCAGATAACTCTTAATAATTATTGCGAATATAACCTCCTGCTCGTCATCGTCTATGGAAATAGCAGTTCAGCGTCGAAGTGTTCTGATGGATAGAAGTGACGGAGGAGTTTGTGGATTTTCTCTTTTTTCTAAAAAGGAAAAAGAAAAGGGAGAGACAGAGAGCGAGTGAAGGTTAAGGCGAGATGCAGAGAAAGTGAGGTGAAGCTTGAAGGTTGATTCGCTCCAAACCCATTCTGCGATTTGATACTTCTCTCGAGGAACATCTCTTGAGTCTTTTTAAATCTTATACTCTACTCGGAACTCTCTCTAAAAAGAGTTTTACAGCCATGTGAAACTCTATGTACACCGCCTGCCTGCACAGGTCCGGGATTTTGAAACATTCTTGATCAGAGTCAGTCAAATGACCACCAGCTGGCTCTGTATACACAAGACTTGGCTTGACCAACTTCGTGTATATATATTTCTACTTTCCACTCAGTTACTGCTGCACTCCGGTGACTTTTTCTTAGCTCCTTTAACCTCACGGGGGGAACTCTTCACTTGGAAGGTGGAAGAGATAGCCGAAAGCACTCTTTCCTCCAGGACACATGTTGGAAACATTTGTAGGCTGACTTTCTGTTCAATTCATTGATCAACAGGATTCGTAAAGCTTTTGTGGTCTCAGCATTTACTGGGAGTAGTACCCATCATCATTCGGCTTCTAAACACCATTACTAACTGCCTGCCTGCGAGTTGGCCGAGGTAATGTTTTATCAGAGAAGCCGCGGAGATAACAGCCGCCGAAGAAAATATTTTCCCACCAAGTCAAGACCTTTTCATGTTGGGTTAAGAGCTATAAGCGTAGGAGACGCTTGACCTTGCCTTTCTCACAGTCTCGCTGAGGTACCCACGGAGAAGCTATATACGGACCACCGCTCCATCTAGATAGTCTACCGCGGGCAGGTAAAGGGCACATATCTTGTGACGCAAGTCTCATGTGCTGGGAAACACGTGGGAACAGCATCTCTATATGCAGGGATATCGCACACGATTGACCTAAGCACAGAAGATCACAAGCATCTGAAACCCTCTCACTCAGATTCGCAGACAGCACCGCCCTTATATAGCCGGCCTGACTCTCGCGGCTTTTCAAACTCTAATGCTTTGCCTCTCCACTGCATGAATGAGGAACCAGTGACAGGCAGACTCACTGTTTCTTGGAGGCAAGCCACATGGTACGCGGCCACACTGTTGCGTCGTTTGCAATATCTTACCTACTTCTCTCTTGACCATCGGCGCCTCGACCCTACCGCAGCTATCATTGTTGCCCCATAATGCCGATCCAGAGCCACTCACACAGCGCACCATCATCCCACACAAACGATGAGCCGCACCATCGACATCCATCCGCCCATTGCAACCGAATGCCAGCAATAGTTACCACATCTCACACAGAAACGCCGAAAACAGGACGAAGTGTGAGTGCATCAGATCTTCATTGTTCTTCCCCCACCGCCAAAGCAGTCCCGCTTATAACAGAACAGAAAAATCCACTCAGCCCTCTACAACCCTTATATAACCCGAGCCGAGCCCAGACCATCCGCGAACCCTGCAGAAACATCAGCTGCTGCTGCTGCTACGACTGCTGCACGCTGCATGCGGCGGCCGCTTCAGCGGGGAAGACAGACATGCAGCTGCCAGCAGCCACAGCAGCCACAGCAGGCAGCATCAGCTGGTAAGATCTGACGCGCATATGGCGGCGGCCCGAGTGCCCGGGGGTGCAGCCAGCCAGCCAGCCACGCAGCTGCAAGGATAGTGACGCAAAAACGAATGGAGCCAACACATGGAGGTAAGATGCACGACAGTACCGCACTCGGCCCCGGGCGTGCCCGTTGCGGTTCTTTGCGGGAGCTTGCTGAAAGCTTCCCCGCAGCCATCCCATGCACATGTTCTGAAAATACGTCAAAGCACTCAGAATATTTTTCTTTGAATTGATCATGTACTATGAACCAAAGTTGGGTTCAAAAAAAAAAAAAAAAAGAGAAGAGGCCTTGTCAAGATTTTCCGTTGACCTTGCCCAAACCTGCACGCCAGTGTATCCCATATATACACCGTGCTTGAAAGTCCAATGATGCTTCCGGGTATAATCCCCTGTCATAAAGAACGGCATCACCCCAATGCCTTTTCATTCCCATAGTTCCGAGCTCCTGATCCATTCGGAGTCTCATCCATGCCAATGCTGGAAATGGAACAAACCGCCGCCTTCTTTCAAGATTGATTTTGCTTCCAACCCAGAAACTGACT
Source organism: Lasiodiplodia citricola (assembly GCA_023089105.1). Lineage (NCBI taxonomy): Eukaryota > Fungi > Ascomycota > Dothideomycetes > Botryosphaeriales > Botryosphaeriaceae > Lasiodiplodia > Lasiodiplodia citricola. The sequence goes on along the minus strand of JAJNLL010000012.1, from coordinate 109,713 downwards.
GTAAAGTTTTCTCCAACCATTTGGCATCTCCCACAACATTGGAGGAAGCCGCTGCTCATCGAGAATGGGACGTTGTACGCTTTGCTTTCGTAGACGTTCGTCATGAGGCCATCGGATGGAGAATTATGAGTCGAAACGAAGATAAGTTGAACCTGTACAATCCGGGGTATCCTGAAGAAACATGTCAGTTTCTGCACTATCCTTACTCCAGGGACATTCAAGAAGGTATGCTCACTTCGAAAACGCGCACACATTACGAGAAGAAGAAATGATGACTGGAATCCTCTCAACCAAAGATGAATGAGAAGATCAATGACCAGTCAAACCGCTCTCGCTCGTAAGCGAGCTCGTAGGCGGACGGGTGCTGCATGGGGTAATGGCGTCCTTCTCATCCGCAACCGCTCGCTCCTGGTGTGAATATGATCCGCCATGCCTTTGCTCCGGCTGCGGGTCGCTTATGCTTGAGTTGGGCCTTGGCTTTGGCTGCAGCGCTCCATTCATTTCCAAATCAGCGTTCAAATACTTCTTCTTCTTCCTGGTGAATCCGGATGAAATTAAGTAGTGCACATCTGCAAATGCATCCTTGGTCTGCGACCAAGATGTGCTAACGTAGATGGTGCAGTTCCAGAAACCTTGCAGGGGCAAGACGAAGGCGGCGACGACGTTGAGCGCGAAGTTAGGATTGTCGGGATTGGCGAGCGCGTAGACGCGGTTCACGGTCGAAGGGATCCAGACAACGAAGAGTGCGACGAACATCAGGAAGGCCACCTTGGCGTAGCCCCAAGCGGCATCGTTGGCATGTCGACTACCTGAGCCGCCGCCGCCCTTGCGGTTGGCATTGCCCGAGCTGGTAGGGCGTGGGCCCTCGAAGTCGAGAAGGAGCTCGGCAGGCATAGGAGCGCCTGCAGAAACGGAGGTCGAGAAGACGTTCTTGGGGTCTCCCTTGCCGCCGGATACAGCATTCGAGTAAGGCCAGACGGCGCTGTTGGGTTCGTACTGGAAAGGCTGGTTATCGCTCGGCTCGGAGTTTTTGCGGTAAGTGCTTTGTCCAGCTGTCGTGCCGCTCAGCTTCCTTGTGCTTGAGAAAGAGCTACGCGCATCAGCCTCTACATCACGGGGCCTCAGATGGTCCTCGGATTGAATGGCTTCGGAGGTGACGACAACCTCGGTAATGGCGGTGACACCGTTGGCGGTGAAGGGGTTCTTGATCTGGGGGAATGATGCTGACTGATCATTGCTGCGTGAAAAGGCACGGAGGGCTTTGCGCTGCTTGAAGATGACCCTTCCCGTGTAGCCATAGATGCCGATAGTCACCGCAATAACGACCCTAGAGTAGGTTCCTGTCAGCAAAAGCTTCAGAAAAGCGAATTGGAGAGGCGATGTTACCAGACTGGACCATAGAAGAATGCAATGCGCATCCATTCCCAATCTCTGCCTACCCAGCACCAGAGCTTCATTCAGTTAGACTAGTCTATGCATATATACGTGGGCGACTTACGACAGCATCTCCATAGATTCCCATCTTGAGGGAAGACTGGTCCAAGGCAAGGTATATCAGGGCGGGGATGAAACAAATTCCGTAGCTAGCGATGAAGTATCGAAGCTCAAGGTTGCGCAAGTCGATGGCATTGTAATTCCTACATGCTTGTTCAGCCAATGTGAAACCAAGAATGTCTCAAGAGTGCCGCATCTTACTTGAAGAACGTAAGGTAAACGTTCAGGGCCATGCAAAAGGTCCAGAGGGAATCTGCAGGCATGAACCTTTGTAGACGTTAGCATGTTCACATGTGAAACGAGATTGAAAGATTGTAGGTGAGGTCAAGGCATGGTGTGGGTAAGTGAGGGTAGCAGGGACGACTCACATCTGGATGAAGAAGCCTTGGAAGCGGCACAGAGACCAGGATGCGCCATGGCTTGGAATGCCGCTGACCGAGATGACGGTGGCGATGTTGGTCAGAATGTTACCGATCGACGCGTAAACGATGAGCCTGTTGATCGGCTTTCGGAATGTCGGGAAGAAGGCGAAGGTGAGCAGGATGAAGAGGCAGCTAACCAACGAGACGGCCGAGGTGGTGCGGGCCATGCTCTCGAGGACGAGCTCCTCGGTTGGAGTCATCCTGGCGGATGGTGAGAGTGATTGTCTGGTGTGCGCGATCAAGTGGTGGGCGAGGGCGGAGGGGCGCAGACAGGGTGGAGAGGAAGGAAAGGATAAGGTGGATATTCCGGCGCAGGGCTCCTCGCTTAATTAACCCTGGACAAAAGAGGCAGCGGCGCGGGGGTGGTGATTAGGGTTGGCCAAAGTAAGCTGGAGGAAGGTGCGGCTGTGCGATTGCCGTATTGGTCTGCTGGCTCCCGGCGTTTAACCCGCCTTTGGCGTCAAACGACTGAGCTTCGAGGGCCGCCGAGGTCCCTTCTCCATGCGTGAGTGGCGATCTGGAATGTCCTTATCCCAGGGACCGGAGGGTGCACGGGTGTCTGCCGTGCTGGTACCCCGTATACACTTGACTCGGTAGTCGAATTCGCCGCGGGATCGGATGCCGGATTACGAGATGCGGACCGTAGTGGATCTCCTGGTACGCCCTGTGACAGGGATGGCCGCTGCGAACGAGTGTGTGTGCACTTGCAGATCAAATTAAGACGAAAGGAAAGCCGCGGAGAAGGCAGAGCTTGATGCCTGACTTTCTGTTTGCTTGGACAAACGCGAGCAGGGCAGCACGGCGCGGGCCAGGGAGCTGGCAATCAAAAGGATAGTGTTGCGGTGACGAGCAGTAGGTCCTAGGGCGCAAGAGTGGAAGTGAGGGTTGGCCGTGGCACGTAGCACAAAGCACAAAAAGATGAGGTGACGGACGAGGCTGGTCGTGTCACGGAGAGTTTGGCTGCACGCCAGCAGGTCGGGCAGCACGCGGGCTTGCCTGTGAAGCGGACAAAAAGAAAGTAGAGGTTGAAAGGAGCCGCGACATGGCTCTGGCAGGGCAGACTATCGATTATTTTACACAGCGACCATCGTCTCCGCAGCGCTCGGGGTCCGGGGCAACTAGGCCCAGCCAGTCGGATGGCTCGCCTGCCGCCACCAGGGCTCGAAACGCTTGTCGGCAGAAGCGCAGGGCCTGGAGCAGGGCAACGGTGATGCGGCGTCAGCGCTGAATCGATGCGGCCGTGCGGCGAGCCTGACATTGATGAGCGGCGATCGACGCCCGGCAGCCTGCCGGCAAGGGGGCTCGGGGGCTCGAGCGATCGGGTCCTGCTATCAAGCATCCCTTGGCGAGTCGTGATGGCGAGGATCAGAGACGGCGTCAGGTGGTGGAAAACCGGCGGTCCGGGAGCGCACACAGGGGCCTGCCTGCAGCCTAACGCCCAACATCAGAGCTCATCTCAGTAGTCCAGCCTCGACACCTGGGTGCGTAAGCTCAGCGCAGCCACCGGCCGCCGGATGCTCGGTCAACTTTTTCTGCGAACGCTTGACGACACCAGTGACGCTCTCCCGCAGCGCTGCAAGCCTCCCAACGTCGCCGCCGCACGATCGTCAGGGCGCCGTTCCGCTAGAAAATCGCACGCTCTTGGTCCGCCGTCGTCCACCGTCGCACATGGGGCGTGAGGCCCGGTTCCAGCTATGTATTCGACCAGGTAGCTTACCACCCGCGGTCCCGGCGGAGGTATGTCCTGGTGCTATCGTTGCAACGGCGGCACCTTACTCGCGCGGTAGTCATGACTGAATATGGATGCTCGTGTCGCACTGACTCTTGCCAGGCACCGGTCCGGCTAGCCAGCTGCCCGGCGCCATGTTCATGTCCCGTACGAATGCTCTGACGCAAAGCGGCCTCGTGTGCTGCTGCGGATCAGCCTGCCTAGTGCTCACCATAATCCGGGCCGTTTGCTGTCGCCCTGCAGAGCTACGCCTATCAAAAACGGCCCCTGTGCGAGCGGCAATTGGCCAGCTGTGCCGCAGAGTGCAACACGGCGGTCAGCTGCAGCAGCCACTGCTCAGCCTTATTGCGCGCAGCTTAGCCGGCGTTTGTTCAGCCCGGTAAGCGAGGTTTTCTTCATGAAACCAGTTGTGTGAGGAGAGCACAGATGGGCAGTGGTCCACTGACTCGGGATCGCTTTCCCCTATCACCTCCCCCGCACCGGGACCCACTGCCCGGGTACCCCGCGAATTGCCTTCCGCTCGTTCCTTCTTTTGGCTACCCGCTCCGACACTTTTGTAATTCCTCCACCACCCACTCCCAGAAACACTCTCGCCCTTGTCTTTCTCGGAAACGCGCATGCCCATCCTCATCCCTACGTGTCTGATGCAACCACGATCGACACCCTGAGCTGGCTCTAACTTGACCGATTGGAACCGTTCGACCTGCGCCTTGGGGCCGCAAAATCGCTCGCGCTGTCCTCCATCTTCGGCTGAACTTTTGTGGGTATTTGCTCGGCCCTTTCTCTACACCTTTTCCGGTGTCTCTGGTCAGCTATCGGCTTCAGCTACCCTTTACAGACCTGGCTGAAACCCTCGAACGATTTGCGCCATTGGAAACCATCGGTCCGTTTTATCCAGAGTCAGGCGGCATCTTGACCGACAGCCTCGTTTCCACGTGCGTCGCCATGCTCTGACGCGGTCCGCTCCATGCGAGCCCCTGGACCACGCCATGCTTAACTTCAATAGACATCAACCTTAGCTGTCATTGATCCTTCACAGCAGCCCTCATGCTGCTTCTTGCATGGAGCCTTCCATGTTCCCACGTGGTTGGGTGCGCCCCACCCGCCGCCTACCCACGTTACCACTGTTTTTGTTCGGCATTGCCTCCGTCCGTTTCTATTGTACTGCAGAAAATTCAAGATGCGACGGTCAGCTTTCCACAACCTGCCCCATGTCCGCGTGTGAGCAGCAGTACGCAAGCCTCCAAATTGTCCTGCTGCAAGATGCGCATACGCGCAGCCCCCTTCTCGGCACTGTTTCCTCATCCGTCACTCGCCCTCAGCACCCTATCTGAACAATCCCCTCTCTCGACCCCTTCGCCCTCTCAAGCCCCCTTCTGAACATATATCGGAGCCGGGGTAGCTGCACCGCGCTCTGCTCGGAGCGTCTTCGAGCCCCGCCATTCGCCTGATCCTCACAGGCTTCTTGTTGAGCATGCGCAACCGGCACATTGCCTGCAGCTGACCATTAGCCTCGGCAGATTGCTGTGGTGGTGTGATATTTGCCAGGTAGCAGTCGCTTCAGGATGGATCGATCTGGATCGTCGACTCTGTCGCATGTGTTCGTCCGGGATGTTGGGGAATTGAAGAAAATGGACGGAAATCCGGTTGGTTCCGGATGGGATCGCATTCCTTGCACCCTGGCCATTTACCCCTCCAAGATGCATAGGCGAAATTCTGTTTCTGAATCGCTCCCCAAGGAGAGCTGGTGATTGGGCGGCGGGGAATTACGACGGTGCATGGGTGGCGATCCTTCTCGCTGTTGTTATCATGCGTGATGCGTCGAGTGAACTGCACGTTCACCTCTTGCGCAATCTAGCCTGTGTTGTAGATCCCTACAGCGTCTCATGCCGTTCACAAACGACTAGGCATTGTGCTGTTATATACGCCCTGGCCGCCTATTAACACAGGGACATGGACAATGTCTGGATGCATTCGTAATCCACATCCACGTCCGGATAAGGGATTCAACTACTCATGTCAGCGCCCAGAGTAAGCAAACCTCCACTGAGCAATCTCTCTACTCTATCATACCCTTCACAGCCCCTGCGCAATAGACTTTGGAATATAGTGCCCTTTCCTTATGAAGATGCTCAGCCGCCAGCTCGCTTCGGAAGATACGATATGGATGGCGCATATGGCGTTTTGGGGGCTCAAACGAGTCAGAAAGGAGATGTCAGCGAATGTCATCGCTCGACGAAGCATGTTTGCAGTTGATGCTCTGCGCCATTTTGTATCCTTTTTGCGGAGATCAATGTGCTGAGGGGTTTTTGGAGATAGGGGAGATTTGCAGGGATGGTGTTGTGCTGATTCAGAACACAGACTGACCTATATGATTTCCTTGTATAGGTCATAGTATTAAGAAGTGAAAAGCCTCGTCCATGACTGATGGATTCATGTGAATCTTTTCCCCACCCTTTCTCGACGACAGGCAAGTATCTGACACTGAGGTTCTTTGAAAAAAAGATATCTACAGCTGATTACCACTGTCCCACACTGGTGCCGAGCTTTGCGTATCAAGTGAATCTCAATCGTTTTCCAATGAGTACCATCATCGTTTCAGAACAATAACGGCACGAAGTTACCTACGCATGTGAAGTAAAAGATCAAGACACAGTAGGCCGCTTTCCCAAGAAAGCGCAGTGAGAGCACGGATAGCCAAGGTTGATGCCCCAGTAATTCTATAAGCAATGTTCGAAGAAACTATTCTAGAAGCTCACAAGAAATATACTAGGTCTGGGCGATGGTTGCAGCTGACATCTCGCTAAATCTTTCTGCCCGCATAACTATATCCGAGATGTATTCGAATATTCGACACGTGAGTTAGAACAAACACGGTCATAATATAGTATGATATATGGATAAGTAGATACTATACAGTGGCAAAAACGAAGTCCAACTTAGATCATGTTGTAAATACTCAACCAGCACTTGCTAAAATGCAACCAACTCTTAGACCGTACGGGTCAAATTTCTCATGAATTTTTTACTTCTTTTATCTTTATTGATACGTTGAAGCTTATTTGCCACTAAAGTAAGAAACTAAGCATACGTTTGATTTTCGTTAAAGTTCTGTGGGGCTGTAAAAAGTTTAGATTGAAGTAAGAATGGGTGGGAAAAGTTTGATTCTATCCTAGTGAGTGGCGATCGGATATCTCCGATTCGACATGAGTTAGATCTAGAGTTCACTGCTAATCTACATTGAAGATTCTACTGATATTCTTCACAGAGGAGTCAGACTCGGTTATTCTGGTCAATGAGAATGTGTGGCACAATCATGCTGATCAAAGAGAGATCAAATTATTAATTTTTTTTCTCTACAACAATACTGCTGACTGCAGTCACGGAGGCTCTAGTATTGCCTCTAACCCGAAAGAGACCTTATTTCACACTTCCTATAGAAGTGAAGATATAGTACCAAGGTTTGGCACTATCCAGACCCAAAAGAAACAATAGAAAACCACAGTCCAGTACACCAAGCCGTTTTCACCTCCGACCTCCACTAATACAACTCCGAAGCGCCAAGCAGGCGAAAATGATAGCAAGTCTCCGCTCTACGCATTTGTCAAGCTGCAAGCTCATCCAACTTTCAAGTTCCCATATCCGCAAACCTTTCCACCAACTTCCACGAATGTAGTAGGGATGAGAGTCTACTCCAACGGCCACCTGAGACGGATGTTCAGCGGGCGAGGCATGACCTCCTCCACCTCAGACTCCGATCCACTTCCAGACACGTAGCCCGATGCAGGCACCTCCGGCAGCCGAAGCTCCACCTCCTGCTCCTGCGGGGCCGGCAGCGGTACGAGGTCGTGGTACGCCGGCAACTCTCCCTGGCGCGGCATCTCCTCCTCGGGACCGATGACCAGCTGGATCTCATGCTGGTGCCTGACGCCGCAGTCGTTGCACTCGCGCGTGAACGACACGCGCCTGACCAGCCTCTCTCCCTGGCCCACCTCCCTCAGGTCCTCGATGGCAACGTACTCGCGGTGGACGTGGCGCCACGCCGCGGCGCGCGGATGCTCGGCGTCGCGGTACGCCTCCAGCCTCTGGCCATCGACGCGGAACCCCCCCTCGCCCGGCAGCAGCAGCCTCTTTCCGGGGAGGCGCGTCTTGAGCAGCGCGCGGCAGCGCAGCTCGAAGTCGTCCTTGGAGCCGAGGCGCACGAAGGTCGCGGCGGCGGCCTCCTGCATGTTGCGGCGGGCGACCTCGACGGCGTCGCGCGGCATGGAGAAGCCGGTCGTGGTGCAGCGCGGCGGGGCGGGCTGCCAGAGGACGGCGAGCAGGCTCTGGTCGTTGATCAGGCGCGCGGCGAAGGCGGCGAAGGCGCCGGCGCGGGCGAGCTTGGTGCGCACGCGGCTGAAGCGGTTGAGGCGCGAGAAGTCCTTGAGCGTGGCTTCGAGCTGCTCGATGGCGTCGAGCGGGACGCGCGCGCGCTGGAGCAGGGTGCGGACCTTGGAAGCGTCGCGGAAGCCCTGGCGTTGGGTGCGGTTGGCCGTCGATGTCGCGGCGGCGCTGGGGAGGTTGGTGAGTGGGTTGTACTGGCGCAGCGCGGAGCCGGTGGCCATCCAGCGGGAGGCCTGCGCGGGCATGGTGCGGCCGAGGGGCTCGTAGGGCGACGCGGTGTTGGTTGAGAGGAAACGCGCGCTGCTGTTGTAGGGCTGGTTCTTGGGGTGGAGAAGTGGGCCATGTTCGAGGGGCTTCGGGGAGTACTCGTTGTGCATGTATGCGAGCGCAAATTCCTTGATGTCCTCCATGGTCAGATCCTCATAGTTCGGAACGTCACGGTTGTTCTGGGCAGCATGGCGAGTCCGATCGACAGGACGTAAGATAGGACCGAAATCAAAAAGCGTCGGCATGGTGGTTGGATGATGTTGCGGCGCTTTTTCAGGCGACTATCAATGAGGAGGCAAGAAGAAGAGGCTGCTCGTGGCTGTCAAAGTTCTCGATGGAGCCTGTCGGATCAACCCAGGGTGGAAGATCAGGCTCTGGGTTTGCAGGTGTCGGAGAAGTGGAGGAGAAGCAAGTGGAGGAAGAGGTTATGAAGGCGCTGGAAGCTGTAGCACTCCATCTTGCTGTTCAGTCAGTGACTGTAACAGTCACAAGATTGAGTGTTTGGGTTGAAGTGTTACTGCGAGATGTTGACTGCAGAGAAATGAGGTTTGTATAGGAACAAACCACCTTGGACAAGAACTGGATAGGAACTAACGACAACTTGAAGTAGACTAAGCAGCTGTAGATGCTGCTTCATTGAGAAACTAAAAGAAGCAGCACAGCATGAAACTGGATCAGTAAAGGAAAACTCTGAGGCTGAAGATGAGAGACTCTGGGCAGAACGGCTTGCGAGGTCGGCCTGCTTAGTCACACAACAATAGTTGGACAGGCAGTTGAAGTGTTAATCTGCATATGAATGCACGTGTACGTGAACAAAGGCATTCAGAAAATAGCTTTAACCACCTCGACTGTTGCCATACTATGCGAGCCGACCTCACACGCTTACCTTCACCGACATAGTTGCTTCAACCACTTCAAGGCCAGGAATCGTGAGTACTATCAATTCAAGTCATCGTGTACCTTAGTCATTTTCGGTATCGAGCTTTCGAGGACCCAGGCCAAAGGAGCGCCGTCTAGTGTTAGCGCACGGTCCGGCCATGCTACAGCCATGATCCTTCGACGTTGTACAGGGAACGGTCACCACAGATCACAAAGGAGCTCGTTCATGCCGGTGAGGGCGCGCCCAAAAGAAAGGCGGTCAAAGTTCCAGAAACTGGATGACGTTTCCGATCCCATTTCACTTAGGCTACTTCATGGAGCGAGAATGACGTTGGATCTCAAGATCTCATCAGGCCCCGATTTCATATCGTAAGCGATAACTACAATGGAATATGCCAGCTGGAGGCCCATGTACGGAACGCCTTACCGTGTCATGAATGTAGGGCTGCTGGACATTCGGATGCAGCCAGCGTTAGCGAAGAAGACCTGAGTAGGAATACGAAGTGCCTGACCTCGAGTTGTGTGCTGTGCTTCTTGGAAACCGTTGAAGGTGCATCGTTACACGAGAAAAAAAATTGGTGGTGCTCGTACGTTAAGGACATTAGCCAATGACGTAGTTGAAGATAAGCATCAACAAAGTCGTAGTCACAACAGACGGCCAAGTGTCGTGCTTTCATATTTCAAGCAAAATCTCAACTGTGAGCTATCCAACCATGTGGTTTAAACAAAGGAAAAAAGAAAAAAGAACTTATTTAGTGAAGGCGTGAATCCTTAGGCTTAGAGGTTTTTTTGAGAGTGCTGCCGTAAAGCTCACGTCACTTCAGACCGGTAGTTAGTGTGATGCACGAGCTTAGGCCGGCGCCTTGGCAGCGCATCTCCTCCAAATAGCTGACTAGAACAACTTGGGCTTCAGACAATCATAGTATACCTATACTTTTTTCTGCCTAGAAGAGACACCGGTAAGAACCACGCGCACTGCCGAAAATGGTATTGCAGACGGTGAGGAAATCGGTGCTGCCACTCACAAACCCCATGTGATGCAACAAGCGGAAAGTAAGTGATTCCTGCGCAGTGCGTGGAATATGGTGCGATTTGCAGGCATTGAATTCTGAATCAGCCGGTTGGGCACCGGCAGCTTGGCATGGGACGGGTGATGGGGATGGGAGACATGTCCCATGTGGCGGGCTGATTGCGGTGGCGATGCAAGTGCAGGAGTACTTCAATCGCTTTCACAAAGCGGGGACCAAGACCTCCCTGGGCACATCAGACACAGTAGGTTATGCAAGCGTGGCAAGCTTCGATGACAGGGAAGCTTCGAGGACCCGAGCCATCGGGGCCGGATGACGCTTCGAAGACGGACGGAAGCCAGGGATGTTGCAAGGACAGCGGAGAGACCCATGATGGAGGCGAGGTCGCGCGGGCGAACTACTTTATTTCGACAGCGGTACGGATGGAACCAGTGGCGCGGGTATGAGTTTGGGCGCGGGAACTGCGGGAATAGCGGCATGGGCCACGAAGGGCGAGGATTCACAGCGGGGAGAGGGAAGGGCCGAAATTGCAGCGCGGGGGCAAATCTGCACGCGGTGTTGAGGGTTGATGCGGGGCGGTGAGGTATACTGGATGGATGGGAGGCACAGGGGAAGGAGGGCGGCAGGCCGGCAGGCAGAAGAGAGGGGCATGGGCATGGGGCTCCACATGATCGGCCACGGCTTGGCGCGGGCGTGGAAGAAGGCTTTTCGAGCGTTGGTTTTTGAATCGCCTCGGCGGCTACAGGCAGCGGGAGGATCGTCTAGCGAGTCGACTCGACCGATCAGCTGAAAATCGGGCGCGGTAAGGTTCTCGAAGCCTGCCTGCTTGGGTTGGGGCAATGACGCGCCCAATGACGTGCGAGGCCTTTTGGCTTTGAGAAACACGGCGGATGGGTGGGAGGCAGATCAGCGCGTGAGCGGCCAGGCTGGCTGCAGCGTTGCGTAAGCCGCGACCTCGCGCTGACGGGCAGCGGGTACTCGAAGGCTGGTGGCCGGTATGGACGATCAAGCGGGCGATCCACGCTGAGTGAGTTGGCAGCAGCATCACTTGATCCACCGCTGCACGCACTCGGCAACGGGTGGGCGTGTCTCTGCTGGCGCCCGGGGCCCTACGGCGCGGCGCCACTCGCAGCGGCCTTCTCGAAGCGTGGGTGGAAAGCTTCCAGGCGTCGAGTCCTGAGCTGCCTCTTCGATCTCCACGCTCCAGGCCTCCGACGGCGCGCGGCCCTTGGCCGGTGACAAGCGCTTGGCCCTCACCCCCCCGCTGTCTTGCAGAGCTCGCCGCACCCAGCATTCCGCCCTTTGTCTGCCATTCCTGCGCCTCCGAGACAACCGCCGCGCTGCTCTTATCCCTGCCCGCAGCGCCCGCCGGCTGCAGCGCCCGAGCGAGCGAGCTGCTGTCGTGCGCCCGAAGTGCAGCCCGCATTGGCCGTTGGCCGGCCAGTGTCGCCGCAGTACAGCAAAGAGCCGTTTCAGGCGCACCTTCCCTCTCTCCATCCGCCGACTGGCATTTTGCCTGCAGCCGCATTGCAATCCCTGGTTCGCAGCGGCCGCCTCGGCCCACTGACTCGCCGCTCGATCAGCTCTTGACTTTTCCTGCGAGCCCACTCCGAGCCCGTCTCCACTACGGCACCTGCGCCAGACCAGCGAAGCTGCACCGACGGCGCCACGCAGGCCCAAGCCATCACCTAGCCAGCGACACGTCCCTCAACGGCCGCCCGTGAGCTTCGCCTTCGCTGCGCGCGCGCCGACAACCCCCAAAGCCCGCTGCCCGGCAGACGTGTCCATTGCGCTCGAACCACAACGCATACGGAGCTCGAGACGGATCCGAACGCACTCCGCGACGCGCCCAGCCCCAGCGCACCTCTCCCCGTGCCTGCCCTCCCAGTCCCACTGCGACAACACAACCAACCCACCACCCATTGATTTGGCGTTTTGCAGTCGCCAACCGGAGCCCTCCCGATCGTGCGGGGGGCCATAATCGCACCGGAAGGACCATCGCGCGCGCGGAGGGAGACACGCGACGATGGATCATGGAGCGTGCAGCGTCATCTACCTGGACCGGCGGGCGCACCCCGAGCGTCTGCGGAGAGACAATGTGCTGGCAAGCCTGAACCTCCGGGATGCCCGCGGCCAGGTCTCGTCGCCCGGCTACTTCAACTTCGCCCGCTCCGCCAGCACCCACGAGGTCCTGGCCAACGTCGAGACGTTGCTGTCCATCTTCCACGAGAGTACGTGCACCCCAGTCCCTAGCTGCGCCGCAGCCCCAATGCTAACCCGCCCCAAGTCGACATCCAACGCTCCGGTTCCGCCGCCCTCGACCGCATCTGGCACCTCTACAACGCCTCGAGCCTCGATAACGCGCCCATCATAGTGCTGATCGACCTGCCTTATGACGAGGAACGTCGCATGAAGCGCCTGTCGCGCGAGCCGCGGACCCCTTCGCCCACAGCCTCGCGCACTCCTGGCCAGGACCTGCCCGAGCCCGAAGACCTGTATGGCATGCACCTCCTCAGACACATCTCCGCCGAGATCCAAGATCGGAGATTACCCAAGCTCGTCATCCCCGTCGTCCTGTTGAGCGGCCTGGACCGTGAAATGGCATCCGATACCACCTCGCCTGGCGCCAGCGGGTCACGGGTTTTGACTGACACCGTGCGCCTGACCCGCTATCTGGATGCTGGTGCCGTCGACGTGCTGGCCAGCCCGCTATCAAAGGACCACATCCACGGCCTGGCCGTACACGCTTACCGGATAAACAAGGAAGTCATGCGGGAGAAGTCGAGTTTTCTTGCCCAGTCCAAGGGCCGCAAGGTCTCCTGGGTCGGCGTCAACGAAGCGAAGCCCTTCTCGTATCTGCGAGAGGCCATGGTCTCTAATTTAATGGGCAACATCTGCTGTCCCGATACGGCACGAGACACCATAGATCCTAAGTAAGACGACCGACCCCCGCGAATTGGCCTGCATCTGCTAACCCCCCCGCCAGCGACATCGAGGTCAGTCCCGAACGCCGGGAGAAGATTGCCCGCGCCGTGGGCACCTGGGGTTTCTCTGCGCACGACTGGAATGATGACGAATTATTATTTGGATCGCTGGTAATGATTAAGCACGCATTAAGCATGCCGGAAGTGGAGCGCTGGCGCATGCGCGAAGGTTCGTTATATGTTTCAGAACTTATGCGGAGGTTGCTAATATTAAGTCAGATGAACTGTTGATCTTCCTGCAAGCGAGCCGAAGCGCTTACAACGAGTTCGTCCTCTACCACAATTTCCGTCACGTAGTGGACGTGCTCCAAGCTCTGTTCTATTTTCTCCTGCGGATCGGCGCACTGCCCGCGTACTCCTCGGACCCCTCACATGCTCCTGTCGAGCAGCCTCCGATCGCCTCCCTGCTCAAGCCCTTTGACGCTCTGACCTTACTCATCTCCGCAATAGGACATGATGTTGGTCACCCGGGTGTCAATAACGCCTTCCTGGTGGCGCTTAACGCACCGCTGGCTCAGCTGTACAATGACCGCTCCGTGCTGGAGTCGTTCCACTGCGCTGCGTACTCGCAGATTCTGCGCAGATACTGGCCCGCGGCCTTTGAAGATGTTGCTATGCGCAAGCTCATGATCAACTCGATCCTTGCAACTGACATGGGTCTCCACTTCAAGTATATGGCTGATTTGGGGAACTTGCAGGAGAAGCTGGCTCACAATAATGGTGGCATTGACGGGTGGAGCCCGAAAGTCCTGGAAGAGTATAGGGATTTGATATGTGGCCTGCTTATCAAGTGTGCAGACATTAGCAATGTGGTATGTCTGCTCACGAGTGTCACTGCCTTTTTGAAGCAGCCCGTGCAATGACTTCGAGTACTGCCCATGCTTGTTGTTGATTACTAACTGCGGTTGTCCTTAGGCACGGAATTTCAACACCGCAGTCCAGTGGGCGGCCATTCTCACGGACGAGTTCAGCAATCAAGGGCAAATGGAGCAGGAGCTGTCACTGCCGACATGTCTCTTCGGCGGGCCGCCCGTTCGTGATGACATCATCAAATTGGGTGAATCCCAGATTGGCTTCATGAACATCTTTGCCCGACCGCTCTTTGAGTCTGTCGCCGACATTCTACCCAACATGCGCTTCAGCGTAATTGAAATTATCGAAAATAAGGTTATATGGCAGAAAAAGATTGAGGAAGCTAAAGAACGGCTCCTCCCGCAAATAGACGGCGGGGTGGAAGGGGCCGGCACATCGATTCTTGATCAAGCTCGGAGTCCCTTGTCGACCAGTCGCGTGGACGTGTCGGATCCCAGGCCAACAGTGCCCGAACGCACCGAGTCAACCTCGAGTTCGCTGAGAGCTCCGAAGCAGAAGCCGACCTTCCCGCCGCCGCTTAACCTGTCCGACGCGCCAAGGCGTGCGTCTCCGGCTTTCAAAGCAGCGACCGAGCCTCGTCGCTCATCGGTCGCAGCACTGCCAATTCCCCGCCATTTGATCGAAGGTCAAGGGAACAGGAATCCAAACTCGCGTCGCGGCAGCGCCGATGCAAGCCTGACAACCATCCTGGTAACACAGAACCCGACCAAACCCTCCGAAAAAATGAAAAAGAAGGGCCTGCGCTTACGCTCGCAGTCGCCTGGCAAACGCCGCAACAGCCGTCAAGGACTCGGATTCTTCCGCCACAAAGCCCAACCTTCAACGAGATCAGACTCTCCTGTACGTCCTTCTTCCTCGTCCGCACCGCCCGTGCCTTCCTTACCTCCGGTGTCGAATGACTCGACGGCGCATGACCGGCCACCCGCCAGTTCACTTCAAACTGATTTTGTCATCCAGCCCCGTGTCCCTGGAAGCCCTTGTTTCCCACCGGCAAATGGCGCAATTCACTCCAACAAGAACCTGCAACCACCCCAGTCCGGGGCTCACAGCCCTGTCAGTCCCATCTCGGTGGACTCGGACTATGAGATTCCGCCTCACATGACCGCTCCTCCACCGGTGTCACCGAAACCGAACTCGGCCGACGGCCAGCAAGGTGGGGACGAAGCGCCTCCCTTGCCACGCTGGAAGGCAGCAGGGTCGGCTTTCAAGGCCCGGCACTCCCGAAAAGGTTCACTCACCCCGTCCCTGACTGGTTTCGAGGTCCAGCCCCCGGAAACCAGCAGCAGTGCGGACAAGAGCGCACACACCATGAGCGAGTCGCCAACGCTCCATACGCTGGAAGGTGTTGGAGAGGGCACAAGTGGTAGACCCAAGAGCAGAGGTGGCGTCTTTGGCAGGTTTTGGCGGAGGAAGATCAGAGGCGACAAGTCATCTTCTGGAGATCTTCAGCAGGACAAAGACTTGGCCGTGCAAACGCAGGGTTTCCAGTACCCTCCGCCTCCGAAAACACCTGTCAGCTCAGGAGCCGCTGGTCCTCGCCGTGGAAGCATGCCCCTTCTACCCGGCTCGTACCCAAATACACCTCCACACCACCATCAATCACGGGACAGGTAGTGTGTTGTTCGGTTATCTGAAGGGGAAGCAGAAAGGAGACTTAAAAAGAAAAAAGAAATTGGCATTTGTTTGCATGGGACTTCTCTCATATTCTCTTCCGAATGGGAGGATGGGCCGCTATCTCCCGCCTTCTTCAAAGTCGCTCTCACACCCCGACCGTCATTCCAATCCTCTCTCACCGCATATCAGGCGGGCGGCACCCACCCACTTCGTCCATTACATTGTTTCGGCGACGTTCGACAGGAGCTGGAGCACCCTACCTAATACAGCACTACGAGAGGATGACTTTCAGGTATGGAAGCGATACGAACCACGAAAAGACACGAAGACGTACATCACAATCCATTAATCAGCAACGGGTATGGATCGGCGCTGAGGATTCCACTTTCCAATATTGGAGACAACTCAACACGCCGATGCACTAGCACCTCCGCTGCGGCTTTTCCAGTTTCAACCTCTTGTTTGTCCTGACCGGGACCGGCGCATACGTGGCGTTTCTTGGGGCGAATTTTTGTCTCGGTTGAAAACGGCGACTGTTGCTTTTTGCTTGGCGGTGCGGGCCGTGCCGATGGCGCAAAAACCGAACCCCTTATTCCTTCCCCTACCCTTTCACCGATTGCTTCTGACAACGGCGCCTGACACCGCCTTCGGTCTCGCCTCCGGCGAATCGCTCGATGCGAAGAGTCAACCTTTCCTTATCTCGCTCCGCTGCCTAGACACGGAAAGGATCGGCTCCAACATTACCCGATCGGCAAGTTCGCAAGTCAATCGTCATTGCACCCGAGCTTCTTTCGCCCGTTTGAGCTCGAAGCGGTTCTACGCGTCTCACTTCCTATAGTGACGCTCCTTTGATCGACTCTCCTTATTTCCGGTGAGGTTTTTACCAATTCGGTTGCCATCGGGCGCCCAATCTGACCTGCAGCGTCGTTTCCATTACCACTTTCTTCTTCACGTAACCGCGCTGTAAAAAGCGCATAGGGAAAATTGGGTGGGTACATGGATATGAGCATGTTGTAGACATTCTTGCGGCCTTCTATGCGTTTGTTTAATTTCCGGGGGTTCTGTTGCAGCGGGAGCAGAGGATAGTGAGTGTGTCACCTCTTACCCTGCTCGTTTCCTTGCTCTCGGCCTCGAAGCCTGTTTTGCTCGGATGACACCTCGAAGGGATGGTCTGTAGCATTTCAGAGTCTTTGTTCCTTGTTCCTCTTTTCATCATATCGCGCTCAGTTGTTCTATCGTGGGCGTGGGCCGGAGCGGGCTTCATAGATACCATTGCGCGTAGGGTATATTTCCTTCCGTCTTCTCCTTCCCTCTCCCCTCTGGCTGGCTGCCAAAACATTGTTTCTCTGTTTTTCCTTGTTTCTGCCGTCTGTTCTCGAACTTTTCCTCATGAGACACAGATATGGTTGCCTGTTTAGTACATTTCTTTTCTTGAGTGTTTTGCCTGCTCGCCTGTTGCACTTGCGAGCGCCACAATGCGAGAGAAAAGCAAGCCTGATGGAGTGATTGATGGAATGCAAAAAGAAGAGATGGGGAGAAATATGTTGCCTACTGACCGTCGCATGCTTGGCCTTGTGTTGTTGTTTTTCCTCTTTTCATAAAGCTCTACTGCTCCGGTGATTCTTTTCTTGCGTTGTTGTTCATGTACGAGATCTCCATCTCCTCCCTCTCCTGTGCTCGTCCGCACGACGCGCACGCGCGCGTTGAGCGTTTGTCCGCTTTTCTTGATGGGTGAATGAAAAAAAACATGCGTAGACCGCGTTATTGTCCTTGTGTTGTCATCATTGCTACTTTTTTTTCATTGCGTTGTTTCTCATTGTTTTTTTTTCCTTTTTGCCCTATCTCTCTCTCACTCTCTTGCCTTCCGTGCAAGGAGAACAGCTGAGCGAATGATGTAAGGGACCTGTCCGATCTGTGCTTTTTTTTTCCTTGTCTTGTGTTCTTTCCATTACCGTGTAAGTGGACTAGTGAATCGCGGGAGCTTCGGGGGCATAAAAACAGCAGCTGGTACAGAAAGTTGAAGCTATCATAACACTGTGATTTTTCCTTGTTCCTTGTTGACTCAATATTGCTGGTTGGAGAGGAAAGAGAGAGAAACATAAAAAAAAAATGAAAAGAGGTTTACACTTTTTCCTCATGTCTATCGTGGATGTGGTATGCGATGTATGTGTGTGTAATGAATGGTTGCTTTTGGTTGATGTGTGTACGTCATGCGCGGGGACCATCTTGATTATATTAGCTTAGTGTTTTGCATGTGCATTTTCTTTTTGATATAGTAATGGGATCCTTTCCAGCCCTTTTACTTTTGATCACTTCTGTAGTGCTGTTGGGGCGCGGCAATTCATGCATAGCGTGGGAAACTTGTGCTTCGGAATTATCCATTGCATAACACGAAGCTAGCTTGCATAAATTCACGTGCTGAGTAAAAGAAGACGGTCTATTGGTGAAGAAGTACTCTTTGTGATTTCCCTCCCCCTCCTTTTTACTTTTGTTTTTTGTTGAGCCGTAAGGGCGTATTGCGTACGCCGAGACACAAGCATTATATGAGCCGTCGGTGCTGCATAGACTCTCCAAATTTATTTCATCTAAACAGACTGCTATCCAGGGGACTTTGATCATGACTTTACTATAATCTCTTCGTGCGTCCAAACCGTGGGAATGGCAAAAGAATAAAGAAATCAAGGTGTTCATTCGTCTTGGAAAGTCTGACGGCAAGTCTGTCCTGGGTCGAACTTGCAAGGCCCACACCTCTCCTTACTTAAATATGGCGGAGTAGTGAGCCGTTGAAATATTCGCTACCGAAGAACACCTGGATCCCGCATTGGATCCCGCATTGTTTCTCTTCACTTATAAGCACCGGTCCTATTAGCTTTGTAGCCATGTCCAACATGGTTGCTCACTTCTCTACCCCTTGGAAGGCTTCTCACGGTGCTCATAAGCAGTGTTTGCACGAGCAAGCAAGGCTTTATGGCATAACATGCAGCTCCAATGGTTCGGTAGTCTTCCCTTGCTGCAAGTTGAGCAAGGGAAAATGGGAAGGTAATGGTTCTGAAAATGATGAGCGGCAGGAGGCCTACCGTTGGGATGAGTTGGTCACATTGGCAGACTTAGTTTCAAACCGTTAAGAGAACACCGAGAAACACGTAAAACTAGCTGTATCATGTCTATAGTTGTAGTAGCATGTCTGCATGGTAGTAGAAGTGATCTGATGCGAAATTGCTAGATTGAGCGGGTTTGGCCGAAGTGCGCGGAAGGGGCTACGGTTGAGGCTCATCACATTGGTTGCCCTCCAAGGACGGCTCCTATATTGGAACCAAAAGTAGGAAGACACTTCAGCACGGCGGCCGGATGAGAAGGCGTGTATAGAGAATGATGCAAACATGATTCTCAGTTCTCCAGCTCTAGCTTTATCAGCATTGCGGTGAGTCGCCGTGGCCTTTTCACATGCCCGTAGAGTTTTGGAACGTGGGAGAGGGGATTAAACAATTTGCAGTCACGTCAAGTCACGGTTTATATTGGCTATGTACGAAGTAGTGCCCTACCCAACAAGGCGGAAATTGCGATTTCCGAAATTCAATATGGCACGAAGAAGTTGAATGGCATAGTTGGCTCGGTACCAACCTATAATGCCAATCCTAACCCCGCAGAATAGCCCGTTGGATTCCGCTAGCATGCGGCCGCCAACATGCACGACGTCGTCTTATCTTACGTAAAGTGGAAAGCGCTAAAGTAAAGCGACCATCAGTCGCTTGGCCATCCACAGTGCTCAGAGACCTTAAACGAACAACCGTCATGGTGTTGATCACGTTCTTGGTGCATCTGAAGTTATCACCCCGCACTGGCTGAGCGAAGATTGATCCATAGCGAATCAGTTAATAATGTGATGGAGGCGTTTACCGTTTTTGATAAGAATGCCGATTTGATATCCAGAAATACAGGTAATTCTTTTAGCATGCATATGTATGCCTCTTGCTGATTGCCGTCGGAGCAAGCTAGTGGTCATTTCTGAAAGAGTTTTCTTTACAATCCTTTTGGGTGGAAAGAAGCATTCTGTCTCGCATCTTAATATCATGATTCTCAGTGAGCGAAAGTGCAGGCGTTTTTGTGCCCTCTGAACGATGGAAAAAAGACATGAGATCGTGTGATTCATGTTTACTGTCCATCATGCGTGCGCCCCATGCCGCGAGCTACACCAGACTGGGGAACTAGCATGGGTTCTTGGAGGTTGAGTGTGCTGCGGCAAGTTCAATTGGAGGCGAAGTGTTGATGAAGCAAACTTTCATTTTCGGCGTCGTGTTTTCAGAAATCCAAAGGGCCCAAGGTCAAAGCAATTTCATTTCAATGTCTCGTTCGTTCTCGACGGTCGGGCCCGCGCCCGCGAGAGCTGAAATACATGAAGCCGGGATTGGTCCGATTTGTGTTGTGATCGGTGCGTCTGAAAAGCACGCCAGGAACGCCGCGATTGCGTCTCGTCAAGAGTCCATCCAAAGCCCGCCGTCGAAGTGAAAGTAGTCGATCTCGAACCAATACGTCTGCCAGACAATATTGAGACTGGAGGGACCTGAACCGCTGTTCAGGAAGCGGAGGGAGCGCCGGCGAAGCGAGCCTTGCGGGCCTCGGCCTTGGCCTTGTCATCTGCGCTCATCCATGTGCCGCTACCACCAGCATTGCTCTTTGCTGAATCGTTACCCTTGCGTTCGCCGCCGCGTTCACCGCCGCGTTCACCACCACCTCCCCTCCGGCCCTGGAAGCGACCGCCACGGCCCCGCCTCTTGTTGTTACCGCGGGTACCCTCGTCTCCAGCATCTCTTCCGCGCTTGGGACGGCGCTCAGGCAGAGCCTCGTTAAGTCCCCTGGGACCAGACGCGGCAGCATCAGTGCCAAACTTCTTGGCCCTTTCCAGCAGCTTGGCAGCCTCGTCATCTTCGGGGAGGCCGAACTTCTTTGCGCGCGCCTTGCGCTTCTCCAACTCCTCGTCCAGAGTAGTCTCCTTCAATCCAGAAGTGAAATCTTTCTTCTCAACAGGCGCCTCGGCGGGCTTCTCGGTGGTGGGCGCATCCGTGGCTGCGTCAGGCTCGGGTGCCTTGACAGACAGATCCTCGGTCTTGGACGGGTCGACGTCAGCAACTTGGTTCGGAACGGCCTGGGGGTTTGCGACTGCACCCTGGCCGCCGGCCTTGATGGCAGTGGCGGAGGCCTCGGTGGTTGCGGCGGCGGCGGCGGGCTTCGCGTCGGTGGTGTCATCGTCCCAGTCAATCTCGTCTTCGGGAGGCGCCGCCGCCGTGGTCGCGGCGGGCTTCTCGGGGGCGGCCTTGTCTGCTTCGGCCTTGTCGGCTTCCTGGAGACGCGCGACCATGTCGGCCTTCTTGCCGGTGTGGGGGAGCGACCGCTGCTTGAGGAGAGCCTCAAGCTCGGCGTTCTTCATCTTCGCGTAGTCGGTCATGTTGGCGGGTACTGTCGGCGATGAGGATGATGGAATTGGGGTTGTGGTTGCGCTGGCGGAGAGCTGGCGCGACGCGTCGATCAGTTTGGAGTGCGCGAACGGCGAGGGCGGGTGGAGCGAGACGAAGCAAGGAAAGGTGGGAGCGAAGGGCGAAGCAGCGGGGTGAGGGAGCGACTGACAATGGCAGTAGCGCTGGGGTGAACAATAGCAGCGCAAGTGAGATGAGGGCGCGGCGTGAGCGGATGCGTGCTTGTTGTCGCGAAGTCGCAGGCCGCGTAGCTGGCGCCGCCAGCCACCAGCCCGGTTGCGGCCTGAGGCTGCCTAAGGCCACAAACCCAGGCACAAAACAAAGGGGCTGTGGCTGTGGCAGGCACCTCCCGGCTTGTGGCGCGAGCCTCACGCTGCTGCGCCACACGCACTGGGCAACGATGACTCCTCACACACGCCAACAGTTCTGAACCTGACACTGCCGCCCACCGCCAACACTCGCGCGCCAGGGCCATACTACGACGCGCTGCTACACGTTGGCGTCACCGCTTCCCGACATCACGAGGACGTTGAGCTGGCACCCTGGCTCTGAATTCGTGAGGCGTCCTGTCCGACAACCCCGCCGTCGGCTATCGTCCACGGCGCCTGTCAACAAGAATGAGGCCAGAGCAGCTGCAGCCCTGAGCGTCTCTGCCAACGCCTCGTGAACTCGGCCGCGCGGAGCAGACTGCTTCTTTTGTGCGTGATGGTGTGCTGGCCTCGATCTCTCAGGCGACGTGACATGGCTGATCGCTTTGCACAGCAAAACTCTGCAATGCGCCAGCATTGCCGACGAATTCCCATTTTTTTCTCTTTACGTTAGTCGCCGTTGTATCTCCTTCTGGTTGGCCTTGTTACGTCAACTACTGGTTTTCTTTCCGTCTTTCTCAGCATGACCAATCATCGAGCATGAATACGAGGTGCACAGGCTCTCGCCCGAGAGCCGCCGGACAGAAGGTGTCACACTGCCAACTTTCCCATGAAGCGGCTGCTGTGTAGCAGGCCGAGATACCCGGCAGATTTCACGGCAGGATGTTGTGTCTCGATATCGGCCCTCTCATGAGATTCAGCAACAGCAATTTCCAGACGAGCTGATGCCTAATTGGGATAGACATGCCATACATCCCCCCGTCAACCATGGGGGCCGCTTCGATTCTTGGACCAATCTCGCTGTATCGTTTTTGAAAATGTTGGTATCTGCTTTTCTGCGTCCGCGTTGGTGAGGCCGCTCAGGTGGTCACGATAAGGATTATTTCCCCGTCCGAATTTGCGCACCGACTCAGTGCGGCTCGATGAATCTCCACATCCGATTGGGCGTTCTGAAATTTCTTCCAATATTGCCCTCTCCGTCAACGCCGTTTTTTGACGTGTTGTTAATACGGATCAGCCTGATGAGCATTCCTCCGCATACAGTCCGAAGGCAGCGCTTAACGACTCTCTACCGATGCGGCCATCTGGCAGGTTCGGAGATCTAGACTTCATCACCCCACTATCCCCACCAAGGTCAAACGAACAGCAACGAACACCTCACAAACCTCTAACATTCCCCACCTTGTTTCACTCCATCTATCTTCAGGGCTAGCGATGGCGGGGATTGGCACACCAACGCAGCCGAGCCTCTCCACCCAGCATTGCGCGATATTCAACACCGCCTCTAGGCGCGGTTGTATCGGTGCGGTTACGCGCCATCGTCGATCTCTCATCTTGGAGGCTGCCCATCACACAGTGGACTTCTTGATGGAGCGGATTGCAGATCTCGTCACACCCGATGTCAATTCTAGCCTCTCCACCAAAGGGTTCTCCCGCCTTGTGACAGCGGATATCCTTGGTGCGGAGATGCGTCCCGATAGATTGCGATGCGAGCGAGCATCGTTTTCGGCAAAAGCGCTCCTTCCCGTGGTCCCTGGGGCCGGGATAGAGTGGAGAGCTGGACGAGTCAAGAGGCACGTTGGGCAGTATCATGCGGTGGAGAAGGACGGGAGACGGGAGTCGTCCGTTGGCCGTTGGGCAGGATGGTCCCTGCTGGTCCAGGAGCAAGATGGAGTCGCAACACGCACCAGGCTCTTTTACGCGCAGCGAGTGAGAGTGGAAAAGTACAACTCGGGGCCCTCATTGGTTCGCAAGACATAACATCTAAGCTCTCCCGGGTAAGGCGCGGTCATGTGACCATTTTCGTATGCGGACAGGGCCTGTCTCGTCACCCGTTTGCCGACCAGTCACACGGCGCAACAGGGTTTTTTCAAAAAAGTGGCTTCCGCACGACCAGCGCCAGGGAGCGCGCCGAGATTGAAGCTTGCGAGCGGGATCTCCGCCTCGTTTCCAAAGTTTCAACATCACAACTGCGTTGCTGAGCGAAATTTTGCAAAGAGTCGGGCGGCCGCGCTCAGCTGCGACGGATCTGCACGATGCGCTGGCAGTGGCGTCGGCAGCACTGCCACACCGAGAGCCGCGCCAGGAAGGGCGGGCGGGCGCCGTGGCTGGAGCGCGCGCCCTGTCTGGGGGAATTTTGCCCACCCGGCGCATCTCGGACTGGCCGATTGACCTGCATGCAAGCCCGAGGACCGGAGGCTGGATCGGCGCGGCCTTTGCAAGGAACAGGAGTTGCGCTACGCCGGGATGACTGTGCGCCGGTGGATCAGGTGTGGCGCTTCACACGGCAGCAAGAATCAGTCCTGACGAATGCTTTTCTGGCGTGCGCCGTCTTGGTGGCCGGCCTCTCGCGGCGACGCGCATGCCGGGGCCGGCTGGGCTGGCTTACTTCAGCTGCGATCGGCAACAGAGGCCGCGGTGTTGCGAGTGCGGGCAGCATTGTTGTGGCCTGGATTTCAGGTTAGCCGCTGCCGCCCTCTTTACGCATCCCACGCCGCGGCGACGAATTGCGGCCGCGCCCAGCTGCAGGGGCGCCGCTCGCCTGCTCCACTTGCGAATCGACGCTGCTGTCGCCGCTCACTGGCTTGCAGCCCTTCCTTCGCCCGTCCCATGAGCCTCCAAGCGCCCAACCACGCGCGGCGCCGACAAGCGCGGGCGGCACAGCCCAGCTCGCGGGCGACTGCTGCCGCGGCCTCGACAGTGGGCAGTATATACCGGCCGTGGCCAGCGTCGCGGTCGCACGACGCAAAACCTCGCTTCTCCTCGCGGGCCTCTGCTCGGCTCGGCTCTCGCAACGGCTGTAATCGATAGGCTGGCCGACGCTTAGCCTCCGGCTCTTGGGCTGCACTGATCCACGGACACCAGCGGCACTGCCCTTCCACAGGCGCTCGGGCGGCACGCTCGCGCCATCTTCTCCACGTCAGACCTCAAAAGTACATCATCTCGGACGCCAGACCCTGTTCCCGGCGTGAATCGCGCACTGCGCTTGCGGCCAAACATAGCCCACGCGAGTCAACACCGTGGCAAGGGCTCCGGCTGAGCCACAGGGTTCGCATGCCCCCTCCGCTATTCGCTCGGCAGACCCGGTGGCGTCACGTACAAGAGACTTTCATACTCCTGCTCGAGCGCGGGGATCGCCCGCCTGCTCCTCCTGGCCTCTGCTCTCCCTCGAATTAATACCCAAGTGCTACCGGATGCTATGTGCCTTCTCTCGCTGCTGTAAGCTGTTCCCCATCTGGTAACACACCTCGCCTAGCCCGCCCTTGCTCCGTCCTCGTGCAGCGCTGCTCGCGCTGACTGCATATTTTCATCCTGGACCTGGTACCCTCTGTGCGCTGTCCCACGTCTTATACGAAGAAGCTGACGCCCAGTTTACAGATAGCACGACAGGTACGCTCATGCTTCCATGCGCCCGCCAGCGCACACGAGTGTCCGGAAGACAGCCCTTGGCAATCCTGCTTCCGACGCAAGTCCCGTCGCACCAAGCAGGCTTCCGAGATGGCTTCCTACCAGGTTAAATCCCAGCACGGCCTGTCGTCGAGACATGACGCCCCATCATCCATTCCCCAGCGCAACCTCTCAACCCGCTTGCCCACAAGGTCGGCCACCCCGAGCTCGTCCGCAAGCCATGCTTCCGGCGCCCTGTCGAAGCTCACTAGGAAAAAGCCCGACGCAAGTAGGGTATATGGGAACGCAGCAGGTGCCACTAGCAGCAGCCAGAGGGTTGCTGCGCCGTCGAAGAGCTCGGGCTCCGGTGCGATGCGCCGCGAAAATGCTACTGGATCAGGACGGACGCAACCCAACCATTCGCCTCACCCCACCACCATAATCCGCCCTCCACGTTTTGATGCAGCCTCCACTCGCACTCCGTCCCTCATGTCGGGCTCAACCGCAACCGCCTCCACCCATGACAGCCCCAGGTCCGCCATCTTGAGGAGAAAAGCTTCCTCCATTGGCAGGCCTGCCCGCTCCGAATCTTCCGTCGCAAAAGCTCCGGTGCCCACTAAGGCCCAGGACCCTTACGCGGACACCGTTCTTGGCATTGCAGTCCCTCCACTCGTGCCCACCATGGACCCAATTGACGAGGAGAGGCGTTCAATGCTTGCGCCGCCTATCGGCCATGACTTACCTCCTCAGCTAAAAACCGATGACTTGCCACCCCCCACTCCGGCTTATGCACTTTCGGCGAGCCCGTCTACGCGATACTCTGAGTCGCCGGGCCGATTCAGTCACACATCCTCGCCTACATCCATGTCCTCTCACTCTCCTGGCGTGGTTTTTCCGTCGAAGCTTGGGCCACGCCAAAGACAGGCCAGCCCCACAAGGAGCAGGCCGCCTGTAACGAGGCGCAAGACAGACGACAACGGATCCACAAATGATCTCCATGGCCTTGCTTCGCTCCACGAATCCACAGCCTCGTCTTCCTCATCCTCGACAGTCCTAGCACCTGCGAGCGACAGGAGACAGCTGATGGCAAACCCTGAGAGGTCATTGGCGCTGAAGTCGCCTCTGAAACGGGAGGTTTCTCCTAGCGCTAATAAGGCAATGTCCCCTCCGGAGCGCTCCTCCCAAATTACCGTCCAGACCAGGATTTCTGTCCAGTCAATTAGAGATGCACCCGTCTATCCCCCGCCCGAGCTGGCCCATCTTGCAGAGACGAAGCCGCCACAGAAGCCTGTTGCACAGAAGCCATTGAGACCGAGTCGTGAAGGAACCCCGGATCTTTCTGGTCTGCAAGGGGGTCCGTCGCCTGTTGTGCAAAGCAACCTCACCAAGTTGCCTGTTCGGCACAGGCGTCAGGCTTCTTCTGGATCCACCAGATCTCCTCTAAGCGCCGATGCCTCCCGAAGGCCTTCATTCAGTGCCTCTCCGAACCCAAGCGTCGGATCGACCTTTTCGCCCGTGTCAACTCACATCTCGACAACCAGAGGAACGACGCCCGATCAGCAAGCCGAAAGCGAAAAGAACGGTTCTTCCGTTCCTCCCAGCCCCAACAAAGGCACTTCTAGATTTGGATTCTTCTCGAAGCGAACCAAGTCTGAAGGAGCGCCCGTCCCGCCCCGCAAAGAGAAGAAGCTGGTCCGTAAGGGACCGATGGCAGGTACTGGACATGAGGGATATGGGAAGTATGGCATAGGTCGTGGTCGAAGCACAAGTGCTACCAGCGTTACGTCCAGCTACGGTCGGTCCAACAGCCAGGACAGCGTTGCCAGCAACAGTGCTGTGCGACCATCCGCAAGCAGGAAGAGTAGTTTGAAGAGTGAACCAGAGATGGATGGCTTTCTCAGGGACCGTCTTAATCCGAAGATATTGCGTGGTGAAGGCAGTGCGCCCTCAAGCGTGGGTGCTAACTCGGAAGGGGATCGTAGCGCCAGCAGCTTGGATTCAACGAAGGAACGCCCTGGCGCAGCCTCTCGCAACAACTCTGCCGTATCCGTGTCACACTCAGGACGCCCAAGCGCCGAAAGCACCAAGCCCACGCTATTGCCCTCCGCATTGGCCGATCCTGGTCGTGGAACGTCGCCATTCAGGGTCGGAGGTTTGCCAGGCACAATCCGCCGTCCAAGCAGTAGCGATTCCAGTTTGTCCGTCAATTTGTTTCCCTCCTCGTCCCAGTATGGCAATGCGTCTACCCATTTCCATGACCAGGCATCGACTGCGACTCCAACCAATGGTGGTGTAAGACAGGAGAACAAACTGAGAAAGAAGAAGGAGCCAGAGACCAAGCCGGCCCGTCGGTGGAACTTCTTTCAGCGAGCTCAATCGGCACCGAAACACGAGCCCAAGCCGCAAACGCCACCGGTGCAGCAGCCAGTCCCTGCGCCTATTTCTGGCCCAGTTCCCTCCAGGGCGGTTGCACATTACGCGATAGATGACGAGCAAGAAGTCGATCTGGAGTACCTCGAAAGACTGATGGAAGAGGCGGAGAGGCTCGGTTACGAGTCTTCGGGCTCTCGACCCCCGTCGCTCCACCGTGGCAGCAGCTTGTCCAGGAGGCATGGAAACTCGATCCTTCTTCCATCTCCTCCAGTAATCAGTCGGCCCTTTGCTGAAATCCCGAGGCCTGCATCACCGAAAGTATTCCTGCGCAACGCCAGCCTTTCTGAACCCGAAGAAACTCGCTCAGCACCAGTCGCTGCTCCGGTCGAGATCCAAACGACACAAGCTGCTACCCCTATTCCAGTTCCGCCTGCTCGCGAGGCTGAGCTTGAGCAAAAAGTCGAACCTGAAGCAAACCGTCCACCCCGTCCTAGTCGTCTACAGCAGGTCGGACGCATTCCGCAGGTCATCTCAACAAGAGACCGCAGACGAAACTTGTCCATCAACTCCTTCTCACGACCATTTGTTCCTGCCTTGCCGTCGCCTGCCGTCGCAACCCACTCAGAGAAGATGTCGGAGGATGTGCCGCTTGAATCCGGGCAACCTAAACAACAAGAGCCTCCCACTACTGAGACTGTTTCGCCACAGTTCACCCAGGATGCCATGCCACAGCCCCTGTTCGCGGGTTCGGTTACTACGCCAGAAGAGAATACCCAGGCTGCTCCTGAGTTTTTCGCCTTCCCGCCCCGTAAATTCTCCGAACTTTCTTATACGAGTAGCTCTGGAAACTCTAGCTTCCCGCCTTCGACCGCCGTCATTCCCGCTCCCGGCGCCCCGCTGCTGGAAGACGAGGTGTGGTACGAATATGACGATCTGATCGACGAGGTCCTTTCGTCTCCGGAGTCCCACGCGAATCGACAGAGGGATCGTCCCGTTAGACGTCGATCGCGGGCTAGTGCAGCTCTGCAGGAGCAACGGCCCCTTCAGCTCGGAGATGCAGGTGATCGAACCACTGTCTTTGAAGAGGATATCTCACCCCGCACTTCCGTGCAGGCCCGAAACTCTACTGCAGCGTCCGTGCACCTGCGCCGCTCGCGTCTCCTTGCCGCATTTCAGTCATTAGCGACGCCTTCCTCCGCAGGGACCACTTCCGACTTTCCCTCTGATGAAACTGTTCGGGACCTCAGCCTGGTTGATCCGCACACGGGCAGACTAAGCCTTCCGTCCATGCGCCTGAGTCTGAACTCAGTCCAGCAAGAAGAACCTGCAGAGTCTGTTCTCCTGGACTCTCAGGAGCAAGAGCAGGAGACCCAATTTCAACAGGACAAGACACAGCAAGCTCAGGCGGAGCCCGTGAAGCGCGTTCACTTCCGCGATTCCCGGCTGATTGAAGTAGCGGAGAACAACAGGGAAGGAGCGATGTCGATGGCAGAACTCAGGCATGGTGCTTTGATGGTCAGCAAGTGGTTGTCGTTTGGGAGAGTGTTGTTCAGCCCGGCCCATTTCGAGCTCAAGAACAGCGTCGAAGACCGCGTCCTGGTTCTCGACGGCCTAGGTCAGGGTACGTATCTCCCAACATTCAATTCCCGACAGCAGGATTGCTAACCAACGACCAGACTGGTCTTACTACTGCGCTCTTACCTATCCCAAGGCCCAGGTGTACTACATCAGCCCCACGCCTGCCAACTCGCCGCAGTCTGGCCCTGTCTCTCCTGCGCCAAATTATCGCCAAATCCATCACCCCGACCTCCTTGCTCCTTTCCCGTTCCCGAAGGGGTTCTTCGCTGCTGTCGTCTTCCGCTTCCCGACTGCTGCTCCCGAGCATGTGTACCGCTCTGCGATCTCAGAGTGCAAGCGTGTGCTTCGCCCTGGCGGTCACCTCGAGGTGAGCGTTCTGGATCTGGACCTTGTCAACATGGGCAATAGGGCGAGAAGAGCTGTCAGGGACTTGAAGATGCGCATGCAGAGCACTGACTCTGAGGTTTGTCTCATGAACGCCAGCGACGCCTTTCAGCGCTTGATTGGACGCCGTGGATTCGAAAATTTGAGTCGTTGCATCGTCGGAGTGCCAACGGCGGGCAAGATGCCTAAGAGCGTCGACATGACAAATTCTGCCGGCAGCGGCCACGCTTCCACGAACGGCATGCCAACCCAGGCTCGGTTTGGCGACTCTACCACCATGTCGGGTCAGGCGAGCTCTCCGGATGACGACATCGCGAAGATGGTTGCGCGCGTTGGCCGCTGGTGGTACTCAAGGTGCTACGAGAGCATGCTCCTGCAATCCGATAGCGACCCGAGCCAGAACATCTGGTCGGATGAGACACTGCTGCACGAGTGCGAGAAACGGCAGACAAGCTTTCGATTGCTCATCTGCTACGCACAGAAGCCGACTGTTACGAGGAGGAGGACCGTCAGTGTTTGATTTGTCAAATTTTTCCGCGACACACGGTCTCACCGAGCATCTCACGGTTGGTTCGTGAGGTTTCATCATCTCATCCTCTCTCCGCACTTGACAAATCTCCGACACCCCCCACCACACCTTTTCTCAATTTCTCAGTATATGCCCGTTTTTTGTTTGCTGCGTTTTAGCGATCCTCTTGTAACGGCTGACTTTTTGTTTGATCGGCTCTCTTTGTCTTACGTTTCCATCTCATCTTTGCACAGCAGGAGACTGCGATCATGGGCGGCTTAAACTGTTGTTGTCGTTGGTTGTTCAAGATTGGACCACACATCCATGGGCGCAAGCCCCTCATACCCCTCTCATACCCGCATACGTTTCACACCATTTACACGCACTCTACATACCCCGTCATGACAGACACGAAGTTTGATGTACAGATTGGATCATGCACGCTCACACACCTTCTGCAACCCCTCCTCACCATACGAAAAAAAGGAAAGATGACGAAGAGACGGTCGATACCAGAATTACCCCCCCTCATACGTTTGAGATTGGAACGACAAAGATCTGGACCGATGAGGGGGACATTTTAATAAGACCTTTTAATACGTAGCTGCTTGTTTTCGGTTTTCTGTTTTCCCTTTTTTTTTCTTATTTTTTTCTCCTATTTCCTTCCTGGCTGTTGTTTCTCCCCTTTTCGTAGTTTCATAGCTCTGTTGCGTTTCTTTGGACCATGCTGGATGTGGGACTGGACGACGGGACGGCAGGAAAGTGGGTTAATAGCTGTTAGGCATCTGTTGTTGTTTTATCGGTTGATGGGAGGCGTTTGGAATTTGGGAAAGCACCCCGTGGCGTCGGGAGAGGGACAATACCCATTGTTGTTGTTTGTTGTTGCTGTTGACGATAAGAGAGCCGGCGCAGAGAAGAAGAAGATAGCGCGTGTTGGAGGAGGGAATGGCTGTGCTGGGCACGCGCCCTTTGGTACGGCTAGTGATAAGGGATACAGTACGTTGTAGCGTGTTTGGCAAATGTGAAAAAGAAAAAGTTTTGCAATGATTGTTTCCCCTTTTGCTTGAGTGTTTCTTTATCTTGTGTGCTGAGATTTGTTATGGGTGTCGTTTTCTTGTCGATCGCTTACAGAACTTGGTACTGTCAATAAACTCAGTTTTGTGATGATGATTTCTCCTTAAGACTGTTCAGCGTTTGTGAACATTTAAGTGAACCTCATCCTAAATACTGAGGACCAATATAGGAAGCGTAGAAGTCACTCTCAGGCTCGGTGTGATCATACTCTCATATTTACTTTGACCACAGCATTGACACACACTTCAGCTGATCGACTTGCTGGTATTCCTCTGCGTGACACCCACGATCAGTAGAGACCATTGCACTATTGGTCGATAAACGCATGGGCCAAATGAGCTTGCCAGCAGACTTTGTCCAGTTGGATTTGGCGGATTCCTCAAAAAGAGCCCATAGGCCTTTGTATGTAGCCGGCTTCTTCTTCAGCATCACAATCTGTGGAAACACGGGCTGTAAGTTCTCAGAGCAACTCAATTACGTGCACTTTCGCTGCTGCGGTGGCTTTCGTCAGTCGTCAAGCTCGAATACTTGTCTGATTCCCCTATGTCAATTTTGCTTCCATTGATTGGGCCCGCTTTCATGCGAGAAGATTGCCGTATAGTCTTTCCATGCCCTGATGATCTCTTTCACCATGATGCGGCGATGATGAGCATGAGCATCTTGGTAAAGTCTGGCTAATTGAGGTGCACAGTGGAATCACCTGCAGCGTTAGCCACAGAGGCGCACGGCCACTATGGACTTGTCGGCCGAGGAACAAGAGCAAGTAGTTAGGAGCCTTGACTTTTGGGTCTGAAACACTGAGTGCTGAAGAAGCTTGAGGGTTGAGAAACCAATGATCGCCACGCCTTTATATGCAATGCAACGCGCTGTCGTTCTAGGTCAGGCGGTGGGTTTCGCGCGTGTTCGGGCAACTGACTTTAGGAATCACAACATCGGTACAAGGCGGGTTCTACGTATATAAAATGTCAATATCAGCCCCGTCAAGTTGCCACCATTCGGACAAGACTCTCACACTTACGAGAACCCCAGGTATCGCACATCTGCCACACTGTTCGTGCCTGTGCCTCTTTGCTCATAATCCCCAAGACTTTGTCTACAGGAGGGACCTCGGGAGGGGCCTCGGTGAGCGGATGTCACGATCAGCAGTCTGCAAATACGGAAATGCTCACCAGATTACAGACTTCATGACTCTCGGCACCTCCGGATGATGCGGGTCACCAGCAAAGCTTCAAAGGAAGCATTTGCGCTGCCGGGCAGACGACTCTGATGGCTCCAGAAGGAAGTCGGTAACGTCCCAGGATCTCGAAGCAGGCACACAGAAGACAGTGAGTTTTTATCACACTGCTATAAAATCGCGCTATGGGTGTGAGCGCAGCGATAGAATCTGATCTCCCCATGGTATTTAACTGATCCCCTTCCACCTTCCTAGCTTCGTCAGCAGACGTGCTCGTGGAGGTGCACCGTTTGAAAACGTGCGTCACGCGGCAG
This sequence comes from Lasiodiplodia citricola, assembly GCA_023089105.1. NCBI lineage: Eukaryota > Fungi > Ascomycota > Dothideomycetes > Botryosphaeriales > Botryosphaeriaceae > Lasiodiplodia > Lasiodiplodia citricola. Next base: position 77,409 of record JAJNLL010000012.1, on the reverse strand, counting down.
CGGTCGTGCGAAAGAGCTGGCCATCTGCTCGTCATGAAGGCTTGTGCACTGACAAGCCGTCTTGTGACTGACAGTTGGGGTGTGGCAAGCTGCTTGTGAGACTTTCGACCTGGGATATAAAGCAGACGGGAGCAGCGTCGGCTGCTAGTTCATTGTCGTCTTTCGCAGTCTCTGACGAAGGAGCAGGAGGAACTGTGTGACTAATTCCATTCAAAAAAGAAAACCACTTTGTTGTGTCCCGCTGCCTCCCTCGGATCTCCATGCTGTAAAAGCCGGACCAAGGCTTCATTTGAAGTGGACTTCCACACATAATGATGATCTTCATCATCATCTAATGTTAATGTCAAATTTGATTTACGAAAACCGATGTGAGCTGACTAAAAAGAATGCTATGGAAGATTTGCCGTCAGAGAAGGAGCCGTCCACACGAAAACGCAAAAGTGAGGAACCACCTTAGTAGCCTGTGATGCTCTCTCAAGAAGCCTTTCTCAAGAAAGGATCCCGGCAATGAATCCTCAACGATCTCAGGCCCGGACCTTCATGAATTTATAGTCCAGTTTCCCTATCGATCCCGTGACCTTGCGAAAGAGAACGAGTATGTTCCCATGCGAACCGGCATTCGAATCGCCCCCAGTCGCTAATCAGCCGCTGACCAGACCCACATTCACCCACCAACCCCACAACAACCCCCACCACAAGTCCCGAACCGACCGACCGGCTTTACCGGTAAGCGTTCCATAGAAATGCCCAACAACTAACCCAAAGTTTGAACAACACGAGTTGCCGACGAAAGGGAGGTCGTCGCTTGCATGCACTCTTCGGAGCTCGGGGTTTTCGGAGCTCGGTCGTCCCGGGTACCAGTAAAAACAACAGCGGCAGGCGGCGTGCCCGGCATCTCACAATATCGCAGAAACCTTAGAGAAAGAGAGAGAGATGGGGGATAAGAAGAAGACGGTAGAAGCCGTCACATCCGCATACCCACACGCGTGCGCATCGGGGAATTCTCAACAGGGTAAGTAACACACTCGCGTGCATCACCCGGCCCCCGCATTACGAAAAAGCCGAAAACGAAAGAAAAAGATGGACGGGATAACTCTAAAGCACAACCTTATCACGACCCTTTGGAAGACGAGAACCAGAGGGTTGGGACGACGACGACCACGGCGCGGTGCGGCGTGGCTATGCTCACTCTCACGAGATTGTGATGTAATCACCACCCCTCTCTCTGCGTGGGCTTTTAGTCAGCGATGCCCTGACGATCGCCGAATAGAGTGAGACACGGGGGCCAAAATAGAAAATGCGTCAGCGTATTGCCGCTCGGGGGTTATCTTTGGCAAATGCTGACGGACGGCACGGTAAGGCCGAGCCCGTGACTTTCCTGGATCGAGGGGGAAAAAAAGGAAAGCGACCGGGCAATCCGGTGCTCTAGACTTGTCGGAGGCTATGCAGGTTTTTTCGGTTTCGCACATCTTGCATTGCAGTAGTAGGCGCCCAGGGTCATCATGATAACGACTGTAGTGGAAATATCCCTTTGTTTCGGTGAGCAGGCTATCGATCAACCGACCGCTTCCGAGCCTGAACGCTGGTACGAGGGATCATTTGAGGCTTTCTCGAGTTTTCCGGCCTCCAATCAAGTGATTTTCCGGCGGCATGCACGTCGTACGAAGGGTGCGTGAATCGAGACCAGGTGCCGAGAGGGAAGTTTGCGGGGCAGCGAGAGCGACCAAGACAGCGGGAGAAACTTATTGAGCGCGCAACTGTGCCAATGCTGGGCTTTATCATTTCCCGCGACCGCGGAGAGTTGGCGCCAAGCATCTCGACGATAATTTTGACGGGGGCATGCTCGGGATCGGCCAAGCTTTTTGCGGATTCCTTGCAGATTTAGGTTCCGTCGTCGATCCGCTGGCGCTTCTAGAGCCCACCAGCGGCATACTCCGGCTGCAATTGCGTAGTCTGCGCTATTGCGTAGTTGCGGAGAACGAGTACCAAAAGGTAGAATGTTGCGCCTAGTGAGCAGTGACATTTGCAAGCAACAGAATCCTGAGTTGAGCTCTCACCTAACCTCCAGACAAGATATCACGCGTATCAAATCTAGAAGCTGACGTGCCTGACAACTGGCGTGAATCTCACGAGACAACTCCTGCCCCACGTGGTCAGATTGTATCGACTGGAAGAACCTGGCGGTCGGTATTCCCCCGTTAGGCACCAGGCGGACCACGGTCGAGCTAAAAAAGCGGGCCCAGTCTATTCTTGCGCGGATCTGAGGCAAGGGGGCCAAAGCAACCCCCGTCTCAGAGTTAAAGGCATGACTGGGCCGGTTCTCCCCGGTTGCACTTTTAACCCAGTGACTGTAAGGTTGTCAAGGAGTCTGGACTGGAGAAATCACGAGTGGCGTGAACGGTTGTCTTCGCCAGACGGTTGGCAGGAGGGATATACTTGACTGGTTCATTAGGCAAGCATGAGTGGTTGACTCAAACTGAGGGGACCCGTAGGATGATGGCCTTGGCCTTGATACGTGTATCCGGACGTTGGCCACCCAACCAGCCACACCTTCTACATGGCGGAATGGCGGGAAGGCCTAACCGCTCGAGGCTTGACTTCAGCCTTGCCGGCTAGAGTACCGGACTGTACACAAAGCTTCGAGTCGGTGGCGTGACGTTTTGGCGCAGGAAGCCAAGCGATAGGGCGGGCGGTTTTTTTCCCCTTGGGGACCTAGTGGGCGGGTGTAAGAGGGTTGAGTGGCGGACGGGCAGATGTACGCTCCCGTTTGGTAGCGAAGGTTGGGCTCGGTTAGGTCCCGCGCACCAACACAATGAGAGGAAGCACGAAATTTACCACGGAGCGAACAAGCTCGGCCGAAGTGTATCGTCGGACGTCGCGATGCAGGATCTTCATGCAGTAGAGCGGTGTTCCCATCTCCGATCGTGAGGCGATCAGCAGGAACGAGAGTTGATCGGTTGGAAAGGAGAATTAGAGTGTTGCTGCTTCACTGTTCCATAGCATGAAGCCACGAGGGATTCAGGGACAAGTGAGCCATGTGGGAATTCGCAGGACGAGCTGGGGGTGTCGAATTCTCGGGGCGGCGATGACGAAAGAGCGAATGTGGCTATGAATAGGCGCAGCAAAGTTCAAAGCCAATCTGAAGTAACGGGGGAGACGTCGGCCGAAGATTGGTTGAGAGAGAGGCGAGCGGCGGGAGGGTTGCGGTGGATGGAGTGAAGTTGGCAGCCGGAGTTGGACTGTCGGCTCTCCACACTACGCTAGACCGACGGGGGCCTAGCGCTTGTCGCTAGCGGGCCGGCCGTCGACCGCAGCGTCGCTCCAGCCATGAATTTTCCCACGGCTGAGGCGCCAACTAGGAGCCAAGTATTGGCAGCCGCCTCGTACGCCTCGTTGCGCCTTCGCCGTCAACACCATCGGCCCTTCGACCACACGCTTCCACATGTCTGCCAGCGCTAAACTAGCATGTCGGCACTTCAAAATCCAATTGCACATATCGCGGCATGCAACGGCTCCAAGCGCTGACTGTGAAACAACAGGGTGTGTCGTCCCACCATCAGATCGCCGTCTTGCGCGCGCATCCCTGCTCCACCTGCAGATCCTCTCACTCAGCAGAGATAGTCTCCGCCTGTCACCGACGAGCCCGGACTTCGGGTCGCGGGGCGGAGGGACTGCTCTAAGCTGAAGTCATGCTGGGCCCTGTTCACTCTGTATGCCTTGCTGGCCGTAGCGCTTCCCCGAAAAAGGTGAGACTTTGACGAGACAAATCCATGCCATGCCCCCGAACTGGTCAGAAGAGCGCGCCCGCATCCTCCCAAGCTCTTGGGGTCTCCCGAATGTCCGAACCACCCAAGCGGCTCCCATATTTATTCATGCGCGTCACATGCCGCTTGCCTCCATCGACATATAATCCATTACGCTTCCATCTCTCTTGTGCCGCCTAGTTACACCCCCGACCCTGCCCTTACTGGCCTTTACTTTGTACCATCTTCTGGGCGGAACGCCTACCCTTCCCTTTCAGCATGGCTCTCCTCACCCTGGCTGCTGCTATTGGCGTTGTCGCTCTGGTTGCATTAATTAAAGCTGTCTTTTTCCCTGCGAAACAAAAGATACCCAAGGGCCTGAAGCCCCTTCCCGGTCCCAAAGGTTGGTGCCACCCCTTTAACTGACCAAAACCATATGGCTGACAAGGGATACAGGCTACCCCGTCCTCGGCTCTGTCCCCGACGTCCCCGAGCAGAACAGTTATATCAAGTTTTACGAGTGGTCAAAGGAGTACGGCCCGATTTACAACGTGAATCTGGCTGGCAGCAATCATGTCTGGATTTCTACCGACGAGATTGCCCGCGACCTTCTCGCCAAGAAGGCCGCCATCTACTCTGATCGCCCTCACATCCCCGCGCTTCTCCATGACAACCGCACGAGCGCCGAATACCTGCCACTGATGAGCAAGAACCGTAGGTATTCACTTCTCTCCAATAGAGCACTGGCTAACGTCCCACAGCGCACTGGTCTCGTCAGCGCAAGGTTGCGACATACATCATGCGTGAAGCAAAGCAGAACACCTTCTACCACTACCCCGAGCTTGAGTCGATCCGCCTGCTGAAGGAGCTCATCGACGAGCCGCACAAGTACAACCACGCTCTCGAGTCTTTCATCTCACGCGTTACGTGCAGACTGGCATGGGGCCACGCTGAGGCCAGCGATGAGCTCAAGCAGCGTGCCCGCGAACTGCTGATCTCCGTCTCTCCCACCGGCCACCTCGCCAACAAGCTTCCCTTCCTCATGAGCTTGCCCGACTGGATCTCCCCTGTCAAGGCATGGGAGCGCAAGAGACAGCGGACCGAGCGCAGGTGGTTTGAAATCATGCAGAACCAGGTCAAGAAAGACGTCGCCGAGAAGCGCGCCGCCCCCAGCTGGATGAAGATCCTCCTCGGAACCTGGAACAAGTGGGATTTCTCTTACGACCTCGAGGGTGCTTTCTGCGTAGGTATGCACGGCATCGCCGGTGCCCTCACCATCGCCGCTCCCATGCAGACCTTCTGTCTGGCCATGTGCCACTACCCGCAGTATCTGCCCATCCTGCACGAGGAACTGGACCGTGTGTGTGGCGACCGTCTGCCGCGCGCCGAGGACCGTCCCAACCTGCCTGTTCTGCGCGCCTTCATCCGCGAAGTCATGCGCTGGCGTCCCCCGGTCCCCACTGGCATCCCGCACTTCCTGATCCAGGACGACGAGTACAAGGGCTACCACATCCCCGCCGGCAGCGTCATGCACCCTCTTGAGTGGTAAGTTTCTGATAGTCCTGTCCTAAAGTATCCTAAAAATAACTTGCTAACCACCCAAACAGGGGCATCGCCCGCGACCCCGAGCTCTTCCCGGACCCGGACACCTTCAACCCCATGCGCTGGCTGGACCCCGAGTCGCCCGTCTACCGCGAGCCGCTGACAGAGCACCCGAGCATCATCAACATCACCCAGTTCGGCTACGGCCGCCGCCTCTGCCAGGGCCAACAGGTCGCCGACGAGGACCTTCTCATCGGCCTCGGCGCGCTGGCCTGGCTCTTCGACATCAAGAAGAACGGCGCCACCAACGAACCCACCCCGTCCTCCCCCATCGGCAGCGCGTACCTCAACGAAAAGGCCAGCATCTCGAGCGAGGAGCTCAGCACCGGCATCGAGCGCGACCGCAACGACAGCGTCATCGGCTCGCCTTCCGGCGGCGCCCTGCCCATCAAGCCCGGCGACGCCTCCGTCGTCAACACCTCGACCGAGTACGCCGCCGCAGCAGCGGCGCCCGAGACCCACCCGATCTTAACCAGCCCGACCGAGACTAAGGCGCCAGGCGCGTGGCCTATCCGCTCCACTGACGCCGAGGCGCACGAGGCGTGGGAGCAGGAGCAGAAGACGAAGGCGGCCGCAGCGGCCGCAGTCGAGGCTGGCAAGAAGGCGGCGAAGAAGGTTGATCCGACTCTCGACTACACGCATTTGCTCATCGCGAAGCCCGTGCCGTTCGAGTTCAGCCTGACGGTGCGCGAGGGCATGGACAGGCGGAAACAGCTCGTCGAGGAGCTGTTTCAGCAGAAGCGCGCCGAGGGCGAGTTCCCTGAGGGCAAGGATTATTGGAAGACTGAGGATAACAAGGAGTATGGCTGGGTGGGCGTGGCGGATAGTAATGGGTTGAAATGATTGCTGAGCGCGTTTTTTTTTTTTGATTCTCTTCTTTTTTCTTTCTTCAACGAGCCCTTCTTGTTGAACATTCCCTTGCAACACTGCATCGTTTCCTTTTATCTCAGGTTCTATTGGCTATTCAGTCTGGTGTAGGATTACGGACAGACTGTCGACACCCCCCAACAGGCACTTTAGACTAGGCTGTTTACGATTGTTATACCATCGTCGAATTCATAATAACCATCCAACTTCAATATTGTTTTCTCTCGCGCTGCTTAGTGACCCGTTGCACTCCCTTCTCCTTGGTTCCGTGGCGATCACGGCAGGATGGATGTCTCGAGGAGTAATTGATAGTAAGCACAAAGCCGAATTGTTCGGACTAACCGTTAGAAGCAAAGCGCCTTACCCAAGATGGAATGTCGGAGCACAACCGTCTCGCAACACCATACCGAATGCGGAAACTCGGTGCATAAGAGCATCCAAGAAACGCTTCAGAATCCCACGTCAGCTAGAGCATTTGTCAGTCAGGTTTGGCCACGCAGTAGCGTATCCTGAGAGGTGGGTGAGGGGTTTCTTAGACCATCGTTCGTTCCCAACCCGGTGGGAAGAGAAAAATTTTGTTTCCAGATCGTCAGAGTGCCTGTCCATCTCCCGTCTAGTGTTGCAAGGTGTCACCGGGTTCGTCCAGTCGGACAAGCACATGTTCCAAGAGAAAACAAGCAAACTGTTACGCCACCTGAAAACCCTGACCTTCGGACTCGGTTGCTACTCTCCCGCCACTCTATCAGTCTGGGAATAATAAAAAAAAAAACGCTAGCCACGGCCAACTTACCCAGCAACCAACACGCCATCCCCCATATCCCGCCCCGCCGACGCGTCGCCACCCGCTAACTCCGCCAGAGCATTCCCACGCACCCCAGGCAGAAGTCATCCTGACGTCGCGCAAGCAGTCCTGGTACCGAGTACGAACCAGGCTAAATCAAGACAGCAGAGGTCTCACCTTATTTCTGCCTGCCCCTCTGTTACTTCTTGCGTAACCAACTGACGTCTCACACACACCCTATCTTTCTTATCGATTACACCCAGCCGGTTTATCCTTTGGGAAGGGAAGGATTGTTGGTGTGTGTCGCATTGCATATTCCGGGTTGTGTCAGCACAGCGATTCCAAGTCCAACAAATATGCACGTCGAGGGTACAGTACCATGGACCGAAACCCACCAACGCATACATACATTACAGTACACACACACACGGCTGCGTGCCGCACCCGCGCGCAATGCAGGGCTTCGGCCGGCCGGATCCCTACATTTTTTACATTACCTATCCATGCAGTATGCAGCTCAAATCTCTATTTCCAAGGAATTGGGGTAATAATCAGCAGGGACGCAGCGCCACGTTTCCAACGGGCAGCTGCAGCAGTGTGTGGGCAGTGGTAAGTAGTACATCACGCAATCTAAGTCTTTACAGGATTTCCCTGGGGCGACAGATGAATAAGGAAAAAGAAATGACGCAGGTCTGGATGTGTCTTTTCGTACGACCGGAGATCAGGGCAGTGCAGAGACAGAGAGAAGTTCAGCTCGTGGTTCGCTTTTTTTGCCGCAGGCTGAAATGACACACGCACTGACGGCTCTTCGGCAAAAGGCGCTCCAGACGAGGGATTAGTATCTCAAGCCGTTCAACAAGAGAGGACGAAGTTGGAAAACCTATGGCCGCGTGTGGGAATTGGTCTACTTGCACAGTACTTTACCAGCACAGATTACAAATCGAGCGATATTTCTCATTCGTACCTCTACTTCATCTCCTCCTCTCCCTACATGCGCATAAACTAAAGATATTAACCTCCCTCCTACCCTGTTACCTATTTCCTTGATATGGGGGTATCCAACCATCCGAGATCCCCGGGGGTATAGAGTATTTGCGTCGTGAGTAAAATAATTCATCGTCATCGTGATTCCCCTCCAGTAGATGCCGGCAGCCGTGGAGCTCGTCGTCCATCGTGTATGTTTTCGTTTGAAACCCCAAACCCCAAACCCCAAATCTTTTCCGGAGAAGACGCCAAAGCCCAAAACTCCTAACCCTAAACCGAAATGGTATAAAAACAACAAATGATGAAGATATGGTGTGGAGTTCTTTAGGGGGTATTCCGTGCCAGCCAGAAGAGAACGCCTGTGAGCCATCAAAAACGCCATTCCGCACTAACCTTCGTCCAACGATGCCTAAAAGCGTAGGTATCAAAAGAGCAACAGAAATCATCTGAGAGAAAACAACAAAAGAAACGACGAGAGAGCATGGTCCTTACCTCACACCGCCCTCGCTTCTTCTCTTACCGCGGTGAATTCTACTCCCAACTCCACCTAACCTCCTTATTCTCCTTCGCAGCCATCCGATCGTCCTCCTCCACGACTTCCACACCCCTACCCTCCCTGACCACGACGACCGTGGTCCCCAAGCTCGTCTTGACGGGACGAGCAGATTTGAAGATCTCGCTGAGTTCCTCGAGAGTGCGGCGCTTGGTCTCGACGTAAGTGAAATAGATGATGATGAGTTGCAGGCTGTCCCATGCGATGAAGAGGAAGTAGTACTTCCAAGCGAGGTGCGTGAAGGCGATGCCGGTGACGAAGGTCTGCCATGTGTTAGCTTAAAAGCTACGAAGCAAAAGAAGGAAGAACGATGGCGTGGTAAGACGGGTGCAACTCACGTTGTAGAAGTTAGCCACATTAACAAAGAAGTTGTACGTGGCCATTCCCTTCGCCCTGCTCTCGTACCGCAGACACTCGACCGGGTAAAGCGCCTGCAGCGGTGTGAAGCCCGCCGAGTACACGAAGCCGAAAATGAAGACGACGGCGATGACACCCCTGGATCGCGCCTGTGAGATGGCAATGGGCGTACCGCTGTCGTCGGTGACGGGGAGGCCGGTCTCTGAATCGGTGAGAATATTGGTGGCGTTAAGAGCCGTGACGGCGACGAAGATGAGGGCGATGACAAAGGTCGAGGTCATGAGTTGCTTGCGCCGGCCCCATTTGTCAGTGAAGGCAGCGCCGATCAGGGCGCCTGTGAGAGAGACAAGGGTCTGGAAGCCGTTGAGGAGCAGCCGCGTGTGGTTGTTGGTTATGCCAGCCCCTTGGAGGACGGCGGGATAGTAGTAGGAAATGGGACCGTTTCCAACCCACTGGAACACGGATCAGTCAGCTAGGTGGGAGAATGCTCGGAGAAAGGGCACGAACTTGACTGAAGAAGGCAAATGTAACAACGATGAAGGTGCGGTAGCGAGTTTCGCGGCTGTTGAATAGTTCGCGGTAGTCCCACCAGCGTTTGTCAGCACCGGTAATGGAAATGTCCTCGACCATCTCCTTGTACTCGAGTTGGACAATTGCAGAGTCTCTGTTGCCCTCTCCATGGTACTTGGCCTGCGTCAATGTCAGTCTCTCTGCCCTGATGCACGAGCCATGCATCACTTACCATGACGTTCAAAGCCTCCTCGTGCCTGTCATTGGCGATCAACCACCGAGGAGTCTCGGGTAGCCAGGGTGCGCCGAGGAGGACGATTCCGGCAAAGATCAACTGCAACCACGTGGGGATGCGCCAAGCGCGGGTGCCGTCCAACATACTGGTAGCATACGGGACGAAAGTGCCGGGAATAGCACCCACGTACCAAAAAGTGTTGAACAGGCCGGTTAGTATGCCTCTGTAGGCCGGGTGTGCCATCTCACTGGCGTAAGCGGGGCCGGCTGTGGCGCAAATGGAGACTCCAAAGCCAAGGGTAAAACGGCCGCCCATGAAGGCACCCAAGCTGGTCGATGTTGCTTGCACACATGTTCCCAGGACTATGATTGCGGCTCCGAAAAACATGCCCCATCTGCGGCCGCGCCAGTCGGCGGCGGGCCCGGCGGCGAAGCTCCCTACGAGGTTGCCGATCTGGTAGATGGCATATGCTAGACTGGTAGTTGGCGTACCGTTGACCGGATCGAAACCAAAGTAGTCGCGATACTGGGGGTACGAGTTGATGGAGGACATGAGGGTGCCATCGTAGCCGTTGATCACACTGTTGACCGTCGCAATGAGGAGACAGAGGTAGAGCTGCGCGGATGGTGAGAAGGTCACCCAAAGATAGATATCGTGTCTGGGATCATACGAGGAACATGCGCTTCGTCCACGGAAAGACTTTCGCCTGGGCTTCGGCAGAGGCGAAAGCGACATTGGCGACGGCAACGGTTTGCAGCTCATCCTCTTTGTCGTGCCAACAGTAGGCCTCCTGTGACACAGCAGTTCCCCAGCCGTAGTCCTGCGCCGAATCCCGAGGGTGAGCCATGGTGTTGGGTTATGTTGGCAGCAGAAGCGTTTGGGAAGTCGAGCAATAAGTTGACATGGACTCGAAAAAGAAAGGAATGCTATCAAGATCAGACAGCAGGTGGTGGTGCGCGCGGGCGTTGGCGGTGGGCCGGGGCAGATATAATATTGGAGCGTCAGCTGCATAGAGTTGAGGTCTAGGCGGCAGCTAGAGGCGCCTTCCCGCAGACCCTGCTCGCGATCCCATTTGCATGTGTGACCTGATGGCGGAGGAGAGCTGGCGGCGCATGCGGCGCATCTTGCCTAGGGCGGCAGGGGTGCTCCGGGCTTGCGGAGATGGACACGGAGGCTCGTGTAGGGACATGGCTTGGATCACCCGGCCCAGGTCCCGGGTTTCGCGAGCGTTTCTGCTCAATCAATGCGCCGGCTGCTTGCGCAATGCCGGCCCGTGTGCTGCGAATGGCGAAGATGGTTCGTGTCGAGTCAAAACCCCGCCGTAACGACGGCGCAATAGGCGATGCGCAGCACAGTCAGGCGAGCGGTGGTTGGCTCCAGGTTGCACGGAAAACGAGGGATTGAGGCACGGAGCGAGAGGCATTGAGCCGGCGCGGCGGGTCGTTCGCTGAGGAAGCGGCGAGGGCGGAGGTGGAGAGAGGCAGGCGCAATTCAGCCGGTCCCCGCCTCCACCACCGACCCCAGTCTCGCACAAATCCCCAATCCAGCCGTGCTGCCGCCTTGCCGCCTTGCCGAGCCCGGGACTTGTTCCAGTCCGCCTTGGGACTCCCCGATTTTCCCAGGAAACACGGCCCGTCAGCTTCAACTTTCCGTCTCACGAGACCGCCCTCGAATTCTCCATGACTGAAGGCCGCCCTCGACTCCGGCCTCGATACTGCTCTAAGCGCACTCACCGCTGACCTCCCGGCGCAGCCAGCTGTCAGCCAACGGTTCCCTACCACCGTCATTCCAGGCTCGCCTGTCTCCCCCGAGCTGTTGTGCAACACTGTCACAATAAAGTTGCAACGACGCACCTCGAAGGAGAAGCGCCGCCCAAATTTAGCGCCCCGCGCCCAACGGCGGCTTGAGTCAGTCGGCGGCGCGAAACTCAGTTGCACAGCAGCGTTTCCCAATGCGCAACCACCGCTGAAATCACACCGACACTCCCGCCCCCTCGAATCCGAGCTGCATGCTGCCTGCGTGCTCCACGATCTTTGGTGTTGACTCCTGCTGACTGCGCCTGTTGGCCCAAAAAATATCCCGGCACCTGCGCCCCATCTGCCGCTGTCGCGTGCGGGACTTGGAAGAATGGCAGAAAACCGCTGGCGTCCGTGCCGCATGCGGCAAGGTGCATCGAGTTTCAGCCATTCATCGAGAAGCCAACAGCCGACGACGAATTACCGATTCGGTGTGGGAGGACCAAGTCTATCGATACCACTTGCATGAGAAACCTCTCGTCAATCGCTCGAATGGTGACTCTAATGGACTCCAACTACCTAGCTGAGATCAGTACTGTTGCGGGTGCGACATGCGTTGAGCTACGCAAGTGACCAGGTAGCTCCATGCAAGCCATCAACTTGTTTCAAACCGGCTGTCCCGGCTGAGGCGTCCAGAAACATCCCTAGCCACCACCAACATCCAGGCTTTGTGAGAAGAATGCCATCTAATATCATGGGCCAAGCCACCTATTCCCCACCTATTCGTGCCCCATTGGCTCTCTGCTAACCTTGAGGTTATGCATCTATACATTAAAGCGCCCGGGGTCCAGCTGCATTCAACCCGGCTTCCCAAATTAACTGCACGACTCGCGGCTAATCAGGCCCCATTCTAGACGCATCCCAAGGTTACAGTTTTGTTTCGGCGAATCTTGAACTATGAGATCACCGTCACGCTACTTCGTACAACAGACTTTGTGCCGTTACGGTAGTCTTGTCGGCCTATCTCTCCACCAATGTCTCATTGTCCTCGGCATGTCTATCTCATGAACATCTCATACCCATTTGCGGTCCTGAGCATGTGGTCTCACAGAATCCACCCCTCTCCCTGTTTTGGAAAGTCCACTAAAACATAAACATTGCCCACATTCAACCGGAATATCAGCTACGAATACGTACAATAACCATTGAGCGGCTCCGCTCCACTTAGTAACCACCACCCACCCTCATTCACTACCAATCCTTCCCTCAAGCCATTCTCGCTGCATCTTGACTCTCGTAATCCACACCCGAAGTCTTCTCTCAAAACATTCCGTGCGATAACAAAAGGGGGCTTCACTCGGAACTGTGTGGTCAGCATAGCCACCACCGATGCTCGTATACGCGCTATCCCTAAACACCAGCCAACAACGCACTCGGATAACCTTTTTTTTGTCAAGTAGCCTGGCGGCAGGGTGTTTGGATGTTCACGGTGGCAAACATTCCCGTTGCTCGCTAACGGTGCAGTGAGCGAGTGGAGACAGATCAATTCTGCTCATCTACCCGTACCTCTCCCGCCACCTGCACAGTCTTCTAGCTGCCGCTTTCGCCCGGCGCCTTCTCCCCACTCAACCCTGGCCCCACGTATTCAAGCTCCACCGACTCGGATCACCCACTCACCCGCGTTGTCTTCTTTTCTCCGGTTAGCCCCTCGCTCTTCAAAACGCCCGACGATATTCCCACCACGATCAGCACCCGACGATAGCGCAGCCTTCCCCGGCCCTCCCTTCGCTTTCAATTATCGTTTTCTCGGGATGTGTGCGCTTTTGCCGCTGCCACAGGGGAAGGCAAGCCAACCTTGTAGACCAAACCCGAACGCTTACGACCCCTCCGCTCTTACTCCGCATACGAGCAGCCAAAGCATCATCCTCGTCATAGAAAAGGCACTGGTGGATGGTCCAGGTAGTGAGAGTTGTTGTTGCTAAATAAATACCGGTTAATTTTTCTCGTCTTTTCTCCAACCTATTTGAACTTGCAATAGAGGAGGAATGTTGACATCGATACAGTTCCTTCTCCAGAGATCCCTGATGGAGTACTTGCTCCACACTGTTTGCTGCCGAATGTGACGCCCTTGTCCGATGCGTCGTTTTTGGTGATTCGCACGTAGGTCCGAATATACGTACCCTCCTCGGGGTTTAATATTTAGCAACGTTCGTATAGTGTGTTCGGATAGTTTGAAACCAGGCAAATGGATACGAAAGGAGGAGAGCCGGTGCATGCAGAGCTCAGCGGCACGTATGTACAGTACATCTCAACACGCGACACTTGCGTCCTATTTCCCCTTCGGGGAAGAAGTCAATCTATCCTGCAGGCATGCGGAAGCGGGAGACACGAGGCAGTGCAATGCCCGTGCAGCACGCGATTTCGCCCACTTTTTAAACTGCGGCTGCTGCACTTCGACCCGCCAGCCTCTTCTAATGCTCCGGTCTGACGCGAAGTCTGTGAAGCGTTGCAGGATTTGTAAGATTATTCCCGCACTCATTGCTCCGATTGGGAGCTGGTGACGTCTACAGCGCTGCTTACTCTGGGTCTGGTTACTTACTCGATTACCAATACCACGCACCTGAGTTGTGCGCTTTCGATCCGTGTGTGATACGTTGACGATAGCACCGTTGATCCATGATGCCGATGCGTCTGGACATGAGCTCAACCATTTACAGCAGTTGGGACTATGTCCGCTCGAAAATCCAGTTCTGCGTCAATTTTTGCTTTTGCAGGGTCTTCTGGGACCAGTCATCGTGCTTGAGCCGCACCAATGGTTGAGCTGCACTGCCTTAAAACCGACATTCCGGCGCACCTTCAGGAAAACGTGGCTTTGTCGCACGCATGGAGTCACGGACAGGATGCGAGGTGTGGGAGGAGCTTTAGAGGTGGCAGATCTACATGATCTGTAGCATGCATGCATTTGCTGTATAGTCCATGACCGTATCCCACTCCAGCCTCTCCGAAAATCGATGGGGAAAAATTATAGCACCTTACTTCTATGGGGAGTCGACTCCATGGTCTGGATATATCTGCAAAATCTTACATGGTAAAGGCTACACTCATATCTCGACGCTTGGTTCCACTGCGTACCGTGGGTCGGCTGGAGGCAAAGGTGGGAACGGTACCCAAGTAGGCATTGAATATATACTACCGGCCACAACTACCCATACCTCTCACGTAAACCGCCACCATGAGTGCTAACGACCATGTTCTGACCTCGAATCACTCTAGAATTCCCGTGGGAGCATCACCGTACATGTCCAGCAATCCATTCATCATTGATATGTCCAAATATTCCCTAGACTCGGACTATAAGCCATGTAAGTGGTTTGCTCTCTTTCATTGGACCAGTTGCTCATATTCAGAATTTTTAGCAGTGTCCACGACAGGAGTCAGGCATTTCATTCGCAAATTCTCCCCCTGGGCCCTCATTTCCGGGATCATCTTTATCGCATACACGGCCTTTTTGTTCTTTCCATTTGCCAATGACGGCGCTCTACTTGAGACTCTTTCCGGGCACTCTTGGCAAAAACCACTTGGGACTTGATCTCGCTGTCGGGATCGGATGTAGTCAGGCTATACATGAAGGCCTACCGCTATCAGAAATGGTGAAGGACCTTATACACAGTCATCGGGCTGATTTGGGATTTAATTTTCTGGGGATCCTAGGACCTCGTTTATCCACTTCGTCCAGGCCACCAGGAGGGGAAAGCATCACTGGGACTATTGTAGATGGCGATGTTGCTTCACTAAGAAGTCTCACGTCTCCAACGAGAGATATACTAAAGTATTAAGCAATTATCGGCGATACTGATGCAAATTCACTGAAGAAGAAGATGATGATGTGATTTATGTATGAGTGATGCTTCCGTATTTGCTAAATATGCGAGATTGAAAACTTGAGGTGATCTGTGTTTCTGGCTTGATACGCCGCGGGAACGGGAAAAGGACAGTCTTGGTTGTTCATCATCTTGCTGATTTCGCGTGGTGCTCTGTGGAGCAGGGATGGTTGGTGAAACTATTTCTCGAAAGTGACACGCATAATTTAAGGAGTCAAAGTAAGACGAGAGCCAAAGTCACGGGGCAATCACATCTCTTTACAAATGACTTCTGTGCATGTCAGCCGTCACGACTGTAGTCATGAGAAAGGTACGTAAAACGAAGATTTTGCAACCTTTAAAATCTCCCCGGGCTTCCTTTTCTGCGCACCAAGCAGGCATGCCAAGCTGATTATCAGTGATGCCGCAGCACTCACTTGAGTTTTTCCTTTACACTCCCATTACTCTCATGCTTCTGCCTTGGGCATGGGCTATGTTGCTATTTCTTCAGTCATTTACGCAGTGTCGACGTAACAGTAATTTTCTTTCCCATAAGCGCTCCTAAATCTTGAAGCTAAGTATTAAACGATAATAATGCGCTCCATCATCAAGCCATTGTCGCTATACCATTCAGATCAGCTCACCGAGTCCACTGGCGACAGGCAGTCATGAGGAGCCCCCGAAAGAGCACCCAGTGTAATTGTGGTAGGATGTGAATCTCAGAGGAAGACCCAGAAGATGTTGCCCGTCAACTCGAAACAGGCGGAAGATGCAGGCGATAAAAATACCCAAAGAACCCACAGGTCCGAGCATGTGCCACAGTGTGCCACTCTGCTGCCTCCGCGCAAGCGCACCGGACCACCTCAGAGCGCCGGCTAGCTGGCCCGACGCTCGTCACCCTGGTGCAGCTGACGTTAGCTGCCTCGTGACAGACGTCTCCGATGGCTTCTCCCTCAGTGCGAAGCGTTGCTTTAAAGGGGGATTTTACCCCGAATGGTCCAGGCTGGGTCAAAGAGGCCGCCTTTTCACGGCGACCTAACAAATGCTAAATAGAGAACCAAGATTACAACTGGCCCTCCGGTCTGCTTCGGTGCCAATATCGCATGCACATCAGTGGCTAGCGGGTGGAATATAGTAAACTACCGTGAAGTAGCATAAAGCTGGTGTCCTTCAAAAAGTGAATCATGCATCAGATCACCATCACGTAATGATGATGGGTTTCACTAGCTTGAAGATTCACATCTCACTCTAGAGCGGCATTGCTGCTGAAGAATCACAGGCCGTAGAACAGGGGGCAATTATGGCTCAGTGATTAACATATGTGGGTAATCAAAACTACCATTTGGACGAAAATGTCACATTCGTGTCATGGATACCTAAAGCCGTCGTCCGGATGCGAATGTATGTTTACTAAGGACAACATGTGCATGCCGTAGAAACTATCGTCTGGACGTTGGATGTATAATTGTCAAGTCGACATTTACGTCCGACAATAGCCTCAACTACACTCAACAAGAAAAAAACATTCACGCTAGCTTTCCACCGCAAACCCTTCTGTAGATCGAGAGCGCTTATCACACCCACCGAGTGAGCTTCTGGTCGAATGCATTCAACTAGAAAAGGTGAAAGCCAGCGCAATTCCGTGGCTGAACAAGCTCACCAACACAAAACAGAAGCACGCAAAGAAGCGACCCGAGAGCCAGAAACTTCTCAAAACCTCGTCGCGAAATATATGCTATTCTTAAGCCTCGTTAGGTTCCTATCTCATATCCAGACTAAACCCCCCTACGCCTCGCTTAGCCAGAGCGATACAACAAACAACGCCGCTCTCTACTTTTACTGAGGAATTAAAAAAAAAAAAACGTGCCCTCCCTCCAAAAAATAAAAGAATCTCATTAAAACTCAACTCAAGACCGAGGGAAAAAGATGAACGCGCGCCGCCTACAGGTCTTCCAGTCCCCAACAACAACTTGTCTACTTCGGCGGCGGAACTACCGAGAACGGATAATCCGGGTCATTCGGGTCCATGTGCGCAAACTGCTTCTGTTGAGGCGTAGATGCGGCTCGCGTAGGAGGCGGAATGTCCACCGAGCGGACGAGCCGTCGGCCCAGCGGTCTCGGCGTGGCCACGTGGGAAGTATCCGTGACGTCAGACAGAGGAAGACCGTGGGGGGTTGGATGTGAAGAAGCCAGCAGCGCCGGATCGATGGGAGTGATGTCGGAGAAATACGACTGTTCGGCATTCCACACGTGCGCGAGGCTGTGCCGGCCACGACCGTTCGACCGGAACTCGAAAGGCACCGAGGAAGCACTGAGCGGCCTCTCGCCGAACACCAGAGGCAACTGTCGCGGATGTGACTGATGAAGATTGGGGAGACTGGTTGCACCTATGCCCCTCGATGTCAATTAGCAGAACGCGGACGGGGACAGGTGGCAGGGCAGCGGAATGAGAAAGAGGTTATCCAAATGGCTGGTCATGATGCTCGTTATCTCAAGTGATGGGAAACTCAAGTCTAGTAAGCACCTTGCGCCATCGAATAACCGCCGCCCATCTGCGCCTGCTGCGCCTGCTGTTGCGCCGCGATCTGCTGGGCGTTCAGCTGCTGCTGCTGGCGCGCCTGGGCGATGTCGTTGAACCACGGGTGCTGCAGCGCCTGCGTCGCGCTGATGCGCATCTCCGGGCGCAGCTGCAGCATGCTGCTCAGAAGGCTGAGGCCGAGCGAGTCGATCTGCGGGAGGATGAGGCGGAGATCCTGCGTCGCGTAGACGTGGAAGTTGGGCTTGTATTCCGGGAACTGGCTGATGCCGGGCCACGAGCGCTCCGAGGGCGTGCCCATCAGGCGGAAGATGCGCTGCAGCTGGTCCTCGTTGGTGGTGCCGGGGAAGAGCGGGCGGCCGGTGTACATCTCGGCCATGATGCAGCCTGCGGACCAGATGTCGATGCTGGTGTTGTAGGTGCGGCTGCCGAGCAGAACGTCGGGCGCGCGGTACCACAGCGTGACGACCTCGTTGGAGAAGGTGTTGACGGGGATTCCGAAGGCGCGGGCAAGACCGAAATCGGCGAGCTTCAGCTGGCCCTTGTTGTTGGTGAGCAAGTTCTGGGGCTTGAGATCACGGTGCAAGACGCGGTTCTCGTGGCAAAAAGCGACGCCGCGCAGCAGCTGGTACATGAACGACTTGATGGTCACGGGATCCAGCTGGCCTCTGTCGCCGCGCGAGTCCATGTACTTCTTCAGGTCCCTGTCCATGTACTCAAACACGAGCATGAGCTTGTTCTCGGTGTGGATGACATCGTGCAGCGACACGATGTTCTCATGCTTGAGCTCCTTCATGAGCGAAATTTCGCGGATGGCTGTCGACGGAGTGCCTTCTTCGGAGTCGAGGTGGATCTCTTTCAGCGCGACGAATTCGCCCGTCTGGCGGTTGCGACCTTTGAAGACCTGAGGGGCGATCAGCGACGGCGCTGGAGCGCATGGATGCGGGGCGTCTTACCGTTGCATAGGTACCCTCACCCAACTTCTCCAGCTGCTGGAACGAGCTAGGGTGTCTCTTGTCCATGGTGGGCAGGCTTTGTCCGTCACCGAGGTTGCGGACGCTGATGGTGGAGTCGGTGCGGTTGTTGACGGCGAGGGTGCCGACGTGAGTGGGCCGGAGGCGGGTGGGCGGCGGGCGTCGGGTGTACTTGGGGTTGAAGAGGATTGCGCCTGCGGTAGTAAGCTGCTCGGCGATGGCCAACGGCGAGGGAGGCGCGGTTGATGAGCGGGAAGCGGAGGAGCGGGATGTGTGGTTTGCCGTGGTGGGCGGTCGTTGGTAGCTCTTATAAAAGAGCTTTTGGGCTGGCGAGAAGGCAAAGGAAACGGGCGCAGATCGTTGCTCGACTCAGGGATCGTGAAGGCACGGTATGAGTCGGCGCGTGGTGGGGAGAACAGCGCGGCTGCCCAGTGCCGGCCGGCCAATCGTTTGTCGCTCAGCCGCACAAAGTGAACCCACCAGGGCCCAGAGCCCAGCGCCCGTGGCTGCCTCGTTTTCTCGGCGCTTCTCATGAGCCTGTCTCACTTGCACGCAGTCGCCACAACACACAGGGATATGTTCAGCAACCTCAGAGCTATCTTCCTTCCCATTCCTCGCTCACCATCTTAATTCATCACAAGTTCTTCTATACATGCCATGTTCAAGCTTCGTTCTCATCAAAAAGAAATTCGTGCTCGCCACCCTAGAACTCCGCATGCTCCATGCTCCCATCTTCCGCTTCGAAACCAACACCCCCAATCAACTCCTGTCCCCATAAGCTAGAACGCTAGAGCCCCGCTTCAATTTTGGATCAAGCGATAAATGTGTTGATCCACCACACCCGTCGACGAATTCGCATCGCAAATGCTGAGGTTGCCATAAGTTTTGGCCACGCAAATTGTGAAGCAAATCGTATGCGTAGAGTCGCTTTAGTGGTGGAGCTACGGACTTTGTCATTGGCAAGATGCCGTGGATGAGTGTGGGAAGACAGCTGCGATTCCCAGCTGACAGGAGATTGCGCTCCGTAGTGTTGCGCTAGAGCTCCATGCCACTCGGCTCACGGAAGCCAAGAAGTCCGGCAAGAAATGTTGCCAGCAAAACGAGGACCGTAGTCCCCAGACGGTCATGCGTAGGTCGCTTGACCGAGGTGTTGCCGCAAAATGTCGGCATGCAAATGCCGCTGTTGGTGAGTCCAAGTCAAGGTGCCTGGTGTGAAATTGCCCAAAGTTTGCTACAACTCTTTGGCAATGCGGAGGTAAAGGTCAATGGAGATCCTGTGCCGCCTCTTCATCTGATAACGCCCCAATCCTCAACAATGCCAAGTCCTCCGGCTCTCTCCTTTTTCTTGAAAGCATTCCAGAACCTGAGTGTTTCGTCACCTGCTCCAGTGACGATGACTTGGCCATCGGGACTCATGGCAAGGTACAGAACACGATAGGTATGGCCAGTGAGACTGACAACTTGCTGCATGGACGGATACTTCCAGACAATGATTTGGTTCTGGCTGTAACCGTGCGTCGAGACGATTTCGTTGCTGTTGCGGGACCATGCAAGGTTGCAGACCTGGGATCCCGTGTCGAGGCTGCTGATCAAGTTCGCAGGAGTAGTCGTGTTGGTGGGAGAGGCAGGGTTCGAGTGTTGGTAGGCCTGGGCAGCCATGGCAGCCGATGACGGTCCGTGAGGTGATATTTGAGTGTTCCAAAACTTGATCGTACGGTCTGCGGTACCTCCACCGGAAGCGAGAAGACCGCGCTGATGCGGACTCCATGAGATAGCTTTGACAGCAGCCACGTGCTCGCCCCACTTGAAGGTGGGTTCTGCGTTCAGCTTCTCCCATACCATGAGCTTGTTGTCGTTACCACCGGATGCAAGCTGGCCGTCTTCGGAGTTCCACTTGAGACCGCAAACTTCCTGCTTGTGACCGACGAGTTTCCGCAGCCACTGGTCGGGCTGGCGCACATCTCTGTGGTAAATCAGACGATCCCGCGAACCTGATGTCAGGATATGCTCGTTCCACGCAAGAGCACCAACCCTGGCTGTGTGGCCAGTCATGGTTCGGAGACGACGCTGCGTTTGCGCATCCCAAATCTGGACAAACCCTTTGTTTGTGCCAATGGCGACGTGCGAACCCTGCGATAGTTAGCGTCCGTGCTCAAAAATAAAAATGAATAGAAATCATACTCTCTGGATCCAGTTGACGCTGGTGACTGTGTCATCTGGGAGCTCACAGAGCTTCGTTACCCGGCCAGAACTCGAGTTCCACATATATACGCATTGACCAAGACCCACACCAAGAATGTTTTGGCTGCCCCAGTCTACGAGATTAAGGTAGAAGTCGTCGGCAAGATCCGGCGCATCAAGCACCTTGTACGGCACCTTGCTGACGGCCCTAGGTGTTTTCCTAGGGCTGAGGAGCATGACTTGACTGCTTCGCTTCACTGGCGAAAGACTGTAAAGCTCTGACCGAGCGTTCAAGTTTGGCCCATGACGATGCGGGGTCTTGTGCGGGGTGGGATGCCCTGAGGCGCTTGCATGTCGAGGGGACATGTAAGAGAAGAGGTTCTTGTGCGGGGTTGACGGCGTGAGACTAGTAGCAGGCAATGACGAGCGTCCCGGTGGTGTTTTTGACCGTGAGGGGTCATGGTAAGTGGTACCCTCATTGAGGGAGATGCTTTGAGGAATACTATCATCGAACATCTCAGAGCGAAGGAGACTCGAGTATGTCCGGTTGGCTTCTTCAGCTGTACAGCAATTAGAATCAAATTGACGCTTTTGTTGGGGTGAATTATGCACATACTTTTCTGAAAGTGAAGCTCGTTATGAGGCGTTCTTTTCGCCGACTTCGACGGAGTTGCGGGAGAGCCATCCTCGTGCAACAAGCTAAAGCTTGCAGGAAAGTCCTGGCCTGACCGATTGGGAATAAATCTACACCACCCCAAGTCAGCAAAAGCCTCAAAGCCTGTGGGTGTTGCGCGATAGCCCGGGACAAGGTCCCGCAACCTCACTTCAGCCTACTGACCTGTCGCCATAGACCCTCTGTCTCTTCCTGCTGGGGCTCAGACCAGGCGTGGGATCGCGCTGTCTGCCGGCCTGGAAGGATTCCAAGGCCTTGCTCAATGCACTGGCGTCCAAAGTTTCCGCGCTCTTTCCATTTCCAATTGCGCCGGGTGCGGTGATGTTGCGCTTGTTGCGCGCAGTCGGGGGCGTCTTGGACTCCGGGGGCGATATTAAGGTCGGCGTGTGGACGTCATCATTTGCAGTGCCCGCGCCTTCGGTGAGGCCAAGGTCGGCCTCTGCGTGCCTCATGGTCGACCGCCAGATCGAGTCGGGACGGCGTTCGCGTCGGGGCACGGAGATACAGGCGACGAATTAAGCAGCGACACGGGCGGATCTGCGCGAGAATGTCGCGAGGTTGGGGAGAATGCGGCCGTGGTGGGCGGTTTTGGGAGTGAATGCGACAACCAGCCACCCCTTGTGGTGGATTGGTGGGCGAGCAGCAAGGCGGCGAACGGAAGCGGCGGCGGCGGCGTCGGAGACGGGCGCGGGGGGCCAGGGTCGACGTTCAGCGATTGCGATTGCTGCGCATTGCACGGCGGGGCGGGTTTTGGGCGGGGCGTGGTGGGTGGTGATGAGTCGCGTCGGCGGAGGAGCGTCGTGGAGTGTTGCTCGTTGTCGATGCGGGCCCGGCTGGGTTGCCCTGACGGAAGCTGATCTTCGCCCGCACCGTGGAGCCGCGCACACTAATGGACTGCCTGAGGCGCGCTACCTCACCACAGCAACAAGAACAGCAAACGCAACAAAGGCACGAATCGACTTCTGGGCGAGCAGAGGGCGGGCAGGAGGTAAGGACGGTGAGCAGCACGATGCAGGGCGCTGGGAAGGGAGCTGCGAGAGGAGACGCTCTGGTCGCTCCGAAGCCCGGCTCTGTTGTTGTCGACACGTCCAAGACGCGCCTTTGCGCCTTTGTTGTGCTCTCGGTCGCGTGGGTGAAACGCGACTTAATTGGCCACTAGGCCGATAGCCCACGCTGCTTTGCAACAGCTCCCGCCCGGCGCTGCGCACCGCGCCGCCCTTGACCGCATTCGTCATCCAACGTCACGTTCCCCTGCATCTCGTGCCGCCAGCTTATCGAACTTCACCTGCACCGCACTTCTATGCCCGCCGCGGCACTCGTCCTCAAAGCTTCCCCGCAGCGCATCCCCGCGATCTTCACCTTTGCCCACAGCTTCGCACGCTCTGTCGCAACCATGGCCCCCACCTTGCAGCATGCCGACGACTTTCTGTCCTTTGTGAATGCCTCGCCCACCCGTGAGGAATCCCTGCTACACCGCTAGGAGCGAAGACCCCGGCGCTAATGTGCTACTCCAGCCTTCCATGCCGTCAAGTCTGCGAAAGAGCGGTTGGAGAAGGCTGGTTTTACCCAGATCAAGGTCTGACACATGCCATTCCTCATGCACGTCAACACGCGGGATTGACTCGCATCTGCAGGAACGGGACTCGTGGTCCTCAACGCTTAAGCCTGGCGGCAAGTACTACCTCACTCGTAACGGCTCGTCCCTCGTCGCCTTCGCTATCGGCAAGCAATGGAAGACCGGCAACCCGATCGGCATGATCGGAGCCCACACGGACTCGCCATGCCTTCGCATCAAGCCTGTATCTAAGAAGCAGAGCGACGGCTTCCTGCAGGTGGGTGTCGAGACGTATGGCGGTGGTTTGTGGCACACCTGGTTCGATCGCGATCTCAGCATCGCTGGTCGCGTGATGGTTAAGACCAGTGACGGCACCTTTGAGCAGAAGCTCATCAAGGTTGACCGCCCTATCCTTCGCGTGCCCACGCTTGCTATCCACCTCGACCGCCAGCAGGACTTCATATTCAACAAGGAGACCCAGCTATTCCCTATCGCCGGCCTCGTTGCCGCGGAGCTCAACCGTCAGGGCAAGACGGAGGGCGAGAACACGGACAAGGTTGAGGAGACTGGGCAGTATGAGCCTCTGAAGACGGTTTCGGAGAGACATCACCCGTACATCGTTGAGATCATTGCCGAAGAGGCCGGTGTTAAGCCTGTTGATATCCAAGACTTCGAGGTCGTTCTGTACGATACCCAGAAGTCAGTCATCGGCGGCCTGAACAACGAGCTCATCTTCTCTGCCCGCCTTGACAACCTGATGATGTCCTTCTGCAGTGTCGAGGGTCTCATCCACTCGCTCTCCTCGCCGTCTGCCCTCGATAACGACAACACTATTCGTCTCATCGCCCTCTTCGACCACGAGGAGATTGGCAGTCAGACCGCGCAAGGTGCCGACTCTAACCTCCTGCCTGCAGTGATCCGTCGTCTCTCCGTGCTCGCCCCGTCTGAGTCCAACAGCGAGAAGTCCTATGACAGGCTGGATGTTGACGCAGCCACCGCGTTTGAGCAGACCCTGGCTACCTCTTTCCTTATCTCTGCCGACATGGCCCACTCCGTCCACCCCAACTACCCCGCAAAGTACGAGGCTAGCCATCGCCCTGAGATGAACAAGGGTACAGTCATCAAGATCAACGCCAACGCTCGCTATGCCACGAACTCGCCTGGCATTGTCCTCCTGCAAGAGTCGGCGCGCCGGGCGAAGAAGGCGTCTACCAACGTCAACACCACTTCAGACGAGGGTGTTCCTCTGCAGCTTTTCGTTGTCAGGAATGACAGCAGCTGCGGCAGTACCATTGGCCCGATGCTGGCAGCGAAGATGGGCGCTAGAACCCTGGATCTGGGTAACCCGCAACTGAGCATGCACAGTATTCGCGAGACCGGTGGTGCTCACGACGTTGAGCATGCGATCAACCTGTTTGAGAGTTTCTTCATCCACTTCGCCGAGTTGGAGAAGAAGATTCTGGTGGATTAGATTCTGGATCTGGACTTCATGTGTCATGAAAATAGTATGAGCAAATGAGAAAAGAAACGCAAATAACGTAAATTCGGGGTTTCGATAGAAATCAACAACGCTGTCTCGTGCTAAATTGTGGAATAAAATGCCGATATAATGAGCACCTCCTTGGACATCAAGGTGTCGTCCGGCTGAATACTGGCTACCCGGACCTGCGATGAGATCATCAAACCAGCATTCGTTATGCTCCCACTATGTCATTGCTCTCTAACAGGTACTCTATTTGTGGAGCTCAGCCCTGCGATCCAAACTTCCACTAAACCCGTTTCTGCCTACTGGGGGTTCGCGCCTCTCCTTGCTATTTTGGGTTTCAAGTTCATACGCGTTCACTTCGTTCGACTCTCGCGTTTTCCCAACAACAAAGCTATCCTCGAGTCGCGCCAAGGGACGCGGATCACCGTTGAAGGAAAGTTTACGCTGCAAGGACAACATCGAGCTTACGGAATACGGAGTCCCCGGCCGTGGCGATCTCGGGCTATTGCCTTGCAGCACCTGAGAAAGCTTTTTGTCGTTAGTTTGCGTATCACCGCAGTGGTGGCGGGAGAAAGACTACAAAGAGCCACATGGACCGAAGCTTTCCAAATAGCCTTTATGCAAGGGCGCCGGCTGATCACTGTGATCGCGCACCCTCAGTGTTTGGAGTGCTATGCGATCATGACGTAAATAATATTATTTGTTGACCTGAATAAGGCAGGCGTAGCTCCTTGTCACATACGCCGGGAGTAGTAGTCGCTTATAACCCCATTCAATTGTCTTTTGCTGATTGATTAATCCGCTGTAAAAAATCCACGCCAACTCGCGCCGCAAAGCAAGTCAGGTTCCCTCACTTTCCACCAAGCTTTCACCGCTCGTAATCTGCCCAGCTATCTCCAATGGATTCCAGAAAAGGTAATGCTTATTGATTTCTCCAGCGCCAATTCTGCAAATCGCGAGAGGGTCGTAGCGTGCTGTAGTAGAGCGCGATCGCCCGCACGCTGTGGCTTGGGTTCGCTCTCATTTATGTCGACTTCTTCGCCTGCGCCGCCTTGAGGGCCTTCTTCCTGTTGCTGCGGATCATAACGCTGGCCAGGAAGCTGCCGACGACGGTGCTGCCGAGGAGGATGAGGATGACGGGGATGCGGATGGCCCAGACGCGCGGCGGGAAGAGGGACTGCAGGGGGTGGTCCTCGTCGACAAAGGGCTGTCGCAGACGGTTAGTGCCAATTCATATGACTTGATCTATTATACGGAGGTCTTGGTGGGGTTGGAGTATATGTTCCGTTTTGGGCGAGGGATGGTGAGGGGGCCGCTTTACCATCAACAGGGTCCAGACGGTGTAGTAGGTGAAGACGGCGGTTGCTACGATGAGCATGCTGAGTCCGACGAGGCGATCGAGCTGCGGAGGTCCTCACATCAGCGTTCGCGTCCTTCGTTTGCTTTGTTGAAGCTTGCGAAAGGGCTTCCACAGACAGAACTTGCCATTGTGAAGTAGAGTTGCGTAGCGCGATTACGAGGGCGGAACAAAAGGAGCGGAAGAAGGTAAACGGCGAGCAAGGAAAGAGCGGATGGTGATTGGCGACCGGGGTGCGTGGTAGGCTTTCGTGGGCGGAAACAGCAGCGTTTCTGGGGGAGAGGACACGGAGGGCTGATGAGCGAACGCACTACTCTACGCTCCCGCCGCCCGCCCTGGCCTTGCGCCGACGCGGAGCCCAGGCTTGCTTGCTTGGGCCGGGAGCTTGGACCACCATTCGCGGCGCTTCTGTTTCACCGCTCGCCGTGGTCTCGGTGACTTCCGCTGTGGGAAACTTCTTGCGCAGAACTTCTGCTTCCCCATTTTTTCTTTCCTCTTTTGCTTCAACATGCGCAAGGATTTGAACATCCTGGTCTTGGATCATCCACCAGCATCACAAACACCTCGCGTGTCCCCCCATCTCCCCTATGCTTCAGTAAGATGAACGGCTGAAGTCTGGGTTACACATGGGATCGCTCCCAGTGGAAGTCCATCGTAGACGGTCGCAGTGCGACATATCTTTTCAACGGGACCTGTTGAAAACCTGTACGAACTCCTACAATTTCGCATTGGTCCTATGGTCCCAAGAACGAACCTTTTCCCAAGCGTGTTCTACAGGCTGTCCTACCTGCTTCGTGCTTGTGGTGGAGAGCTTTACTTTCACGCTAACACGCAGAGCCCTCCACTGTCACGTCTCAGACGCCAGGTTAGGACGAGTCAATACACAATCGCTTACACCAAGAGAGAGCGCAATTTAAGCAGTTGAATCATTACTTGTCATTAGGTTGTGCTCGTTTGAATAAACAAGCCCGAGATGTTGAATCTAACTAATCATTACGTTCCCGCGGGTATCATCGCCATAACCGCACCAAACACCAGACGAAAAACTTTTTAAAACACCAATCGACCCATTCCCTTACTCCTCGTCGTCCTTGACCTTGACGAAGATGCTCCGCGACCAGCCGTCATCATCGACGAAGACCTCCTTGCGCAGCTTGTAGCCGCCGAGCTTGGGCAGCAGCTGGGCCCAGAACAGCCAGTAAATGCCGCCGGCGATGATGATGGCGGTGCCGACGACGCAGTGCAGGTAGTAGGGCAGGTCGTTGTAGACGTTCTGGTCGGCTGTCTCCGGCGGGATGTACGGCGCGATGACGAGGTAGATGTTGGACAGCAGGAAGAAGATGGTGACGGGCAGCGTGGCCTTGATCGGCGGGTGCCAGTTGTACTTGTCGCGGTTCAGGTAGAGGTGCACGAGGCCGCCCGAGACGAAGACGTTGACGATGGCCAGGGGGTAGGAGATGACGTTGAGGACTGCCGGAGTGTTAGGAAGGTGTGTGAATGGGTACGAATCGCAAATAACTTACTGAAGTTGTAGGCATCACCAGGAGGAGGCGCGAGCATGATGATGACAGAGACGACCCAGTGCTCGAACAGGCCAGCCAGGGGCGCGTTGAACGGCTTGTTGCTGGCGAAGAAGCTGGAGAAGGGCAGGATACCCTCACGACCCAACTCCTGAACGATACGACCCTGCGAGAAGATGACGGACATGACGTTGCCGAAAGCAGAGAGGGCGACGAAGACGGAGAGAGCACGCTCAGCCTTGGGGCCGAAGACATTGCGGAAGAAAGAGGCGGCAAGGATGCGGCCGCTGTTGGCGATCTCATCGCGGGGAACGGCGGCGAAGTAGGCGATGTTGACAAGCATGTACATGATGCCAACGGATATGATGGCGATCGGTGCGGCACGCTTGAGGGTACGGACGGGGTTCTTCATTTCGGACATGGCGTAGTTGGCGTTGCTGTAGCCGATGTACGACCAGATGACGTTGTAAAGAGCCGTCACGACACCGTACGAAGAGCCGGTCGTGCCCTCAAAGGCGTTCGAGAAGTTGTCGGGCTTGTTATCGATCTTGAGGTGGCCACCAAGAGCCGCAAAACCAGCAAAGATGATGATCAAGATGATGATGAGCTTGATAACACCCAGCAAGTTCTGCAGGCGCAGACCCCACTTCAGGGCCAGACCGTGGATCAGGAAGGCAGTGGTGATGCAGGCAAGACCGATACCGCGCTGGTTCCAGCGGTTGACTTCGACGTTGGCGGCGTTCAGGATGTACTCGCCGAAGGCGACGGAGTTAGAGCCCGCCCATCCAAGAAGAATAACATAGCCGGTCTACACGGAGAGGTCAGTAGGTTGACTTTATCAAAAATATGGACGACTTACGTAGAAACCAGTGACAAGGAACTTCGGCTTCGTGTACACGTATTCGAGGTAGTTCTTCTCACCACCATTGCGAGGCAGGCCAGTTCCGAATTCCAGGTACACAGCCATACCGGCGGCAGCAATAACCATACCGGCAACCCAAATGAATAGGGCTAGGCCCACACTTCCACTGAGAGCCACGATGCTGGAAGGAGTGGAGAAAATACCAGTGCCGATCATACGATTAAAGATGCTGCAGGGTCGATCAGACTAATTGCTGGGGTGTAACCATAATGGTGGGACTAAATGCTTACAGGAAGACGGCGCTGGTGAGACCAATGGTTCTTCTCGAATCACTGGTCTGATAGATCTCTCCGCCATGTTCGCTGTCCTTGTCAGACTCAGCGTAGGGAGGAGCTTGCTCCTCGACGGGAGCGATATCCCCCTTGCTCTTGAACGAGAACATGGTGACAAAAAGGGCAATGAATGGTTCAAGGTTCCCTTTGTGGTACTAGGCCGAAAGAAGAGCCGGGTGGGTAGGCGGGCGGCTACCTTCCAGTAGTTTGCCGGCGGGAGCGGGACAACAGCAGTTGGAACAACAAGTCTCGGGCTGTAGAAGGGCGGAGCCGGTGCTCTAGATACATACTGGGCGGCAGCGTGCAGAGTTTTCCGTGGGCAAGATTGTGCAATTCGCCTCTAGAAGGCGTCATACGCCAAGTGGGCTATTTTGGCCGGTTTCTGCAAAATCTGAGGTAACAAAAATCCTAGAAAACCCCGTGCATTGACCGGCCGCGGCGCAAAACAGCCACAGCATGTCGCCTTTGCCCAGCCGCTCCTGCGCACAGCTACATGCTGTTGACACCTACCTTTTCCGCTCTACTAGAGAGATAAGCGGAGCAGCCAAGGGCGGAACAAAGGTCCTCTGAGGTCAAGCATCCCGCGGTCTTGGCGGCGACCAGTTGCGCCCCGTCGCGTTCAATATCTCGGCGGAGGAGCTTGGTCCGCTTTTGGTCAGACCATAGCGAAGCGTGGAGAACATTTCGGCCGAATCATCGGCACGCTCGCAACATTCGAGCGTAGACAGAATCACGGGTTCAGAGAGGGTGGATGTGAGAGCAAGCTGTTGTCTGCTTCTGTTTTCGTTGGCGGGATGTCCCTGGGCAGTCTCTAAAGTTTGGTACGAAAATCTTGGAGGCCGCATCTAGCCGCTGCAAGCCTTCCGATGCGCCACCTAGATGGCCGGCGGCTCCGCAATGGCTGCTCTATACAACGGCCACGACTAAAATATGCCGCATCGTCACTCTCGGTCCACATCACAACATCCGCGACGCCACACAGCCTGCCGCCCGCGCCGCTTGCGATGCCTCAGCCCTACGGCAAGCCCTTCTAGAAGCCGCATCATTCCACTTTGAGGCAATTGCGCGACTGGGCGTTGCAGTCATCCCGCGCCAGCAGGCCAACCGCAACGCCCAGCGTTGCAGCTGACGCTTGCGAATATACGACCAATATGTCGTCTTCTAGTCATGCTCACAAGCCAGCTTCAGCAACGCATACTTTTCTTTCCAGCCTTCACGGTCTCGAATCTCGCATTCGCTTGCTCCGTCCGCGAACAATTGCAGACCAATGCCTAGACCCGCCCAAGTTCCACGGCTCGCGTACGCTCTACACTCTGGCCCTTCACGCCATCCTTCGCCAGCGTTCGTCTCCTCCCAACTGCGTCCTACGGCCTGCCCTTGGCACATGCGATCCTCCCTCCATTTATTTTTGGGATCAGACCATCGTATTCATATTACCGAGGTCTAGACATATCCACAATTCAAGAGCCTGGAGTGTGGTGATATGCAGGGGTTGGAGTGTTGAAGTTGGAGGGCAGGAGACCTTACCGGTAACGATAGTACGGCGCAGTTGGGGAGCGGCTTGCCTCCTACCTTTTCACTGTCGTTGAACAGGACCTGTAGCCCAGCATACTTGCTTGGTGTGCGTTTATACCCATCTTTTATTTCTTTCAATCTCACCATGATTTCTCATTTTCACCTTCTAATGCCTGAAGTCGAAGTCTTGGTCCGAATGCACATGTCTCTGGTTCATCATTTCCTTAGAATTGTACTTGTGAGCGGCTGGTCCACGTTTTGCCGGCCGTTCTTCTGATTTCCTTAGGGCTTCCACACTAACCAAACACCAAAGCACGCGCAAGATCATCACCCGGCATTTCCATGGAGTATCTTGTGTCCTAACATACAATCACTCATCTTCCACCGGTGCTAACTCCCACCAGTGCTAATTATCCGGGGCTATGACAGATGGCGGGGCACTCTAAACCCATAACGATGACGCGCAACTCCTTCTCCAAATGCGGGGAAGCTCTCGCTTGTTTCCTAATTTCCCAACTTCACCATTTCCTGTTCCTGACAAGTAATTGATTCGAAACAGCCGAGATGTACGACCTAGCACATCCGCTGCCGTCCGCCTGCCTACATCATCGCTCGCCAATTTAGCCTGATTGCGATTCGGACAACACCCGCTTGACCGCCGCATCATTACCCCAGTAAATATACCCCAGGAATACGGAAGAAGAGATAGCTATATACTGTGGATTCCCGAGTGCCACTGCTTGAAGTGACATCGCAATTCTCGTGGCTCTGGTGCGTCCGATAAGTCGCACAAGATGTTACTCCCGGTCATCTCCCGCTTGCTATTGCTCTGCATCGCGATCCTCACGCAACATGCCACCAGCACGCCCTCTCCTTACGAGCCCACTTTCCACGAGTCTATCAACCGGCGGCAGGATGGCACCAACCAAACAGCAGGCCGCTGGCTCGCCGCCTGGACGTCGATGCCACAGCTAACGGAGCCGGCCAACCTGCCACCCGCACCCTTCAACACCAGCAGCGGCCTCGTCTTCCAGAACACGACCATCCGCCAGACGATCCGAGTGACAGCCGCATCGACGCGCATCCGGCTGCGCCTGTCCAACGCCTTCGGTCTGACGCCGCTGCCCATCACGGCCGTCGCCATCGGCAAGCCCGTCGCGCTGTCCACGCCCGCCTCGCCCAACAACACCGGGGCCGGTTCGCCGGCCGTCGACGTCGCGACGCTGCAGACGCTGACGTTCTCCGGTTCGCCCAACTTCACGGTGCCGAACGGGGCGCTGGTCGTGTCCGACGCCTTCGACGTGGACGTCGCGCCGGGCGACGACCTGAGCATCAGCATCTATCTGGCCGAGGGCCAGACGGGCGGCGCCATCACCTCGCATCCGGGCTCGCGCACGACGTCGTGGCTGGCGTCCGGCGACCAGACCTCGTCCTCCGACCTGAGCGCAGCTGCTGATGCCGCCAGCGTCGCGCACTGGTACTTCATCAGCACTCTGGACGCGTGGGTGACGTCTCGTCCTTCCTCCACTCCTCCCGGCACGCTCGCCATCGTCGGCGACAGCATCACCGACGGCCGCGGTAGCACGACCGACGGCAACGACCGCTGGCCTGACGCGCTGCTCTCCCGCCTACAACACCCCAACACCACCTCCTCCTCCTCCCCGCTCCTCTCCCGCATCGCCATCGCCAACCAAGCCGCCGGCGGCAACCGCGTGCTGGCCGACGGCCTGGGCCCGAACGCGCTGGGCCGCTTCGACCGCGACGTGCTAGCGCAGCCGGGCGTGCGGTACGCGCTGGTCTTCGAAGGCGTCAACGACATCGGCAGCGCGGCCGACTCGGCCGACGCGCAGCGCGCCGTCGGCGACGCCCTGATCGCCGCGTATCGGCAGTTCGGCCTGCGCGCGCACGCTGCGGGCTTGCCGCTGTTCGGCGCCACCATCACGCCGTTCAGCGCGTTCAACTTCGACGCTTCGTTGCAGCCGTACTCGGGGCGGGAGAGGGAGCGGACGAGGCAGCGGGTGAACGCGTTTATTCGGGAGAGTGGTGGGGTCTTTGATGCGGTTGTGGATTTCGATGCTGCGGTTAGGGATCCCGAGGATGAGACGAGGTTGAGAACGGAGTACGATTCGGGGGATTATTTGCATCTGAATCCGGCTGGGTATCGGGCCATGGCTGAGGCATTTCCGGTGGAGGCTTTGGTGCAGTTTGTGGGAGGCGTGGATGGGTATGCGTGAGGGCTGGTGTTGAGGTTAGCAGGATTGTAGGAGTGGGGGCTATCGATGCCATAAAATTTTAGCTGGGTCGCGCTTGGTGACGACACATTCCATTGAACGGGGCACGAAGCTCGAGAATGGAAGTTGAGTAGGTGATTTGATACGCTAATCTGCTAGTTGTAGATTCACTGGATAGTTGAACGCGTTCCGTCGATTTGATTGAAATATTTGAATTCGTACGAAGATCTACATGTTGACAGTCACAATTTTTGTTTTATCACGTCGCTTCTGTGATCGTGAGCTTCTATACTTCAGCCGACAACTGTGGTCTGGCAGACGTACTAGGCAAAAAGGTGCTTCGCGGCCCACTCCACGTGCTCGTCCGCGAAGGTGGCCATGAAGTAGTAGCTGTGGTCGTAGTCGGGCTGCATGCGCAAGTTGATGCCCTTGTCGTTGCCTGCCTCCTTGGCCGCGGCAATGAAGTTCTCCGGTAGCAGCTGCTTCTGCTTGTAGAAGTTGTCGCCAGTACCCTGGATAGGAGAAAAGGTGGTTAGATAAGAGGTGCGGTAGAGTGGAACGAAGGGAGGGTGGCTAAACTCACCACGTCGATCAGCAGCTCCAGCGGGCCCTTCCATTGCTTCACCAACTCCGAGGCATCGTGCTCCTTCCACTTGGCCTCGTTCTCGCCGAAGTAGCCCTTGAAGGCCTTCTGACCCCACGGGCAGTTGATGGGGTTGGAAATGGGCGCGAAGGCGGAGCAAGACTTGTACTTTCCCGGGTTCTTCAAGAACTGCAAGTGCAACGTTAGCCAACTGACCGACAGAGTCGCGACGGCTGTGGTCACATTTCTTGTTGGGATTCACATACCAGCGTCAGAGCACCGTGACCGCCCATGCTGTGGCCGGTGATGCTGACCCGGCTGCTGTCCAAAACCTCGAAGTTTGCGAACAGAGTCTCGGGCAGCTCCTTCGTGATGTAGGTGTACATGTTGTAGCCCTTGTCATACGGCGCGTTGGTCGCGTCAACGTAGAAACCGGCACCGCTGCCAAAATCGTAGGCATCGTCTTCGCCCTGGATGCCCAGGCCACCTATAGGGATTGCGGAAGCACCGGTCAGTCATTGTTCCAGGTCAATTGGGGTTGCGAGATCACCCGATGGGCAACTGCCGAGGGCAAAATGCGGGGTTGTCCTTACGAGGGCTGGTGTCGGGGTAGACGACGGCGATGCCCTTCTCGCTGGCCTTGTGCTGGAAGAAGCCCTTCTCGGAGCAGTTATCGCCGGTGCACGTCAGGCCGGAGAGGTAGAAGAGAACGGGGACCTTCTGCGTCATCTTCTGTGCAGAGAAGGCCTGCGGGGGCAGGTAGAGGTTCAGCGCCATCTTGCAGTTGGTCGCCTTCGCCTCGTGGGTGAGCTTCAGAAGCTTGCCGCCAAACGAGGCGATGGTCGCAGTCGTGGTGAAGGCCATTGTGTGGTGTGTTTCGAGCCCAATCAGGTCAGTCGCAATGGGAGAGGGTATCAATGAAGAGAATTGGCGAGGAATGAGCGCAGGCGTGGTGTTTTGAAGGCTGGCCCAGTCGGAGCTCCGGTTAGTGGGGTCAACATTCAAGCTCGAAGGAGGGGTCGCGCCGCCGATTCGTGACGTCTGTTAGTGCCCAGCCCACTTCTCCGCATTGCCGCGAACAGCAACATATTCCGAGTCGTGGAGAAAAATGCCCTTTGCAGCCAACTCATGGAATTTTGTCTAGCTATTACTCAGCATCGACCCGCAATTGCTCGCGATGCGTTTTTCATCCTGTAAAACTCCCATCGCCATTCCAAGAAACCATTCAATGCCGCCCAGAAAACTCCGCGTCATATGCCCGTCCCAGTTGCTGTTGGCAACTATAGGAGCTCCTCGCACGTCCAATCCTCGTAGCTGCCATGAATCATTAGCCCTTGTCACTTGCCATCTCTGACGTGCCGGAAACTCACAATCCATCAGGGAGGTACCTCCGCACGACGAGAGGAATCTTCTTTTCCCGAAGTTCCTTGAGCGCGATCTGCAACGGGTCCGTCTCGCCCTCCAAGTCGACAAGGACAGGCGCGTTCATGCTGTAGCCTTGTCAGCCCACTCTTGTCCATAACGAATCCGCCATGTCCATCCTGTGGCGTACCTGATCTGCAAAGCCCGTGTACCCAGCACTCTGGCCTTCTCGTACTTCGTCATATAGGGAGTCGTGGTGCGCTGTTCATCCGGGACCTTCTTCTTGCTTTGCTCTTGGACCGAGTTGATTTTTGCTGCCGCGGCGGCGCTAACATCCCCGGCAACAACAACGTTTTCCCCTTCGCGCCTGTGCTGATCCGGGTCCTCCTGGCCGCCAGCGACATCCTCTTCGTCATCGTAGTACGCGCCGGGCTCTTCGGGTTCGTCGAAGTCCTCGTAGACCTCGTCCTGGACGCTGTCGAAGGGGGCCACGTCAATAACAAAGTATTTGCTAATATAAATCATAATGCTTGAGGTAATAAAAGGCCCGGGGAACAATGGGCGCACCAAATGCGTACGTTTGCCGCCTGTATTCCACAGAGCACGGCACATACGCAGCAGCGGGGAGTACGGCAAGAACATGTCAGGCACTTACTTGTCGAGTCCACCGTCGTCGTCGCCGCCGTAGTCAGACATCTTGCGGGGAAACCGGTAGAGGGTTGTTCGTGAAAGGCAGCGACAGAACGCGGAGGCGTTCGAGGTGGCAGGTGGAGCTTGGGAGATCGGGGCGCGCAGCCGTCGACAGGTGAAAGAGAAAGCGCGACTTGACGGGAGCCGCGTCAAGAATTCACTAGCGCGCCAAGATTTCGAATTTTGCCGCTCCACACCGCCCAATTTTTCTAGGCACAACGGGCGACGGCTCACCTCCGCGACACCTTTCTTCCCCTTCTCTCTGCTAGAGGTGCTGGAATTGTCGTCGCGGTCGCCATGGCTGAGACTCTGACATTGCGCAAGAGGGCAGCTCCGCCTTCTGGCACTCCACTGCCTCAGTCTAAGAAGGCTCGTCAAGGTCAGCAATTTCGATGGTGCGCGTGTCGCCGAAGACGTCACTAACAGGCCCAGCAGATCCTACACCACAAGAGTCTGACGCAGCCTCGAGCTATTCGCAATCCGCCTCCGACAGGACTTCTACAGTAGACGATGATGCTGCGACCGCCGACACTCCGCCATCTCCGGCGCCGTCCCAGCCCAAGAAGAAGCCCTTCCGACCGAACAAATATCACTGCACTGTGGATGGCTGCGGAAGGTCTTTCAATCGCCCGTGTCGCCTCGAGGAACACCTCCGATCGCATAACAACGAACGTCCCTTCTCCTGCACATACGATGGATGCGACAAGACCTTCATTCGCCAGACGCACCTGAATCGCCATGTCAGGGATGAGCACGAGAATGTTCGAGAGCATGTTTGCAATTGGCCGGGTTGTGATAAGACGTTTGCAAACGCGACTCGGTTGAAGAGACACACTGAAGCCCACGAAAGCAAATTCCACTGCACCGACTACCCTCCTTGCCGCGAGGTTTTCCGCAAGCATTCTACTTTGCAGAAGCACATTCGTTCGGCCCACCTGGGCCAGAAGAAATACCAATGCCCGCACATTGATCCAGACACTGGCAAGCCCTGCGACCAGGCCTACGACTCCCCCTCAAGTCTGAAGGCTCACGAAGGACGTGTTCATGGGGGCATCAAGCACTACTGTACTCAATGTGCCACTGATCCCGACAACCCATTCGAGAGCTCGCCGGGCTTTCCAACTTACACAGCCTTGCAGGTTCACGTCAAGGAAGCACATCCTCCCACGTGCGAACACTGTGACCTTGTAGTGTCCACCTGGAAGCAACTCGAGGCGCATATCGAGCTCTTTCACAGCGGCCTCACCCTGGCGGACCGCAAGAAGAAATTTCCTTGTCCTTATCCCGATTGCGAGTCCAGCTTTACTAGGCAAGGGAACCTTAATATGCACATTAGGCATGCTCACGAGAACGCCGACAAATGGATTTGCGGTGAGACGGACATGAGCACCAGTAAGAAGGATCACATCAAGGAGTGGAATGGCGAAGGCTGTGGACGCGGATTCTCTTCCAAGGGTAATTTGGAAGAGCACATTCAAACGCAACATCTCGGCATGAAGGCCACCCGAAAGAAGAAGAAGCCAGCAAAAGACCCCAACGCACCGAAGAAGTCCCGCTCCCGCGAAGCAAAGGTTCCGATGGCCACTCGTCTCACTGGTATCGACTACAACGACGCTACCGGTCGGGGAATTACTTGCTTGTTCGAGGATTGCGAGAACCGCTTTTACCGCGACTACGATCTTCAGGTCCATTTGGAAGCGGCCCATGGCATGGATGGTGCAGAGGCGGTGGAAGCTATCAAAGAACGCGCCGCCGACGAAGGCGGAAACTTCTGGATTGGCGGTCTGGATGAAGTTATGGGACAGCCAATGGGAGCACACTACGAGTGGGACGAAGAAGATATACAGGCACAGCAAGAGCTGGATCGCAGAGCTGGAATTTTCAATGCCGGACCGCCGGTGAACGTTCACGCAGCTGGACTCGGTGATGAGCCACAGCACGGCGAAGTGTACAATGCTGTCTGGAACTATCTCCATGACCAGAGCCAGTAGATGGTGGACTCCGACCCGATTGCGGATGTTCCCGACAGACGGCAGCGACGTTATGAGACGTCATGAATGCAAGTTGCTGCGTATCGGACTCGAGAAAAGCAAAAAGGGGCTGGGCTGCAAGAGACGCATGAGACTAATGTTGAAAGAGGCAAAAAAGTATATGTTTTGGTTGTATCGATACCCTCCTCGGATCTTCCGAGGGCTTGCTGAAATCTTTAAGAGAATGGGAGGTAATTTTGCGGCTGGTGCACTATCGGGATGGGCCCTTTTCTGGTCTCTTATGGTTTCTTCTATTGCTCATGTGTTCTGGCACACGATTTCACTGGGCTTCTCCTTGCTATACTGGCTGTAAAGGAATTGTTTAATTTTGTTAGCGGTCGGGATAGACACTACAAACAATCATATGTAAGGAACGCATCAAGCTACTTTTGCTTCCATTGTCTCTGCCACGCTGGTATTAGAAGTATCGAATGGCGGTCATATCGGCTTCAAACATTTGAATAAGACTACTTAATGTAGTCATGAAAAGCAAGGGCAAAAAGTGAAGCATAGATGGAGCATAGCAGGCGTTGCGCACAGACCACATTTGTGGCTGGAGCTTTGACGGCGGATCGTTTTGCCGCTGCTGCGACTTTTGCCTGCTTGCGTGCCTGCCACTATCAGCTGCAGTCGCCATCTATCCGCCCTCCTTGAATCTTCCGACTCCCCCCTCAGCGGATTCGGTCGCCTCTCGCCGTGCGCCTGCCGTCATCCGCTCAGCTACGCATTTGTGGCTGTGGCTCGACGTCAGTCTCCTCGCGAAGAGCCCGCTCAATCCTCCCCCGTCGCGACATCAACTCCAACAACCATGGAGATCGAATCCGCCGTCCGCATTCCGTCGCCCGAGCCCGAACGCCCGAGGAAGCGCTCGCCTCCATCGCGCTCGCCGTCCCCCAGGCGCTACCGCTCCCCTCCACGAGGACGGTCGCGCACCATATCCCCCGATCGCCGCGATGACGACCGAACACGCGACCGCCAGCGCGACCTGGAGTTCCGCGCCAGACAGCCGTCGCCGCCAAAGCCGGTGACGGAAGAGCAGAAACAGGCCGCCGCCAAGGCTGAGTATGAGAAGCTGCTCAACATGCGTTCCGGAGGCACCTACATTCCGCCCGCCAGGCTGCGCGCGCTGCAGGCCCAGATCACGGACAAGACCAGCAAGGAGTACCAGCGTATGGCGTGGGAGGCCCTCAAGAAATCGATCAACGGTTTGATCAACAAGGTCAACGTGTCCAACATCAAGTTCATCGTGCCGGAACTGTTCAACGAGAACCTGATCCGTGGACGCGGCCTGTTTTGCCGGAGTATCATGAAGGCCCAAGCGGCTTCTCTGCCATTCACGCCGATCTACGCTGCTATGGCAGCCATTGTCAACACCAAGCTTCCGCAGGTCGGCGAGCTGCTTGTCACCAGATTGGTCGTGCAGTTCAGGAAGGCTTTCAAGCGCAACGACAAGGCCGTCTGTCTGTCCTCAACAACTTTCCTCGCCCATCTTGTCAATCAGCAGGTTGTGCATGAGATGCTGGCTGCTCAGATTCTCCTCCTGCTGCTCCACAAGCCGACGGATGACAGTGTCGAGATCGCGGTGGGGTTGACGAGGGAGGTTGGCCAGCATCTGGAGGAAATGTCGCAACCTATTGCCCTGGCTGTCTTTGACCAGTTCCGGAACATTCTCCACGAGGCTGACATCGACAAGCGGACGCAGTACATGGTTGAGGTTCTGTTCCAGGTTAGGAAGGACAAGTACAAGGACAACCCCTCCATTCGGGAGGAGCTGGATTTGGTCGAAGAGGAGGACCAGATTACGCACAAGATTGGCCTTGATGATGAGCTGGAAGTGCAGGATGGCCTCAACATCTTCAAGTTCGATTCTGAGTGGCAGGAGCACGAAGATGCCTACAAGCAACTGAAGGCTGAGATTTTGGGCGAGGCGGAGGGAAGCGATGACGACGATGAATACGAGTCGGACGACAGTTCAGATGAGGAAGAGGAGAAGAAAGATCGCGAGCTCGAAATCAAGGACCAGACGAACACGGATCTTGTCAATCTTCGCCGGACCATCTACCTCACCATCAAGTCGAGTGGTGGATTCGAAGAGTGCTGTCACAAGTTGATGAAAATCAACCTACCAGCGGGCTACGAAAGCGAACTTCCTTCGATGATTGTGGAGTGCGCATCTCAAGAGCGCACGTACGACAAGTTCTATGGTCTCATTGGCGAGCGTTTCGCCAAGCTGAACAGGCTATGGAGGGACCTGTTTGAAGAGTCGTTCATCAAGTACTACAACACGATCCATCGATACGAGACCAACCGGCTGCGTATTATCGCGCAGTTCTGCGGCCACCTTCTTGCCAGCGATGCCATTGGATGGCACGTACTGTCAGCCATTCGCTTGAACGAGACCGATACTACTTCATCGAGCCGTATCTTCATTAAGATCCTCTTTGAGGATTTGGCTCAGTCAATGGGCATGAAGAAGCTTGCCGAGCGTATGAAAGAGGACGTTCTGCAACCCTACTTCGACGGCATTTTCCCCAAGGACGAGAGCAGGAACACCAGATTCGCCATCAACTTCTTCACGGCCATCGGAATGGGTATGCTCACGGAAGACATGCGCGAGTACCTCAAGAACATGCCGAAGCCAGCTCCTCCAGCTTTGCCGGAGCCGGAGAGCGACTCGGAAAGCGCTTCGTCATACTCAAGCTACTCGAGCTACAGCTCTCGGTCAAGGTCTTATTCAAGGTCGCGGTCGCCATCCAGGTCACGGAGACGCAGGGACAGCTACTCACAGTCTCGGTCGAGAAGCCCTCGTGGAAGCCCTCGTGGAAGGAGTCGGTCAAGGTCGGAGTCGTACACTCCCCCGCCTCGCCGCAGGCGTGACAGGAGCTATTCAGAGTCTGTCTCTCGCAGCCGGTCGCCCACTCCCGCTCGCCGCCGTACGGACCGCTCGTACAGTGGCTCGGTTTCACGATCCCCGCCTCCCCGACGCAGACGAGCTACGTCATCGATGTCTCGTTCTCCGTCGCCAAAGAGGAACGGGCGCACGAGGGAATCGCTGTCACGTTCGCCCACGCCTCCGCGCACAGCACGCAAGGGTCGCAGCCCTTCTGCGTCCCGTTCGCGCAGCCCGCCGCGCCGCAGGAACCGTAGTCCGAGCTACTCTTCGCGTTCGCGTAGCCCTGCGCCCAAGGGCAAGGGCCGCCGGTACAGCACATCCCCTTCACGGAGCCCGAGCCGGTCACCGCCGCCGAGACGCAGGTCTCCAGTCAACCGCGACGACAGGAGCTCCCGTGGCGGCAAAGATGACCGCTACTCACGCAGACGGAACACTAGCTCGGTGGAGGTTTCGCCACCACCTAGGGCGAAAGCTAGTAGTGGAAGGCGCAGGAGTCCGTCTGTCAGCGTGTCGAGGAGCAGAAGCAGAAGCCGGAGCGGAAGCCCGGCAAGGAGAGAAGACGCGGGAAAGAGCCGGGCGAGGGCTAGCGATTACTTGTAAATATATGGGATATGAGGAGTTTCGTGTAAAAAAGTACAGGGCTGAAGGAAGCAAATCGGTCGTTTAACGATGAGTGGTGGAATTAGGGAAATTGCCGGGCGCTGATAGGGCGGTGGGGCGAGGGCGATGGAGAGCTGAGGCGGGTTTCAGGGTTCAGAGCTCCGTGGAAGCGAGCGCCGGCTTCTAGAAGCTAACGCTAGCGTGCAGAGCAGTAGAAATTAATTCAGAGATACCTTTGCTCGGACAACATTCTTTCCGCATTCCACGTGCATCATGAGTAATGGACCTCGGATGATACAGCTGCTGATAAGAGAGCCTGGTATTAAGTTCATGGGTCCTTGGCTTTCCCCGCGTCAGCGACCTCTCTGAATCAGCCACCGGGAACAACGGAGGTTGCTACCATGTGCAGATCCCCACCGTCAGAGCTCCCTCTAACGTACTTAAACGCACTGATCGGCTGCCCCGCCATGTTTGTCCTCGTGTCCTCTATTCCCTTCTCCCTCCTTATACTGCAGGCTTTGCCCTAAGAAAGCTGCAGAAGCATCAGCAATGTTGGGCAAGATCCTTCCTGCAGTGGTAGGTTCCACGCGTCTTCCCACCCCGTCGGTGACCGAACTACAGCTCACACGCCCCCCCGTTCGTTGCGGTCATGCCACCGCGATTGCTCCTCGATGGATTGAGCCCCTTTGACAAGAACAAGCGCTGACGTTGGACCGCACAACAGGCCCTCGGCGGCGGCGTCGCCCTCCTCTGGCCGGAGCTATCGTGGCGCGTCGACACGCTCAAGCTCGTCACCGCGGACGTTGCGACCCTGCAGAGCGTCACGACCTTCAAGGAGCAGCAGATTAAGCACCAGGACATCCTCAAGAACTGCGAGGATGTCATCGTGCTCGAGGACCAGGGCGTTGCGATCCTGAGCTGCGACCCGCAGCGCGATGCGTGGAATACAGTCATGGTGAGAAAACCCAATCCCCCAATTGCCCTTCGGACGAAGAGATTAGGACGAGAAAGAAAGGAGGCCATTAAATTTGCGAGTTTCAAGCTCAATTGCTAGCAATTGGCTATGATATCGCACTACCGAGGGGGACAAGACAGTA
The DNA here is from genome assembly GCA_023089105.1 of Lasiodiplodia citricola. NCBI lineage: Eukaryota > Fungi > Ascomycota > Dothideomycetes > Botryosphaeriales > Botryosphaeriaceae > Lasiodiplodia > Lasiodiplodia citricola. The sequence goes on along the minus strand of JAJNLL010000012.1, from coordinate 35,704 downwards.
CAAACGAGGAAATGAACCAAACGCTCACACAACCATCTCTCTCCACCAGGGCACCTTCATCGACCCCTCGCAGCCAGGCGCCATCTTCCAATGGTTCTACAGCGACCCGACCGCCTTCCCGCAGCCGCTCGCGCTCGAAGGCTTCGGCGGGCGGGCCGGCGCCGACTTCCACCCGCTGGGCATCGAGTACCACTCGGACTCCTCAACCCTCTACATCGTCAACCACGCGTCCACCGGCCCGACGATCGAGGTCTTCGACTACGTGCCGTGGGGCGGATTCGGCCGCGCGTCGGCGCAGCACCGTGCGACCGTGGCGCACCCGTCGGCCGTGTGGACGCCGAACAGCATCCACGCCCTCAACGCGACCAGCTTCCTGCTGACCAACGACCACGGCTTCCGCGCGCGCGAGCGCTTCGTCCTGCACAAGCTCGAGACGTACGCCGCGCTGCCCCTCGGCAACGTCGTGCAGATCACGCTTCCCGCCGAGCTGCCCGTTGCCCAGGAAGACGACGACGGCAACAGGATCCCCCTGGCCCTCGGCCCTGAAGACGTGAGCGTCAAGACCGTCGCCAGCGGCATCCCCTTCGCCAACGGCGTCGCGCTGCTCAACAGCACCACCCTGGCCGTCGCCTCAACCAACGGCCACAGCCTGAAGCTCTTCGACCTCTCCACCAACGCAACCGAAGACGGCACCGTCTCCCTCACCCACAAAACCGACGTCCCCGCCCCGGCCCTCCTCGACAACCTCTCCGTCGACGCCCAGGGCCGCCTCCTCGCCGGCGGCCACCCCCGGCCCGGCGCCCTGACCGCCACCGTCGCCTTCCGCGCCTCCTGCCTGCAGCTGCGCGCCAAGGCGCAGGCCATCGCTCTGGCCGCCGAGCAGGCCGCCGAGCAAGAGGTTGAGAAGAAGCTCGGCGATGATGAGCAGCAAAAGCCGTTGATGGACGATATCGCGGACGCGACGGCCAAGAAGACGGTCGAGATCGTTATGGCCGAGGAAGAAAAGGCGCTGCTTGAGCGCTGCGCCGTCGACTACGACAAGACGTCGCCTAGCTGGGTCGGCGAGTTGGTCTTTGACGAGCAGAGCGGCGAGCCTGGGTGGAAGGAGGTGTATGTCGGAACTGAGTTTGGCTCGAGCACCACTGCGGCGAGGGACACGAAGGAGGGCGTTGTGTTGGTTGTTGGGTTGTATGAGAAGGGTGTGCTTGTTGCTAAGGAGTAGACAGGGAAGCTCGTGATACCGTGAATTTTTTGTGGAATTGTAAGATCGGGTCAGACGGCTTTGGACGCCGCTTTATCATGGACGGTCAGACAGAATCGAATGTTTTTGAAACCGAGCAGCTGCTTGTAAATGAATGCGTGAATGCGTGATGAACGCTGAACACCACATTTTCCCTGGACTAACCGAAGCTATCATAATACGATACTTCCAGCAACCCAGCATCGGCCCACCTGGAAAAGCAAAATATTCATTGATCTGAATCATCATCGCTGTCCTCCGATCTGTGTGTATCTAAGCCAACCGGCCACCACCAGATGCTACCCCTCGAAACTCCCCCAAAAAGAGAGGAGAAGATGATGAAGAAGCCACCGCCGCCATGAAAATCACCCTCCCCAACACCCTTGAACCCGAATTCACGAGAGCAAGCAAATAAAGCCAAACCAATCAGTTAACCAAGCCAAAAATGATCTCGTCCAGATCCCTAGTAGTGAACTGCACTCGCGGCTTAGCATCCGGACCATCACTCAGCCTACGTCTGAGCCTCTCACCGGAGTGCCAGTGCAGCACGCGCAGCAATCTCCTGTCCGCCTGGCCGAGACGAAGACGACGCGTCCAGATTCCGTTGGTGGGTCCGCTCAATTCGAGCTTGAGCCCGGTGGGACCAGGCAGGAGGCGGTATCCGACGTTGCGTAGAGCGATCCTGAGGATCCTTTCAGAAGCGGTGCGACCCTGTGGGAAAGAAAGAACGACATCCAGATCAGTGTAGACGTAGTGAACCAAATAGAAGAAAAAAAAAACAAAAGAGCTTATGGATGCAAAAAGAGGAAATGAAGGAGGGTATAGCATTTTTTTGTCCAGCTTTCGAGTTATGTTCCTTTTCTCTGACTTCGCTCCATGCAAGCTCGAACCTCTCCTTCACATCACCGTGCAGTTTTCTTCACTGACAATTATCTGGTGCGGACCGCCCTCGACATCGTCGTCGTCACCGTCCGGGTTCATGTAGAAGCGTTGGGCTAGCTCGGCCAGCATTCCGCGCTGTGGAGACGTAGATCAGTGTCTCTCCTTTGTTGATGAAAGAAATGAGTTGAGGAAAGACGGCTCTCAGGCGTGCCTCAAGCGCAGGCCAAGAGCGTCTGTGATACAGACAAAGAAAATGTAGGCGGTGTCTGGCAAATGACGGATACTCACGGTAATGTAGTTCTCACGGCTTCCACCAGCACGGTTGACGTCATTCTCGGACGTGATGCGATATTCATCATGCATACGGCGGCGACTTGCAAGTCCGTTGCGTGTGGCGCGCTCATCTTCGTCTTCATCGCCTTCGGGGATGGTTGTGGTATCGACTTCATCAGCGGGTGGCTGAGAACGAGAAGGACGGGCACGGCGTAAGCGGCCGAAAGAGATGGACGAGAATTGCGAAGCGTCACCGGGGGTTACGCCAATACCAAGGCGGGCGTTGCGGCGAGCGCGAGCGTCGGGGCTGAAGATCTTGACGGTATGGTCGATGCCAGATACAGCAATCATGGGCTCGTAGGGATGGCCTAAAATAGTTAGAAGTATCAAAATAAAAGGGGAAAGGAGATTTGCATTACCTTGAACCACATTGACAACCTCTCCGTCGCCTTCGAGAATGTTGACGATCTGCATAGTCTTCTTGTCCCAGATGAAGAAGTGGCCTGAGTCACTACCGCTAACGACGTACTCATCCTCCAAGCCAAAGAAGTTGACATCTTTGACGGTCTTCACGTTACAGTGACCACGGTACTGACGAGTGTGCGGTAAGCAAGGCTTGTCGACCTCAACTTTCTCCTTCAACCTCGAACGCTCGAAAGCAGAACGGAAGAGAATGCTGGTAGGTTCGTCGTCATCGTCATCATCATCTTCCTCGCTATCATCTTCCGAGTCATCGCCGTCATCGCCCGCATCATCATCGTCTTCATCCTCATCGTCATCTCGATGCTCGGTGATGATCTCGGTAAGCTCCTCCAGAGCCAACTGCTCGCTGTCGCTCTCCATTGCTTCGCCACCATCTGCAGTTCCTTCGTTTCCAGAAGCTGATTCTCTGGTGCGGCGTACAAGACGTGCGCTTTCCACGACCTCCTCGTCTTCATCAGGGTCGATGGTCTGCCAAGCCCTGCGAATTCTGGCTTCGTCTTGTCGTATGTTCGTATCACCCCTTCCCAGACCACCGAAAGCGCGGTCTACGAACGCAAAGTCGACATTCTGGCCGGCATTCATCAGAACACCCCTACCAACCTTGAATCCCCAGAACCTGAGAGCAGCCTTGCGGTCTTGCGCTCCGATAGCCTCAGGAGCAGAGCTACCGCCTTCAGCGCCTTGGGAAACCGGGACAACTGCACTCGATAGATCTGCAAAGGGTATCTTAAGTGCCTGTGCGAATGCAATGACAGCTGCTTTCTCAGTGGGGAAGACGACACGGTTTTGGTCTGTCTCGAAAGGAGAGCTTTCAATGTTGAGGATTGGCGTTTCGCTGGCCAGCTCCAGCAGATAAGGAATAAGAACCTCATCGATAGCATCGATACCAGAGTCTCTAGGGACGGGGTAACGGGGGTGAGTGCGAGTCACATCCGGAGGCCTGGTGAACCCTTCTAGTACTGCTCCAACGCCACTATCCAACCAAAGTAGAATAGCCTTCAGGAAGTCGTATCCAAAGTGTTCGTGGCGGGGTATCTCATTGGCTTCACGAGGAGCCGGGACGATCTTCTCAAAGTTAGCCAGTGCGGTACTTGTGTTACCGCCAGCTGTGCGTAGCCTTCCACCAAGAACTCTGGACAACGTTCCTGCGGCCTGAACAAAGCGCCTGGCTGATCCGCGTCTCTCTCGCAGATTGTTCTGGAACCTCACGTCAACATCCAAAGGATTGACTGGATAGCGCCAGTCGCGAGAGATCTCGTCCATTTGTGGTAAGAAGGCAGCAGCATAGCCAAGGACTGTCGTCAAGGGAACGGCATAGCCTGTAGGGTCGGAGTCTGAGGTAGAACCGCGATTGCCAAGCGTAAAGAGGTTCTTGCGCATGGCAACTACATTCTTGGCGATGCGGAAGCTTTGCTTCTGAGCCTCAGGAAGGACAGCCTCGCGAGCTTCTGAGATGGGGCTGCGTGCATGAGGAGGGTCGATGGGAATCTCTTCGCGCTGTCCATTCTCATAGTGGACCATGAGCGACATTTCCTCGTCCTCTTCAGCCGAACCATCGCCAGTTCGCGGTCTCGACCCAGCCCGTTCTGTACTCTCCTGAGAAACGCCCGTCCTAGCCCTCTTCCTCTTGCGGTCCTTTGACTCCTTCGCCCTGCTGCTAGCCCTAGTAGACTTCGGCGTGGTCTCATCTTCTTGCTCAGCAACGTCGGGGCTGTGAATAAGATCAAAGCTGTAAATTAACTCTCCCGACCAACTCACGATCATTTCATTCGGATTATGGTCACTGATCTTGCAGGCCGTGATGTGGCCGCTATCTGTACGCTTCATACGCTTCTGACCGTGCGGTGCAAACTTCCGAACGCATTGAGTAGCCTCCCTCATCATCTCATTGTCGTGCTCGGAGAGCTTTCCCGGAGAGAGAGGGGCGCCCCTCTCACGAAGCTTGTCACGGCCAGTCATGCGCCGATCGTGCAAAAAGCAGTGCAGGTGAGCACCTCCCAGCGCAATGTAATGCGGCTGACTGGGCGAGCATGAGATTGTATTCAGATCGAGGTGGTAGCGCTTGTAGGAGATAAGAGGTGGTGGAACGTTATCGTCGTTGGAGGTGCGCCTGGCCAATGAGCTAGATCCCGGATAGTTGGACGCAGGTTGGCGGATATCCCACTGCCGCACTTCGCCATCTTCGGAGCATGTCAGGAAGAGCCAGGGCGAGGATTCAGTGACAATTCTCTTGACCCTATCGCTATGCGAACGGAAGACCTTGCAATTCGCAGAGTTATCGCTGAGGTAGCGTACACCATCATATACCGTGTTCAATCCCCTGGCACGACCAGAAGTGTTCGATGGTGCAGAAGGAACGGTGGAGCTTCCAGCATATTCGATATCGAAGATGCGCACTTCGGCGTCTCCGGCAGCGGTCACGATTGTACGGTCATTGGTGAAGGGCATGAACTTGACGGAGAAAATGTTGGCGCGGTGTCCGGTGGATATGGTCGTGGTGAAGTCGAATTGCTTATCGGGAGACTGGGGCATGTAGGAATGGATGTTGACGTGCTGGTCATCCGAGCCCGAGGCCAGCAGCTGGCCGGATTTGGACCAACTATGAGGAATCAAACGTCAGCAAGGCGGGGTCGACTAGATTGAGGGAGTTGTTCTCACCAAAGGGCGTTGACACAGCCCGAGTGGCCCGAGAGCTCGTTGACGATGTCCAGATCGCGGATCCATTGCTTGTCGCCGTAGATGTCGTGCACGCGTTCGTACTTGGTGTCGCGCAGGCCCAGCTCGCGATTGAGCAGCTTGCTGTAGAGAGGGTACTTCATGCTGGAGCGGCGCACAGCGGCGCGGAATGCAAATCGAGGACAAGAACAAGGGCGGCTTGGTGATCGGCGCGGAGTGACGAGCCAGTGGCGGAAGCGTCGCTCGGTCGAACGGTCTGGAGCTCGTTGGAGTGGCGCGGAAGCTCAATCCGGAAGGAAATTGGTGTCGCGGTGCTGGAGACGCATCGCTAGGCGCACCGGCGAGCTGGATCTTTTGCAGACGGCGGACGGTGGAGCTGACGGAGCGAGCAAGCACAAGAGGGTCGCAGGCGCAGGCGAGGAAGAGGGTGCGAGCAACTGACGCAACGCCTCCAGGCCGCCGATTCTTATCGATAAGAGAGCCCTGCGGGCCCGCCCTTCGATTCTGCAGCCGACGCACCCGGCGAGCCCTCACTTCTGCACACTCAAATCCTCCTCTCACCGCTGGTCTGCGCCAGGTGAGCATCTATGTATCATCATTCAACTTGACACTCCGCAAATCATGACTCGGCATATTTTCTTCCGTCAGTTTCATCATCCTTCCCGTCCATCCGTCCGTCCCATGCGCGTCAACACGTGAAAATAAAGCTAGCAGGCACTGCCCTGATAAGTATTCAGTCAATGCGAGTCATGGTGCGTTCCCTCCGCTGCGCTCCGCCGCTACGGGATTGCACCTTCAGCTAAGACATGGTAGTAAGGCTCGTCAACCGCCCTGTCGCACAAAGAAAAACTACACTATGTGCCGAAAAGTAATCGAGCCTTTCATACCTGCCTTCCAGAGATTGCACCCTTTCTGCAATATCACTACCCAGCCAGATCGCACTCTAATGAAATCTCTTTGACGCAGACTGAATAGCCATGAACCTTCAACCATCGCCGACTCCTTGTTATCGTTGCACGCACAGTAGCCTTTTTTTTTTTGGCCTCTACCGTTTTCATTTTGAAGCAGCGAAGCCTTGTCCTTCTTCAAGATTGGTTATGCTGAACTCTGGTTGCCTTTCCGAGACAAAGGAAACGTAACTTTAGCCATAGAAGTCGGAAGCAAAGAAGTCGTCATCAAAGATGTCGGTACCAAAGACATTGGGCTCGTGGTCAAAGCGACGTAATTTGTACCAGTTCTCGCGCGCGTCTTTGTGGTAGGTTGCGCTCATATACGAGTAGAACCAGGTAGGTTGGCCATGCTTAACTCCACGGCCGCGGCAGCCCCTGTCCCAATCCTTGATTTTATCATGGTTCCAGTAGTACCAATCTGCATCGTGAGGTGCACCGGGTTCAGTCAAGGCCATGCAGACGAGACAAAGACCATCGAAGTATTCCGACACCTGGCGTATGGTATTCTTGACTACTTCTTCGCAGCGGATCTCGCAGCTGGAGCAAGGCTTGTGTTCGGACTTGTATTCGAAAGCCTCCAGCCGGCCAAGAAGACCTGTAATACTCGTGTGTGAGAAGGTGCGCTCGAGCGGCCACACGCTGACGTCAAGTAAAGCTTTCTGGTATAGGAAAAGGGTAATCTCCTTGCAGTCACAAGTGGCGTGCTTGAGCGGGCGCTCGATTGGAGTCCACAGTATGTCGTGCATCACAGCCTTGAGACGGCCTCTCGCGGCGTTGAGCTGTTCTATACTATTATTAGAACAGGCCGAATTTAAATACCAAAAACAAATCAACTTACGGATGATACGCTTGGGAAGGTGTAGATCCCGGTGCTTGGTTGGATTAAATTCGGTAATGTGCGATGCAGAGTTGTAGACAAGCCATTTCGTCGCTGCCGCAAACCCCGGCGCATGGTCGAAAACCCAGCACGGATACAGAATAACCTGCGCCAGCTTGGCGCTCCGGCCGCCCATGCCGCCCATGCCGCCCATTGACTTGCCCAAGTCCTTTCCCTTATTCCTCTTCCAGCATTCTTTGAACCAATCTCTGAACCATTTGATCAGGCCCTCCCTCTTCAGCTTCCACATGTCTCCAGCTCGGACAAGGCTCCAAACCACCGCAACATCCGCTCTGTAGCACTCCTCCGTCATGGGCACACCGTGAAAGGCGCGAAACCAGATCTCCATAGCCAAGCTCATGATCCAGTCATTCTCCTTCAGCTCTACGAGGCTGGTCCTTGATTCCATCCAGCCGCCTCGGAGCATAGCGTCGAAGGGTTCAGAGTTGGCACGCAGGACTGCCTTCGAGACAGCATAGTCGGTGACGCGCTTGATGGGCGGAAGCTGGCCGGGTGCCGAGTAGACGTCCTGGTACTCGTAAACGCGGACGGTGAGGTCAGGATCGGGGGCAATTTTGACAGAGCTGTGGGGATAGTTGGTGACGGGCACCTCGGAGGGTGAGGGTGACGACGCCATAGCGGGCAAGTCGCGCGCAGTGCGGACGTTGACCACTGTGTTCTGGATGTCTGGCGCAATCTGATTCAGTGAGCCAAACGCAAAGCGACCCGGTCGCAGGGACGCTGTTGAGGTTGTTCGTGGTTGGAGGAAGAAGAAGAAGAAGAAAAATGGCGCGAAGCCGGTAAGGTAAGCTTCTTATGGCCCGCAGCTCGCAACCCGATTTAGGAAGGCAGCTGCCGGGCTCACAGCGGCCACAAATTTCAATTTGAAACTGCGGAAAGATCAGTGAGGTGAAGCTATGATCAAGAGGGACGCTCGCTACGCACCATTCATCATCCTGACACAGGTTTTAGTGACAGGCGGCGCGACATGCACGTCCGCCCCTTCGATTCCACGACCTCTGCAAACCACTAGGATCAAGTTATCCCAGCTAAGTCGTCACGTAATTTGTGTCCCCACGATAAAACAGGCTGCTTCAAGTGTGCGTTCGAGTTCACTAGCGAAGTGAGGTTGTTAGAACCTTAGACTGGCTAAAAAGGATGTTGCAGAAATGCCTTTCATATATTACGCCCGTAATCATCATGTTGCTATACGAGTCCAAATTTTAGCTCAAAATATCTCGGTAGTAAGGAGTGAGCAGTTACTACTTCATGTGGCACGTCATTCACGATGTCACCCTGCCTGCTGGCCTCACCACGCGTCCTCTCCAGTAAGACATCGCCTCACCCGCGATCGCGATGCGTGAACAGCAACCGCACAGCAATGATATTTTCGGAATTTAGAAGCATTAAGAGTACCGCGATGGGATTTAAGCAGCGTTGGTAGCGCGAGCCTCAAAGTGATAGTGGGTATGGGGGAGAAGAGAAGTTGATATCTTAAAGAAGCGACAGAAAAAAAAAATGGCCATTGGGTGCGCACCTTAGATCGAACCAAGGACCAATGGACTTGAATGTAGGAGCTGACCACTCGCACCCGGATATAGCCCTGTTACGTGACCTCCACAAGGGTTACCACTCGGTTCAAGCTCCTACAGCGCCTTTCGGTTGGCGACATGGTGACCTATCACTAGGCCACGATGCCGTGCTACATCAAAGGCGGCTCACGGAAAACCGGCCTGTTCCCCGACGTTACAAGGAATGATGGCCTTTTCCTTTTATACACCCCAGAAAAATGCTCTTGCCCCAACGGGCGACTGTGCGACTCAATGCCGGCTTTGACGCGCCCGCACCTGCCTACACGCACTGTCCCCCCACCAAGCTGATGTCTCTTCATCGGACATCTCGCCACGTAGCTCACTCACCGTTCCTCTGCCCAGCGTCGTGCGAAAAATGCCAAGGCTATGAAAGGAACAGAAGAAGAACCTTCACACATAAAGGATGCTTACTAGACGCTTCTGAGGAATAAAGTAGGCCGCCGATAGCTGCGAAGTCATCACTGCACACCCCAAGACTTGATTCACCGTAATAGGCCAAGAGAACCTGATGCACGTTTCGTCAGAAGCCACTCACAAGTACTCGGGCAAGCTCCTCGAGGCGTATGCTGGATATATTGTTTGTGTTTAAGGCTTTTTCATACCGAATGTGCGGTGTGGAGTTGAGTGGCGTGGAAAGAATTATGAAATAAACAGGCCTTTTCTCACATAGAGGAATCCCAACGAAGAAAGTAGAAATTGCAAGTGTAGAGACAGGGACTTTTAATTGACTGTGAAGCCCTAGCCTTTAGCAAACCGCTCGGAGATGTGGACGGAGATACCCACGCATTCCGCTGAGCTGCGATAGATCCAGGAGTGACGGTGTGTAAGCCCCCTGGACTGTAGTGGATTAGTAAAGATTGTAATAGAGTGAGATGGAGAAGATTAGTATGCCCTTTGTCGTCCCGTGAAAATGCTGAACTTTCCCTACACAAGTAGCTGAATTAGACACGTAGAAATAAGTCTAAATGTTAGGACTTCCTAAAGGCATCCCCATGGATTTCGAAGTAGGGCGTAGAATGCTGACTGGGTTCAACTGGGGAACTAGAAAATTCTTCTGCAGCCGATTGTGGTACCAAAAGCTCACTGTAGTACAAACAGGCTGCGGTACGGAAAGTCGAGCGTAGTACAAGGCTATTCCTCAATGGAATTGTTAAATACATAATAAGGGTGGAAAACAGGCGACATGTCCGTGCCACTCGTGGCCCGGAACTCAATTGAAAGTAAACATGCCGACAAAGTAGAAGCCAATGGGTTGGTAAGAATGCCCGCGATGAGCGAAGGGATGGACGGCAAAGAGGCAAGTGGGCCGACTCGAACCAGAAAGGGAAGAAGGTGCGGGAGCACCCGCCCGCACAGCTGCCCGGGAATCTCTGCCAAGCTCGCTAAGACACGTGGGGTTGCTTTTCCTTGCACACGACGACAACGCTGCCCGCTGCCTCTCCACTCTGCATCCAACCCATCCGTCCGTGTCGCGCCACTTCCCACGGCATCTTAACCGACGAGGGAACTCTGCCCATTGGTTCTCCAATGATTGACGTGCGTAGTGGACAATGATTGTACATCATTTCTCCATCGCCTTCTTGCCTTTTTGCCTGCATTCCGCATCGTGGGAAATCCATCCCAAAATGACCATGGCTCGTCCCAAACCGCCGTGAGGGAGCCTGACCCCCGATATCGCCTTCTCGTTTGTAAACACAGCTCATCTGGCCATGCCATGCCAATGCACACTGCATTGTTTTGAAGATCGCATTTCTCGCTAACCGTGAAGTCACAAAGCGGTTGTGTTAAGATGTAAAATCCTGCCAATTCCCCTGGACGACGAGCCTTGTCCGGCTCCACTCGTACCGGAACTCTTGGGTTGCTCCTCCAGCGCACACCCGTCCTTTCGTTTTTGTCAATCCTTCGGCTTTCCGCTTTCGTTGGAATATCCTGTCGTTTCTGATCCAACATCTGTAGGTAACTTTTGATTGGACTGGTGCTAATAGCAGGTGGCGATGATCTTACGGGGCCTCGCTGGAGGCCTGTTGGTGCCACTCGTGGCCGCCGCCGCCCTCCGGCCCCGCCAAGATGAAGAAACTCGCCCTTACCGAATTCTTCAGATCGACGTTCAAGCCAGAGTATTGTTGCAGCCCATCGTTGTCGACACGTTCGTGCGGCGACCAACCGAACTAGCTGTCTTTCCCGGTCTTACCATCCCTGTCACTGACGCCCCGACGCTTGTTGATACCACCGTTACCGGTACTACCATAACCCACGTCACATCGTATCGGACAATAGTTACGAAAAGACCGGAGGGTACGCAGTCTCCGCCCCCTACCGGTTCCTCGACGCTTCCAAACGCGACCTTCATTCTCCCAAGCGCAACTTTTCCGCCTTCTATTTCGATTCTACCCACACGTCTCCCATTCCCTAGCTCCTCCATCTTTTCCGCGAGCGACGACTCATCCGATTTTACGTTCAGCTTCTCTGAGGATGAACTCACCGTATCTCAACTGCCTTGGTCCGTATCGTCATCTTCTACGTCGTCATCTACGACTGTTTCTGAGGTTTCATCTAGCGGCGTGAAACCATCTGAAATTTTAACTACGGTGGAACGGTCTTCAACTTCTAGCGTGAGACCATCCCCGACCTCGACGTCTTCATCAACAAGATCTTCTACAACTTCGACGTCATCATCCTCAAGTTCTAGATCATCATCTTCAACGTCGTCCTCTACAACTTCGAGTTCATCCAAGGTATCGTCCAGCGTGCGATCATCCTCAAGCTCTACGTCATCATCAACCTCGACTTCCACAAGATCGTCTACAAGGTCTTCGACATCTTCGACTGCTACGTCATCTTCTTCTGTGTCGTCATCGTCGACTCTTGCCCAGATTCCACCTGTAGAGAGTCATTTGGCTCCGCCCAATGAGAGCACGCGTTCATCGACCAGTACTCGTGTGTCAACATCGACCTCCAGACAGCTTCCACCGGCAGTCACTGCCCTATTCCCGTCACGCAGTAGTGAAACTTCATCCACGAGGACTGATGTTTCAACTTCATCGTCCAGCGAGCTCCCCCCGGCGGAGACGAACGTCTTCCCGTCGGGTATGACTGAGCTTCCACCGGCAGTGTCGAATTTATTCCCGTCGACCAACGAAGAACTGCCGACCTCTAATGAATCTCCAACGGACAGCATCAGTGAAACCTCGCTGGAAGGTGCACCGACAGAATCACCAAGTGATTTGTCGTTGCAAGAAAGCGTATCGACTGCATCCAGCAATTCGCTCGAAAATTTCAGCATCATTATTGGCGAAACGAGTGCTTCAATCTCAACCGAAATTTCACTCCCTACGATTAGTACCGAGGGGTTTGATATAACTATTCTCCCGCCAACCAGTACCGAGGGATTTGAGATAACCATTGAACCGTCGACCAGTACTGAGGGATTTGAGATAACCATTGAACCGTCGACCAGTACTGAGGGATTTGAGATAACCATTGACCCATCACTCAGTACCGAGGGTTTCGAGATTACCATTGACCCATCAGCCAGTACCGAGGGTTTCGAGATAACTATTGACCAGTCAGCCAGTACCGAAGGATTTGAGATAACCATCAACCCGTCGGCTAGTACCGAGGGATTTGAGTTGACCATTAACCCGTCGGCTAGTACTGAGGGATTCGAGTTGACAATTAATCCGTCGGATCTCTCTAGTGCCCTGTCCTTGCCAACGGCATTCCCATCCAACCTTGGACCCAGCACGGCCAGCTTGACCGGGTCTCACAGTTTTTCGAGTTCTCATGACCTGTTTTCAGTCATTATTTCGAGCCTAAGCGAATTGGTCAACAGCTTGCCAATCCCTACAGCTCTTGTTTCCAGTGCTGGGAGCTCAATCGGCAGTTCTTTGATCGATACAACCAGTCTCAGCAGACTGTTGAGCTCCGTTGGCTCCTTACCAACTTTAGAACCGAGTGCTACCCTCTCTGTTAGCCCGAGTGGTCTTCTCCCGACGACAAGTAGGATTTCAGTCCAACAGCCAACGCTCAGCTCAAATGCGTTGTCCAGTCTTTCGAGCGTGCTTTCAAGCCCTGGAATATCCGTTTCTCCAAGCAGCTATACATCTATCATAGCTCGTCCAAGCAGCTCCACGAGCCCCTCTTTGGCCGTTGGAGTTTCTGCTTCTTTGGGTGTGTCCGCTTCCTTGGGAATTGGACTCAGCACCCTCAGCTCTTCAAGCCTCCCTGTTGTCAGCCTTTCCAGCACTTCGCGAGTTTCCCTCGGTTCCAGCAGCATCCTCGGATCAACACTGTCACCTGTGTCCTCCTCTTCCCTCGTAATTCTTGGGTCCAGCTTACTGAATTTGCCAACCAATCTTGCCCCTGGACTTTCTTCCTTGAGTTCACAGGGATCCTCCGCAGGGTTACCATCTGTAAGCTCCGTAGGACTGCCATCCGCTAGCTCCGGGTTACCATCTGTTGGCTCTTCAGGGTTGCCGGCTGTCAGCTCGCAAGCCAGTATTAATTCCATCTTGAGTAGCCTTTCAAGAGCTCTCTCGTTGAGCAGCTCTGGACCTGTGCTTTCTGGGCCGTCAAGCATTCTCTCTGGATCGGTTACGCCTAGCAGAAGTTCTCTCAGTAGCTTCCTGCCCAGTGCTGTGCAGTCCTCGATCAGCAGCTATATTTCAAGTATCAGCGCCTTATCGAACAGTCTTGCTGCCAGCAGTGTGCCGCTAGGTTCTTCAGGGCCTTCTCTTAGCAGTCCCGGGATCTTTAGCACCGCCAGTGGCGCGTCATTCAGCCTCCCAATGGTTACACAGCTTAACCCTGGTTTGAGCAGCAGCACTCCATCGAGCATCGCTTCTGCGTTCTCTTCGCCGAGTAGCAATACTCCTGGTAGCAGTGTCTCGTCAAACGTTGTATCGAGGTCATTACTGTCGAACAGCCTTTCTGTCAGCGCCCCGCCGGTTGGTTCGCCCACTCTTTCGCCAAGCAGCTTGGTTTCAAGCGTCAGTGGCTTCTCAAGCGTACTTTCCGGACCGTCTTCGCTGCCCAGCTTCTCTCAGAGTGGCGCGCAATCTATCCCATCAGGCTTCTCAACCATTATCTCCGGATCGAGTGCTAGCCCCCTGTCGTCCGTCATCAGCAGTGTAATCTCGGGCGGTACCGCGCTTCTGAGCAGTGCTCAGCAATCATTATCGCCGAGCGGGTTCACCTCGATAAGTATTAGTGCTGGGTCTGTCGGGTCCGGTTCTGGAATTCCTTCAAGTATTCTGTCTTCCGCGGCACCGAGTGTTGCATCTCTCAGCTCTCTGCCAGGGATTTCATCACAAGGAATCATATCCAGCCTCTCCTCTGTATTATTCGGCACAAGCCCAAGTTCGATCCAGTCACTCGCATCTCCAAGCATTGGTACTGTCTCGGTAGGCTCTACGCTCTTGCTGTCATCCGCCTCGACTTCACCAGGCTTCTCGCAGCCAGTCACGACACTCAGTCCCTCAGGCCCCAATGCCCCCAGCTCCAGCCCACAGTTGGTTGCGTCTGTGTCTCTGTCCGCCGGTATCTCCATTGGAGTGTCCATTCCTGGGTTGAGTTCGCCGAGCCCTTCAAGTCTGTTGCCAGGGTCTAGTTCTCAGTTGGTGATTATTCCAAGCTTGATTCCAAGCGCCTTGGTGCCTGAACAATCCTCGAGCAGCGGATTACCATCATCAGGCAGCCTGACTCCGCCATCGCTCTCGGCACCGTCGCTTTCGGTGCCTTCCCTTTCTTTGCCGTCACTTTCGGTGCCTTCGCTTTCGGCGCCTTCACTTTCTCTACCTTCGCTTTCTGTGCCATCACCTTCCTTGCCATCGCCTTCTTTGCCGTCACTTTCCTTGCCTTCGGTCTCGCTGTCAGTCACGGTGCCGTCAATCTCTGCACCTACCGTTTCGCTACCGCCTATTTCTCTGTCCCAGTCTGCTTCCTTAGGTACACTCCTGTCGCAATCGCAGCTATCGGTCTCGGTGCCGTCGATACCACTTCCATCCGTCTCACAGCCATCTGTATCGTTGCCGTCTGTTTCAGGACTATCTTCGCCGACATTGGGCCCGATTCCGTCTGTTTCTTTGTCATCAATCCAGCTGCCATCTGTCTCGCAGCTATTGAGCTCCCCGTCGTTGGGCTCACAACTGTCCAGTGTACAGCTGTCCGCTTCACTGCCACTAATTTCGCAACCATCAGGCTCGCAGCAGTCGGTTCCGCTGCAGTCAGTCTCGCTGCCAACACTTTCAGGAATATCACTTCCGCAGCCGTCGCTCTCATTGGCAGTTTCTCTTTCGCTTCCCTCAGCTTCGCTTTCCTTAGCTTCGCTTTCGGCTTCGCTGCCACCAGTTTCACTGCCATCGGCTTCACTACCATCAATCTCACTGCTATCGCCTTCGCTACCATCGGCTTCCCTTCCCTTGGCTTCACTTTCGGTTTCACTTTCATCACTATTGTCAAGTTTGCTGCCTTCAGGTTCCCTGCCATCTGGGCCTCTGCTATCTAGTCCGTCAATCTCCTTGCCATCACTTTCACTTTCGACCGGCATACCGTCACTCACACTTCCGACGCCTACCCTCCCTGGGGTTACTGGACCCTCGCTCAGCTTGCCATCTCTTACTCTACCAACTATCACCCAGCCTCCGATTTCTATCCCGCTCGAATCACTGGGCCCGCAGCTATCTTCAGCACTTTCGCAGATTGGAGGTCTGACGAGTATCCTGCCGCCGCCGTTAATTTCTACACTTGTTTCGAATATCATTGCACTTCCTTCGGTATCGCTTTCGCTTCCACTGGATACCCTCTTGTCGCAGGTTCTGGGAGTAACGTCAGCGTTGCCGACTAATCTCCCAGTAGATAGCCTCCTATCCCAAGTTTTGGGAATAACCTCGGCGTTGCCAACCAATATTCCAGTGGATAGCCTTTTATCGCAGGTCCTGGGGATAACTTCAGCGTTGCCGACCAGTATTCCAGTGGACAGCCTCCTGTCCCAGGTTCTAGGAATAACTTCAGCTTTGCCGACTAGTCTTCCAGTGGATAGCCTCCTATCCCAGATTTTAGGTATAACCTCAGCGTTGCCGACTAATCTTCCGGTAAATAGCCTCTTGTCTCAAGTCCTGGGTATCACTACGGCGTTGCCGACGAATCTTCCAGTGGACAGCCTCTTATCTCAGGTTTTGGGTATCACTTCGGCGTTGCCAACCAGTCTTCCAGTGGAAAGCCTGTTGTCTCAGATTTTGGGGATAACCTCAGCGTTGCCGACAAACCTTCCAGTAAATAGTCTCTTGTCTCAGGTACTGGGTATAACTTCGGCATTGCCGACCAACGTTCCAGTTGACTCTCTGGTCTCTCAACTTCTTGGTATCACCAGCGCATTGCCAGGTCTGCCAACGGATGTCCCGATCCAGTCCTTGGTTTCCCAGATTCTTGGGATTACGACTGCTTTGCCTTCAGTCCCAGTTGAGTCTTTGGTATCTCAACTTCTGGGGGTTACTTCGGCATTGCCAACGAACGTTCCGGTGGATAGCCTCTTGTCTCAGGTCTTGGGAATTACCTCGGCGTTGCCTACGAATCTCCCGGTTCAGTCGCTTGTCTCACAGATTCTTGGGATTACTACGGCATTACCTACGAATGTTCCCGTCGACTCTTTAGTATCTCAACTGTTGGGAATTACAAGCGCATTGCCCACCAATCTCCCAGTCGACACCCTACTATCTCAAATTCTTGGGGTTACAAGTGCTTTGCAGTCTTTGCCTACAAATCTCCCGGTCAACTCTCTGGTATCTCAACTTCTGGGAATTACGACGGCATTGCCCACAAATGTCCCGGTTGACTCGGTTATCTCGCAACTGCTTGGAATCACTTCGGCGCTGCCTACGAACGTCCCGGTCGACTCTCTCGTATCGCAAATTCTTGGAATCACCACCGCCTTGCCCACAAATCTCCCAATTAATTCCCTCGTCTCACAGCTTCTGGGAGTCACTTCGGCGCTGCCTACGAACGTTCCGGTCGATTCGCTCGTCTCGCAGCTTTTGGGAATCACCAGCGCGTTGCCGTCTTTGCCCACAGATCTTCCCGTCAATTCGCTCGTCTCACAGCTTTTGGGAATTACTAGCGCGTTACAATCTTTGCCCACAAATCTTCCCATCAATTCGCTTGTTTCGGAGATTCTGGGGATCACTTCCGCATTACCCACGAATATCCCTGTCGAATCTCTGGTATCCCAACTTCTGGGCATTACCTCGGCGCTGCAATCTTTGCCTACGAATATCCCTGTCGACTCACTCGTGTCCCAACTGCTAACGGGGTTGCCGTCTCTGCCGACCAACCTTCCGGTTGGCACTCTCCTTTCGCAGATCCTGGATATCACCACGGCATTGCCACCGCTCGCAACCAGCATTCCCGTAGATTCTCTGATCTCACAGATCCTTGGAATTACTTCAGTATTACCACTTCCAACGAATATTCCAGTAGATTCGTTAATTTCCCAGGTGCTTGGAATTACTACAGCATTGCCACCACTCGCAACCAGCATA
This sequence comes from Lasiodiplodia citricola, assembly GCA_023089105.1. Taxonomy (NCBI): domain Eukaryota; kingdom Fungi; phylum Ascomycota; class Dothideomycetes; order Botryosphaeriales; family Botryosphaeriaceae; genus Lasiodiplodia; species Lasiodiplodia citricola. The sequence continues at coordinate 18,197 of JAJNLL010000012.1, read as the reverse complement.
CCCGTAGAATCTCTGGTCTCACAGATCCTTGGAATCACATCGGTGTTGCCTGGGCTTTCTCTATCACTGCCGCTTCCAACCAACGTTCCCCTGGACTCACTCCTATCTGGCGTCTTGCCGAGCCTCAGCCTTCCGATTACTCTTCCCAATGGCCTACCGACAAATCTACCAGTAGACTCGTTGGTTTCCCAACTCCTTGGAATCACCTCCGCCTTGCCGTCGCTGTCTCTACCATTGCCAACCCCTTCCATCTCTCTGGCGCTACCAAGTCTCACTCTCCCTCTGACACTGCCGAGCGGTCTGCCAACGAACATTCCTTTGGACTCGGTAATCTCAGACTTGCTCGGCGTTCAGACTCTACTGCCAAGTCTTACAATCCCTCTCTCTCTTCCGAATGGGTTGCCCACAGGTATTCCGCTTAGCGAGATAATCTCGGATGTGCTGGGGCTTACCACGGTTCTGCCTGGTCTATCCCTTCCCTTACCAAGCATTTCAATTCCACTCACTCTACCGAATGGCTTACCGACAAACGTTCCTCTGAACTCTCTCGTGTCGGATATATTGGGTATCACGAGTTTGTTACCACCTCTCTCTCTTCCAACTGGCTTACCAACCGGTGTGCCTGTTGACTCTTTGGTGTCAAACTTGCTCGGAATCACATCGCTTTTGCCCGGTCTCTCACTTTCGCTCCCTCTCTCGCTATCACTTCCTCTCACGCTACCAACCCAGTTGCCTTTGCCGAGTAATATTGTCCCGGTTGATTCTGTGGTTTCGCAGCTTCTTGGAATCACCACTGCTCTTCCAAGCCTATCACTGCCAACCAATCTCCTGGACGAGCCGCTCGTTTCGGAGCTTCTGGGAATTGCCACTGCTCTTCCAAGTCTCCCGTTGTCATTGCCGACAAATCTTCCGCTTGACACGCTCATCTCTGAGATTTTGGGAATCACGACTGCTCTTCCGAGTCTGCCTTTGACGCTGCCAACAAATCTACCGATTCAGTCACTCGTGTCTGAACTTTTGGGGATCACGAGTGCTTTACAAAGTCTGCCACTGACGCTGCCGACAAATCTCCCTGCCGACACACTAGTATCTGAGATATTAGGGATCCTGACTGGCCTTCCAAGTCTGTCGCTGGCATTACCGACGAATCTGCCCCTCAACTCGTTGATCTCGGAAATTTTAGACATCAGGACTGCTCTCCCGACGAATCTTCCTCTTAACACGATTCTCTCGGAGCTTTTGGGAATTACGTCAGCTCTACCCAGCCTGCCTCTTCCCACAAATCTGCCACTGAACCCACTTATCTCGGAACTTCTTGGACTCACTACCGCACTTCCGGGTCTCTCGTTGCCGCTTCCATTGCCTACAGACCCTGGCCAGTTGGTGTCCGAGCTATTGCATCTTGAAAGCGCTCTTCCTACGAATCTGCCACTCAACTCACTTGTTTCGGAGATTCTTGGAATCACCAGTGTGCTTCCCGGTCTCTCATTGTCACTCTCATTGCCAAGTTTGGCTCTCCCCAGTGTCTCTCTTCCACTCCCCAGTGTCTCTCTTCCTCTGCCCAGTGTTTCTCTTCCTCTGCCCAGTGTTTCTCTTCCTCTGCCCAGTGTTTCTCTTCCCATCTCACTACCGACCAACTTGCCCTTGGATTCGGCCTTGTCCGAGCTTTTGGGTATTACGAGTGCTCTTCCCGGACTTTCCCTTCCGTTGCCCCTGCCTACGAATTTGTCGCCTAATGAGCTCGTGTCGGAGCTTCTGGGACTTACGTCTGCACTCCCTAGTGGATTACCGGTCCAATCACTTGTTTCGGAAATTTTGGGTATCGTCACAAATGTTCCTAGCCTCCTACCGACTAACGTCCAAGTGGACTCGCTCGTGTCGCAGCTGTTGGGGCTCCCAACCGCGCTTCCAAGCCTTTCTCTCCCGACCAACGTTGCAGTGGACTCGCTCATATCACAGCTTCTGAGCCTTCCCACGGCGCTTCCAAGTCTTTCTCTCCCGGTCAGTCTCCCTACGAACTTGCCAATCAATTCGATCGTCTCGGACCTGCTGGGGATCACCTCGGTTTTGCCGGGGCTTTCTCTGCCCTTCCCGCTGCCCACTAATGCCCCGCTTGAAACACTCGTGTCGGAGTTGCTGGGAGTCGTCACCGCTCTTCCGAGTCTACCGTCAAACCTGGCCGCCGAGTCGCTTGTGTCGGAGCTGCTTGGAATTGCCACCGCTCTGCCTGGCATCTCTCTTCCGCTGCCGAGTGTGTCTTTGGGTCTTCCTCTTAGCCTTTCGCTACCGCTGCCAAGCGTGTCTTTGGGTCTTCCTCTCAGCCTTTCGTTACCGCTGCCAAGTAACCTTCCGTTAGAGTCAGTGGTATCGAACTTGCTTGGGGGCTTGCCAACCAATGTACCCCTTCAGTCAGCCTTGTCAGACCTGCTTGGGCCGCTTCCGACGAACGTACCTCTGGAGTCGGCCGTATCTGAGTTGCTGAGGTCCCTGCCTGTATCCGAGTTGCTCGGAGGAGCTACAAGTCTCTTGGGTAATTTGCCCACCAACGTCCCGCTCGAGTCGGCTCTTTCGAACCTGCTCGGAGGCACAAGCGGCTTAGGGGGTCTTCCGACGGCTCTTTCACTGCCTACAGACCTTCTTCCTCCGCTACCCGTCAGCAACCTCCTCCCTCTCCCAAGCGCCAGCTTACCGTTATCCGTTGGTGTCTCGCTGAGCGTGCCACCGCTGTCCCTGCCAACAGTCGGCCTACCGTCGCTCCAAATAAGCTTGCCTCCTCTTCCCACCGACGCGCCCGGCTTGTCGAGCGCACTGGGTGGCATCGAAAGCGCTCTCGATGGCGTTGAAAGTGCTCTGGATGGTATACTGCAAACAGCTCCTGCTATTGCGAGCGGTCTTTTGTCGAACGTGGAGGATATTCTTCAGAGCTTGTTCCCTACCAACCCCGGTGGAGCGCTTTCTGCTATTCACACCCTCCTCCCGAGCCTTGGTCTCCCAACTGCTGGTCTACCCTCTCTCGGTCTTCCTACTGCTGGTCTACCCTCTCTCGGTCTTCCCAGTGTTGAATTACCTTCGCTTGGTCTTCCCACTGTTGGATTGCCTCCCCTCAGTCTCCCCACTGCAGGGTTGCCTTCCCTGAGTCTTGGGCTTCCATCATTGAGCCTGGGATTGCCATCGATCAGCCTTGGAATCCCGTCTCTGGAACTACCTTCCCTTGGTCTTCCCGGACCAAGCCAAGGCCTTCCAGGGCTGCCGCCAATTGGACTACCCTCTGAACTTCCCCCTCTTCCGGTTCTGAGCGATATTGCCGCCCTTGAAAGCCTCCTACCGTCAGCCCCTGCACAACTGACGTCCCTCATTAGAGACCTTGAATCTCTACCTAGCGCTCTTCTCAGTAACTCTGCCGTCCTACCGTCGCTTCTCTCGGAGATCGGTAACGTTGGCAGCATCTTACCAAGTGCAGTAGCGCCGGTTATTTCGCACCTGCTCTCGGACGTGCTCCACCCACCAACCGGCATTCCAGGCATCTCTGGCCTTCCGCCACTCCCACTCAGCTTGCCATCCGGTCTTCCCACCGGATTGCCATCGGAGCTTCCGCCACTGCTGCCCTCGAACCCGGGTGACTTGGTCTCTGTGCTCAACTCCGTCCTACCGAGCCTGGGCATCTCCCTTCCGACCAATCCGGCACAAGTTCCAGAGGCGCTTTCTTCTGTTCTTGCCGATCCTGGCCTCGGCAGCGTTCTTTCGAACCTGCCGCTCCCCACGGGAGGAGCTCTGCAGAGTCAGCTCTCGGAACTGCTGGTGATTCCTTCGGCGCTTCCGAGCTTGCTCGCGCCGGTAATTAGTGCGCCGTCCCTCGGTTTGCCGTCGCTGTCAATCGGTGGGTTGGGATCGCTGTCTTTTGGTGGTCTTCCGTCGCTGTCTCTCGGCGGGCTTCCATCGTTGCCAGGTGTTGGGCTTCCATCTCTCCCAACTGCTGAACTCCCACCTCTTTCTCTCGGCGGCCTACCATCACTGCCGCTTGGTAGCCTGAGTCTCGGCCTTCCGTCCCTGTCTGTTGGTCTCCCATCTCTTCCCACGGCCGGGCTCCCGTCTCTGTCCATTGGTCTCCCGTCCCTTCCAACCGCCGGCCTTCCAATCGGCAGCCTAGACATCAGCCTCCCACTCAGCCTCTCCCTCGGCCTCCCCGCGGTGTCGTCGCTACTACCGCCCCCAATCATCACGCCCAGCATCATCCTCCCGTCGCTACTACCCTCGAACCCCGCGGACCTCGCCTCCCTCGTCTCCCAGATCCCGGCGCTATCATCGCTCCTCCCACCCGGCCCGCTCGAGTCCATCTTCAGCAACCCGCCGGTGCTGAGCTCCGTCCTGTCCGGCCTCGGCGGCCAGCTGCTGAGCTTGCCGTCGATCAGCCTGGGCGGATTGCCGACGAATGGAGGGCTGCCGGGTGTGGGTGGGCTCAGCCTTTCGCTGCCGAGTGTTGGTCTGTCTTTGCCGAGCGTAGGTTTGCCTCTGCCGAGCGTGGGTCTACCTCTGCCGAGTGGAGGACTGCCGGGCGGCGGCGGGCTCCCGTCGCTGGCCCTGCCTAGCGTGGGGGTGCCTGGCATCAGCCTGCCGTCCGTGGCGCTTCCGAGCGGTCCGCTTGGGGAGTTGTCTTTGAGTCTGCCTTCGCTCGGCCTGCCCAGCGTGGGACTGCCGTCCATCGGCTTGCCGTCCGGTGCGCTGCCGAGCATCCAGCTCCCTTCGGTCAGTTTGGGTCTGCCGAGCGCAGTGCTGCCGTCCGGTGGGATTCCTTCGCTCTCGCTCCCGGGCGGCGTGCTCCCCTCGCTCAGCCTCGCACTGTCTTTGCCCAGCGTGGGCTTGCCGTCGCCTGGCCTGCCCACTGCCGTGCTGCCGTCGCTTGGCTTGCCATCGGGAGGGCTTCCGGGCGGCCAGCTCTCCCTGAGTCTGCCTAGCTTGGGACTGCCGTCCATTGGAGTTCCTGGCGTTTCAGTCCCAAGTGGCGTGCTTCCAAGTGGCGTACTTCCATCAGCTGGCCTGCCTCTCTCCAGCGTCCTAGCGCCTCTCAGCCTTCCGAGTAATCTTGGTATACCCAGTCAAGGATTACCGTCTAGCTTAGGGGTACCGGCTCTCAGCGCAGCATTGCCGTCGCTCAGCCTGGGAGTACCATCTCTTAGTTTAGGAGTACCGTCTCTCAGCTTAGGAGTACCGTCTCTCAGTGTAGGGGTTCCGTCTCTTAGCTTAGGAGTACCGTCTCTTAGCTTAGGAATCCCATCTGTCAGCCTAGGGGTACCATCACTCGGCGTACCGTCCATTGCTCTCCCAAGCGGATTGCCTCTACCAAGTATAGGTCTACCATCACCCGGCGTTCCAGGTGTGCCCGGCGTTCCCAGCATTGGGCTGTCATCCGTCGGACTCCCGTCTGTTGGTCTTCCGAGCAATGCGCTCCCATCACTTGGTCTTCCCAGCACCGGATTGCCATCAGTTGGTCTCCCCACTGCCGTGCTTTCGTCGCTCGGCCTTCCGAGTGTTGGACTGTCATCGCTGGGGCTTCCTAGCGCTGGCATACCTTCCATCGGATTACCGTCAGTGGCACTTCCAAGCAGCGGTCTTCCGTCAATCGTCGTTTCTTTGCCGAGCACGGGTCTGCCGTCTGTCGGCCTCCCAAGTGGACTCGGCTCTCTGCCACCACTCTCGCTACCTAGCGCGCTCAACCTGCCCAGCGGTGGGATATCATCACTTGGGCTTCCAAGCGGACTCAGTGGTGGATTGTCATCACTCGGACTGCCTAGCGGACTCAACTTACCGAGCAGTGGGCTGCCGTCAGTTGGGCTCCCGGGCGTACTATCATCAGTTGGACTCCCGAGCGCACTGCCGCCAGTCGGCATCCCCAGCGCCCTCAACCCTCTTAGCAGCGGCGGCTTACCCTCAGTCGCGCTTCCAAGCGGTCTCGGTCTACCCAGCGCCGTGCTGCCGTCGATCTCGCTTTCAGGCGTTCTTCCATCAACCGGCCTGCTGCCATCATCCCTCGGACTCCCAAGCCAACTCGGTCTGCCCTCATCAATTCTTCCAGGCGTGCCGAGCGCCATACCGTCGTCTCTCGGCCTACCAAGCCAGCTCGGTCTACCGTCGTCTGGATTACCCCTCAGTAGCCTCCTCAGCGCTGCCCTACCTTCTGTTGCGAGCAACCTCAACTCGATACTCAGCCAGCTTCCGAGCCAACTATCGTCTTTGAATCTACAGCCGTCACAGCTGTCCTCGGTATTGGCCGGGTTGTCGTCTTTGGGCGTGTCGCTTTCGGTTGGGCTGCCTTCGGCTGCCGTGCCGTCGTTGGGCTTGCCGTCCCAGCTGTCTCAGCTCATTCCGCCGCTGCTGCCTACTGCGCTGGGTGGCTCTGTTGTGTCTTCGAGAGGCTTGTCGTCGATTGGTATCCCGTCGGTGCAGTTGTCGTCTATTGGGGTGCCTTCTGCGTTGCCCCTTTCGGCTTCTGTGCCATCTGTCGGCTTGCCGTCTGCCGTGCCTTCGTTGGGTGTGCCGTCATTGAGTTTACCATCACCCGGCCTGCCATCTGCTTTGCCTTCATTGGGCGTATCGTCACTAGGAGTGCCTTCACTATCCCTGGGAATTCCCACACTGTCACTAGCAGTCCCATCGTTAGGGGTGCCGTCATTGGGTGTGCCTCCAGTGGGTGTTCCATCTCAGGGCTTACCACTGAGCTCTATCCTGCCATCCACAGGGCTACCTTTGGCATCACTTCTTTCTCCAGCTTTACCATCAATCGGCTTGCCTTCGCCTGTCTTACCCTCTGGCGTGCCTTCCTTGGGAGTCCCTTCGGCTGGATTGCCTTCTGTCGCCCTGTCCTCGTTGGGTCAGCCATTGTCTGGTATAGCGTCAGGCCTGCCCTCGTCAAACCTACTTTCTCGGGTACTTTCGGCTTCTCTACCACTAAGTGTGCCATCAGTCGGGTTGCCGTCCGGAGTACCGTCTTTGGCAGTACCATCTCTTGGAGTATCATCATTGGGGTTGTCCCCTCCGGGTCTCCCTTCTGCGCTTTCTCAAGTCCTGTCTTCGCTCTTATTGCCATCCACAGGTTTGCCTTCTCTGGGCCTCCCGTCCGGACTTCCTTCAGCCGCGCTGCCATCACTCCCTGGCCTTCCGTCTTTGGGCCTGAGTTCCGTGGGGATTCCATCTGCGGCTCTACCTTCGCTTGGTCTTTCCTCAGCAGGCCTCGTACTACCTCCAGTCTCGAACCTTGCGCCTCCAATTCTGTCTTCCATCGGTCTCTCTTCACCGAACTTACCGACTCTCGGCCTTCCGTCTACCGGACTTCCCGCACTGAGTCTGCCATCAATTGGCCCTTCTGTCGGGATACCTTCACTTGGTCTATCCTCGCTCGGCCTTCCTTCCGCCGCTATCCCCCCAGCACTCTCCCTCTCTTTGGGTATATCATCACTGGGCGTCTCACTCGGTGTGCCTTCTCTTGGTTTGCCATCACTCGGCCTCCCCGGCCTCCCTGGCATCGGCCAACCCGCCCCATCCAGCGCCATTCCGCAGCTCCCCACGAGCGGCATAGCCGCCTCTCTCTCTCGCGTCTCGGTCCCAGTATCGTCAATACTGCCATCCACAGGCCTTCCACCGCTCGGCACTGCCCTACCCCTCGACCCGGCCCTCGCCACTGCACTCCCGCTATCCAGCGTCCTACCCTCCGCCGCCTCTCTCCTCCGCTCATCCCTCCCCATACCCGCTCTCCTGTCATCCGCAAGCAACCCGCTCGGCGCCGGCCTACCCTTCGACTTCGACCCCGCCCTCGCCACGTCACTCCCACTATCTAGCCTCCTCCCGGTCCTCCCATCCGCCGCCTCTCTTTCGCGTGTCTTGCCCCCAGTATCGTCGTTGCTCCCGTCCGGAGGCCTCCCTCCCCTCGGCACCGGCCTGCCCTTCGATTTCGACCCCGCCACCGCACTCCCGCTCTCCAGCATCCTCCCCTCGGTACTGGCTCCGCCCGCCCTTAGCAACCTCGCGCCGCTCGTCTCTGCTATCGCGTCGTCCAATGCGCCCCTCGCGTCGGCCATTAGCCAGCTGGGGGTCCCGGGCGGGCCGTCGCTCGTGGCGAGCCAGCTGGCGTCGAACTTGCCGTTGGCGTCGCAGGTGGGGTCCGTGTTGGGGAGCTTGTTGCCGAGTCTTGTTCTGCCGAGTGTGCTTCCAAGCAATCCCTTGAGTCTGCCCAGTGGAGGGATTCTTCCGAGCAATCCTTTGGGTCTGCCCAGTGGAGGGATTCTCCCGAGCAATCCTCTGAGTCTTCCAAGCGGAGGGTTGCTTCCCAGTAATCCTTTGAGTCTGCCCAGTGGAGGGATTCTTCCGAGCAATCCTTTGAGTCAGCCTAGTGGAGGTATCCTCCCCAGTAATCCTCTGAGTCTTCCCACTGGAGGTATCCTTCCGAGCAATCCTTTGGGTCTGCCCAGCGGTATCTTACCGAGTTCTGCCCTCCCGAACCTGGGTGTCCCGAGCAATCTTCTAGGCTTGCCAAGCGGAGGCTTGCAAAGCGTCCTGCCGACTGGGGTTATTCCGAGCATCAATATCCTACCACCCATCGGAAGCTCGCAAGGCGGTATTCTGCCGAGCGTCGCTCTTCCTGGAGTTCCGGGTGTTTCTCAACCGAGCGTCGCGCTCCCGAGTGCGTTGACGAATGTCGGTCTGTCGAGTGGTGCGTTGCGGAGTCTCAGTGCCGGCATTCCTAGTGGAGTTCTTCCAAGTGCTCCCCTGTCCAGCATTGGCATTTCGAGCATTGGTCTTCTCTCACAGAGCGGTGTTTTGCCGAGTGTTCCTCTCCCAAGCGTTCCGGGGGTATCTCTTCCAAACGTCCCGGGCGTTTCACTTCCGAATGCTCTGCCAAGCGGAGGTCTGCCGACGGGTGCACTATCGAGCATCGTTCTCCCTCTATCAAGCGGAGTTCTTCCAAGTGTTGGTGGTATTTCGAGCCTTGGTCTTCCGCCAGTGGGGTCGCTTGCTCTTCCCAGCATTGGATCCGGCCTTCCAGCCCTTTCTTTACCGAGCAATGGCCTTCCCGGCATCAGCTTGCCTGGTTTGTCAGGCGTTCAGCTTCCGAGCATCGGTTTGCCCGGCATTGGTTTACCAGGCGCCCCGTCACCTAACGTGGGCTCGCCGAGTATACCGGTAGCACTTCCAAGTACAGGCCTGCCTTCTGTTGGTGTTCCTTCGGCAGGCCTGCCTTCTGGTGTGCCATCTCTTGGTGTACCTTCCGTTGGCCTTCCTTCCACCGGTCTGCCGTCCGTAGGTGTACCATCTTTGGGTGTACCCTCTGTTGGTGTACCGAGTGCTGCTCTCCCAAGCGTTGGTCTCCCAAGCACTGGCCTCCCGAGCATCGGCGTACCTAGTGCTGCCGTTCCAAGCCTGGGCTTACCGAGTGCCGCTGTTCCCAGCCTCGGTTTGAGCAGCGTGCTTCCAAGCGCCGCACTGCCCAGTGGGTTGTCCAACATCGCTCTACCCAGCAATGTTGCACCCAGTGCTGTGTTGCCCAGCATCCTTTCCAATGCTGGCCTACCCAGCGGGCTGTCCAACATCGCTCTATCCAGCATTCTTCCAAGCGCAGGCCTGCCGCTCTCGAGCATCGGCCTCCTGAGCGCCAGCTTACCTCTCAGTCTTGGCCTGAGTCTACCGAGCAGCGGCCTACTGGGTCTGCCCACAGCCGCTCTCCCCAGCATAGGCCTACCCAATCTCGGCCTCCCCGGTCTCGGCCAGCCCGTGCCGAACGCCCCTCAGCCCAGCACTTTTGTATCCAGCGTCCGGTTATCCAGCGCTGCCTCTGTGCTGCCTGGTGGCGTCTCCGCGCCGAGCGTAGCCAGTCTGCTTCCCAGTTCTGCGCTGCTGTCCAACGTCGTTTCCAGCGTCCCTTCGCTCCCCGTTTCCGTACCCAGCGTCGTCGGCTTGCCGAGCTCAGGTCTCGTCGCGCCTGTTGTTTCGAACCTCGGCGGACTCGCGAGCAGTGGACTGCCGCAAGTAAGTTTGCCGGGCCCAGGTCTGTCCAGTGGTATCATTCCGAGCGGTGTCCTACCAAGTGGTGTCATCCCAAGTGGTGTCCTCCCGAGTGCTGGTCTTCCGCTTGTTTCTTCGGCTGGTCTTCCTGGAATCAGTTCCCTGGGTGCAGGTCTGCCCAGCGGTGTACTTCCGAGCGCTGCCGTGCCGAGTGTCGGCCTTCCCAGTGCTGGTCTTCCAAGCGTTCTTCCAAGTGGTCTTCCGAGTGGTCTTCCCAGCGTTCTTCCCAGCGGTCTTCCAAGCGGTATCCCAACCGCTGGCCTCCCCGGAGTCAGTCTCCCAGTCGGGCTCCCTAGTTCCGGGCTTCCTAGCGTTGGTCTGCCGAGTACCAGTCTCCCGAGCGCTGTTCTTCCGAGTGCTGTTCTTCCAAGCGCTGTTCTACCTAGTGCCAGTCTGCCTGGAATCAGCCTCCCGAGCGTTGGTGCCCCAAGCATTGGTTTGCCGAGTGCACCAAGCATAGGTGTACCTTCATCCGGGCTTCCGAGCATTGCTCTTCCAAGCACAGGTATTCCGGGAGTGAGCTTGCCAGGGGTAAGTCTACCTACTGGTGGCCTTCCTAGCATCGCAGCTCCAAGTCTCGGTATCCCGAGCTCAGGCCTCCCGTCGGTAGCGCTGTCAAGCATTGCTGCGCTGCCATCAAGCCTCCGCGTCAGCATACCGTCAGCTGCGGTTCCAAGTGTCGCTATTCCCACTGCCGGTCTGTCATTGAGCGCCGCACTGTCCGCCTCACTACCAGGACTCTCCGTGCCCAGCGTCGGCCTCCCATCTCTCGCCGTACCCAGCATCGCCGCCCCAAGCCTCGGAGGCCTCCTACCAGGCGTCCTCCCACCAGCCCCTCTCAGCGCCCTTGCCCCCGGTGCTCCTTCAGCCGCATCATCCCTCCTCAACCCAGCCGGCGGCGCATCAACCGCCCCCAGCTCCCAAAGCCTCTACCCCCTCCCCACCCGGCTGACCAGCCTCAACATCCCGACATCGGCGCAGCAGGCACCAGCCTCCGCCTTGTCGTCCAGCGCCGCCTCTTCGGCGCCATTAGGAATAGGCTTCCTGCCGACCGAGTTCCCCGACGAGCCGACGGCCGTCATGACGTCGATCCCGGACCTGGAAGCCTTCTACTCGCAGCTCTTCAACAGCCCCTTCGGCCTGCCGACCGTCTTCCCGCCCGACGCAACGGGTGGCGTCGTCACGGCACCAATACCGCTCCAGTCTGCGCTCTCTGAATTCTTCGGCGCGCTCCCGCCCGAGTTTGCACCGCCGATACTGAGTTCCGCGCTGCCGAGTATCGTGAGTGCGTTTGCGAGCGATCCGCCGAGGTTGGTGTCGGCGCTGTCGAGTCTGGTGAATGTGGCGGCGCCGTCGCTGGGTTTGCCTGTTTCTGTGAATCTGCCTACCAGGGTTCTTCCCAGTGTGCTGGCTGCTTCTTCCGTGGATGTGGGACAGGTGGTGCCGAGTAATGTCCTGCCGTCGAATGTTCTTTCTGGTTTGCCGTCGAATGCGCTGCCTTCGGGTATTGTGCCTTCGGGTGTCCTACCTTCAGGTATCTTGCCTTCAGGCGTAGTACCTTCGGGTGTTCTGCCGCCCAACCCGGTTTCGAATCTGGCATCAAACATCGTACCGTCCAACATCCTGCCGACTACCCTCCTGACAGTCGTCAGTCCACCAAGCGTAGCTCTGCCGTCAAACATTGCTTCTGCTCTCAATCCAGTGGTGCCAGGCCTTGGATCTGCCTTGCCCTCAAATCCTCTTGGATCCATCGCTGCAAACTTACCTTCTGGAGGCCTCAGCGCTCTGAATCCGGCTGTTAGTTTGCTCAACCCAGTCCTCAACCCTTCGGCCGGCGGTCTCGTTCCTCCAGTCCTCTCAGCACTCGCGCCATTGCAACCACCGGTTCCGTCACAAGCAGTGCCGATCCCGCCAGTATTATCCAACGCCGCCTCCAACCTGAATAGTATCGTCCCTAGCGCTGTCCCCGCCCTGAGCAACGCCCTGCCAAGCAATGTTGCCTCCGCTCTCCCGGTCAGCAATCTCGCCTCCGCTCTCCCAAGCAACGTCGCTTCTGCTCTTCCAGTTAGCAACATTCGTTCCGCCCTCCCAAGCAACGTTGCTTCTGCCCTGCCGAGTAATATTGCGTCTGCCCTTCCGGTTAGCAACCTCGCCTCCGCTCTCCCAAGCAACGTTGCCTCCGCCCTACCAAGCAACATTGCCTCTGCCCTTCCAGTCAGCAATGTTGCTTCCGCCCTTCCGAGCAACCTTGCCTCTGCTCTCCCAAGCAATGTCGCTTCTGCTCTTCCAGTCAGTAACATTGGCTCCGTCCTCCCAAGCAACGTTGCTTCTGCCCTGCCGAGCAATATTGCGTCTGCCCTACCGAGTAACATTGCCTCTGTCTTTCCGGTCAGCAACGTTGCCTCAGCGCTCCCGAGCAACGTCGGCTCTGCTCTCCCGATCAGCAACCTCGCTTCCGCTCTTCCAGTAAGCAATGTTGCCTCTGCTCTTCCAGTTAGCAACCTTGCCTCGGCCCTTCCAGTTAGCAACCTCGCATCTGCTCTTCCAGTCAGCAACGTTGCCTCCGCACTCCCAATTAGCAATGTTGCTTCCGCTATCCCAAGTAACCTTGCCTCCGTTCTCCCGAGCAACGTTGGCCCTGCTCTCCCGAGCAACATTGCCTCTGCCCTTCCGAGCAATATTGCCTCGGCGCTCACAGTTAGCAACCTCGCGTCTGCTCTCCCAGTCAGCAATGTTGCTTCCGCCCTCCCAAGCAATATTGCCTCCGCCCTCCCGAGTAACGTTGCCTCCGCTCTCCCGAGCAACCTTGCCTCTGCGCTCCCGGTCAGCAATATCGCCTCCGCCCTGCCAGTTAGCAACCTCGCCTCCGCCGTCCCGAGCAACCTCGCCTCCGCCATCCACCCGCTCGCCACCATCGTCTCGCAAGTCGGCGAACTGCTCACCAGCGCCAACGCCGTGCCCTCGCTGCTCTCGCACATCGGCTCGGACGTCGGCGAGGTCCTGACTCACGGCCCAAGCGCTGTGCCGTCGCTGCTGTCCAACCTGGCGTCCAACCTCGCCGGGTTGCCGTCGAATGTGGTGACGCCGCTCTTGTCGGAAGTTGGTGAGGTGCTGTCGAACCCCGCTGCGCTGCCGTCGGCGTTGGGGGTTAACGTCGGGTCGGAGTTGGATGGTTTGTTGCATCCGCTTACTGCGGGCGGACTGCCGGGGTTGCCTGGTGGGCTGCCCTCGCCTGGTCTGCCTTCGGGTGTGGTGCCGTCGGGTTTGTTACCGTCGGCTGCCATTCCCTCTGGTGTTCTGCCGTCTGCAGGTGTGCCATCTCTTGGTGTCCCATCCGTAGGCCTCCCCTCGGCTCCTATTCCTTCTGGCCTACTGCCATCCGAGGGTCTGCCTTCGGTAGGCGTGCCATCACTTGGTCTTCCTCTTCCTTCAGAGGTTCTCCCATCTGCAAATCTACCTTCTGTAGGTCTGCCTTCGGCCGGTCTTCCATCAGTCGAATTGCCTACACGAGCTCTCCCATCTGTAGGCCTCCCAACGGCAGGTCTTCCCTCTGCTGCTCTTCCTTCAGCAATACTTCCAACAGCAGGCCTTCCCTCAGCCGCTCTCCCATCTGGAATCAACGCGATCAACTCGCTCGTTGACGAACTGGATGACCTGGATGACGTGCTGACGCAACCAGCAGCACTAACTTCTGCCGTTGCTGCACTTGAGTCTCATCTCGCTGCACTACCATCCAACGTGATCCCGCCTAGCATCCTCAATCCAATCATATCAGAACTAGGAGATCTCCTTACGGAACCAGCCGCTGCTCTCCCCTCAGCTATCGATGATTTGCAATCCGACCTTGGCGAAATCCTGACAGGCGGCCCACTTGGTGGTCTTCTCGGCCCGAGCGGAGTCTTGCCACTTCCAGTCTCGAACCTCCTTCCTCAGGCCCCGAGTGCAGTCGTTCCGTCCCTCGGCCCTTCACTCCCGGCACTTTCAGGTCTGCCTCTGCCAGTGTCAAATCTTGCCCCAAGTGCACTGTTGCCATCCCTCGGTCCGAGTGCTCCACTTCCAGAGCTACCTCTCCCAGTATCGAATCTGGCCCCAAGCGCGGCGTTGTCGTCCCTCCTGCCTGGTGCTTCACTCCCAGCGGCTTCGATTCTCCCTCCTCTGCCAGTCTCAAACCTTGTTCCTCAGGCACCTAGCGCTCCAGGACTGGGTAACATCGCCTCGGCGCTACCGCTTCCTTCCGGCGCCCCGCTCGTTCCCAGCGCTGGCGGCATCTCGTCACTACTCGGCGAAGGAGGGCCGGGAAGCCTCTTGGGCATCAGCCAACCTGCGGCTCTCCCGAGTGCTGCGGCGAACGCTCTCAGCATCGGACTGGATATCTTTGGTGGCCCCGTTACGACAGGTACACCCGGCCTGGGCATCTCACTTGCGCCTGGTCTAGCTCAAGTCTCTGTGCCTGGCTTGGGTGTGTCTCTCGGTATTGGAGGCTTGTTGCCGAGTGCTCTGGCACCTCCTCAGGCCTCTGCGCCCGCAGCCCCGGTTAGCAATAATCCTGTTGGCAATCTCCTAGGCGGCCTGCTTAATCCCGCTCCTGCTCCTGCACCTGCTGTACAGCCTAGCAGCAATGTCCTAGCGGCTCCGTCCTCTGCGCCAGTATCTCAGGCCTCTGCGCCATTAGCTCAGAGCTCTGCTCCCGCAGCCCAAAGCGCAGCCCCAGTTAACAACAATCCTCTCGGTGGTCTCCTGAACCCCCTGCTTAATCCCGCCCCTGCTCCCGCACCCGCTGTACAGCCGAGCAGCAATGTCCTACCGGCTCCGGCCTCTGCGCCAGTAGCTCAGACCTCTGTGCTCGCAGCCCAAAACGCAGCTCCAGTTAACAGTAATCCTGTTAATAATCTCCTGGGCGGCCTGTTTGGTCCCGCTCCTGCTCCTGCACCTGCTGTACAGCCGAGCAGCAACGTCGCGGCCGTTAGACCTAGCAGCAATGCCCCGGTTCAAAGCAGTAACGCTCCCGCTGCTCTCCCAAGCAGCAACAGCCCAGCCGCCGCTGTTCAGCCCAGCAGCAACCCACAAGCAGCTCAGCCAAGTGCCCCGGCTCAGCCCGGTAGCAATGCTCCCGCCGTTCAGCCGAGTGGTTCTCCCAGTGCAGCCCCAAGCGGCTCGTCAGTTCCGCCACAGCCCTCCAGCAATCCCTCAGCCACGGCAGCCCCTCCAAGCAGCAGCATCCATACTTCCTCGTCGAACCTTCCCAGTAGCAACGTGTCTCCGGCTGCCGTTCAGCCCTCGATCGTACCAGCGCCGCCCGCTGCTCTGGCCAGTAACCCTGCTTCTGCGGTCAGCAATGCCCCCTTGTCGAACCAAGCTTCTGCTGTTCCGCCAAGCAGCGCTCCAGCCATCTCCTCTGCCATACCTTCTAGCGCTACACCAGCCGCCGTTGCTTCGAGCAGCCCTGCCAACAACAACGCCAACCCTGTAAACAATCTGCTCAACGGTCTCTTCGGTAGCAACCCCAATAACGTTGCCCAGCCAAGCCCAGCGGCTCCACCACCCAGCAGTGCTCCAGCTGCTTCTGCCGTTCCTCCAAGCAGCTCACCCGTCGCCACGCCTGCCAGTAGCAACGGCGCTTCAACCACCGCCATACGTTCGAGCAGTGCACCAGCTGCAGTTGCTCCGAGCAGCCCTGCCAACAACCCCGTAAACAATCTACTCGGCGGTCTCTTCGGCAACCCTGCCCCTGCACCCGCTGCTCCCCCTCCTGCTCCCGTCAATCAGGCGCCGGCAAACAATGTCAACGTGTCCGGCCAACTCCAAGTATCGGCCGGCGGAGCACCAACAGCAGCAGCGCCAGTCGCACCGTCTGCGCCGGCACCGTCTCCATCTAGCGCTAGAAACCCGTCGTCCGCCGCCTCTCCCGTGGCATCATCAGCAGTTCAGCAGAGCGCGCCGAGTGCTGCCACACCATCTGCTGCGAACCCTCCTGCCGGCCTCCCCCCAGTTGCAGCATCGAGCCCCGCTGCCACCGCCAACACGGTGAGCGCACCGCTAGCACCAGGAGGCCCGTCACCACTGCCATCCGGCGCTTCTTCTGGAGCCCCTGGCCCCGTTCCTCCCACGCCGCCGGCAGTCGCTTCATCTGCGCCGGTCTCGACGGGACCGGGAGGAGCAGCGTCACTGCCATCGCCTGCTACTGCTGCTGCGGTGCCGCCGAGCGTACCACCGCCAGCGGCATCACAGCCGTCAGTGGCAGCATCGCCGCCGTCAGGGGCAGCATCGCCACCATCCGCCTCGCAATCACCTCACTCTTCTACCGGGGCATCCGCCAGCGCGCCCTCTGCAGCATCATCAACAGGATCCAGCGGAGCGGGAGCCGCATCGAGCCCCGCCGCACCCAACGCGAGCGCACCGGCAGCAGCATCACCGAACAGCCTGCTGGCACAGTCGCAGCCCTCACAGGGACCACAGCCACCATCAGCAGCCCCACCGTCGGCATCACAACCGCCCGCATCATCACCACTGCCCTCATCTGCTGCTGCTCCCTCTGCCCCTGCCTCCGCCGCGAGCCCGCCTGCCTCTGCCGCAAGCTCGCCTGCTGCCGTCTCTTCCCCCGCCGCCGGCGCTCCAGCTCAACCTCAGCCTCCACCCCCTGCCATCGCTTTATCAGCATCCGCGTCTGGCGCACTGAATGTCGGGGCGCCACCAGCAGGAGCCTCCCCGCCGGCAGGCTCTGTGCCAGCAGCGTCTCCGCCATCCGGATCACCACCATCTGCTTCGCAACCAGCAGCCTCGCCGCCGTCTCAGTCACCGCCTTCGGCATCACCTCCTTCAGCATCTCAACCGTCTCAATCACGGCCATCCGCATCGCAACCGTCCCAATCGTCTCCCGCAGCCAGCCAAGCGTCCGCCTCTCGGGCGTCATCCATCTCTTCTCCTACCTCATCAACCGCTGCTGCTCCCGCCGTATCCGTGTCGGCGTCAGGAGCCGTCGGTGTGACTTTGGGAGGACAGCAGCCACAGCAGCAACCGACGACGCTGCTAACGCAGACGCGGCCGCCGACGGCAAGTTCTGCGTCGCCATTACCGACGACGTCGTCGGCGAGAGCGCCTGCAAATAACGGCTTGCTGGGCTTGAACTTGGGCCCTCTTTTCGGGGGCTGAAGAGATGACGATGACGACGATGATGATGATGGCGCCTTCCGTTCGTTCTTTTTCTTGAATTTTGATTTCTGAGATTTCTTTCTTGTGTGACCGGCTATATCAATAGGTCATTGGTAGTACTATATACCATCTCGCACTCTCTATTTTCTTCTATTTTACACGTACACGCACACGCACTCTTTGAGTAATCTCTTCTTTGGATCTTGGGGGTATTTACGTGAACGCTGGTTAATGGGATATGAATCGGGAAATGAATAAAAGTTGGGGTTTATGTAGAATCTTGTAATATTACCAGGGTGAAAAGGGGTAATGGGGAGCATGAGCTGGAGGGGAAAGACCTATTCGTGAACACTCACTTCAGCATTCTTTTTTCCTGTTCTACTTTACTCGGCAGTTTCAACGGAACCATACTATCGGCTCCACGTACTTTCTTTTTGTGTTTCAAACATAGCCTTCTTCTGTCTGTCTTACTCGTTCCATGGACAAACGACTCTAGACTAGCCATTAACATTTCTTTTTGTTTACTTCCAAAAGTAACATCAGCTACATCGTGCATATGTGTGAGCGCTTTTACGTGAACGAAACACAGCCACCAAACAACCAGCTGCACGCAAGCCACAATCAGTCCAGTCCAGTCTTATCTACTCACAGGGTATCATATCAAAAACCAACCAACCCCTCATCCACTCAACCCCCTCACCCACTCACCTCACTCTCTTCCTCTTCCTATCCCTCTCCCCAACCGGCGTCCCCACCCTCTCCACGCTCTCCTTCACCCCCGCCGCCGCCGCTGCCTTCCCCCCATCACCCACAACCCCCTCTTGCACCACCTGCACTACCCCCTCCCTCGGCAACCGCGCCGCCAACTCCACCTCCTCCGCCGGCTCCGCCCGATCCATGATTTCTTCCATATACTTCCTGACCTCCTCCTGCGGCTTGACCCACCGAAAAAGGCACTGCAGGACACTCGCACCGCCATCCCCCGCTCCTCCCCCCAC